>OX463231.1:85639667-86347167 GCA_949820135.1 Sylvilagus floridanus
AGCGTGTCTTCTCCACGCGGGAGACAGTGACGTCTGATTTCGGCCCACACGGGACTTCAAGTGGCGTGGAACAGGAGCGCGCCGCGCCCTGGCTTAGTTTTTCCGCCAAGGAACAAGTTGGGGATTGTTCAAGGACTGGCTAAACCCTAAGAAAAAAAAAATAAGTCAGCGGACGCCAGAGCGCAGATGGAAACCTTGGAGGCCAAGATCGGAGGAAGACGTGCGTCCAGCTGCGCCTGAGCCGCAGCCGGAGCATTTCGGGTTGTTGATGGGGGCGCACGGGGGCTTAAGGCGAATCGCTGGCACGGGGTGGAAGCCCAGGCCCATGGCGGCCTGCAAGCCCAGACAACGCCGGCTCCTGCTCGTGGCTGCATTTGGGTCAACCCCACAAATTCCTCCGCCTCCCCCCGGCACCCGGTGTGCCCTAGGACAGGGACATCCCCTAAAACTCGGGAGATTCAATTAAATTGGTGCAGTGACGCCGTTGCTCCCACCGCCTGCTTATTGCAAACATTTCCTTTTGCGAGTTCTTAAAAAAAAAAAAGCAAAGAGTAGAAAAAGAAACTGTCGCCTCCGCTTTCACCGCGCGCGGGGTAATTGATAGGCGCCATCAGAGGTCAGAATTTGCATAAGAATTAAGAGCAGTAAATTAATTTAATATTCCGTGCACATCTCCAATTATTCCTGGAGACCTTTCTCTCCGCGGCTGCCAGAGAGGGGATTCAGCTGCTCTTCAGCCAAACAACATCTGTGCGGTTAATAATTTGATAAACAGCTCATACAAATAGTTTCTGAATTATCTGGCAGCCCAATGACTATTCCGTTCGGAAACGTCTTGGCAGGAGTCCGACGAGGGCCTCCCCTCCCCCCCCACCGCCCTGACAAATGTCTTATCTTTTAAACATCAGCGGGTGACCATGTGTACAACGACTCATTGTCATTAAGTAATGACCCCAACCCTCAACAAAACAACCACACAAACGACCAAACCGCCACCGCCGGGGTCGTTAGGGTGTGAGCAGGTCGTTCCTTGGAGACCCCCAGATGAATGAACCAGCTGGGCAGTGGGGGTGAATGAAGAACAACCTGAGCTGCAGGGGAGACCTGGGTGAGGGGGGAGGGTCTGCTGAGGGGGTATCAGGGGCTGTTTTTTCTTTCAGTCGTGGTTGAGATGGGTGTCTGGATTTGTGCATGGTAAAACCTGCAAGGTCGCTCCTGGGACCCAGGAGGGTCCCAGGGAAGGCGGGCTGGAGGGAGACCAACTTTCTACTGCGTGCTGCCCATGTGCAGGTGTTATTTATTTGAAAAACAAGTACATAAAAATAAACCTAGAGACCCAGAAAACAGGGCTATGATGTTGTAGCTGGAACCATCCTTTCTTGGCTTGTCCCTAGCATCCTCTTGCCCACATTCCTTACTGCAAGACATAGGTATTCGGGAAGACTTACAGAGAGGCACACATCCTCCTGTGGACTGAACCACACCGCGGAGCTGGCCCAGCTCCGAAAGGAGGCACTTGCAGAACAATGCCCTCGATTGTCAAAACAGGCCTGGATGTAGATACTGACCCTAAGACTATCTTCGTCTCTAAAGACTTCATTGCTGGAGTGAGGATGCCCCTTTATCTTTCCACCACCCATAGCAGAGTTGGTTCCCGATAGAATGCCTAGAAAGGAACCATTTGATCTAGGAATCTTGGTTTGTTCTAACTCTTGCAACTTGCACGTTGCAGCCATACTCACTGGAAGTCTGTGTTTAGCCTGGAATTACTCTGCAGCAACTTCAATATACCAGCAGGTTCAACAAGGATTTTTATCTTCGGGTCTATACATTGCCATGTGTTTGATGCATACACCTCACCAATTCACTCATTTCTATCTGCTTCCTGTACTGCTGATAATCTAAGTACCTGAAGCCGCTGAAAACTACCCTGAAGTTCTAAGGAGTGCCTAAGCAGTAATATGACAGAGCTTTGTCTTCGTATTTTAATGAGTGGTAGGTAGCACTGAGCTTTTAATATAGGCAAACCCTATACATCTAAAAATCCAACTGTACAATGAATCCAGTGCTTGCCAGGGCTCAATTGAAGAATCACTTTTCCAGAAAACAAGTCATTGTGTCACAAGAATACAACAATAGCATTTCTACCAGGCACATTCATTTCTATTTTTAACATTTTCTGCTTGCATTTCATTAGATTTTCCCCATAGAACTATAGACACTGCCGGGTCTTGCAAGTTTTTATATGCATACAAATCATCTCTGTTATTTATGAGTGGAGGTCTCTGTCGGCATCCCTTTATTAATTTCTGACTTTGATTCAGACTTCTCTAGTCAGCGGAGTGATTTGAAAACATTTCTTTTCTTAAATGGGACATTATCAATTCTTTTGGGAACCATTCTCATTTTAAACACCAACATATTCAGTTTCTTAATCTGCAGCCCTGTGTTACTCATTTTTATGCACACAACCTCTTGCCTTTGGCGGTGGTTCCTTTATGCTTGATATTTATCTTCTTTACATTTGTTTCACTATTTTTCAAGGCCGTATATGGGTAGAAAATGGCTATTAAAACAAGAAGGCGGGGAACTCTGATGGTATCTTTGACTGTGTGAGTAAAGCCACAGAACATGGACATTTTGAGATTTTTTTTTACTAATGAGCCCTCTCCAGAAAAGCCGTCTGGATGCCATTAAAGTTGATGAGTTTGGAAGGATTATCCTGATAAATGCTTAGCTTTGGGGTGATTAGATACATATTTTCAGCATAGCCTACCAACTGAGGCTGAGGTCTGTGACTAGAGGAAGTTTTTCTGAGCTTCACTGGAAATTGTTGGGGGGGAAATTAGAGGACCCTTTTACTCTGTAGAATTCAAATCAGAGGTGACTGCTACTCCTGTTCAACTTGCACTGCGAATATTGGAAATACAGGGGCAGGTGCTGTCGCACGGTGGGTAAAGCTGCAGCTTGGGACAGGTACGTCCCATGTTGAAGTGCTGCTACGTGTCCTACCTGCTCCACTTCTGATCCAGCTTCCTGCTAATGGGCCTGGGAGGGAGCAGATAATGGGCCAAGTGTTTGACACCCTGCCACCCATGTGGGAGATCCAGATGAAGTTCCTGGCTCCTGGCTTCTGCCTGGTCCAGTCCTGGCTGTTGTGGGCATTTGGGGGAGCAAACCAGCACATGGAAGCTCTCTCTCTTTCTCTCCTCTCTCTCTTTTTGTCATTCTTCCTCTATCACTCTTTTAAATAAAGAAGTCATTAAAAGATATTAGAATTACAATAATAGGTGGTGTTTATAATAAGTCAATATAAACCTTGGTAATGTCCACCTAACTGATATAGATATATACCTCCTATCTTTGGAAAAATTGAAGAATGAACAAGGGATAGAATAATGACTTTAAAACACAGTGCAATCTCTAATGAAGATAAAAGGTTTTTTTTTTTTAATCTGAGAGAGAAGCACAGAGCTATTAAATTCTTCTAATTCATTGCTTCCATTACCATTTTGGGGGGGGAGATGGTTTCTACATACACAACTTAAGTCCAAATCTAGTAAAAATTTGAATTTGAATTTCAAAAATGCAGGTTAGAATATGAACATTAAGAATAGGATCCATTTAGATAAACCTGTCTGCTCTTACTTTCCTCCTCTTCTTTTTAAAAAAGATTTATTTATGTATTTGAAAGGCAGAGATACATAGAAGGAGAGAGAGAAAGAGAATCTTCTATCCTCTGGTTTACTCTCCTAATAGCCACAATGGCTGAAGCTGGGCCAATCTGAAGCCAGGAGCTACTAGCTTCCTCCAGGTCCCTCATGTGGGTGTAGGAGTACAAGGATTTGGGCCATCTTCCACTGCCTTCTCAGGAGCATTAGCAGGGAATTGGATCGGAAATTGGAACTTGAATGGGTACCCATATAGGTTGCCAGCACTGCAGGCAGAGCCTTAACTTTCTATGCTACAGGGCCAGCCCCCATAAAATATCTTTTTATTTGTTTGAAAGCCAGAGTTACAGAGAAGGAGAGACAGAGAAATCTTTCATCCATTGGTTTACTTTTCAGATGGCTACAATGGCCAGGGCTGGGCCAAGCTGGGCCGGGCTGAAGCCAGGAGCCAGGAGCTTCTTCCAAGTTTCCCACATGGGAGCAGGGGCCCAAGAGCTTGGGCCATCCTTACACTGCCCTCCCAGGCCATTAGCAGGGAGCTGGATTGGAAGTGGAGCAGCCAGGACACGAACCAGCACCCATATGAGATGCCAGGGTCAGTGTTTCCATCTAGTACACCACAACACCGGCCCAATTCTCTTCTTTAATATTTAAATGAGCTGTGCTGAGTGGCCTTGGCTATCTAGCATCTCCATCTATGGGTTCAAGGGGAGATGGTTGTCAGCCTGTAGATAACTGCAAGCTGTGGAAAGAAGCTCTTCAGAGATGATTGGAAGATGTCTCTGATCACCACGGACATCAGCCAATCCCCTGGTGCTTCCTCTCTCTCTCTTTCTCTCTCTGGCCAGGATTACAATCAACTTCTCAACTTCACATCATTGTTCTTGTAGTTTTGTGAGTTTTAAAGTTATTTATTTTATTTGAAAGTCTTAGAGAAAGAGAGAGATCTTCCATCTGCAGGTTCACTCCCCAAATACCCACAACCAGGGCTGGGCCAAGCTGAAGCTGGGAGATTGGAACTCAGTCTGGGTCTCCCATGGGTTGCAGGGTCCTAAGTAGTTGAGCCTATTGCCACCCATTGGGGAACATTAGCAGGAAGCTGGCTCAGAAATGGAGTAGTAAGGACTAGAACCAGGGACTCTGATATGGAATGCAGGCTTCCTAGGAGTAACTTCACCCTTGTGCCCAATGCCCATCCTGATTTGTGAGCTTCTGGACACTCTTCTAGTAAATAGGAGTAAAGTTTCTTGGGTAAGGGGTTCCAGTATTTTTTTTTTTTTAAGATTTATGTATTTAAAAGCCAGAGTTACACACACACACACACACACACACACACACACATGAGGGAGGAAGGGAGGAAAGAAGGGTGGGGGGAGAGGGGGGGGGGAGAGAGAGAGAGAGAGAGAGAGAGAGAGAGAGAGAGAGAGAGAGACTGGAGCTTCCTCCAGGTCTCCCACATGGGTGCAGGAGCCCAAGCTCTTGGGCCGTCTTCCACTGCTTTCCCAATCATATTAACAGGGAGCTGGAAGGGAAGTAGAGCAATTAGGACTCGAACCGTACCTCTGTGGGATGCCAATGTTGCAGGCAGTGGCTTAACCTGCTATGCCACAACAACAACCCTGGGGTTCCAGTGTTATGTCTACACCATGGAGTACCGTGGACTAGTAGTGAGGCTGAGTTCGCTTACAAGGGAGGGTCAGTAGGGTCTGGGGAGCCTTCTGTAGTATTTACTTTGGCCAGGAAGTCCAGTCCAGGAGTCTTGTGTAGTCAGAACCTGAGGGGCCACAAAGGCTTGTGCTGCTTTGCTGCCTCTGTGAGGAGGGCAGATGGGCCCTGCTGAGTACCAGATCTTCAACACGATGCTGGGGATCTGCCATAGTCCAGTTGGAATGAAAATGAGGATAGCAGAAAAAAAGATAGTGGGCAGAAAGGCTTAGAATTCTACTTGTCCACTCACTTGGGCAATTACTCAGTCTTCCTGCGTCAGAGACTCCTATCTGCGGCTTCTCACCAATTTATTCTCTTCTTCTTGCTGGATGTGTGTCTGTCCAGCTGGACTACATTTCCTAGACTCCCTTGCAGCTACATGTGACCCACTAATGGCACACATACAGAAATGATGTGAGTAATTCCCAGCTCACACTTGTACTTCCTCACTTCTTGCTGGTTGGGAATGATGCTAATGGAAGCCATATAAGGAGGATGGCAAAGCTCCCCCAGTGGCCTGGGCTCCCAGTATGACTTCCTGGAGCAGACTCAGCCTTCCCATCCTAGGTGTTATATGGAGAGAAGTAAATTTTTATTCTGTTCAGAAAGCTGCATATTTTGGTACTCGCTCCAGGTAGTCTGTTTTCTGGACGTGTTTTTCTTATATGTAAAATGAAAGTATCTTAGTTTGGGTTTCTCCACAGGCAAGCAGTTTATGGAGACAGAGAGAGAAAGGTCTTCCATCTGCTGGTTTACTCTCCAAATGATGATCTCAGGAAACCTGAGTAGGGGAGTGAGGTTGAGAGATGCAGAGGGAAAAGAGTTATTAATGTGTGTTATCCACCATTGTGGCCAAGAGGAATTTAATTCTACTGGAAGAACTTTGGGAAACAGCATAGAGCATCTGCCTTATAGTGTGTCCATCTGAGCTGGGGCATTTGTCTACCAGTCCCTATCAGTCTTCAGCTGTGAGCTGCTCAGTGAGAATTACCTCCTCAGCTCTTCTAGTCTGATGCCTAGGTGGAGGGAGCATCAGGGGCCACACAAACCAACAAAACCTCCCAGGCAATGAGCAAGGTGCCGGTGGTTGAATATTGAGCTGGTACACACTGACGTATAAGGGTAAGGATGACACTGACAACTTCTACACCAACAGGCATTGAACGACAGTCTTGAAGATTTTCCTGCATTGTAGTTACTTGAGCCCAGTTTATCAATCTGTATCCTTGTAGTTGCTAATCTGAAATGTCTGCTCTAGTCAGATAGGTTTACTCAATTTGGGGCTCCCCTGATAACGTCTGCGTTAATTCTCATTTTATTTCTGCCATCTTTTCATGCAAATGAGTTCAGTACCTTTGTCCACCCCATTCTCCCTACTGTTTCATTGATCTATCACTGCTTATCAAACTACCCAAAACTTAGTGGCTTAAAACAACAACAATTTATTTTTTCTACAATTCTGTGGATCAAAAATGCAAGCAGCACTTTCTGGGTACTTCTCTGTGGTGGATCAGCTGGGCAGATTCGTGTGGAGAGTCCACCGTGGCCTCTCATCTCCCAGGGCCTGTCTTCACGTGCCCCCAGTCATTTGCCCAGCCTTGCGTGGGCGCTCCTGGAGGGAGGCAATGGGAATTGGAAGTCTTTGTAAGACCTGTGTGGCCGGAAGTCCTGGACTCATCACTTCCATCTCATGCTAATGGTCAAAGTGAGTCATAAGATCTGACCAGATCCAAGAGAAGGGGAGATAAGCTCCTTGTTTTGCACGGAATGAGAGGAATTGAGGGTGGCCATATTTGGACCTGTCATGCCTACCTACCTGCTTCTACTTATTTGAATCCCCAAGACACTCTCCTAGCCTCCTTCCTATGGGAAGCCTTTCCCATGGTGCTAGTCCACGGAAGCCTCCTATAACCCTCTCCCAACTCCGGGGTGTCACTTAGCACACACACTTTTTATGTTATTGTGTTCTAAATCAGTGACTGTCTTGCGACACTTTATGTTGTTGTTTATTATTGCCTGTTTGAGGGCAGAAAGTGCAGGTGAGAGCTCTAAGGACCCTTTGTTCAGTTTGGAGCACATGGTGGGCTCTTGGTGCATATCTGTGCAGAGACAAAGGAAGGTCACAGAAGTAGGAGTGAAGTGGAGAGAATGACCAGCATGCATATGCCCTTGAGTTAAGATCTAGATCCTAAGAGCTCATTTCTTTTTTTTTTTAAGATTTATTTATGTACTTGAAAGTCAGAGTTACACAGAGAAAGAAAGAGAGATAGAGAGAGGGGGGGAGAGAGAGAGAGAGAGAAAGAGAGAGAGGTCTTCCATCAGCTGGTTCACTCCATAGATGGTTGCAACGGCTGGAGCTGCACCAATCCAAAGCCAGGAGCCAGGAGCTTCTTCTGGGTGCAGAGGCCCAAGGACTTGGACCATCTTCTACTGCTTTCCCAGGCCATTGCAGAGAGCTGGATCAGAAGTGGAGCAGCTGGGACTTGAACCAGTGCGCATATGGGATGCTGGCACTGCAGGTGTTGGCTTTACCCACTATTCCACAGCGCTGGCCCCAAGAGCTCATTTCTAGCAGCTTGATATTGAACTCTCAACTGCCTGTTCTGAGAGCCCCATAATTTTGAGGTCCTCCTAGCCCAAGTGTGGCTTAGGTGATGTACGTGCAAGAATGGCCATAAAGGAATGAGTCACTTGAGCCCATCTCATGGCTAAGGATATCAAATGAGTGACTGGACGGCCTCCCTCTCCTTTCCAAATACCACCAAACCCTCTGCCATGTCCGATCTCCTGTAGCAAGCAATGCCCTTCTTTATACTGCAAGTGCTACCTGCTGGAGATGGAGTGGGAAGGAGAGGGTCCAAACCTGAATCCCGAAGTCTTAGTGTAAATCAACCGATAAAGGCAGTGTTTCTCTTTCTCTCACAGAAGAAACTGGGGCAGCGCGAATTTGCTGGAAGATTCCAGGCCACTGAAGCTGAAGGAAGGAGAATGAGCGACGAGGGTTTGTTTCCCTTCCGATCAGCCAGGCCAGTGGTCTCAGGAGGCATGCCGAAGGCTGCTTTACCGTGGGCATCAGCAGGTGGCTAACGTTCCCACGGACAGCAGAGAAAGATGTGACCATGAGCCAAAGAAGATTCCAGAACCTATGAACAGGTTGGTGTGGGTCTGCAGTCCATGGATGGGTACCCCTTATGTCTGTAGCATACAGTATCCTGTGTTGTGACTGGCTCCGCAGTATGGGGTTGCCAAAGGCGAGAATAGGCCCATGGGGAAAGTGGCCATCAGTGATCACAGAGTATGCTGTCTTTTTTAGTGGAAACACAGAGGGCACATCACCAATGACTGCCGTGAGCAGTGGAGCCAAAGATTGACAGGACTCCTTGTTCTGGAAGTTGTTGCTGCCAAATAGTGGGGGCACTTCCACAGTTCCCTGAACACATTCTTCCTGCAGCCCAACCCTACTTTTTAATTAAATGGCCTAGATTTTCCCTTTGGATCAAACCTCTCTTTAGTCTGTCTGTCAGAAAAGGCTTGCTGAACTCATCCCACGGCTAAGGATATCAGATGTGCTAAAGGTGCTGGTTTCCACACATTCGCTACCCAAACTAACAACTCTCAGTTGTTGGCTGGTGTATAGAAAATGCATTTCACTGAAATCTCAGAAATGTGTCATGGATACTGTGTTCTAGGGGGAAACAGACTAGGGCTTGGGCTCTGCCAGGGGCCACACCTGGGCTTAAATTCTGTTTCTATCACTAGCCATGTAGCCTTGAGCACACTGGGACAATCTATCATATGGGGAGTTTTGAAAAAATTCCCCCCTCTGTAAAGTGGGAACAGCAATATCTAAGTCACAGGATTGTGTATGTATGCAAAGTTTCTAGAAAATTCCCTGGCACAACATTATATTGAGTACAGCAGTGATGGTGTGACGGTGTGACGGTGTGAATCATTTTCTATTAACCATCAGAAAATGCACGCAGGCACCTGTGACTCCTAAGGCTAGGGAAGACATTCAGAGGGTTGATTACTGACCATCCCATCAGTCAAAGAAATCTTCCGGTACCAGTCTAGAGGACACATTAAGAAGATGAGGCATTAAAGCTTTGATAGAGAGGAATTCTCTTTTATGGCTGAAATAACAGATGACTTGCTTACAAAAGTTGGCAGAAATTTCTAGACGGGGCTTTCCTTTCTGCTTGCAACATGCAACCCCAAATTCCCACTGACTGGGCAATGCCACTTCACATAATTGCAATCTCTTAGAAATTCTTGGAAAAACAACCCCTCTCCTTTTGGATGACCCCTAGTTATTGAGAGTCATCCTTTTTGTCAATTCGCAAGTCCTGCTACTCACACTGAGAGTTGCTGCTCAGATGGGGACCTTGGTAAACAGTCCATTCCCTCTTCATCCCTTGACTAAACTTCTCCACGTGCAATTGCGTCTCCAAAAATAAATCAAGAGCCATCCTTCCAATCACCTCCCTCTCTTCTATTTGTTGGTTGAGGATACTACAGAATTTGCAGGGTCCTTCAACACTGGGTGGAGCAAATATCTCTCCAGTGACTCTTTAGTTCAGCTGAAGGGTCCTATTTCACCTTTTCAGTTAGTCACTGTAGAAAGCCAGGACTGGGAGGTGTCACAAGGAACAAAAGGAGCTTGATGCCTTTAGGGAACTCCTTTGCAAAAATCCAGAAAGGGACAAAAATGCCTGGAGAAAATTAGTTTCAGGACAGAGAAAAACCGAACAGATCTGGGAAATTGCTGGAAATGAGCATACTTCGAAATTTAAAGGCAAATTCGTGAGTTTCATTTCACTCCTTGTGTGTGTCCATTGCCAAGGTCATAGGTTTCCAGGAGGAGTAGAGGCAAGTTTCTTGGCGTTTGCTTTGCTAGCTCCTGGCACTGGAAACCTCATTAAAGTGTCGTTTTTTGATGGCAGTCAGAAATGTAAATGAAATGGTCCCTCTTTTCGTCTTGGGTTGAGATGGCACGAAGGTTTGGCAGAGTCATTCAGTCTTCTCTAAGCACTATTCATAAAAAGAAGCGGAAGTTGTCAATTCTCAGCATCATTAAAGTATGTCGGTCCTCACGGTCGGTCGAAGGGAAATGGGAACTCGATTTCCCGTTGCAGAACGTCCCCGGGTTGAAACGGTGGCTTTATCTCCACTTTTTGGGGGCGGAGAGGGGCTTGCATCATCTCTTTACTCAGTTTTTAATCGAGTTGCTATTCCACTCTTTCTTTTATGGAGCCATAGAAGTGTCTGTAATGAAAGATTAAAATGGTCCTGTGCAGTGTTTTTTGCAGTGGTTATGCCCAAATAAAATATGACAGCACTCTCGTAGGGCCTCTGTGTAAGCAGAGGGAGCATCGAGCAAGCTGCATTGGGCTGTCTGCAGTGCATACTGATTGAAAATTGTGTGGGTTATCCTGGATGCCATCAGAGAGAGAGAGAGAGAGAGAGAGAGAGAGAGAGAGAGAGAGAGAGAGGAGAGAGAGAGAGAAAGGAGAGAGAGGTATATTGTGTGAGAGAGACAGAAGGGAGAGAAATAGAGAGAAGCAGAGAATTTCTTCCCCCCAAATGATTATGAACCTCATGCATAGTAAGTAGGAGAGCAATGCCTGGATTCCCAGTAGCAGAGGTAATACACACACATACACACATGCACGCACGCACACACACGCATACACACATACACACACTGACAGGCTAATGGCTACTTTCCCAGAGAGTGGTTAGAAAGAAGTAGTAAATGGGACTGTGTTGATGCCAGGAGAAGACCGGGGCAAAGATCAAGATCCCCAGCCACATATCGGATAACACATAATTGGCCGGTCACAGCCAAATGAGTATAGTCACGCATCTCTGGGCAGGCCTTTGGCGGCGATAAAGACACTTGTAAACAATTCAGTCCCAGAACATGGCAATAATATGTTGATCCGGCGTGTAATGAGGTGTCCCTGGAATCAATAAGCAGTCATGGAGAGCAGGGAGCAAGGGCAGCGGCTGTCTTTTTGATGACCTTCCCTCACCGCCGAGGACCTCATCTCCCCTGAAGAGGACTTTTCTCATTTTGCAGCAAGCTCTGAGTGTCAGAACTTCCATTCGCAGCCAGCAAATGAACAGCCAGGCCCTGCATGCTAATGAAGTCCAGGCTATTTTGCACCTTTTCATCCGCACATTATGCTCTTGACTCTGGAGAAGGTGGGAATTAGGCCGGACCCCGGTGTCAGACTGCCTGATGGCTCGGCTCCGGAAAACTGGTAATTGAAGCTGATGAGTGATGCGAGGGAGGCCTGAATTTGGAAATAAACAGTTTCAAGCACTGCATGTCATTTCTAGAGAGACTGCTGAGAGAATGGAAATGAGCTCCGTTTCTTGAATCTAATGCAGTTTCTCAGCAGGAAAAACACCGTCTTTGAGACAACAATGCCAGTCATTAAGATTTAAATGTTCTGGCAATAATAGAAGAACTGGCCTCCCCCCCCCCCCCAACACCACCACCCCCTGGTCCCCGGCAGCACTTATGTAAATGTCTTTCGACACCCAGATCTACATTTGATCCACGCCCAGGAAGATAACTGTGTGGGACAGCCGCACCAAATGCAATGCGCAGTCTATAAATATCCCTCGGAAGGAGAGCGAGGAAAACAGTAAAATTGTTGGCACCGTGTCACGTCGTATGTCAGCGCTGGCACAAGCAGCACTCTGTGCTGAAACAATGCAAGGACGTGCGGGGGCCTCTGTAAAGACACCGTGAGGCTGTGCTTTGACTGCTTACTTCCGCAGTCTTGTGTTTCATTCCAAATCCCATAGCACCCCTTTTCTGTGGCAGTGGCCCCAAGAGTCCCTGCCTTCTATGCAGATCCTATATTTGCCCCTCGAATCCCCATGTTCAGGGTCGCAGATGAAGCCCAAAGCTGGATCCCCTTCACTTGCCATCTTTAGACAAAGTTCTCTGACCCTGTATTCGGTTATCTCTCTCAGCATCACTAGGTTGACACAAAACCCAGACCCTATGTGGCAAATTATTTCAGTTCCCGTCGGCCCCCAGCTGCTGAGACTAAAGGGACACTGTTTGCTGTGTGCAAGAAAAGGTCTCCTCATCCAAACACAGATGTTGATGTGTGTTTAAGAGGCCTTAGAAGTCATTTTTACTACTTCCTGTGCAGGTAAAGCATCTTCAAGGAGGAAATTATGAGGCCAGAGAAGAGGAGGAAAAGGAGGCCAGCGCTATTTATCCGGGCAGGTTGGGAGTGATTCATGCATATGCATCAGTTTGCTCTTTTCCCACTTCCCTTCCTTGCCAGAAGTGAGATTTTGATGTTTCAGGCCTTTTTCAATTTAATGGTGACATAGAAGGATCCTCACAGGCAGTCTCTGGGTTGTTAGACACATCAAGGACATCAGCACAACTGGAGAGAAACTCAAGACAGCCTGGGTGGTGTTGTCACTTCGGTTTAAAGGTAGCAAACCTATCTCGCAAAGGATCAACGCTGAATTATTTCAACATGGCAAAAATATAGATAAGTAATGCATTTCTAATGGCATACTTGTGGATATGGGATGGATCAATGAATAGTCAGCAGTCCTTTGCATGAGCTATACGAGAGTCAATGAGAAAATGTTACCCCTTAGACACACACACATGCACACACACACACTCAGAGGCACCCCTATACACCTCGCTGTGACTGTCACTCTTCTGACATTCCTGTTCTCCTGTAGCATCGTAGCTACAGAAGAGGGACAAAATCGGGGCCGCCGAAGTCTGGCAATGATAACCACAGGCTCTTTGGGCATGAGTTCAAGGTCACTGGGAATTCGTTATTTGTATGGTGATTGTTTCCATATTCAGGGCAGCACTGATATTTTGAAAAGCTTTCTTTAATTATGTATTTCTATATTTTATAAGGATTTACAAGATGTATTTATAATAACATATTTATAGTAATCTATAATAAATATTATTTGTTTTATTTCATCGCTGGGCTCATCACGAGCCTATGAAACAGAGATCTACTTTTTCTTTTCTTTTTTTTTTTTTTTGACAGGCAGAGTGGACAGTGAGAGAGAGAGACAGAGAGAAAGGTCTTCCTTTTGCCGTTGGTTCACCCTCCAATGGCCGCCACGGTCGGCGCGCTGCGGCCGGCGCACCGCGCTTGTCCGATGGCAGGAGCCAGGAGCCAGGTGCTTTTCCTGGTCTCCCCATGGGGTGCAGGGCCCAAGCACCTGGGCCATCCTCCACTGCACTCCCGGGCCACAGCAGAGGGCTGGCCTGGAAGAGGGGCAACCGGGACAGAATCCGGCGCCCCGACCGGGACTAGAACCCGGTGTGCCGGCGCCGCAAGGCGGAGGATTAGCCTGTTGAGCCACGGCGCTGGCCTACTTTTTCTTTTTTTTAAGATTTATTTATTTATTTGAGAGGCAGAGTTACAGACAGAAAGAGAGAGAGACAGAAAGAGAGGTCTTCCATTCACTGGTTCACTCCCCAAATGGGCACAACGACTAGGGCCGGGCCAGGATGAAGCCAGGAGCTTCTTCCAGGTCTCCCACGTGGGTGCAGGGTCCCAAGGACTTGGGCCATCTTGATTGCTTTCCCAGGCCATCAGCAGGAAGCTGGATCGGAAGTGGAGCAGCACATGGGATGCTAGCACCGCAGGTGGAGGCTTTACTACTTTGCCATAGTGCTGGCCCCAGATCTACTTTATTAACATATAGGAAAAGGGAGCACAAGAGATGATTTGATTTTTCTGAAATCAACAGCACATTCCATGGTGAAACCAGGATCAGAACTTTTTGTGTTTAAATGTTTGTCATGGGGGCTGGCTCTGTGGTTAAAGCCACCACCTACAGTGCCGGCACCCCATATGGGCACCGGTTCAAGACCTGGCTGCTCCACTTCCAATCCAGCTCTCTGCTGTTGCCTGGGAAAGCAGTAGAAGATGGCCCAAGTGGGAGACCCGGGAGAAGCTCCTGGCCCCAGGCTCCTGGTTTCTGATCGGCTCAGCTTCTACCGTTGCAGCCATTTGGGGAGTGAACCAGTGGATGGAAGCCCACCCCCCCGCCTCTGTGCCACAAAGCTGGCCCTCACTCATTTTCTATATGGATCCCAAATCACTGTTCTCTGCCTCTGTCTCTCTCTATACTTATAAATGTATATATATATTTGTATATTTGATGTGTGTATATATAGTCTAAATGTAAGTACATAGATATACATGAGAGGCTCTCAAAAAGTTCATGGAAAATGCATATCATGAAAAAGTCTGCAGGATTTCCAAGTTTTTGACACCAAAATAAATTTTTTAATGTATTCTTTTATTTGAAAGACAGAGTGTGAGAGAGCTTCCCTATGCTTGTTCACTCCCCAAATTCCATCAGTGGCTGGGGTTGGACTGGGACCAAAGCCAAGAGCTGGAAAAATGACCTGGGTTACGTGGGTGGTAACCACCAGCTCGCGGGATATGTGTTGGCAAGAAGCTAGAGCCAGGAGCTAGTGCCAGGAATTGAGCTCAAATTCTTCTGGTGTGGGATGAGGGCGTCTTAACTGCTGGGCTGAACACTTGCTCCTAAATTTATCTGTGTTTATGTGTGTGTATATGTATATGCTTTTAAATTCTAGGTTTTATCTTTTTTTAATATTTGACTGATGACATTGTTTTTTAAAATTTATTGACAGAGAGAGAGAGAGAGAGAGAGAAACTAAAAGAGAGAGAGAGGAAGCTTTTTTGTCCTTTAGTTTACTGCCCAAGTAGCACTGCCTTCGCTGGAGAATTAGCAGGGAGCTGGATCAGAAGTGGAACAGCTGGAGACTTGAACAAGTGATCAGATATGGGGTGCTAGTGTCTTAAGTGGCAGCTAAACTCATTGCACTGCAATGCCAGCCTTGTTTATTTTTATTTGAAAGATACAATGACAGAGAGACAGACGTAGAGAAGTCTTGCATCTGCTGGTCTACTCCCCAGATGGCTGCAAAGGTCAGAGCTGGAATAGGCTGAAGCCAGGAGCCAGGAACTCTATCCAGGTGTCCCACATGGATGGCAGGGACCTAAGCACTTGGTCCATCTTCCACTGTCTTCCCAGGTGCGTTAGCAGGAAGCTGGATTGGAAGCAGAGCAACTAGGACTTGAACTGTTGCTCCATTATGGGATGTCAGTGTTGCAGGTGGCCGCTTAACCTGCTGTGCCATGTCAATCCCCTTCAACGATTTTTCAAATGTACTTTGTCTTGCAGTGTTGTTGGGAGACAGTTCTCTGTCAGTCTCTCATGTTTTTGCATATTTTGTGAGCACTGAGATCTCTTATTCCAGACTATCTTTTCAAGGATTTTGTAAACAGCCTTGCAAGACAGAGATTGGTTTGCTGTTCAGTATAGTGAAAATAATGTCCCCCTCCAGGACAAAGTCTGGGCAGGGTTTGATTGATTACAAGATTGGAGTTTCCTAAGCTAGGATTTCTCAAGTGTGATGCAGAACAACTGTGTGTGCATTATTCACCAGAGCTCACCTCCATGTCACTCCTGTTGGTGTTTGGGGGCCGAAGGGAACTGATGCAGACTTGAATTCATGATTGCCATCAGTGATGAAGTCCTTTGTCTCTGGTCCAGGAGTCTTGGGTCTTTTAGCATCTTCCCTGAGTTTGGGACACTCTTCACATTAATATCGAAGAGTACACATGTAGGTGTATCACTGTGAATCTCATTCATGTAACCAGTACCAGATCAAGAAAAAGAACAGTACCACCCTTCCCCTCACCCTCCACCAGTGTCTCCGGTCAATACTGTTACCCAAGGGTAACCGTGTTTCTGACAACATGAATTAGTTTCATCTGTTTTTGAACTTGACATAAATCAAGTGGTTTGTGCCCTTTTATGTCTGGATTTTTTTCATGCAAGAATACAAAGGCGTAGCCCTGCATATGAGGGGGGTCTTCAGAAAGTTCATGAGAGATGCATATTATGAAAAATGCTACATGAATTTCAAATTTTTTGGTACCATCTTTTAATTCCACTTTTTCATAAACCTTTTGAATTGGCTTTGTATGTATTCATAGGGTTCATGCATATTGAGAGATGTAGTTGCAGTTCATCATAATTATTCCCATAATAGTATTCTACTGTGTCAGAAACCATGATATATATGTACATTCTACTGTGAATGGATATTTGCATTATTTATATTTTTTTCCATGTAATTTTTTTTTGACAGGCAGAGTGGACAGCAAGAGAGAGAGACAGAGAGAGAAAGGTCTTCCTTTGCTGTTGGTTCACCCTTCAATGGCCACCACAGCCGGCGCACCGTGCTGATCCGATGGCAGGAACCAGGTGCTTCTCCTGGTCTCCCATGGGGTGCAGGGCCCAAGCACTTGGGCCATCCTCCACTGCACTCCCGGGCCACAGCAGAGAGCTGGTCTAGAAGAGGAGCAACCAGGACAGAATCCCGGCGCCCCGACCAGGACTAGAACTCGGTGTGCTGGTGCCGCAAGGCGGAGGATTAGCCTATTGAGCCACAGCGCCAGCCCTCCATGTAATTTTTTTTAAAAAGATTTATTTATTTATTAGAGAGGCAAAGGCAGAGAGAGAGAGAGAGAGAGAGAGGTCTTCTATCCACTGGCTCACTCCTCAGATGGCCACAACAACCAGAGCTGTGCCAATCCAAAGCTAAGAACTTCTTCTGGGTTTCCCATGCAGGTAGATGGGCCCAAGCACTTGGGCTGTATTCTGCTGCTTTCCCAGGCCATAGCAGAGAGCTGGATCAGAAGAGGAGCAGCCAGGACACATGGAATTCCGGCCCCACAGGCAGAGGCTTAAAGTAGTAACACCACAGGACCAGCCCCAGGATCCAGATTTACACAGATGGTAAGAACAGACTGCCAAAGAAATCATGGGAAGTGATCATGGGAAGTGATAGCATATGGAGCTACTTCTGTGTTCACCCCCTTGATTCCCAGACATATTTATTTTAGCTACTGGGGACACAGTACCATATGATAGTTATTAATTTAAGTTACGTGGAATGTTCTGGATTATAGAGCCTCATCCTTGTAAGATAGTATCTCTTGGTTAGCAAGCACATGGATTGTGCCATAATCTGGTGACTTACCCACTCTGTCATGCTAGCAGCTTCTCCATGGTAATGAACGTAGCAGAACTTGTAAGGGTGTGACATCACTGCTACACCATCTTGGCCTTTCCATCCAATGTGACATAACGGGGCGGGGGGATCTTATGTCACAAATAAAATCTTTATCAAATGCTCTGCAAACTCTCTTCATATGGTGCTAGCTGAAGTCCCAAGGCCAGGGGGGACAAACTCATACTTGGAATGTATGTTGACTCCAGCCAAGATGAACAGCTACTTCTTCCATGGTAGAAGGAGTCCAGTGCAATCAACCTGCTCTCAAGGGGCTGCTTGGTCTCTGTGAGGGCTGGTGCCATGGGAGGTTCCCTGGTCCCTGTGGTTTGCATGCTGGACATTTAGCAGCAGCAGTAGCTTTGGTGCTGTTGGGCCCATGTGCAGCCCCCATGCCCGCTATCATGTCTGCTCACTTGTTTTGTCACAAATGAGATGGTTGATGGTGGAGCGTGACTGGTATGAACTGGCCGGGTTGCTTTGTCTACTCGATGTTCTAGTGTCTTTTCTGCCATGAGTGCTGTTAGGTGAACATTAACATGAAATGTGAAAATCCCGTGTCTCATAATCACTTTATTTTTTAAAAAGAGATTTGTTTATTTGAAAGGCAGAGTGACAGAGGGAGGGAGGGGACACACACACACACACACACGGGGAGAGAGAGAGAGAGAATCTTCCATTCTCTGGTTCATTTTTCAACTGACTGCAACAGCCATGTATGGGACAGGTTTGAATCCAGGAGCCAGGAACCCCGTCCTTGTCTCCCACATGAGTGCAAGGACCCAAGCACTTGGGTCACCTTCCACTGCTTTTCCTGGTGTTTAGCAGGGAGCTTGGTTAGAACTGGAGCCATCGGGACTCAAACTGAATATCTATCTCATAACAAAGTCCCTGAGACTGGGTACTTTATAAAGAAAAGAAATCTATTTTCATACAGCTCTGGAACCCGGGCAGTCCACAGTCAAAATGCTGGCAGATTCAGTGTGTGACGAGGGCTGCTCTCAGCCACCAGGATGGAATCTTCTCACTATGTCTGCGAGTGGCAGAAGGGAGCAAAAAGGAATGGATATTGTGTTCCTACAAGTCAAGAACCGCTCAGTTCTCTGGCTCCTCTCTTTCTTTCCTCCCTACCTCCCTCCCACCCTTCCTTCCTTCCTTCCAAGATTTACTTATTTACTTGAAAGTCAAAATTAGAGAGAGGAAGAGACAGACAGAGAAATCTTCCATCTACTGTTCTACTCCCCAGGTGGCCACAACAGTCAGCGCTGGGCCAGGCTGAAGCCAGCAGCCAGGAGCTTCATCCAGATCTTGCACACAGGTGGCAGGGGTCCAAACACCAGGGCCATCCACTGCTGCCTATCCCATGCCATCAGCAGGGAGCTGGATAGGAAGTGCAGCAGTTGGGACTCGAAGCGACGCCCATGTGGGATGCCAGCCTTGTAGGCGGCAGCCTCACCCATCATGCCACAGCGCCGGCCCCCTTCCCTGGTTCCTCTTTTCTTAGGACATTTATTCCATTCTCAAGACCGTCACCCTCCTAACTTAATCACTTCCCCAAAGGCCGTATTATTACCATGTCAGAAATTCAGTTTCCACAGGCATTTTGGGAGGGCAGAACATAAAAGGTCACATCATAGCAACCTCACTTACTGCCATGCAGAAGGGCGTACAATCAAAACCAGAATCAACCATCTTCAACCTGTGTTGGATTTCCTGCTTTCCTGGAGTTGTCTCCATTAACTCTGGCCTCCCACTAGTGCTCCATGCTTCTTCTTCTTGCCTTTTCTACTGAGTTGTGTCCAGGGAGGACTTGGTTCCTAAACACTTTCTTCATCTTCCCTGTTTCAGTTTTGGCAGGGAAATCTTTTCTATTTGTCTGTTGGTTACCTTTACCAATTGAAATTAATTTGACCTGTCTCTTATTTTTGTAGTGTGGTTTGTAGTTTGTTTGTTTTTAAGATTTATTTATTTATTTGAAAGGCAGATTTACAGAAAGGCAGAGGGAGAGAGACAGAGAGAGAGAGGTCTTCCACCAGATGGCTGCAACGGCTGGAGCTGAGTTGATCTGCAGCCAGGAGCCAGGAGCTTCTTCCAGGTCTCCCACGCAGGTGCAGGGGCCCAAGCACTTGGGCCATCTTCTACTGCTTTCCCAGGCCATAGCAGAGAGCTGGATCAGAAGTGGAGCAGCCGAGACTCCAACCAGCGTCCATATGGGATGCTGGCACTGTAGGTGGTGGCTTTACCCGCTGCACCACAGCACCAGCCCCACTAGATAGCTTTAAATTACATTTCTACTTTGTACTGTCTTTCTTTCAAACAGTATCAAGTTAGCAAATGAGGCCTCCAGCACCCCCTTGCTCATCAAAGTTGAATTAGATAGGTTTTCTCTGCGTTTCCTGATGTAAGCCACTTTGCTGTGTGTTGCTGCTGCTACATATAGAAAAGCTTTTACTTTAGACATTTACATGTCACCTCTCAGGCTGTAAATATTTTCTCCTTTTTTTTGGATCTGAGTGCATTGTTCATCTTTGATTAAATGTGCATCACTTCGATTAAAAGACAAAAAAAATTAACTGAAACCCACATGGGAAACCTTGTGTATGTGAAATGGAAACCTCATAAAGTATTAAACCACACACACACTCAATGAAACGCAACACCTGAGTCTCTTCCTTTTATCTGAGTCACAAGGGTGAGAGATGCTTTGAAATCTTCCCTGGATTCCATGTAAATGACCAAGACAGTTAGTAGCAAATGATCTTCAAAGCAGGCGTCCATCCAACAACTGTTTGCATTGATTTTTGCTATTTCTAAAGGCTGACTGATGCCAGAAAGCACAAAGAGATAAGGCAAAACCTCTTTGATTGTCCCCCCATCCTATCCCCTTGTGTTTTCGAAGTGAGAATGAGGGTCGGCGCTGTGGTGCAGCAGGTTAAAGCCCTGGCCTGAAGCACCGGCATCCCATATGGGCGCTGATTCTAGTCCTGGCCCCTGGTTCTAATCCTTAGGCCCCTGCACCCACATGGGAGACCCAGAAGAAGCTCCTGACTCCTGGCTTCAGATCAGCGCAGCTCCGGCTGTTGCGGCCATCTGAGGAGTGAACCATCGGATGGAAGACCTCTCTCTCTGTTTCTACCATTGTAACTCTTTCAAATAAATAAAATAAATCTTTAAAAAAAGAAGTGAGGATGGGATATTGGACCTACTCTCTGCTTCTTTAGGGAATTTTATAGACTCCCATTGGATGTTAAAAGAGACAAGTGAGTGGGGAAGGGTGTGGCAGCTGAGGTTACCTGCTGTTCCTTGTTCTTTGTGGTGTTTGGGGATTGAGCAGATTAACAAAAAGTTACAGACAACATGCCAGTTATTCTGACCTCAAATCAAGCAACTACTTTGTTTGCATTTAAAATTTTTAATCCTTTAATTTTTAAAGGTTTATTTATTTTGAAAGTCAGAGTTACAGAGAGAGAGGGAGCAACAGAGAGGGAGAGATCTTCCATCTGCTGGTTCACTCCCCAGATGGCCACAATGACCAGCACCAGCTCAGGCCAAAGCCAGGAACCAGGAGCCACATTCAGGTCTCCCATGTGGGTGGCAAGAGCCCAAATACTTGGGCCATCTTTCACTACTTTCCCAGGTGCATTAGCAGGAAGCTGGATTGGAAGTGGAGCAGCTGGGACACGAACTGGTGCCCACATGGGCTGCCGGCATCACAGGTAGTGGCTTTACTGGCTATGCCTCAATGCTGACCCCAATTCTTTTATTTTTGATGCTGTCATTTTAAGTAGAGGTTTCTTGTTTTTTAATTTGAGAGGTCAATTTACTTGCAAACTTTATTTTACTTACAAGAAACTCCTTTCAACACCCTCCTACAAAAGCTGAGAATTCCATTGCCACAGCCCCTCAAAGCACTCACTGGCCCCTCACTGACCGTGTGGGGTCCATCTAAAAGATGCATCATAACCAGAGACCCCAGGAAGCCTTCTGGGATCTTCCACATTGCAGATGAAATTAGAGTGGGTTTTCAGCTTGTGTTCAGTCGAAATAAAGAAACGATTGCAGGTGCCTTACCCAGAAATCTTCCAGCAAACTAAGCAGAGGATGGGAGGAGATTAAATGGAGTGAGAAGACAGCTGATGCCAGGGTGGTTTAGGGGGAAAGCCAGGGGCACCAGGAGGCAGGGGGAGTTTTCAAGGGAGAATCTTTTCATTATGGAGAAAATGATCCTGACTCCTAAATTATTATCAAAAAAACTTACAAATATGGTAAGCCCTGGGAGCATTCATAATACACTATTATCTAAGAAGAAATGATTGATCTATTGTCTGAATCTTAGTACAAAGGACACAAAACAACCTAGAATTTTAATCATTTTGGCAAAATGAGTTTATATTTTAGTTTATCTTTTGACTCAACTTTGGTGAGCCATGGGGTGTAGAAAAAAAAAAGCATGCCTCCTTCCAATGTCTTTCTAACCTCTAGGCTACTGTGCTAACCCAATGTTGTTTGATAGAAATACAGTACAAATTTGAATTGTAGTTTAAAATTTTTTAGGAACCACACTATAAAAAATAAAAGAAATAGGTGAAATTTATTTTAACGATGCATTTCATTTTACCAAGTATATTCAAAATATTTTATCACATAACCAATTTGAAAATTGTTAATGAGATTTCTCATTCTTTTTTGCTGTAAGTATTTGAATTCTACTATATACTTTGTTCTTAGAGTGCATCTCAGTTTGGACCCTAAATTTTCAGTAGTTGCATCCCACATAAGAGTGCTGGTTTGAGTCCCAGCTGTTCTGCTTCCAATCCAGCTCCCTGCAAATGCGCCTAGGAAGGCAGTGGAAGATGGCCCAAGTAGCTGGGCCCCTACCACCCATGTAGGAGACCTTGATGGAGTTCCAGGATCCTGGCTTCAGCTTGGCTCAGCCCTAGCTACTGTGGCCATTTGGGGAGTGAACTGGAAGATGGAAGATTTCTCTCTCTCTCTCTCCCATTCTGCCTTTCAAATAAATAAATCTTTAAAAATTTTTTTTTTATTTATTTGAAAGTCAGAGTTATACAGAGAGAGGAGAGGCAGAGAGAGAGAGAGGTCTTCTGTCCACTGGTTCATTCCCCAGATGGTCGCAACTGCTGGAGCTGCACTGATCCGAAGCCAGGAGCCACGAGTTTCCTCCGGTCTTCCCACGTGGGTGCAGAGGCCCAAGGACTTGGGCCATATTCTACTGCTTTCCCAGGCCAAAGCAGAGAGCTGGATTGGAAGTGGAGCAGCCAGGACTTGAACCAGCGCCCATATGGGAGGCCGGCACTGCAGGCGGTGGCTTTACCCGTTAAACCACAGCGCTGGCCCAAAATAAATCTTAAACAAATAAATAAATGGAATGGAATGAAATCTCTACCAAAACAATAAAATTGTCTTTAACATGCTTTTCCACTTCAGCTTTAAAAATTGAGGTGGATTTAAACTAAAAGAAAATTAAAAATTCAGCTTCTCAGTGGCCCTTCCCACACACCCATGCCCGGTAGTCACGTGTTTGTAGTTTGTGAATATCCTCGTTGTTCTGGGCCGAATCGTGTCCTCCCAAAACTCATGTGCTGAGGTTGTGACCCCCAGAACCTCTGAAGACCGCTGAGCTTGGAGATAAGACCTTTAGGGAGGTGATGAAGGTAGAACAGGCTCACAGGCGGGGCCCTATTCCCATAGGACTGCTATCCTCCTAAGGAGAGGAAACCTGACCATGTAAAGACACCCGGGGATACCCCACACAGAGAATGACTGCCTGAGCCCACAGGGAGAAAGCGGCCATCCACAAGCCAGCGAGGCTCCTCCCTCCCTGACTTCTGGGCCTCCAGACTGTGGAATCAACCTCTGTCATTGAAGCTACCCAGTCTGTGGTGTTTATCATGACAGCCCTAGCAAACTAACACGGGGGCAATACATAGAGAGTTAAGATTCCCAGGAGGGCCTGCCTGGCGCTGTGCTGCCGAGGGTGGAGCCTTTCGCACAAATGATGCTGGCATCCAAGGTCACGGGGCAGTTGGAGTCCCCATCCAGCCCCCGCTAGTGCCCCTGGAAAGGCAGCAGACGATGCCCCCAAGCACTAGGGTTCCTGACACCCACTTGGGAGAACAGGATGGAGTTCCTGGCTCCTGGCTTCAACATGGCCTATCTCTGGCTGTTGTGAGAATTTGGACAGTGAACCAATTGACAGATCTCTCCCTCTCTTTCTCTCTCCCTCTCCCTCCTTTGCTCTCCCTCTCCCTTTCTTTCTCTATTGCTCCAGCTTTCAAAGAAACAGATAAATCTTTGTTTTTTTTAAGATTTGTTTATTTTATTTGAAAGTAAGAATTACACAGAGAGAAAGAGAGGCAGAAAGAGAGAGAGAGAGAGAGAGAGAGAGAGAGAGAGAGAGGTCTTCCACCATCTGCTGGTTCACTCCCCAGATGGCTGCAACAGCCGGAGCTGAGTTGATCTGCAGCCAGGTTCCAGGAGCTTCCTCCAGATCTCCCACGCAGCTGCAGGCGCCCAAGGACTTGGGCCATCTTCTACTGCTTTCCCAGGCCATAGCAGAGAGCTGTATCAAGAGAGGAGCAGCCAGGACTCCAACTAGCACCCATATAGGATGCCGGCACTGCAGGTGGCGGCTTTACTCGCAATACCACAGTGCCAGCCCCGATGACTCTTAAATACATAATATATACATATACATATACATACATGTATGTATATGAAATCACATAAGCTCTTGACCATTTCAGAGATGTGTCTCCTATTTAGTAGTCACCAGTTTCGCATTCAAATGTCTCACAGATCCATACAACTCAGCTCACTGAGAACCAATTTAAGGAAAACAGATCCATGAGGCTGTTTTTCTTTCATTGGTTCTGTGTGCAGGTTCTTGATGAGTTGTTTGGCCAGGATGTTGCCTGTGTCTTCGGTTTGGAAGGTGGGGGCCTGAATGTGTCACCCTGAAAACCACAGACACACAGCTTTGAGGTTCAGCGCCAAGCGTCTCCGGCCGTCGTGCACAGCCTCTTGCTTTTGTCTGTCACAGACACCCAGCCTCTTCACAGTCGCCAAAGTTCATTAATAACGCTTGTGTCTATGCTAATACAATCAGAAAATTATGCAGTCCGTCTCTTTCCTCCCAGAGAGAACGGGGTGATCAGCCATTAGCGATTCACACTGATGAGCCTCCACTAATTGCGCAGAATGTAATTAGTGATTATATAATATTTGAGCTCTTGCAACTGTCATTAATGTCCACGACTCACCAGAGATGGGCCTTGCTGAATGGAGTATGATTGCCGCATGCTAAATCTAGTTAATCCGAGCCATGTTAATCAGCATGGGATGCACTTTAGGCAGTGGTTAAAAGCACGGGGGTGACCTCAGGAAAAAAGACCCCTGCCTCCACCAAAGTCTGAATTGTGAACAACAGGCATCCCTTTCAAAAGAGGAATTTAACAATTAAATGGCCTGGAAAACTTGGGGCCAGTTATCGGATGGTGTTAACACGTTTAGATTTTTCTGTAACAGTTAGTGATCGACCTGTTGTATTGGTACCGGCATTCATTTAGGATACATCTGACTATTGACTCAGGGTGTATGTAGGTTAGAGTTATGATGGTTTTACCATGTGGCTAAGGAGATTAAGAAATTGTTCTTTATAAGAAGAGAAAGATGACTATCCAGTGTTCTGTTACAGTGCTGTTGTAAAGGTTCGTTTTAGCAAGTTTGGAAGCAATAATAGTACAGTTGAGTTTCCCTTATCCCCCATGCCTGGGAAGTATTTTGGATATTTTTCAGATTATCGGATAACTGTGTATGTATAGTGGGATATCTCAGGGATAGGATTCAAGCCTAACAAAATGTATTTATATTTCATGTACTATATATATATATATATATATATATATATATATATATATATATAATAGTTTAGAGGTAACTTTATGCCGTATTTTTAGTGTGATTTTTTTTTGACAGGCAGAGTTAGACAGTGAGAGAGAGAGAAAGGTCTTCCTTTTTTCTGCTGGTTCACCCCCCAAGTGGCCGCTACGGCTGGTGCGTTGCGGCTGGTGCGCTGCACCTATCCGAAGGCAGGAGCCAGGTGCTTCTCCTGGTCTCCCATGCAGGTGCAGGGCCCAAGCACTTGGGCCATCCTCCACTTCACTCCCAGGCCACAGCAGAGAGCTGGACTGGAAGAGGAGCAACCGGGACAGAATCCGGCGCCCCGACCGGGACTAGAACCTGGGGTGCCAGCGCTGCAGGCGGAGGATTAGCCTAGTGAGCCGCAGCGCTGGCCAGTGTGATTGTATTTTGACTGCAACCTGTCACATACGGCCAGGTGTGGAAGTTTTCACTTATGCATTATGTCAGTGCTTAGAAAGTTTTGAATTTTGGAGCATGTAAGATTTTGAGTTTTTGTATCCGGGATGCTCAGCCTATGTAAGACATTTGGGTTCACATGATAAGATATTTTGCTATGTCCCGAGTCATGGTGGATTTTCAAGACATCTGGAACATATGCTGTAGATGCCCTATTCTGTGTCTCCTCCATGCGTGAGCTCACCTGCAGCCACAGGAGACGGCCCTCCACATTCTGTGACCTTCCCACCCCAGACACCTTCTCACGGCTTGCCTGTCTGACCCTTTTCTGAGACCTACAGTAAGAGCTTGGTCAACTCACTTGTGGGCAACCTACAAGTGTCACAGCTTCTGTAACTGTGGGGTGAGCCTCAACACAGGAGGCAGGAGCTGCTAGGAAAATACCCCGCTCCCTTGGTGGGACTGTTCCGTATGCATGTTCTGTGTATTCTCTCTCAGGGTCTCCCCAGCTCCACAGAGCCCTGCTTGCACCCAGTGGTAAACCTGCTCAGGAGTGCCACCTGTACTGGCTTGTCTCCCTTCCCCAACTCATTTCCTGACTCCCTCATCTGTGTCTCTTGACATCACCTCCCAAATAAACTCCCTGCACCCAAGCCCTGGTCTCTGTTTTTAGGAGAACCCAACTAAAACAGCCTCCCCACTCTTTCTTTTTAAAAATTTAGTTACTTGAAAGGCCGAGTTATAGAGACAAAAGGAGAAACACACAGACACAGAGAGAGAGAGAGAGAGAGCGAGAGCAATCTTCCATCTGCTGGTTCATTCCCCAGATGGCTACAACAGCTGGGGCTGGACTGGGCTGGGCAGGGCCAGGTTGAAGCCAGGAGCCTGGAACTCTCTCCGAGTATCCCACATGAGTGCAGGTGCCCAAGCACATGGGCTATCTTCTACTGCCTTTCCAGGCACATTAGCAGGGAGCTGAATTGGAAGTGGAGGAGCCGGGACTAGAAATGGAGCTCATATGGGATTCTAGAGTTGCAGGTGGCAGCTTAACCCACTGTGCCACAACGCTGGCCCCACTCTCCCTATTCTTACGCTGCATCCTATTCCAGTGCTCCCTCACTTAGAAGAAGTAGCCAGCAGGGCTTTTTTCCAGTAGCCTCTTTATATTTATGGAAGCCCTGAGTAGTTCCCTCCTAGATACATAGTTTTTTTTTTTTTTAAGATTTATTTTATTTATTGGAAATTCAGAGTTACACACAGAGAGAAGGAGAGGCAGAGAGAGAGAGAGAGAGAGGTCTTCCATCCGATGGTTCATTCCCCAATTGGCTGCAGTGGCCAGAGCTGTGCCAATCCAAAGCCAGGAGCCAGGAACTTCTTCTGGATCTCCCATGCAGGTGCAGGGGCCCAAGCACTTGGGCCATCTTCTACTGCTTTCTCAGGCCATAGCAGGGAGCCGGATTGGAGGTGGAGCAGCTGGGACTTGAACTGGCGCCCATATGGGATGCCGGCACTGCAGGCAGCGGCTTTACTCACTAAGTCACAGTGTCAGCCCTGATCCATAGTTTTTAACCAGTGAATTTGTATGAATTAAAATCTTTCATACCAACCATAATTTGTATTTTAAGTGACAGCTCACATAAACGGCTGTTTCCAATGTGGAATTTGTACAGGTTTACAAATTTCCAAGGCCTGAGTAATTTAATACGAGCCAGTATTTCATAAAATAATATGGCGGTTGTAGCCCCCAAGGAAAATAGCAACTTGTAATTTATGTGATTTCCTCCCATTTATGTCTTTTATATAAATAATAAAAACACTGGCACCTTTGCTCTGGAAGATGTTTCTCATGGCTGCCTCACTGCTAAGAAACGTTCTGCTGAATCCTAATAATGACAGGAATTGTGTGACCACCTGTACCGTGACAAGCTCAGCCCACTCCTAAGAGGATGACTACCAGATGGGGGAAATGCGATGTTGGAAGCTGAAGTGATACCTAGCCCAAGGTCCCATGACTCGTGACTTACTATACGTGGTGGAGATCAGAGCCGACCTAGATGGATCTTGCTTTGAGACCTATCATTGGCTTTTTAAAATTTGAAATGCAAAGAAAGAGAGATCTTCTATCTGTTAGTTCACTCCCTAAATGCCTGCAACAGCTGGAGCTGGGTCTGGCTCAAGCCAGGAGCCTACAACTCAATATAGATCTCCTGTGTGGGTGGCAGGGACCCAAGTACTTGAGCACACCTCCCTGGGTGTGCATTAGCAGGAAGTTGAATGAGAAGTGAAACTGGGACTTGGACTAGGCACTCCAGTAAGGGCTGTGGGTTTCCCAGGCAGCATGGGAACTGCTGACATCCATCATTGATTTTTTTTTTTAATTTTTGACAGGCAGAGTGGACAGTGAGAGAGAGAGAAGGAGAGAAAGGTCTTCCTTTGCCGTTGGTTCACCCTCCAATGGCTGCCGCGGACAGTGCGCTGCGGCCGGCGCACTGCGCTCATCCGATGGCAGGAGCCAGGTGCTAGGTGCTTATCCTGGTCTCCCATGGGGTGCAGGGCCCAAGCACTTGGGCCATCCTCCACTGCACTCCTGGGCCACAGCAGAGGGCTGGCCTGGAAGAGGGGCAACCGGGACAGAATCCGGCGCCCCGACCAGGACTAGAACCCGGTGTGCCGGCGCTGCAAGGTGGAGGATTAGCCTGTTGAGCCACAGCGCCGGCCTCATCATTGATTTTGAGGCTGAATGTTGAATAGGGAGTTTCCTGGTGCTTCTCTTCCTGATTCTCCTTCAGTGGCCTGCCTGGGGGAAAGGCCCGGACACTGCAGCAATGTCTGTCTGCCCAAGCCTCTCATGCCTACTTGTTCCCCATGGCCATTGCCATGGGCTTGGTCCACAGGCGGACCGTAGGTGATTTGCTTACCTTACATCTGCGGTGGCCTCTTTTCTGGCCCTGCTTCCCAATCTCCCACCCATTTCCTGGGCTCAGGTCCTAGCAAGTCTTGTTCACATGCACCCCCATCTCAGGGGCTGCTTCTGGAGAATCCAGCTCAAGCTGGAAACTCTGAAAGGTCCCATGGATTCTTGGAGCCAGTGGTGCTCATAAGTAAGATGAGCCTGCATTGGCAAGAGTTTGACATGGAATGTGATTGCAATGTGGTCGGGAACAATGTAAAGGCCTCAGAACTGGAGGCTAGATCGTGGGACATTCACCTGGTGGGTAATATACAGCCATGAATATTAGAGCAGCAGAAGTAAACTCTATTCACCTGGAAGAAAAAAAAAATGAGAAGGAAATGTGTTAGATAGAAAATATAAGAAAGAAGGTAGACTAAGTATGAAAATATTGCTGATCCTAATCAGTTTGTGTGATTCTTTTTTTAAAAGATTTATTTATTTATTTGAGAGGCAGAGTTAGAGAGAGACAGAGACAGAGACACACAAAGAGGTCTTCCATCTGCTGGTTCACTCCCCAAATGGTTGCAATGGCCAGACCTGTGCCAATCCAAAGCCAGGAGCCAGGAGCTTCTTCTGGATCTTCCACGCAGGTACAGGGGCCCAAGTGCTTTCCCAGGCACATTAACAAGGAGCTGGATTGGAAGTGGAGCAGCTGGGACTCGAACCAGCGCCCCTATAGGATGCAGGCAGCAGCTTTACCCAATACACCACAGCACCGGCCCCTTGGTTTTAACTTTTTAAAAATAACGGGCATCTATGTGCAATATAAAACCTCTCTCCTGACACCTTGGTAACCGTAGGGGACAGGAATCCAGTAGTCTTCGGCACTGTTATGTCATTGCTGTCCCATAGAGGACCTGTCAGACTCATCACACACATCCTTGCCAAATAAATGGATGAATCGCAAGTTTTGCTTCTGGAGACAGCGCATGTAAAGTCTGTCTGAACTACGTAGCTTTTGACTTTTACTGTGTCCCTGTTGCAAGCATCATTTAAAACTTTTTCTCAATTAAAGAAAACCTGGAGTGAGCCTAGTGGTTATGATTGCCAATGAATGTCCCGCATTAAAATACTTGGGTTTGGTGCCCAGGTCCAGCTTCCTGCCAGTGCAGAGCCTGGGAGGCAGTGACTGGGTTTCTGTCACTCACATGGGTGACCCAGATTGCATTCTTGACGTCGGCTCTGGCCCACTGAGGGCATTTGGTGAGTGAATCAGCGAATGGGAGCTTTCTATCTACATCTCAAATACATAAATAAATAGAAATTTAAAAAACTGTGTGATCTTAAAAATAATAGTATCCTTCTTTGTATTTGACTAATTTTACTTGATGTTGTCTTGAGGGAGTTTCTCTTTATACTTTTGCAATTTTCAAATAGGTATAATTACAGCCATCTGAAACACCAGGATTTGCATTCTGGAAAAATTAAAATCTCAGCTTTTATTAATTGTATAGATGTGAGCAAACAATTGGTTAATTTTCAACGATCCTGGAAGTTTTTCTAGGGTAATTCATTAGGTTTTTAAATGGACTTTCAAGTGTGTTTATGAGTATGAGAGCCTTTGCAAAAATACCCCCACCTTTTATGAACCGGGGCTCAGCTTGTTTTTCTCTCCTTATTCTAAAATCCAAAGTCATCGACTCATTGCTGGAGTTCTTCTATCAACCTGAGAGGTTGCTAATTTCTGTAATGTTGCCTGACTTTCTGTCAAGCTGAGTTAGCTTGCCTGATTGAAATTTACCCAAGGAGTAAAAGATTTTTAAAAAATGATTATTTGGTTTCTTAGAGAGAGAGAGAGAGAGAGAGGCGCTCTCATCTACGGTTCTTTCCCCAGATGGGGCCAGGCCAAAGCTAAAAGCCAGGAACTTAATCTGGGTCTCCCACAGGGGTGGTAGGGACTTAACTACCGCCAGCTACCTCCCAGGATGTGCATGGAGCAGGAAGCTGGAACTGGGAGCAGAGCCAGGCGTTTTAATATGGAATGCTGCATTGCAACCAGAATCTTAATCACAACACCAAGTTCTTTCCAGGGCTCCTTTCTAAATGAGCCGAGCCCCCAGGATTGCTTTGTGGTCTACATCCTCTGTCGTTTCTTAGGTTTCCCTTGTTCCTGGGTGGAGCCACCCCTAGCACCACAGACAACTCCATTTCATGATCCCTCCTGCCGCAATACCCATGTGTTTATAGTCTACCTGGGTCCTGGGGGGCGATCTTTTCCTCGGCTGGCCTCCATTTATATAGTCAGCCCTCCACAGCCATGAACTCCACAAGCTGAATCAAACACGGATTGAAAATATTAGGAAAAAAAAAATTGCACCTGCTTTGAACAAGTACAGATTTTTTTCTTGTCATTATTCCCTAAACCATATAATAGGCTAACTATTCACATAGCATTGATATTGCAGTCGGTATTATAAGGAATATAGAGGTGATTTAAAGCGCAGTAGAACATGCCCACCGGTGGTATGTTGATACTCGTGGCGTGTTATACTACACTCTGGGTTTGAGCATTCTTGCAATTCAGTATTTGCCAAAGGTCTTGGGACAACTCCCCCCACAGATAGTAAGAGATGATTTCTATTACATGAGCTGCAGCCAAATCTAAAATGCTGAGTAAATTGATACGTAGAAAAGATATTTTTGGTGTAGATTTAGCTACAGCTCATGTAGTAGTACCACCTGCAAGGGTGGAGGAATGTCCGTAGAACAGGGGAATGAATGTGTTAAAATCCACCCTCTGGATTAAGGGTTTGCTGGCCTGTAGCTCTGCCAGCAAGAATCTTTCCTTTGTCTCAGCATGCCCCCAGCTGGCAGACGGGGCTCACAATTTGCTTTCAAATATCTTGGCCTGGCCATAGAATCTGCTGCTTAAAAGAAAAAGAACATGAAGATTTCCCCAGCCTATGACACCCTGGGCAAATACTAACCTTCGCGGGGTGATCTGTGGCTGTTGCTACACGCGAGGATTAACTATTCAAATGAGTTCCTTCTCTGTTTGAGAACAAGCCATTCATTCAGGCACAGTTTATCTGCTTCGGGCTGTAGTCTTTTGCATTTCTGTGTTCAGCATTTTCCCACTCTCCCCATCCCTCCCCCAACCTCAGTGGTGACACAGGAGCGAACATTAATCATGTTCAGGGTCCCAGTGGCTACTCTGCTAGAATCTGAATGGCTTAGCCGGTGGGCTGATCGTGAGCAGGGGAAAGTCTTAATTCCAAGTTTAGGCCATGGAGGAGCCTGCACACACTCCCTTGGCCCACCCTGATCCCGCACAGCTTCCTGCAGCCCTGTGTGAATGAGAAGTCTTCGGTGTGTGCTCACACATGGGCAGAGCAGCAGTGTCATGGTGCCAACACCAGAGGAATGACCCTCATTCAGTGAGGGATGGGGAAGAGTGGCAAAGCATCAGTGCCTTTACCTCTTGGAGGGACTAAACCCCCTTTCAGAGGGCCCCAGGGGATGGCCCTGAGTGCCCAGTGCCATGATCTGCTCCCTAATACACCCTCCTGCCTTTCTTCACTTCCTCCCATGGTGTCCTGGGATCTGCTCCCAAGCAAGCCACCTGCATTAAAATCCTCATCTCGGCCTCCACTGTATCGTTGGCTGGAGCTGCCAAGGACGGGCCAAAGTGGCAGTGGCTGAGAAAGCTGGGCTTGTCTGTAGCACCCTCTTGGGGTAGTCCATAATTTCCCTCTTCACTTGCATTTGGCTCCTGTCCCTGGGTGACAGGCAGCACAGTCCCAGCAGGGCCGTGTCTGGCAGGGCTCCCAAGTGCTTGCACAGCCTGCCCACTTGGGGGTGACCCTTGGAGGCTGAAATCCAGCCCTGCCTGGCTCTGTCCACCAAACTCTAAACTAGGCAGGGGCCTGGGTCAAAAGAGGAAGGGAATATTTGGCTAGCTGGTCGATCCAGAGGGGGCACCATGTTGATGACCTTTCTGATTTGGCCAAAGATTCTTAAAATCCAGCAACCTTGGCCAAAGGAGAATCGCCAATTGGGTTGCCAACTGTGACTTCCTTTTCTGATTTTAATCTTCTGGGGCGGGGTATTATAAACTGCCCAGAGTGACAGCCTAGGCAAATGGAAGCCCTTTTCCTGGATGACTCTGTCTACCAAAAATCACGCCCTCTAGGAACTTGTTGAGCAGAGAGTCATGAAAAAACTTTGAGGAAGTAAGGCCTCCTTATAGCTGCAATATACTATAGGGCTGTATTCAACTACATTGATTCTTATACACTCATATTTACATTATTAAAAATAGATAAGGCATGTAAACTGTTGTATAGTTTCTGCAAAACTAAACACATGCATCCCCACAATTTTACCCTCAGGTATAGATTCAGGAGAAATTAACTAGCTGTGTCTACAAAAACATGTGTTAATATTCCTGCTTCTCTTTCAGAACTTACTACAAAGCAATAGTAGTCAAAGCAGTGTGGTATTGGCACAGGGACTGAAATACAGATCAATGGATATAAAATCATGTTCCCATGGTAAGCTGATTTTCAACAAGGCTGTCAAGACAATTTAATGAAGAAGTCTTTTCAATAAATGTTGCAAATAAATTTGGCTATTCAGAAGATTGATGTTGGACCTTAGCCATGCAATATACAAAAATTAACAACATGGATCACCTAAATGTAAGAAGTAAAACTATAAAATTCTTAGAAGAAAACATAAGAATAAGTCTTCAGTACCTCAGATTTTTTAAAAAAATATTTATTTGAAAGGCAGAGTTGCAGAGAGAGAGAAGGAGAGACAGAGAATGATGTCTTCCATCCGCTGGTTCACTTCTCAGATGGCTGCAATGATGAGGCTGAAGCCAGGAGCCAGGAGCTTCTTCCAGGTCTCCCACGTGGGTACAGGGGACCAAGCACTTGGGCCATCGTCTACTGCTGTCCCAGGCATATTAGCAGGGAGCTGTATCGAAAGTGGTGGAGCTGGGACTTGAACCAGCGCCCATGTGAGATGCTGGCACCACAGGCCATGGCTTAACCTGCTATGCCACAGAACCGGCCCCACAACCTCAAATTTTGCAACAGATTTTTAGGTATGACACCTAAAACAGAAATAACAAAAGAAAAAAAATAGATAAATTGGTCTTCTCAAAACTGAAAATTGTGCCTCAAAGGGTGCTATCTCTCAAGCAAGTGAAAAGACAATCCATGGAATAAGAGAAAATAACGGCAAATCATATGTGTGATGAGGGGCCTGAATTTAGAGTATACAAAAAACTCTTACAACTCAAGGATAAAAAGATAACCCAAGGGGCTGGCGCTGTGGCACAGCTGGTTAACGCCCTGGCCTGCAGTGCTGGCATCCCATATGGGTGCTGGTTCAAGACCTGGCTGCACCACTTCCAATCCAGCTCTCTGCTGTGGCCTGGGAAAGCAGTGGAAAATGGCTCAGGCCCTTGGGCTCCTGTACCCGTGTGGGAGACCCGGAAGAAGCTCGTGGCTCCTGGCTTCGGATCGGTGCAGCTCCAGCTGTTACGGCCAATTGGGTATGGAAGACCTCTCTCTTTCTCTCTCTCTGCCTCTCCTCTTTCTGTGTAACTCTGACTTAAAAAAAAAAAAGACAACCAAATAAAAAATGGGTGGGGGTAGGTGTTTGGCGTGGCAGTTAAAATACCTGTATCCCAATAGTGGGGTCCCTGGGTTCAAATCCCAACACTGCTCCTGAATCCAGCTTCCGGCTAACACTCATCCTTAGGGGCAACAGGTTATACCTCAAGTACTGGGGTCCCTGACACTCTCATGGGATACTTGGACTAGTTTTCCTGACTCCTGGCTTTGGCCTGGCCCAGCCCCATCTACTGTGGGCATTTAGAGAATGACCCAGTGGATGAGAGTTCTCTCTTAGTCTCTTGTCTCCCTTTCTCTGTGCCTTTTAAATATAAATAAACAAAAATAACTTTGTAGAAGGGGCAAATGGTCTGCACAATCATTTGTCCAAAAAAGTTAGATGAAGAGCCAATAAGCACATGAAGAGAATACTTAGCATCATTAACTTTTGGGAAGTCTGAGTCAGAACTGCAGGGAGGGGCAGGTCTTTGGCACGGTGGCTAAGCTACAACTTGGGACACCTGTGGCCATGTTGGAGAGATGTGCTTAGCTTCTGACTCTGCTCTCCATTCTGGCTTCTTGATTATGTTCCCTATGGGAGGAAGCAGGTGATAGCTCAAGTTCTTGGGTCCCTCTAATCCATGTGGGAGATTCAGGTTGAGTTTTTGGCTTCAACCTGGCCTAGACCTGGCTGTTGTGGGCATTTGGGGAGTGAACCAAATGGGAGATTGATCTCTCTCTCTCTCTGCCTTTCAAACAGATAAATAAAAAATTTTTATTTTATATATATTTAAATATTTATTTATTTATTTGAAAGGCAGAGTTACAGAGAGGCAGAGGCAGAGAGAGAGAGAGAAGGAGACAGAGAGAGAGGTCTTCCATCTGCTGGTTCTCTCCCCAGATGGATGCAAAGGTGGGAGCTGGGCTGATCCCAAGCCAGGAGCCAAGTCTCCCACGTGGATGCAAGGACCGAAGCACTTAGGCCATCTTCTACTGCTTTCCCAGGCCATAGCAAGGAGCTGGATCGGAAGTGGAGCAACCGGGACTCGAACTGGCGCCTATATAGGATGCTGGCACTGCAGGCGGCGGCTTTACCCGCTACGTCACAGTGCCAGCCCCCTTATTTGTTTATTTGATTCGAACCGGCACCCATATAGGATGCCAGCACTACAGGCAGCAGCTTTACCTACTGTGCCATAGCACCAGCCCCAAATAAAAACTTTTTAAGAACTTACAATGAGATACTACTTTAGACCCACAGGGATGACTGCAATAGAGGAGATGTTACCAAGTTACCAAGGGTATAGAGAACTTGGAACCCACACACACTGCTAGTGAAAAGGGAAAATGTTGCACCCACTTTGGAAAACATTAGGCTTACTGTATGATTAGCAATTCCACTTTGAACTATATATTCAAAAGAAATGTAAATATATGTCTACACAAAAACTTGTATACAACTGTTCATTGCAGCATTGTTCATAGTTGCCCCCCCCCCCCCCGCCAAACTGGAGACAACTCAAATGTGCATCACCTGGAGAATGGCTAGTCACCGTATGGACTATTCATCCTATGGACCATTACTTGATTGTAGAAAGAATGAGGCACGGATACCTTCTGCAGTGTGGATGAACCTTGGAAACACTAGGCTAAGTGAGAGAAGCCAGACACAAAAACATACATATGCAATGCTATTTATATGAAGTGTCCAGAATAGGCAAATTCCTAGAGACAAAAAGTAGATCAGGAGGCTGATGCCATGGCGCACTAGGTTAATCCTCCTCCTGTGGTGCCGGCATCCCATATGGGCGCTGGTTCTAGTCCCAGTTGCTCCTCTTCCAGGCCAGCTCTCTGCTGTGGCCTGGGATAGCAGTGGAGGATGGCCCGAGTGCTTGGGCCCTGCACCTGCATAGGAGACACGGAGGAAGCTACTGGCTCCTGGCTTCGGATGGGTGCAGTTCCAGCCATTGCGGCCATTTGGGGAGTGAACCAACAAAAGGAAGACCTTTCTCTCTCTCTCTCTCTCTCTCTCTCTCTCTAACTTTAGCTCTCAAATAAATAAATAAAAAATCTTTAAAAATGTAGATTGGTTGTTGCCTGGAGCTGAGGGAGGATAGTGTCGGGAGAAAGGAAGGTGACAGTAAAAGGCATAGTCTCCCTCGGGCCAATTTTATGACATTTTCACTCAGACTGTTGCCATGACAACCCTAGCTCCCCCTGACCACATCTTGCTGTCTGTCTGTCCTTGCAGGTGGAGCATCTGTGGCCATTCTGTTCAGGCACTGGAACAGGAGGGAGTGAACACTCTGTGGGCAACTCTTGGCCAATGGACCCTGGATCTAGTGGACAAAATGCTCCCTTCCTAGCATTGATCTAAGTGTCCCCCAAAATTCATGTGTTGGAACTTAATTGGCAATGTGATGGTTTGAAGAGGCGGGGCCTCTGGGACATCATTAAGTCATAAGGACAGAGCCATGGTGAGTGGGATTAAGCCCTTTATACAAGAAGCTTCGGGGCCGGCACTGTGGCGTAGCAGGTAAAGCTTCCGCCTGCAGTGCCGGCATCCCGTATGGGTGGTGGTTCAAGTCCTGGCTGCTCCACTTCCAATATAGCTCTCTGCTGTGACCTGGAAAAGCAGAAGAAGATGTCCCAAGTCCCTGGACTCTTGCACCTGCATGGGAGACCTGGAAGAAGCTCGAGGCTCCTGGCTTTGGATCAGCCCAGCTCCAGCAATTGCAGTCATTTGTGGGCAGTGAACCAGCAGATAGAAGACCTCTCTCCCTCTCTCTGTCTCTCTGTAACTCTGTATTTTTAAATAAATAAGTAAATCTTAAAAGAATAAAAGAAGAAGAAGCTTTGCCCAGTGTTTGTCCCCCTTTGCCCTTCTGTCCCTTCTGTCAGGAGAAGACACTGAACAGTGCCATCTATGAGGAATGGGCCTGAGGAATGAGGAATAGCCTGACATTGAACCTGTTGGCGACTTGATCCTGGTCTTCCCAAGGTTCCAGAACTGTGAGCAATAAACTTGCATTGTTTCTAAATTACTCCAGCTGTGGTGTTTTGTTACAGTAGCACAAATGAACTAAGACAGTCTGCCTCTCAAGTGGGCGTTTAGAAGGCTGTCCACACAGACAAGGAGATCCAGCAGACTTGAGCTCCGATGTGCTGCTCACATGATGGATTGGCACTTTCCAAGTCAGTGTATCTAAGGCCTCATGTCTGTCGTCCGGGTAGTGCTTTACTGTTGCACATACCATGGTTTACCAGATTCTAGGCTCTTGCTGTGTCACACCCACAAAATCCCACCTTTGAGTCATCACTTCTGAAGTATTGTGCAGTAGGAACTAACCAGCCTGAGTAGGGTAGGTCTTGCAGATTCTACTCTGATGGGTAACTGTGGGTGATCCTGTGCCTGGCTGGGAGAACTCCCTGCCTAGCCCATGCAGGAGGTTAAGTGAGTATGGCACACCATGCCTTCTAGGAAAGACCCTGGTTGAGGACTCAGCACACTGAGACCCACATATGACCTGACTCCTGGCAGGCAGCAGGGACCCCAGGCACATTTCTCCCACTCCCACTTCCTGTTGAGGTTAACAGCTCCTGTGTGTGTGTGTGTGTGTGTGTGTGTGTGTGAGAGAGAGAGAGAGAGAGAGAGAGAGAGAGAGGGAGAAAGAGAGAGAAAGAGAGAGAGAGAGAGAGCGAGCCAAGACTCTCGCATAGACTACATGACCTTCAAGCTGATTGGAGAAGCGTAGAAGTGCCAGTATCTACTTTATCCTAAAGAACTAGTGTTGCTACCCTATGCTAGCTACTCCCTTTTGCCTGCCCTATAAAAGCTTGTGCCTGATTGCTAATTATGGACATGTTCACTGAAACTGTCTCTGGTGTTTCTTGCCAAAGAACGCCATCGCCGCACCATCCCGACAGTGTGGGCCTCACAGGACGAGCCCACAGGTAACCACTGGAAGTGTTATCTCTACCTCACCAGTTAATTCTGTGCAAAGCTGTGGTCCTTGTCTGGGGTCTAACTTCAGCCAGATTCCATGGGAAACTCTGAAGGGTGAATTATGCTGTGGAATTCATGTCCTTTGAGGCACATGTGGGCCCTGTAACATACAGCAGTGACCTCTGGCTGCCCATAAGATGGGTTCATAGCACACTGAGTGCAGAAGCTTCTCTATTGGTCTAGTCAGTCCTCCAGAGGAGGAAAGAGCTGAAGGTTGTTAGCAGCCAGCACTTGCAGCCCCTGGGGAATGGTGGGTGGCCTCCTGCAGGGGTGGGAGTGGGGTACCAGTAGCAGGCACCTGACAGCTATTGTATAGAGTGTTACCTTGTTGAAAATTATGGCAAGCAGGCGCCGCAGCTCAATAGGCTAATCCTCCGCCTGTGGCGCCAGCACACCGGGTTTTAGTCCCGGTCGGGGGGGCGGATTCTGTCCCAGTTGCCCCTCTTCCGGTCCAGCTCTCTGCTGTGGCCCAGGAGTGCGGTGGAGGATGGCCCAAGTCCTTGGGCCCTGCACCCGCATGGGAGACCAGGAGGAAGCACCTGGCTCCTGCCATCGGATGAGCGTGGTGTGCCGGCCACAGCGCGCCATCCGCGGCAGCCATTGGAGGGTGAACCAACGGCAAAGGAAGACCTTTCTCTCTGTCTCTCTCTCTCACTGTCCACTCTGCCTGTCAAAAAAAAAAAAAAAAGAAAAGAAAAAAAAAGAAAATTATGGCGAGTTATGTTTACAATATATGTGTATTCTTACCAATTTTCAAGCCACACCTTTTCTATATACTCAGCGAGGGGAGGTCCTTGCCCATGGCATTTCTAAGTACTCTGGTGAAGATGTATTAGAATAAATTTCAATTAAGTGAGAGGAAAATCAGCACTTAAGATGAAAAGGCACCGTTAGGCGTAGCATAGTAACGAATAGTCCTTAATGGGCCCCATAAAAACCAGGTCCTAGGTTCACTCGAGGTCGCTGGGGACTTGCTGACTTTGGGAGGATGGAGGTGATTTGTCCCACTTCCCAGGCCCCTCCCAACCCTCCCCGGGGCCGTCTTTCCTGCTTTCTTCGTGCCCCCTGTCTGCTCACTGCTGCCCTCTAGTGGGCCCTCTCATAGGGTGGCTATAACCTGTTCCGCTGAGCTCAAAGCCTGTGGGAGAACAGAGAGGGATTTTTCTGTTTTTTTCATCTCTGGGCATCTTTGGGGTTGCTGCTGCTGTCTGCTGAGCAGCCTGCCTCTCCTGACTCAGTTTCTCTCCCATGCTGTGCCTTGGAGCTGGTTTGAATCTCTGTGAATGAGCTTGAGAAGGGAGGACTTGCCAGTCTTCCCAGTTCTCCTGGTAGAGGAGAAACCGATGCAGACTCTCCTGTCTCTGCCTGTCGGTGCTTCTCTGCACAGGGGAAAGGACAGTGGTGCCGACCTCAGGGGGTGCTGGTGAACCCTCAGGCCCTGACACAGAAGGTGCAGTGGGGACATTTAAGGAACATGTGCTAGGCTGGGTGTAAGGTCCCCGAAACCACCAGGCTTCCTAGCCTGTCATCAAGTGTCATGGTAAACACGAATCTTTTTCATTTCCCTGTGTTTATATTGAATTCAAGGTGTTTGTCTGAACAAGAGGTAGCCCTAGTCTGCCCTAGTGCGGATACAGTCAGGAACTAGGAGGCAGATGGGGCACCGTAGAGCATAATGCACCAGTGTGGGTTAGAGCTGGGTAGAGCTCGGCTGAACCTCAGTTATCTTGTCAGCAAAATGGGAGAGCAATAAGTCCATCCTGGTCATTATGGGACTTACACGAGGAGGTGGAGCCTGGTGGCCGAGAGTGTAGCAGTGTAGATGCCTACACTGCCTGGCATCAAGTCCTCGTTTCCCACCACCCATTAGTTGTATAACTCCCAGCAAGTTACTTAGTCTCTCTGAGCCTCAATTTCTCCTAACTACAGAATGCGATAATAGGAACATTTGCTGTGTAGTAGATTAAATGGCCTAAACCTACTATGCTTGGCACGTGGTCAGTGTTAAAAGATATGGAGCCCTGGGGGCCAGCGTCGTGGCACAATGGGTTAAGTCTCCTCCTACTAGTGCTGGCGCTCCATCGGGGTGCTGATTCATGTCCCAGCTGCTCCACTTCTGATCCAGCTCCTGATAATGGCCTGGGAGAGCAGTGGAAAATGGCCCAAGTCCTTGGGTCCATGCACCCACATGGAAGACCCGGAAGAAGCCCCTGAATCCTGGCTTCGGATTGGCTCAGCTCTGGCTGTTGCGGCCATTTAGGGAGTGACCCAGCAGATGAAAGACTCTCTCTCATGCTCTCTTGCTCTCCCTCTCTCTATCTGTAATTCTGCCTCTCAAATAAATAAGTAAATAAAATATGAAACTCTTGAGGTTGGCATTGTGGCTCAATGGGTTAGTGTGACACTGTGACACTGGCATCCCATATGGGTATTGGTTCAAGTCTCAGCTGCTCTACTTCTGATCCAGCTCCCTGCTAACCCATCTGGGAAAGCAGTGGAGGATGACCCAAGTGCTTGAAACCCTGCACCCACGTGGGAGACCTGGATGAAACTCCTGGCTCCTGGCCTCAGCCTGGCCCAGCCCTGGCTATTGCAGCCATTTAGGGAGTGCATCAGCACATGGAAGACCTCTCTCTCTGTCTCTGTGTAACTCTGCCTTTCAAGTAAATAAATAAATCCTTAAAAGCACACAAATGCCTTTATTAATTGGTATATAATGATATTACTATTAATGTAAATTTTAGCATGTGTTAGCTCTTAACTGTTAGGATAACAATGAAGATGACGACATATTATTATATAGAAAATGACACATTGCATAACAGTTTAACCTAGGATAATACAAAGAACTAATTATTTTATATTTTTGCCCCTAATTCAAAATAATGCAAATCCCTGTGAAGTAAGAATTATCTGGAATTATGTCATTTCAAACTGACAGATTGAAGAGTTGTATGCTGGTTTGTGCTGTGGTCACATGAGTGGTAATCAGAAATACTCACCTCCTTCCTGGGATTAATGTTGAATTATGCAGGCTTGGCATTATGCAATTGCTTCAGAAACAATACCCTTTGAGTATAGTGCATCACCTTGCATATAAAAAGCCCTGAACACTAAGAGAGCAGCATTCTGTGAATGGCAATGACCAGGAAGGTATAGGTACCAAGCAAATAACCTGAGTCTCCATGAGCTTGCCTGGTGGAGTCCTCTCCCGGCAAGCACTGTGACTCTCAGGCACAGAAAGGCAGTGCCGTCATGACCTTGGTGTTTCTACCCAGGGGGGAGGCAGCCGCTCCGCCAGACTCACTCCAGTGGCGTGCGCTTGTTCTGCATCTTGGCTGACCGCAGCTCACTTCTCTGTCCATATTCTTTAATGCTGCACTTTTCTCTTGCATTTATTACCTTGCCCAACAGAGCTCTGGGCATCCCATCGGAACATAATACATCCTGCCCCGCTCAAATAATTGTCACGGTTTGGTGCCAGAAAGGGGACAGGCTGCCTGTAAGAAAATGACCCATTCAGGATTCACATTATTTGTGAGTGCGTGTGGATGCTCACATGCACATCCATCTGGATGCGTGGAACCGTTTCCTTCCCTTCCTAATGTGGCCACGGGTGGGCCCCGCCACCGGCTCCGTGTTCAGCGTCTCCTCCAACTCTTCACAGGGTCTCAAGCAACAGTTGAAGAGCTGGGTTCTAAATTCACCCCCCAGGGTCCTTAGTCTGGGCAAGCGTTTGGGAGGGGGTAGGGGAGTGAGGCAGAAGTGTGATGTGGAGTCCCTGTCCCAGTGTGAATGCCTGGGGAAGGGTGTAGACCCTTGGAGATGCCGCAAGTGTATATGGGAGTTTTCCCAGCTGATGGATGAGAGTTGAGCTATTTATTCAGAAACTTCCATTTTACTTTTTTTAAAGCTTTTTTTTTTTTTTTAAGATTTATTTTATTTATTTGAAAGAGTTACAGAGAGAGGTAGAGACAGAGAGAGAAGTCTTCCATCCGTTGGTTCACTCCCCAGATGGCCACAATGGCTGGAGCTGCGCAGATCTGAAGCCAGGAGCCAGGAGCTTCTTCCAGGTCTCCCATGCGGGTGCTGGGGCCCAAGGACTTGGGCCATCTTCTACTGCTTTCCCAGGCCATAGCAGAGAGCTAGATCGGAAGTGGAGCAGCCAGGACTAGAACCAGCGCCCATATGGGATGCCGGCGCTTCAGGCCAGGGTTTAAACCCGTTGAACCACTGCTCCACAGCACCGGCCCCTCCATTTTACTTTTTAAAAGTTTATTTTATTTATTTGAAAGACATAGTGATGGAGAGAGGGAAGGAGAGGCAGGGGAAGAGAGAGAAAAAAATGAGATAGATAGATAGATAGACAGACAGACAGAATCTTCTGTCCACTGGTTCACTCCCCAAATGACTGTAATGGCTGGGGCTGGGCCAAGATGAAGCCAGGAGCCAAGAGTTTCATCCAGATTTCCCCCGTGGGCAGCAGGAGTCCAAGCACTCAGGCCATCCTCTGCTGCTTTTCCTGGCTAATTAACATGGAGCTGAATTGGAAGTGGAATAGCTGGGACTCAAACCAGCGCCCATATGAGGTGCAGGTGTTGCAGGCAGAGGTATAACAACGCCTGCCCTGAAACTTCCGTTTTCCATTGAGAGCCTGTCTGGAGGCCATCACTCCCTGAGATTTCTGGCCTGCCCTTTCCTGGCCATGCAAAGTAAGCTAGGAAAACAATAGGGTGGAGAGCGGCCATGACTTTCAGCCAGTGTGGGAATGGTGAATGCCAAGGGGATGTGGACAGAGCCCCCAAAATGTCTGCCGTCCTCATCAAGGAAAAGAATGTGTATATGGAAATATTCTCATCATACGCAGGCTCCTAGGACACAGAGTTCTGGTCTGCATCGCTGGGTAATATCATGGCTTAATCTCCAACTACCATTTTATTGCCACGTGTGGTTTCTGTGGGTTGGGGATTCACGAAGGCTTTGCTGGGTACTTCTTCAATGTCATGGCTGGCAGCTGGAGCTGGCACTGTGGCTGGATGACTGGAGCAGCTAGAGATGGCTGGGAATGTTTCTTGCCATGTGGTTTTTCTGTGTGGGCTGGGTTGAGCTTCTTCATGACATGGTAGCCTCTGGGCCGATGGTCTGGAGTCTATAAGAGCAGGTATTCCAGCTCCCAAGGGAGAAACTGCTTGACTTTTTATGACTTCCAAGTCATTTCTGGTGGTCTCTTGAGTATGGGCTAGTCACAGCACAGACCAGATTTAGAGGAAAGTGAATTGGACTCCACTGACTGTCAGAGGAGTCGCAAAGTTCTAGATGACAAAAGTGGGGTGGTCACCTTGTCAAAAAACGATGGTGTGTGTATTTTTAGTAAATGCTACCGTCTTTCAATACCTTTTAAATAAAGAGCATCCACAGAACATGAAATGAGCATGGGCAGGCACAGGTGCCTTGATTGGTGAGATCTGCAGAAATAATCCAGTTTGGTAACAGGCTGTCTACCTGCAGGCATGGGCCTGAGCTGTGAGTGGAGCTAGAATCTTTCTCAGCCGGGTAGAGTGTGTGTGTGTGTGTGTGTGTGTGTGTGTGTGTGTATCCCCGTGTGCATGTACACACGCATGCGCATGCGTGTCTATCCAAACGTGCACCTTCTTAGATGAGACAGAATTGGCTAATGATTATCAGTAACTCCGGAAATGAAGGAAATCAGCGGCACAATAAAAACCCTAATTGCTTGGCAACAGTGTTTAGGCCTCATTAGGTAGATTTTTAACAGCTTCAAGAGAAATAAACTCCTGTGTCATTAGATAACAAGGCAAGAAATAGGTTATTTCCTTTTGGAAAGGTATGAAAGCTTCCAATTGCCTGATATATTCGCTTAGTAGATTATTTTCTGTCATCTCAGTTAATTGAATTTTATCCCTTGCTCTTAAAAATGTTCTCCCTCCAAATCAGGTTACGAAGTGCAGGGAAGTCATATTTGAAATCACAGTGACAGAGGCAGACATCAGCCTTTATCTGGACAAAGTGCTCCAGGACAAAGTAAAAAAAAATCCCCAAACCTTTAGAAGATCATCTCTTTCCATGCAACTGGGGGACTTGGTATTCAAACAACGTTGGAGAAATACATCTTTGTAACACAGGATCCAGTTTAGGTTTTGCTATGCAAGTGAAAGATTGTGTGTGTGGTCGCATCTATACTCTTTCTGTGGGCATCCCATCACAGTTTGGATCATTGCAAAGTTTTTTATGTGAGTCAGAAAGGATGAAGAACTCGGGTGTGGTTCCACGACAAACTTGGCTTGCAACATCCTTGGTAATATCACTTCTGGTTTGTGACAAACGTGCATTTCAGACCTGCCCTCTCATTCCTTGTGAGCTGGAGAGTCTTTCCAGATGGTGCAGAACACACACACACACACACACACAGAGTCAGGGATAATGTGGTACATGAATCAGCTCATCTTTTCCTTTGCGATGTTTAAATCCAACATGGGAAGCGAGATACACAGCAGACTCATAGAATGGCAGATGTCCTAAATAGCACTCTGGCCTCAGAATCAGCCCTTAAGGCATTCAGATCTAGCTCAAGAGCCCATGAGAATATTCTAGGCATGGAAAGCCAAGACACTCTGGAAAAAAAAAGAAGACCTAAATGAAAGATCTCTGTGAGTGAGATCCCAGTGGAACGAATGGGGCCATCAAAGAAGGAGGTACCTTTCTCTGAAGGGAGGAGAGAACCTCCACTTTGACTATGACCCTGTCGGAATAAGATTGAAGTCAGCGAACCCTAAAGGCTTCCATAGCCTTGGCAACTCATGACTAGAGCCTAGGGAGATTACTGATGCCATAAACAAGAGTGTCAAATTGTTAAATCAACTTCAGGAGTCACTGTGTACTTACGTCTCATGTGGGATCTGTCCTTAATGTGTTGTCCAATGTGAAGTAATGCTATAACTAGCACTGAAACGGTATTTTACACTTTGTGTTTCTGTGTGGGTGCAAACTGATGAAATCTTTACTTAGTATACACTGAATCTATCTTCTGTATATAGATAATTAAAAATGAAAAAAAATCTTGTTGTTAAATTGGAAATTGCATAGAAAATTAATCAATCTTTTAGAAAAATATATCATGTAGGATCTCTGTCCTTAATGTGCTATACATTGTGAATTAATACTATAACTAGTACTCCAACAGTATTTTTCACTTTGTGTTGCTATGTGAGGGCAAACTGTTGAAATCTTTACTTAATATATAGTAAACTGATCTTCTGTATATAAAGAGAATTGAAAATGAATCTTGATGTGAAGCAAGGGGAGAGGGAGTGGGAAAGGGGAGGGTTGCGGGTGGGGGGGAAGTTATGGGGGGGAAGCCATTGTAATCTATAAGCTGTATTTTGGAAATTTATATTCTTTAAATAAAAGCGTTATAAAAAAACAAAACAAAACAAAAAAAACCAAAAAACAAACAAACAAAAAAAAAAGTGGACCAAATCAATGTAGCCAAAGTATTCACAAAGCACTTCATCTGGATTTTCATGACTTAAATGTCTTTGACCATATCACTTTCACTACTGAAGGGTTTTAAAGATATGTTTATTTGAAAGGCAGAGAGAGAGAGAGAGAGCGAGCGAGCACTTCCATCCATTGGTTCACTCCCCAAATGGCCACAATAGCAGAGGCTGAGCCAAGCTGAAATCAGGAGCCATGAATCAGATCCAGGTCTCCCACATGAGTCGCAGGGGCCCAAGCACTTGGGCTATCTTCTGCTGCCTTCCCAGGCACATTAGCAGGGAGCCAGATCAGAAGCAGAGCAGCTGGGGCTTGAACAGGTGCTCTGAGATGGGATGCCAATGCCCCAGGTTTTGACTTGAGCCACTGCACTTCTATTGACTTTTAAAACCATACTCTCTTAGGAAAGAAGAACATGGGTATTTAATAGTATCTCTGTCAGCCGTGACTACACCACCTGGTTTGTTTCTCTCAAAATCCCTTTGCCCCAGCCCCTGAGAAAGTTAGAACCACCCATGGAAGGAAGTCAGCACCTTGGGGAGTCTCCAGCAGGGACCTGGATCTTCTGGTGCCAAATAACTTCTCATGCACAGGTCTAACCCTCTCCTCTCTGATCAGGAAAAACCTGCAAGGGTCCAGGAAAAGAACAGTCTACCTTCAGTGTCTGTAATTATTATTTTTTTTATTTGACAGATAGAGTTAGACAGTGAGAGAGAGACAGAGAGAAAGGTCTTCCTTCCGTTGGTTCACTCCCCAAATGGCAGCCATGGCCGGCACTGTGGTGATCCGAAGCCAGGAGCCAAGTGCTTCCTCCTGGTCTCCCATGTGGGTGCAGCTGCCCAAGGACCTGGGCCATCCTCCACTGCTGTCCCGGGCCACAGCAGAGAGCTGGACTGGAAGAGGAGCAACCGGGACTAGAACCCGACGCCCATAAATGTCTGTAATTCTAATCACTTGCCAAGAATGTTTTCCTAAGGTGAAATTTCTGTGGGGAGGAAAAGCGATTGTCAAAATCAAAGCTAAGACCATCCTTATGGATACATACAAAGGACCTTCAAAGCTCTATGGAAAATACATATTATGAAAAAACTAGGGGCCAGTGCTGTGGCATAGTGGGCTAAGCCTCCATCTATGGTGCCTGCATCCCATATGGATGCTAGTTCAAGTCCAGGCTGCTCCACTTTCATTCCAGCTCTCTGCACTCTCTGCTATGGCCTAGGAAAGCAGTGGAAGATGGCCCCAGTCCTTGAGCCCCTGCACCGGCATGGGAGACCAGGAAGAAGCTCCTGGCTCCTGGCTTCAGATCCGCTCAGCTCCAGCTGTTGCAGCCATTTGGAGAGTGAGCCAGCGGATGGAAGACCTTTCTCTCTGTTTCTCCCTCTCTGTATGTAACTCTACCTCTCAAATTTAAAAAAAAAGTCATAAGAACAATAATAACAAAAAACTATGAGTGGATTTCAAAATTTCTCTTGCACCAAAACAAATATCTCTTAATTCTATTTTCCATAAATTTGTTTCTATTTATTTTATTTATTTGAAAGGCAGAGTGACCGAGAGGGAGACACACACACACACACACACACACACACACACACAGAGAGAGAGAGAGAGAGAGAGAGAGAGAGAGAATCTCATCTCTGCTGATAAGGGGGAGAAACATGGAAGGCAACATAGCCAGGCCTTCTCTGAAATGGAAGAAATAAGGGAAGCTTTGACCTTGTTTATCATGTTGACTATGTGGAAACAGGAAGTAGGAGAGAGATGAAACAAGAAAGCCAGGCCTCTTTCTTTGTGCCCAAGCCTTGGGCCACCGTCTGCCATTGACCTTCTGGCTGGAACAGGAGACGAGAACCACATACATAAGCATGCCCCATCAGGGTCTTAGAAACTCACTGATATTTGTGGGTGTGCTGGTTACTCTCAGGTGCCAAGTAGACGGGGCCCGGGTATCTGGCTGAACACTATTTTCTGGGTGTATTGTGAGGATGCTTCCAGAAGAGACTGGCGTTAGGGTTGGTTGACTGAGTAAAACAGAGGCCCTCTCCAGTGTGGGCAGAAGGCATCCAGTCTGTTGAGGGCCCGAATAGAACAAAAAGGCGAGGGAGAATTGAATTAGCCCTTTGCCTGACCGCTGGAGCCAGGATGAAGATCTTCTTTGGTCCGTGGTACCCCTGATCTTCAGGCCTTCAGGCTGTTGAACCAGAATCTCTACCATCAGCTCTCTGGCTCTCGGGCCTTTGGACCACACCACTGGCTTTCTTGGGTCTCCAGTCTGCAGACAGCAGATGCAAGACTTGTCAGCTGCCATAGCTATGTGAGCCAATTCCTGATAATAAGTCTTCTATGTATGTATCTATCTATCTATCTATATATCATCTACCAACCATCTATCTACCTAGCATCTTCTATCTATCTATCTATCTATCTATCTATCTATCTATCTATCTATCATCTCCTATCTATCTATGTATCAATCATCTATCATCTATCAACCATCTATCTACTTCGCATCTCTCATCTATCTATCTATCTATCTATCCATGTATCTATGTATCTATCTACCTACCTACCTACCTACCTACCTATGTATCTCTGATCTATCAATCATCTATCTACCTAGCATCTCTTATCTATCTATCTATCTATCTATCTATCTATCTATCTATCTATCATCTATCTCTTATCTATCATCTCTCTTCTAACTACCTTGCTATCTTCACCTATCTAACATCTCTCTACAATCTATATTCACCTATCATCTCTCTCCTATCATCTATCCATCCACAATCTATCTATCCATCTATCTAAAAACACTCTTCCATTGGTTCTGTTTTTCTGGAGAACTGTGATAAATATGAGGGTACCCCAGTTTGTGGCAAGTGCACATTATCTTTCAATCCCATTTTCCACGAACTCTGTGAAGCACCTGTGACTGCGGGGGTCCTCCGTTCAGAGGGGAGGGAGGCTAGAGCCAGGAGGCAGCAATCCGGCTCTCTAGAGGTCTACTGTACATATAAGGGCAGCGATGCTCCCTCCCAAGGTCATTTGCATTCTAAGCCCTTATTCAGGGCATTTCAGGCCTCACGGAGGAGGCAGGAAGGAGGAATTGGACCCACTGATAGAAGCGAGCACCCTGTCTGGAATAAAGCGCCAACAGTCAATGAAGTCCCATTCAGTCCCTTTCAAAGCTGTGCTGAAGGGGCGGCCTGAAGTAGTCAGCCTGGAGGTGCCTGAGAGGCAGATTAGTTCCCCTTATCTCAGCATCAGCTTGTGTGGGAGCTGAATTGAAGGTCAATACCATGGATTCTCCCACAGTAAGCAGGAGAATAGAGAGTATCGATTTTCTGCCATGTAAGTGCGACTCTCCCCTTATTGTTGGCCTGTATCATACCAATTTCAAAACAAGCATATTATGGAGTGGCCAGCCTTGAATAAAGCCCTATAAGTGACATTTCTGGAATTTAAGGCTTATATTGCCCAGCATTCTTCTTCCTGTCCCCAGATCAGCTGCTGTCCCCTCGGGTCGTGATGACAGCACACAATGATCAGTGGCAGCATAGCTAAGTCGCTGCGCTCTAGAAAAATTCATACCCATTAAAAAAAAAAATCCATGCACAGTTACAGTGCAGAAAACGATGGATGGCAAGTGAGCCACCTCTGCCCTGAGAATTCACCACTCACACAGAAAACATTTAAAGCACGTTGGCTCGCATAAAACCAGCATGAAGGTTAACTTTGTGTGTCAACTTGACTGGGCCATATGGTGCCCAGATAACTGGTCAAACCTTATTCTGGGTATCATTGTGAGAATATTTTTCGATGTGTTTACCAAACTGGTTGACTATGTACAGCAGATATTGGTAGACTGAGTGTAGCACTCACTCCCTAATGTGGGTGGGTCTGAACCAATCAGTTGGAGGCCTGAAGAAGCTGTCATTCCTGAGTAGGAGAGAATGGTCCGACAGCCTTGGAGCTGGAACATTGACTTCTCACTGCCTTTGAACTTGGACTGGAATATTGGCTCTTCCTGGGACTTGACTCTGCCAGACACAGGGCTGGAAGCACGCGAGTGGCTCTCCTGGTTCTCAGGCCTGAGACTTGGACTGGAATTGAACCATCAGCTCTCCTGGGTCCACAGCATGAGGATTCACTCTGCAGATCTTGAGATTTGCCAGTCTTAATCATCGAGAGTTTCAATTCCTTGTAATAAATCTCTTACATCTGTATATACAAGTGTCCTTCAAAAGGCTCATGGGAAGTGATATTAAGCATAAGTTTATTTTGGTGCAAAGATAATTGAAATCCATGTATCTGAAGGGTCTTCAAAAAGTTTGTGGAAAATGCACATTGTGAAAACTATCAAATTGTTCAATTTTTTGGTGCCAAAATAAACTTATCTTTTAATTTCACTTTAATTACATATTCCATTTTATATATATATAAAATGTATATCTCCATATGAGTATTTATATACTCACATATACTCATTCATCACACATAATTATTCATCTATCTATAATTATTTGTCATATGTATTATTTTTCAATGTATACAGTGAACCTACCGGGTCTTATCCATATCAATGAGCAATTGTCATTCTATGCTACATAGCTCACTACCCCCAAAATTTAGGGGTGTATCATATTAGGCATCCATTTAACCCCTCTGTGGGTTGGCAAGGGATGGGCTGCTTGTGGCTGGGCTGGATCACATACACAGCTGGGAGCTGGTTTGGTTAGACTGCTGTGGCTGGCATGGGCTGCCATGACAGAATACCGCAGACTGAGCGCTTAAGCAACGGGAGTTTACTTCTCACAGCTCTGGAGGTGCAGAAGTGCAAGATCAAGGCACTGGCTGATTCAGCTCCCCACTGAGGAGTCTCCTCCTGGTGTGCCGATGGCTGCTGTCTCACTGTGTTCTTGCATGGAGAATGGGGCAGGCAGGAGAGTGGGCAGGAAAACAGCAAGTCTTGGTTCTTCCTCTTCTAACAAGGCCACTAATCTCTCAAGGCATCATCTGAACCTCATTCTCCTCAAAGGCTCCACCTCCAAATACCAGCTTGATGGCAGTTAGCGCTCCAGATAAGAAACTATCAAACAGAAAACACACAGGTAAGAGTAACTATCAAAAGGTTGAGAATGCCCTAAAGTTGTAAACAAGTATGGAAATCACTTATACTTTTAAAAGACTTTAAAATAAGAATTTCTATAGTAAAATGTTAGGGGACAAGCAGTATGGAGAGAAGTCATGTGTAACACAAAAAATGTGGGGGCCAGTGTTGTGGCATACTGGGATAAGCCGCTGCCTGCAATGACAGCATCCCATATCAGAATTCTGGTTCAAGTCCCAGCACTGCTTCCAATTTAGCTCCTGCTAATTCACCTGGGACAGCAGCAGAAAATGGCCCAAGTACTTGGGTCCCTGCACCCAAGTAGGAGACCCAGATGGAGTTCCAGGCTCCAGGCTGGCCCAGCATCAGCCATTGCAGCCATCTGGGGAGTGAACCAGCTGATGGGACATCTCTCTCTCTCTCTCTCTCTCTCTCTCTCTCTCTCTCTCCATCTCTCTGTTACTCTGTCTTTCAACTAGACAAAATAAATCCCTCGAAAGTTCCAAAATGTGGGGAGGAATGGAAAACAAATACAGAATGCCTTATTAGGATTTCTTAGCTTGTTATTCTTGGTCTCTTTCCCTACTTTTCTAATCCATATTAAGTTATCATTTCAAGATAGCTATGTTATGGCCAAAATAAGCTATTTATTGGTAAACCTCAGGGTAACCATAAAGCAACACCTATACACAGACTTATCAAAAATAAAAAGGAAGGAATTAAAGTACATCACTATAGAAAATCAGCTAACCACAATTGGAGATTGTAATTTAGGGACAAAGGAAAAAGAAACTACAATAAAAGAAATTACAATAAAAATAAGTCTCAAGGGGCCTGTGCTGTGGCGTAGCAGGTTAGGCCTCCACCTGCAGTGCTGACATCCCATATGGGCGCTAGTTCAAGTCCCGGTTGCTCCACTTCCTATCCAGCTCTCTGCTATGGCCTGAGAAAGCAGTGGAAGATGGCCCAAATCCTTGGGCCCTTACACCCACATGGAAGACCTGGAGGAAGCTCCTGGCTCCTGGCTCCTGGCTCCTGGCTTCAGATTGGCACAGCTCCTGCCATTGTGGCCAACTGGGGAGTGAACCAGCGGATGGAAGACCTCTCTCTCTCTCTCTCTCTCTTTGCCTCTCCTTCTCTCTCTATGTAACTCTTTCAAATAAATAATCTTTAAAAAAAAATATATATATAAAACAAGTATCAAAATGGCAGTAAATAAGATCTAAACTATTAATGATCAACTTAAGTGTCAATGGACTAAATTCTCCAATTAAAATACAGAGAGTGACCAAATGGTTTATGAAGCAGGACTCAGCTATGCGCTGCTTACAAGAAACACATTTCACCTCTCAGGGCACACATAGACTGAAAGGTAAAGGATGGAACAAAATATTCCATGAAAATGAACCAAAAAGCAAGCGAGAGTAGCCATACTTCTATCAGATTTTAAATCAAAGAGAAGTCATTATATAATGGTAAAGAGTTAAATCCAGCAAGAGGAAAAAATTCCTGTAAATAAATATATGCCGAATATTGAAGCACCCAAATATATATAAATCAAATATTAATAGACCCAAAGGGAGAGACAGACTCCAATACAATAATAGTAGGGGACTTTAATACTCCACTTTAATAAATGGAAAGATGGGGCCAATGTTGTAGCATAACAGGTAAATTTGCCTTCTGCAACGCTGGCATCCTACATGGGCACTGGTTCATGTCCTGGCTGCTCTACTTCTGATCCAGTTCCCTGCTAATGGCCTAGGAAAAGGAACAGATGATGGTCCAAGTGCTTGGGCTCCTTCTACCAACATGGGAGACCTAGAAGAAACTGCTGACTCCTGGCTTTGGCCTAGTCCACTCCCAGCCATTGTGGCCATCTGGAGAGTGAACCAGTGGATGGAAGATCTCTCTTTCTCTCCGCCTCTTCCTCTCTCTGTAACTCTGACCTTCAAATAAATAAGTAAATCTTTAAAAAAGAGAAATGAACAGACTCTCCAGACAGAAAATCAACAACAAAAAAGTAGAGTTAAATTGTACCCTAGATCAGTGGGACATAACAGACGTCCATAGAACATTCCATCCAACAGCTACAGAATACACGTTCTACTCAACAGCATGCAGCATATTCTTCTGAAGGTCTCATGGTGCGTTGCAAAACAAGTCTCAACAAAATTCGAAGAATAGAAGTCATACCGAGTATCTTTTCTGACCACAATACAATCAAACTAGAAATTAACAACAGGAAAAATGTTGTAAACTACACAAATACATTGAATTCAGACTTACTCCTGAGCAACCAATGGATCAAGGAGGAAATTAAAAAGTTTCTTGAACAAACGAAAATGGAAATGTAACATACCAAGACCTGTCAGATACAGCAAGAGCAATACTGAGAGGGAAGCTTATAGCAACTAATGCCTAATCAAAACAAAGCAAACAGAAAGATCTGGAACACTTATTGCTGCACCTCAAGGAACTAGAAAAACAAGAACAAATCAAATTAAAAATTGGTGAAAAGAAAGAAATAATAAAAATGACAAATTCTACCAAAAAAATGACAGAGACAAAAAGTAAAAAAAGAATTAATGAAATGATGAGGTGGTTCTTTGAAAAGATAAACCAGACTGATATGCTCTTGGCTGGACTAACCAAGAAAAAACTAGAGAAGTCTCAAATACAAAGAAACAGAGATGAAAACAGAGACATTATCCTTAACATCATAGAGATACAAAGGATTGTTAGAGATTACTTTGAACAACTGCATGGCAACAAATTCGATTACCTGGAAGAAACAGACAGCTTCTTGAGTACATACACCTTCCCAAGATCGAATCATGAGGAAATAAAGTATCTAAGAGACCAATAACCAATGGCAAAGTTGAAGCAGTTATAAAAACTCTCATCACGGGAAAACCTGGGACCAGACAGCGTCACTACTGAATTATATCAAACATTCAAAGAATTAAATTAACATGAATTCTTTTTAAATTATTTTGCAAAATAGAAGAGGATGTATTTTTTCCAAATTTATTCGATGAGGCCAGCATTACTTTGATAGCAAAACTAGACAAGGACAAAACAAAACAGAAGAAAGCTATAGGCCAATATCCTTGTGTAACATGGAGGCAAAAGTCCTCAACAAAATACTAGCAAATTGAAACCAAGAGCACATTGAAAACATCACTCACCATGATCAAGTGCAATTCATCACAGGAATTTAATGGTTGGCTTGGAGCCAGCGCTGTGGCATAGCAGGTGGAGTTCGAGTCCAGTTCGAGTCCTGGCTGCTCCACTTTGAGTCCTTGGCTGCTCCACTTCTGATCCAGCTCTCTCCTATGGCCTGGGAAAGAAGTAGAAGATGGCCCAAGTCCTTGGGCCCCTGCACCTGCATGGGAGACCCAGAGGAGGCTCCTGGCTCCTGGCTTCAGATGGACCCAGCTCCTGCTGTGGCCATTTGGGGAGTGAACCAGTAGATGAAAGACCTCTTTCTCTCTGTCTCTCTGTCTCCCTCTCTCTCTCTCTGCTTTCTGCCTCTCTCTAACCCTGCCTTTCAATTAAATAAACAAATCTTTTGTTTTTTAAAAAGAATGGCTCAATATATGCAAATCAATAAATGTAATACATCATATCAACAGAATGAAGGACAAAAATTAGCATCTCAATACAGAAAAGACATTTGATAAAATTCAACATCACTTTGTGATTAAAACTCTGAAAGCATTAGGTTTAGAAGGAACATACCACAATGTAATAGAGGCCATATGTAGCAAGCCAACAGCTGACACCACTCTGAATGAGGAAAAATCTGAAGGCTTTCTCTCTAAGATCTAAGATGCATGCTTACTTTCCCAACTTTTATTTGACGTTTGTATTGGAGGTCTTAGCTGGAGCAGTTAAGCAAGAGAAAAAAAAAAAGTCATCTAAATTGAAAAGGAAGTGGTCAAACTGTCACTGTTCATTCATAAATGACATGATCTTATATATAGGAGACTCCAAAGATTCCACCAAAAAGCTGATAGAACTAATGAACAAGTTCAGCAAAGTTTCAGGAGACAAAGTTGTGGGCTTGTCCTGCGAGGTCCTCACTGCCGGGATGGTGGGGTGATGGCATTCTTTGACAAGGAGCACGGGACAAGTTTCGGTGAACATGTCTGTTTATTAACAATCAAGCAAGCATAAGCTTTTAGAGGGCAGGCAAAAGGGGTGTAGCTATTTCAGGGCAACACTAATTCCATAGGATAAAGCCGATATTGGCTCCGCTATGCTTCTCCGATCAGTTTGAGGTCATGTAGGCTACAATAGCTTTCCTGATAGGTCTGAGCCACACATGGGAGCAGTTTACCTGATTGGCAATTACAAGACACTTCAACAGAAGGCGGGGGTGGGGGAAATATGCCTGGATCTCCCGCCGCCTGCCAGCAGTCAAGTTAACTTCCTGCGTGGACTGGGCAGGTAGGCAGTCTCGCAGCCAGGCACAGAAGCACCCATACAAAGTCAATGTACAAAATTCAGTAATTATTCATCAATAATGCATCATCTGAAAAAGAAATTAAGCAAGCAATTCCATTTCCGTGTGTGGGAGGGGGTGCTGGCAATGGTAGAAGTGTTGAGTGTTAGGGGCGTGGAGGCAACAGGCCCCTCTTCGCTCTGGCTGTCAGAACTTCAGTGTCTCCCCAACCCTGTGCACACTGCAGACTCTCCATCAGGCCTACAGTCCTCAGTTACTGCTCTCCCCCAGGCTCGGAAGCCCCTCTCCTCGGGCAGGTGCAGCTTAGCATCTAGTCAGTGGTTTGAGAGGCTCTTTATGCAGATGTCTGGAACTTTTTCTCTGTGCAGCCTGATCCCGTTCAGTTTCCTGGTCCCCATCCTCCAGTCATCCCGGCAGGCTGGAACCTGATCTCTGACCTTGGCAGTGCCACAGTGACCTGTTTGGTCTCCATCTCTGTATGCCATGGTTTGGGAAAGTGGCTCCACGTGGACAGCTGTGGCAGTCCTAGATCTCAGCTTGGGTGTTCCCCTTCCCTCCAGGCCACAGTCTGGTGCTGAAATTCCAGCGTCTAAAAAACTTCTTTTCTCAGTTTCCTAGTGATTGACAGTGGGAGAGCTGGTCGAAATCATGACCAGAGGCAGAATTGATCTTCCTGTGGGTCTGATGCCCTTGGGTTTGGAAAGAGTCAACCACCTCTCCTTGCCGTCTTCACAGCATCTCAGTGTGTGCCCCTGCAAGCAGGCTGGAGGGCACCTTAGTGGAGGGTCTTGTGGGGAGAAGTAGGCAGGGTGAGACCACAGAGACAGGTGCAGCAAGGGGGAGTGCCCCTTCACTTGACAGGATGCAGGCTGTCTTTCTGGTCTGGTCTGGTCTGGTCTTGAGTAGAAGAGTGGGAAGGACCCAAGAGGAGCAGGAGGAGGGTCCAGACCACGAGAGCTGAGGAGCAGACTCGGTCCTCTCATTTATGACCTGCGGGAGGTTGGACAAACCGTCTGGACCACCTGAAGTTTTCTCTTTTTCATCTGCAAAGTGGGAGTGTGGGTTGCAGGGCCGTGTGGCGGTGAGCTCCTGGCAGCATCTGGCAATCCCTGAAGGTCTCTCAGGGAGCAAGGTGAGGCACAGAGCGTGCGGTGTGCTCAGGGCCTCTTAGCTCTCGGGGGACATCCCGGCCTTCGAGAAGGAGTAAGGGGAGAAACGCCCACACCCACGGAGTTCCCCATCAGGCAGAGGGGGTCCATTTGTCCCTCAGGCCACAGTGAAATCAAACCTTTCCTCTTGGGGGTGTATACAGTGGTGGTCTCTGCTCCAGAAAACAAATAGGTGATTCCAAAGCCTGGAGAACCTTCTGGAAGCCTGTATGGCCTGCATCTGTGCCCCAGGGCTGCTGGTGATGGGAGCTCAGGCTGGGCAACCTGGGGGGTGGACCCTGGGGAAGCAGTGAGCCCGTCGCTCTGGGAGGGCTTTGACCTCGCTTCCAGCAGCCTGCCGTGACCCACAGGCTCAAGGACAGATACACAACTGCCTGAGAGGCAGGGTTTGGTGATCCCCTGGGCCCTGGGACTGGACAGTGGCAACCACCAGGGAGGGCTGTGCGGTCTGGCCTGTGTACCTAACCCCCAAGGTTGTATCAGCAGGCTCAGGGCATAGGTCCTCGTTAATCCAGCATCTGAGTCATAGGGTGCAGAGGGGTGCACCACCTGGCTAACGCCATGGCTTAATTCCCCCTCCCTGGGGGATAATTCTCTGATTCAATGGCAGAGGAAATTGGGTTACTTAAAAAAAAAAAACATTTATTTATTTGAAAGGCAGAGTTGCGGAGAGGGAGAGGCACAGAGAGAGAGAGAGAGAGAGAGAGAGAGAGAGTCTTCTATCTGCTGGTTCACTTCCCAAATGGCTGCAATGGCTTGAGAGTGACCAATCTGAAGCCAGGAGCCAGGAGCTTCTTTCGGGTCTCCTGTGTGGGTGCAGGGGGCCCAAGGACTTGGGCCATCTTCCACTGCTTTCCCAGAGAGCTGGATCGGAAGAGGAGCAGCCGTTCAGTGTACCCCAGACACTTCTTGTTCTACATACTCTGAAGAAAACAGGCTCCTGCAGCCCAGGGGGTGTCCTCCAACAGTGACGCAAGTGCTGGCTGCCGGGAGTGAGTGTGCGCACATAAGCATGACAAGGATTTGTAGGGGATGTGGGCAGAGATAGCATCTGCTATGCACACACACCCATTCAATCTTCAAAATATCGAGAAGTGTCACTTCTAATGCTGTTGTCAACATGGTTAAGGGCTGCCTCTGTCAGGCGGCCCAGTGTAATTGGTGAACAATCAGGAACAGCATGAAAATCATAAATGTACCTTCAAGACTCAGCGGCATCTGTATCATTGTGCTTACTACATTTTGATTGTTTAAGAACATAAACAAATTATTTTGATGGTTCAATAACAAAAAAGCAGTTTTTTTAGGAAGATGGGCTCAAGTTCCAGTCTCTGTACATAAAGCAGCTTAGGTATTGTATTTAACTCATAATGCTGTAGGTTGGCTGGGTGACTTTTCTTGTTAAAAATAGCTCAATGGGGGGCCAGCACTGTGGTGCAGTTGGTTAAAGCCCCAGCCTGCAGTGCTGGCATCCCACATGGGTGCCAGTTTGGGTCCTGGCTGCTCCACTTCCGATCCAGCTCTCTGCTATGGCCTGGAAAAGTAGTAGAAGATGGCCCAAGTCCTTGGGTCCCTGCACCTGCGTGGGAGACCCAGAAGAAGCTGCTGACTCCTGGCTTCAGATCAGCCAAGCTCTGGCAGTTGCAGCCATTTGGGGAATGAACCAGTGGAAGGAAGACCTCTCTCTCGGTTTCTCCCTCTCTCTGTAACACTTTCAAATAAATAAAATAAATCTTTAAAAAAATAGCTCAATGGTGTCTTTTCATGGGAAATCAGCTTGGCCTCACTACGGCCATGATACCAGGCCTCAGTAGCATGTAAGCTGGAGAGTTGAAAAAACCCCAAAGTAGGTTGGTTATCTGCTTAGCTTATTAAATAGGTCTTGCATTTTATCGTTTTTGTTTGTAAACAACTCCCCCACCCCAACTCTGCAATCAATAACCACAGGGCCCCTATTGGCACCAATTCCCCATATCCATCTGAACAATTACCTATCAAAAGCACCATCTGGATAATGCTCTCACCGCAAGTCCCCCTCCCTCTATGTTGCCCTGTCTCCTAACTCTAGCCAACCTCCTCTTCTCTGATCTACCCAGCAACCGGTCTGGGTACCCCCTTCTGTAATACTCCTCCCCACCGTAGATTGCATATCCCAGCTTCTCAACCAATGAGAGATAGGGTGATGGGACTTTTGCACGGCAAGGATAAACAGAACTGAAGGCCTAGGAATTCTGGCCTGCTTCCACCTGCTGGTCACCACTCCCCAGACTAGGGGGAAATAAACACCCCACTTTCTGCTTCCTTTGTGTCTCTGAGTCCATCCTTTGGCAGGTAGGTGGTCTCGGGTGGGCTGAGCTGGCTTGGCTGACCCCTCTTGGACTCTTGCCCACATGTGATTGTGGGGTGTCTGGGACTACATGATAGAAAATAACCTCACAAATCTAGTGAGGACAGGTTGCCAGTTCTCCACATGCCTCTCATCCTCAGTAGGATAGCTTGGTCAAGCTCATGTCACCATTTCCACACACAGCAAGAAGGCACTGCTTAATACTTTTTTTTTTTGACAGGCAGAGTGGACAGTGAGAAAGAGAGACAGAGAGAAAGGTCTTCCTTTGCCGTTGGTTCACCCTCCAATGGCCGCCGCAGCTGGCATGCTGCGGCCAGCGCACCGCGCTGATCCGAAGGCAGGAGCCAGGTGCTTCTCCTGGTCTCCCATGGGGTGCAGGGCCCAAGCACTTGGGCCATCCTCCACTGCACTCCCAGGCCACAGCAGAGAGCTGACTTGGAATAGGGGCAACCGGGACAGAATCCAGCACCCCGACCAGGACTTGAACCTGGTGTGCTGGCGCCGCAGGCAGAGGATTAGCCTAGTGAGCCACGGCGCCGGCCTGCTTAATACTTAAGTGTCTGTTTGTCACATCTGTTGATGTCCACTGGCCAAGGCAAGTGACACAGACAGTCAATCTCATAGTCAGGTCCAAAGGATACTATCAGAGGGTGGGCATAGGTATAGGGAGGAGAATCATTTGAGACCAGTTTCCATCTTCTTTAGTCATATTTTGTGGATGCTTGTGAGTGATACATAGCTTCTCAGAAAACTCTTACCAGTCTCCAAAGCAATAGAGAAGAGCTTACCACACTTTGTATAAAAATTATTTGAAACATTGAAATATGCTCAATATTTTTAAATTTTAAGTTTGTAAATGGATTGGTAGAATTTGAGAACCAAATGCAGGCAAATAGTGGCCCTCAAAAATTTACAAAAATGCATATAATGAAAAAATTATGCATGGATTTAAAAATATTTTTGTATCAAAATAAACTTATCCTTAGCTCCATTTCCATTGACTTTGTGAAATATCTTCATATGTGTTAAAAAGCAGATTTTAAAAAATGGTTTTGAAATTTCAGCCTCTCCATATCCATGTTTATACTTGTACATTTATAAGAATCTCTAAAAATTAGTGAAGAGACTACAACTGCTTTTTTTCTTTTTAATTAAAAATCTTTTAGTTGAAACAAACATTTAGCATGCATATGGGGAACCATGTGATGTTTTGAAACATGTATACATTGTGTAATGTTCAAATCAGTGGAAGCACACCTATCTCCCAAACAATAATAATTTTTTTATGACAAAAGTATTCAAAATCCTTTCTCCAAGCTTTGTGAAATATACATTCCTTTATCATTATCTGCAGTCACCCTACAGTGCAGACCATCAGAACATATTTCTCCTATCTGTTCCTTAGTGATCAATGACCAACATATCCTCGTTCCTCCACGCCCCCTGCTCTCAGGGGCTCCAGTAACCACCATATATGCCCAGTTTCTAGGAGGACAACTGTTTTTTAGATTCCATATAAAGTGCAATCATGTGATGTTTGTCTTTCTGTGTGTGACTTATTAATGCCTTCCAATTCCCTCTATCTCATGGCAAATGACAGAATTTGATTCTTTTTTGATGTTGGCATGGCATTCCATTGTGTACATATACCACGTTTTCTTTATCCATTCATTCATTGGTGGACACTTAGGTGACTTCCATTTCTTGAGTACTGTGAATGATAGAACAGTGTTTTCAATACCCTTTTTTTGTGTGTATGTGTACATGCTTATTTGGTCTGAATAAATTCATAAGTTCATAAGGATTTTGCAACCTTCTTTGAAAGAGGTGGTCATGGACATTTTTAAAGTTCCTTTAATGTTCAACTTTCACCATATTTTCATTGGACTTCTAATTCAGGTACAGGATTAGCTGACTTGGAGATAATTATGTATGTGTGTGTGTATTTATATTTATTTAAAAAGTAAGAGTAACATGTCAGGGCCAGTGCTATGGCATAGAGGGTTAAGCCTCCACCTACAGCGCCAGCATCCCACATGGGTGCTGGTTCGCATCCTGGGTGTTCATTTCTGATCCAGCTCTCTACTATGGGCTGGGAAAGCAATAGAAGATGGCCCAAGTGCTTGGACCCCTGTACCTATGTGGGAGATCCAGAAGAAGTTCCTGGCTCCTGACTTCAGATTGGCCAGCTCTAGTCTTTGCAGCCATTTGAAGAGTGAACCAGCAGCCGGAAGACGTCTCTCTCTCTCACTCTCTATCTCTCTGTCTCTTTCTCTATCTGTAACTCTGCTTCTCAAATAAATAAATAAATCTTTTTTAAAAATCATGTAAATCTTAGCCAGATAAGGACTTTTTCCTCTTCTGGAGTCAGATTCCACCATTCCCCACGCAGGCGGGTAGTTTCCCAGGCATTCCCTTCTTCTCTTCACCAGGCTGGTGATGTCCAAGGAGCTCCCCTCAATGGGCTCCTTGATCTGTCAGTGCACAAGGCCATCCGGAGACAAGGCCACTCGATGTCTGTGAACACTGCTTCGTGCTCTGGGGTATGCTCCTGGTTACTCCTTAAAAGGTTATAACCGAAAAGTAAGCAACGCGTTTCATCAACTGTGTGGCCAGCAACATCCAACAGGGGAGTAACACGACAAAGCTCTTTACCATGCCAGTGACAATGTTTTTATTGCTTTCTTCCTGGTTAAGCACACATATTTTTCTTTTACGTCTCTTTAGGAGGCTTAGCAATAGTCTGATGCCTTCCTCATTCTGGGCCAAGGCAGTTTCTGTTGTCGACAACTTGAGCGTGTAGTTCTTCAGTGAGACTCTCTGTTTCCCAAAACACACGTCCCTCAGAATGTATCTTTTCCATCTTCTCTCTGGTAAGCCAATTCACCTACTGTGCAGGCCAGGTCCCAAACTGAGTGATACCCAAACTGGGTGATATCCTCAGTCAGCTTCGAATCCAAAGGCTGGCTCAGAAGAGACTTGGCTTGCCCAGCCTCTGCCGTTGGGCTCCAGAGAGTGAGGTGGGTCCAGGTCACCTGCGCACAAGGGCGTAGTTGCTCCGGTAAACCAAACTGTGCTACAACAAAAGCAAGGCCCCATCTGGTTCTGGAAAGGTAGGGGTTGGCAAAAACTCTGTCTACATCTCAGGGCTTGCTTGGGATGCAAACAAAGGCTGAAGCCAAAACAGGCCAGGCAGACGCCGAGTCTTCAGCCTTCCGCCATCCTTGCAGAAGAAAGCTGGGGAGCTCAAGACCGCAGCCCGTGACAGACAGCTCCTTATTTGTAAGTAGTTAATGTTTCTTAGCAAGCACTTCTAAAAGAAATTGGTATGTAATGACAGCACTCACTGGAAAACAGGCCGATTAGAAAATGCACTAACTTATCTGGTATTCATTTGAAAAGTAAATGGATGCAGGCAAGGTGAGAGTTCACTATCAATTCAAATATTTTCCCCTAACAGACTCTAGCACTCCTGCTTTAATTCAAGCAGAAACACAAGTATGAATAATCAAGAACCTTTGTGCTTCGTACCATTTCAAATGGTCATTGAAGCTTAATGGCAAAAAATTTACATTCTTCCTTTAATTTGTATTCTATCCCTTCCTTCTGAGTGATGTGATTGTGGCTTGCTGTTGCTGGCTGTATTATTTTGATGCAAATGCCGTGTTGTGTGTGCCTGAGTCCAATTTCCTGGCTTTTGCTCGCCGGAGCAATGACTGTGAAAATAGTTGAAAATCAGGCCTATTTAAAGAGTTTATAACTACTGCTCCTAATGAGTGAAACAAAGCTGTTTGATGAGCTCTCCGTTTGGGGACACTGCCACGGCCCCAGGTTAACAGGTGCCCCCAAAGGAAAATAAAAATGACAGGAAAACCACTGATTATTTGTTTCGCTCTCCCCATCTGCAATATTAGATTTTATTTCCGTCGCCATCTACGAAAGAATTTTGAAAATTTGTAATGCTAGTAAGACTCCCTTTCCTGTGGCAAACGCGCCCCGGGAAGGGATGCTTTATCGAGATACAGGGAGGGGTAGGGCTTGCTCGCCCCAGACTGCAGGCACGGGGGCCCCACGGGTGATCCTTGAACGTAATGTATGCACAAACTAATTTATGATCCTGTGACTAATTTCCATTTCTTGTGCTTAGAGTTGCCTGGCTAATTACAGGGATGTTTTCTTAACTTTAGTAATTACGCTCTGCGCTCGCGACAAGCGACAGCGCCAAGGAGCGAGGGCGGCTCGCGCGGGCCTGGGAGGCAGCGCGTGTGCCGGCGGTGGCTCGGGCTGGGGCCCGCATCCCAGATCAGAAGCCTCGCCAGCTTTGACCGGCGGCCCGCAGGCTGGCGCGGAAGCATCTGGAGAAATATTTGCTGGAACGCCCCGTAATTAGAAGAACTAGCTTAATTAGGAGAGGTTTGTGGGCCTGCGACGCGTGATCTGAAGGTTGGCAGCCTCGTCCCGGGAGGCCCGCCGCACAAAGCTCTGCCCGCTGAGCGCGCACGCACCGGTTGTCGCCCCTACATGCAAGGAGGCCCCGTGGGGTCTGCGCAGCCACGGCGGGGGTCCGGGGCTGGCCCCCTGCAGCAGCCTGGCCGGAACCACAGCGGGCGCGCTCATCTGATCAAACAAGGCAAAGAAGCCCAAAACCCATATGCTGTCACCCCCTGGAAATGGGCTCTGGGGCTGGGCGGTGTAGACTGGTATTTCTCTCATTCTCCTACCACAGAATTCAACCTCCCCAGCAAGCTCTTAGCTCCTTAGCATCAAGATCTTAATAGTCTATCAGCATTCGTTGCGGGTAAACAAACCTAGAAACACCAGGCAGTGCCGAATTGAATCAGGCGCGCAGGCTGGACGCACACACCTGGGAGACATCTGCCCATGGCACCAAACCGGGTCCTTATTAGGCAGCCGCTGTGCTCAGAATTCTATACGTTGTGGCCTCAGCATGCAGGGGAAGTTGAGGCAAGAATCGGATGGACCTGTCCCATGGCCGGGTACCAAAGTGGCCACAAAGAGAAAGAAATAATCACCAAGGCCTCACAAACTCTCCCCCTGGGCTTGCTCTGTGCACATCCGGGAACTGAAGGTGTGTGCACACAGGTGTGTGTGTGTGTGTGTGTGTGTGTGTGTCTTGGTGGCTTTGTCAGCTCCTGGATTTTCACTGGGACACCAGGGCTATTTCTTGCTACTAGAGAACATAAAAAGATGCCAATGTTCTGTTCCTTCTTTACCAAATTAAAAAGATTCCCCTGCTTTGAGGAGATAAGGTGATTTGTATGTTGGGGCATTCAAGGTATAAAAACTGATCTGTCCCCCTAAATATCTCATTAGATATACACATTGGATGAAATGCACTTGAAGCCACTCCTGATGCCAATTTTAAGCTAAGCTAACCAGGTAACTGACCATGGCGGCCGCCCCTTAGGACGAAGCTGTTGAATTTTTAATGAACTGTAGAGGAAAAAAAAAAACCATGGAGGGACTTTATTTTGAAAATTCCAAAAATGGATCACAAATGCTTTTGATTGGAGCTCTTCACAGAATGATGAATCCCACATCCACACGACTCCTAAATCCCTTTTTCAAATTGGGCTTCTGAGTTCCAGCGTGAACATTTCAGAGGACACTGCTTTTAGGGAATACAGGGAAAAACACGAAGACAGGGACCGTGGAGGAGACTGACAACAATCAGATGTGCAGGAGGCCACGGGCAGGGTGAATGCTCCCAGCTGTGTGTTTCCCACTCGCAGGAGACAGGGAGACAGGCCTGAGCGAACCCCAGACCCTGGGCAGAAATAAGCTCCTGCACTCTTTTCTCTCCCTGTCGGCCATGACAGAGCCCGGGACTCCTACCCGCGGGGTGTGCGTGGTTCTTGGAACGCGCCTCCTTGCTGGAAACACGCCCGCCTCCCGTGCATTCAAAGTGAGGCTGATGTGCTTGCTCATGTGATGTGGAAGAAAGGAAAGCGACAAGAAATGTAATTATTTTGACACATTCTTTTTAAAAAGGTTATTATTCCTACTTAATGCAAAGTGGTTTACACTGCCATTATGAAAGAGAGTCCGCTGTCCTTGGTCTCTCAGCTGTGAGCACTCTGGAGAACCAAAGCCAGACACAATCGCTGGCGCCTGCCGGGAAGGGGAGGGTGGCGGAGCCCAGAGAAACGAAGAGGTATGCGTCTCTCTCCTTTCCAGCATGCTCTGCACCCTTCCCTCCGTTTTGCAAGGAGCAGCTCACGTGGATTTGGTGAGAAGGAGCAGACACGGGGGAGTGGAGAGGGACTTGTTTCTCATCAACTATTGTTTCCAACACCCCACCATATCCCTTTTGCTTCTTCTGAAATGCCACAGTGTATGAGACCTGGAGGGGTCCAGGCCTCTGAAACAAGTTTTGGGCGAGGCTCCTCCCACCCCAGCACTGTGCTACCTTGGGAGAGCAGTTGTGGGTGTCTGTCCATCACTGCGTGCAGACAGTTGCTCCGTCAGGGGAGACCTGTGTCCATTTCTTACGGGTGCCATTGTCTTGAAGACAATTGGACGCCAGGAGCTGGACAGCTTCTAAGGTGTCCCTGCTCCCTGACCACCCATCCTGAAGCCACAGAGGGGGCTCAGATGTTCCACCACAAAATGCCATTTGCCAGGAGGAGATCAAAGGCGCCCACCTAGCGTGTCTGCTTTATCATGTTCCTTGGGGCTCCAGGAGGTGGAAAGCATCAAAGTCATAAACAGAGGCCGTATCACTGATGAATAATTTACATGCGCAGTAGGTGGGAGTGAGTGAGTACATAAAGGTCCTTTTGAAGAGGAGAGAAAAATTGCTGCTTTTCCCAACCGACGTTGACTTTGGCCAAAGCCCATGAGAGGGAACCTTTCAAGGGGGTGGGGTGAGGAGGGGCTGCCTCGCTCTGACAGTGGCCCCAGGGCCCTGAGACTCCCACATGCAGGCTGCAGAAGGTGCTTAAACTCACACTGCCTTAGTCATGGGAGGGCTCAGACTCTGCATGCAAGGTAATAACCCCAGCCGGAAGCCGGCCATGAAAGAATTCCAGCGTTCCTGGTTTTTTTTTTTTTTTCTCATCATGAAAACTACTTTTCCCTACTGTGCCCGCTCTCCTCTCTAGGAGTTCTACTGAAGTTATTTGAAATTAAAGACCGGCTTAAAACTCCACCAAGCCAAGGGAATCGCACCAGATTTTCCTGCAGAGTAATAATTATATCCGGTGCAAAAAAGTACTTCTACGCATCTGTGTGTCTGGATTAAGCATGGCTGCTGGTATTCTACTATAAATGGAAATTTTTCTCTATTTTCAGGATTTAGGCATCAGAATTGGCTTTTGAAAGCAAATGCATGTTTCTGAAAAGGAAAAAAGACACACAGAAAGAAAGATGCATTTAGTGCTTTATTGACAACTGAACTGTTGTTTTCTAGTCTGCCTGAATGTCAGATGCTGACATCATTCATGCATTTTACATTATTAGACTGATAATCACTTCCTTAAAATAATTTCAGCACTCAGCTACAATGAAATAGATTTCTTTCAAAGACCCCTTAGTTAAATGTGCTCAGTGCTACTTTCTGTATCATACAGGTCAATTTAATTCAGCTCGGCTCTCTCTACCCAGCTAAACAATTGCTTTTCAGTCTCTAGAGAGCATAGTGAATGCAGGCAAGAATACCCATCCAGGGACGGCCTTGGACACTTGCTCATAAAGACTTGACATCTGAAGTCCCACTCTTTATTAATCTCTTGTCAAAGAGTTCGTCAAGATTTCTGGAAAGAAAGTCAATGTCATAGAAATCATTATTAATGATTCAATAATGAGTGAGATGAAAAGGGAAGAGTGAAGCATTTTAAGAATGATCAGTGAGGCATCTGTTTTACTCACAGCCCCTCCCACCCTGGCTCCACCTGGCCATCTGTAGCCTGCTTTCCACACAGCTCCGACCATCGCACCTGTGCTTTGAGTGACAGCAATAAAGGTGCTCTGTATCTGTGTGTTTCTCTAGCATCTGCCAGGGTTTCTTTTTTTAAAAATATTTTTAAGAAAATACTTACTTATTTGGAAGGTAGAGTGACAGAGAGATAGAGAGAGGGAGGACTCTCCTATCTGCAAATTCATCTTGAAATGACTGCAGTGGCCAGGGTTGGGTTGAAGCCAGGAGCCAGGAACTCAGTCCAGGTCTCCTACGTGGATTGCAGGGCTTCAGTTTCTTGAGCCATCATTACTCCCTTCCACAGGGTGCACTAGCAGGAAGTTGGAGTCAGGAGCTGGAGTTGGGCAGCGAACCCGGGTACCGTGGGCTGAGGGCGTCCTAGCTGCTAGGCCAGTGTCTGCCCTTCTTGTTTCTTTTTCTTTCTTGCCAGCCTGCCCCTTGTTTTTCTCATAAGATGTCTAAGTTTGTGGTTCTCCAGAGGCACACCTTGAGGGCAAATGGTTTATTTGAAAGGTAGCTGTAGACAGTACAGGCAGGAGAGGATAGAAGTGAGACAGGCAAGGGAAGGAATGTATCTACTTTAATGAGCAGGTGACAGGTAGGCGACTGGGGCTTAGTCCTGCGGGGTGACTTCAGTGAGGTGATGTGGATTGCGTCTCAGAGTTGTCCTACTTAAGAGTGTGGAAACTGGGGTATGCATCTACCAACACTTGTTTGTCCTTCATTGAGGTCAAGTGTATTGGAATGCTCTAGAAAGACAGAATCAGTAGGATCCTTGTGTGTGTTGGTTGTGGGACTTCTCAGCTGACATAATCACATGAGCCAGTCACCCTAATAAACCTCCTTCCATGAGCGTGGCAGGGACGCAAGCACTTGGTTCATCACTCGCTACTTCCAGACACATCAGCATGGAGCTGAACCTGATAACTAAATCAAAGTCTAAAATGGCATTTTATAGGCAATGTGGATGAGTTGAATTGCCCATGGATAATGATTAATAATATTTTATTAAGGTTTTATAAATCAAAAAATGTAGATGAAAGAGAACATGCTAGGAACAGGAATTGGAAATTGAGTAAAAAGGTAAACTTGGAAGACACTAGAATATCTTCTAACTCTGACCTAATAGCAAGAGAGAAGATACTGGATCAGGATGGAAATAGTAGGTGTTTTCTATCTACTGGGGACATTGGTTACCTTCCACCATTGCATCAATCCCTCTCACAATAGTTGCATTTTAAGAATAGAAGCATTTTGGAGGCCGTTGCCGCGGCTCAATAGGCTAATCCTCCACGTTGCGGCGCCGGCACACCGAGTTGTAGTCCCTGTCGGGGCGCTGGATTCTGTCCTTGTTGCCCCTCTTCCAGGCCAGCTCTCTGCTGTGGCCCGGGAGTGCAGTGGAGGATGGCCCAAGTGCTTGGGCCCTGCACCCCATGGGAGACCAGGATAAGCACCTGGTTCCTGCCATCGGATCAGCGTGGTGCGCCGGCTGCAGCGCACCGGCTGCGGTGGCCATTGGAGGGTGAACCAACGGCAAAGGAAGACCTTTCTCTCTGTCTCTCTCTCTCACTGTCCACTCTGCCTGTGAAGAAGAAGAAGAAGAAGAAGAAGAAGAAGAAGAAGAAGAAGAAGAGGAAGAGGAAGAGGAAGAGGAAGAGGAAGAAGAAGAAGAAGAAGGGAAGCATTTTAAGGATGATCAGTGAGACATCTGTTTTACTCACTGCCCCTCCCACCGTGGCTCCACCTGGCCATCTGTAGCCTGCTCTTGGCACAGCTCCGACCATTGCACCTGTGCTTTGAGTGACAGCAATAAAGATGGTCTGTATCTGTGTGTCTCTCTAGCCAACTGTATGTGAAGGTTGTACATGTTTCCTTCATCAACATACTGAAAGCTGCCATTCCTTGAGAAATGGATTCTACTTATTCTTCCCTTCGTAGTCTATAAATCACTGGGGCATCCATCTTTCTCAAGCAGCATCAAAACTATTGGGTGCGAGCTCAAGCACTGGAGGCCTTACAGCACTCCTAATTACAGACAGGAGACTGCAGCATGACATTGGAAAGCATCACTGGGGAGCATGTGGCTCATCCATGAATTAAGCAGTGCCTTCACCACAAAAATGATTGGAGAGGATATATTCAGTTGACTTCAGACCCAATGTTCCCAACTGCACAAATGTCATTCCCCTGGGGCCAGGTTTGATCCCGTTGATCAACCCAATAAGAATATAAAGACAGTAGCATTGTAGCATCTTCACTCTTCTCCTCTTTTGAACTTTCTCTAAATTAGAAAAAGATGCAGGAGATAAACTATAACCCATTGTTAGTGAAGCAGGAATCTGCAGCAGCATGGCACACACACCATGAAACATTCCAGGAAAATGTTGTCTAGACTGAGATGCTGCTTCGCTCCCTGGGAAGGAAATATTGTTCTCAGGAAGTATTTGTCAACATCAAGAAAAGCACCCAAGGATATTTAGAGGATTTAGGTCATGTTTCAGGAGTGGGCCAAAGGCAGGTGGGAATGTCCTTTTCTCTATGAGCAGGTGTCTCCTGTTTATATCAAGGTCAGGGATGGAGGGGTAGCTAAAAAAGAAGTCGTGTTCCTGGTAGCTTGTTTCTCTTGCCTGTGGCATGGCCTCCTACTCAAGGAAAACTTCTCTAGTGGAAGCCAGTGGAGAGCTATGAAAACACAGCCAGAGCCTGATCACAATCCCCAGGGCATCGGTCATAAAATATTTTTGCTGTGAGCAATACAGGTCCAGGAGCACAAGACCCGAGGAGAGATGTGCATTTAGGAAATTAAGAGGCCACAAGGGAAATATATGAAAATAAAGATAAGGAGGTGGTGTGCAGGCTTGAGGTTATCACACACAATGAAATGGAAAGTCAACTATAAATGATTGCAAAAACGCTGATAGGTACGGGAGATAAAGGAGACCTCCATACCCACGATTTCTGTTTCTGAAGAAAAAAAGGGGAAGTGGAGTGAACTATTCCAGGATATAATAAATGAAAACTTTACTCAAATAAGAAAACTTTGATAAAACAAAATGTCCAGGAAGAGAAATGATATACGATGACCATCATTAAGATATAAACTGAAAAAGCCATTGGTCTCCAAGGCTACAGGACACGTAGGTAGAAGTGTTTCAATATTCAACAAATGTTGTTCTGAGAGCCTACCATGTGCCAGGCACAATATTCCATGTCGAACAAGGTAAGCAAATTTCCTTCCCTCCTGGGAGTTTTCCAGTACAGGGTTGGGAGTGTTGGAAAATAGAAGATAAACAGATAAACAAATCTGCAGTTACTATGATTTTTTTTTTCACCTAATAGACCGCCTAGACAAATCTTGAATGTTGCAATTACTTAAGGGCGTGAGCAAGTGTCCAAAATAGTGGCCAACAAATATTGAAAATTATGATTCCTTGGCAGAAAGACTTAGCTTTTTTCCTGTGCTTTTATATGTCACTTGGATATTTTTATAATAAGCATGTACTTAAAAAGTCAAATAAAAACATTATCTTAGAATTAATAAATGAAAGCTTAGCGCTGGGACCTGTGACATTATAAGAAATGTGTATTTGGTTTCTGCCCCTGGCTCCTGGCACAGAGCATCTAAAACCCTTGGAACTTCCTGAGTGATTGGAGTGATAGGAGTGTCTTATTCTTCATAATAATCCCCTTTCCGCCATACCTGAGTTTATGCTAATGAGCTTATACTTGGTGGACTCCTAGATAGAACTGAGATGTGAATTGGTTGCCAGAGGAATCAACTATGTAATTTCAACCCTCCCCCCACCCCACCCCCAGCTTTCGGGAGGGGAGAGGAGCTGAAGATTGAATCCAATCACCAGTGGCCAATGACTTAATCAACCGTGTCTGTGTAATGAAGCATCCACAGAAACCACACGCAATGAGGTTTGCAGAGCTTCCAAGTTGAATACACCCCTGTGCCAGGGAGGTGGCATGCCCAGAGAGGCCACTGGAACTTCACATCCCTTCGCTAGTCTTTGCCCAGTTGTTATAGTCTGAACATGATTTGGCTCCCGCTCCTATGTAAGGTCTTTAAAATCCAAGTCACAGATTAATGGTTCCAAAGGATAGGAACTTAATCCAATTACAATATTTAGGAAATGGGCCTCATAGCAGATCCTTAGGTCAAGAGAACATTCCCTTGGGAGATATTTTTCACAAGAGCATTGGTTATAAACGCCAAGTTGGGGGTCGGTGCTGTGACCCAGTAGATTAATCCTCCTGTGGAGCTAGAATCCTATATGGGCACTGGTTCTAGTCCTGCCTGCTCCTCTTCCCATCCAGCTCTCTGCTATGGCCTGGGAAGGCAGTAGAAGATGGCCCAAGTGCTTGGGCCCCTGCACCCAGGTGGGAAACCCAGAGGAGGCTTCGGGCTCCTGCCTTTGGATCGATGCAGTTTCGGCCGTTGTGGCCAATTAGGGAGTGAACCAGTGGATGGAAGACCTCTCTCTGTCTCTCTGTCTCTGTCTCTGTCTCTGTCTCTCTCTTTGCCTCTCTTCTCTCTGTGTAACTCTGACTTTCAAATAAATAAATAAATATTTTAAAAATAAATAAATAAATAAACTCAAGGTCACCCTTGTGATCTCACCCTTGTGATCCTGTGGCAAAGAACCTATTTGTATTATGTCTGTGTCCCCGATACTTTGGGAGAGGCTGAGCTTAGGGGTCATGGTTTGGTTCGGTAGGGATTTCAGGGCAATAAAGCGTTCCAGCTGCTGGAGGGATTTTTACATTTTTATTTTTTCAACTACAGTGGTAATCCTGGGACTTTAATGAATCTTTATATCTGTTTTTTTATTTTGATCTCACTTTTAAAAGATTTTATTTACTAGATGTTTATTTTACTTGAAAGGCAGAGATGGGGGCCAGAGACAGAGAAAAAGAGATCTTCCACGTATGGCTTCACTCCCCAAATGACTGCCAACAGCTGAGTCTGGGCCAGGCCCAAGCCAGAAGCCAGGAACTCCATCCAGGTCTCCCAGGCGTGGGCATAGGGCCAAGTGGAACATTTTCCATTACTTTTCCAGGCACATTAGCAGGGAGATGGATTGGAGTTGGAGCAGCAGGGACGCAAGCTGCTGCTCCAATATGGGATGACGGTATGGAAGGTGGTGGCTTAACCCTTTGAACCACAGCATCAGCTCCTGTAGCAGGGATATTATTGGGCACTTTTAGTCAATTTTTCCATGAAAATCAGGAGCCAAAAGGAGCAGAGTAGAAAGATTTGGAAAATTCCTGATCATAGTAATAAAGAAAAATCTTGTTCACGACAGAGTACGATAGTGAAATTGCTGGCTAAAGAAATTAGGATGGGGCAGTGCTGTGGTGTCATAGAAAGCTGCTGCCTGCCGTGCCGGCATCCCATATGGACATGGGTTCAAGTCCTGGCTGCCCCACTTCCAATCCAGCTCTCTGCTGTGGCCTGGTAAAGCAGTAGAAGATGGGCTAAATCCTTGGGCCCCTGCACCTGCATGGGAAGACCTGGAAGAAGCTCCTGGCTCCTGGCTTCAGATCAGCGCAGCTCCGGCCATTCGTTGTGGCTAACTGGAGAGTAAACCAGCAGGTGGAAGAACTCTCTCTCTCTCTGTCTTTCAAATAAATGAAATAAATCTTTAAAAAAAAAAAAAGAAGTTAGGATAGGTAAAAGGCAGCTATGTACTAACGGGCAGGACAATGAGAGAGACTGTGGAGGCATTTCAGAGATCTTAGAGGTTGCCCCTCGGTCACAGTCATGTCTAAAAGTACAGATTTGTTTCATAGATCTTCCAGGCCAGAATTTCTTCAGAAACAGCCCCTGAACAGCCTGCTTACCCAGGGCCAGCTCCAGATTCTGGCTTCCAGCAAAGTGCTAACGGCCAAGTTTAAGCAGACCCAGATGCATCGCGTGCTTGTGTCAGACCTTAGCATCGTTTGTGTGATGCTGGTTTTGCAGACACTCAGAATGCAAGGGTTTGGGGATCATGCTGGCTTCCACCAAGATTTCAAAGCAGACACTGGGAGGCCATGCAGAGTTAGAGCCCCTCCATGGAGCCGTAGGGGTGGAGCTGTGAAAGGGGAGCTAAAGAAGAGATTCCGGGAAGGTAGACTGACCACAGCACGCCATGTCCACCTGCCCAAGCCACCAACATCTAAAGGCACCTTCAGAGAGAGCAGCCATGAGGACAGAGGCCAACAGAGCAGCAGAGGCAGGGAGGCAGTCACTTAGATTTCAAACAATGCTGCAGACAACGCGGGGTTCAAACAGAGAATGGCTGCAGAGGCAGAGCCACAGCAGAGAACACTAGGGCAATGCCAAGCAGACATGTAAGGTTGGTGCTGTCACAGAGAGTCCCTCCCAAGACAACGCCTAGTGCACCTGGAGAGGGGAGACTCCAACCTGTGAGAATGGAAGCATAGGCTATGACCTGCAAAGCTGCAGGGTGGGGTTGCCCAAGCCCTTGGGACCGTATCATTCATTGCAGAGTTATCTGGATGTCAGACAGGGAGCTCTAAGAATGTAATGTTTGCCCTGCTAGATTTTCACCCTGCTTTGGTCTCATTCATACTTTGGACCCTCTGTTGGAATGGGAATCATACTTTGTGCCTGCCCTGCTTTGTATCTTGGGTTTGATTTTACAGGGGTTCATGGCTGGAGAGGTTTGACTTGAGTCTCAGGTGAGACTTTGGAATTTTGAGTTAATGCTGGACTGAGTCAAGACTTCGAAACCATTGGGGATGGCATGAGTGTATGTTGTATATGAGAAGGATATGAGTTTTGGGGAGCCAGGGTAGCATGCTCTAGTTTGAATATGAGTTGGCATCCCAACTCATGCATGACTTTAAACACCAGTCATATGTGAATGGTGCTAAAAGGGTAGAAACAGTCCATTTATGGTGTTTGGAGGTGGGCCCAGTGGGAAGCCCTTAGGTCATTGGTGGGTGTTTTTTGAAAGTGGTTCTCATGGGAGGGTGGTTTATACAAGCTGAATTGCTCTGTGATGCTCTGTGTTGCCTTGGGACCTGCCAACAAGAATGTACTCATCAGCTGTCTAATCAATGAGATCACCCAGTCTTGGGTTGTGAAACTCCATGATCATGAGCCAAAATCAACCTTTCCTCTTTAAATGTTAGCTTCTCGCAGGTATTTCATTGCAGTAACCAAAAGCTGACAAATACACCTAAGAACCTCTTGCCCATTCTTCTGTATTCCTTGTAATAAGCCAGAAAATGTAAGGGAAGTGTAATTCTGGGTTCTGTGAGCTGTTTCATCAAATTATTATTATTTTTTCTTTTTTGACAGGCAGAGTGGACAGTGAGAAAGAGAGACAGAGAGAGAAAGGTCTTCCTTTGCCGTTGGTTCACCCCCCAATGGCCGCTGCAGCTGGCACGGTGCTTCTCCTGGTCTCCCATGCGGATGCAGGGCCCAAATACTTGGGCCATCCTCCACTGCCTTCCCAGGCCACAGCAGAGAGCTGGACTGGAAGAAGAGCAACTGGGACAGAATCCGGCGCCCTGACCAGGACTAGAACCCGGGGTGCTGGTGCCGCAGGCGGAAGATTGGCCTATTGAGCTGCAGCACTGGCCTGTTTCATCAAATTATCAAACTTGAAGAGAGGGTCATGGAGCCTCTAACTCATGGCTAATTTGGACAAAAGTGTGGGTGTTTTGGGCACCCAGTTCTTGGGGTTGGTATCTATAACAGTCTATTGTATGCTGCTATAGCAGAATGCCACTGCGTAATTTATAATCAATAGAGGCTTATAATCAACAGTAATTTATAATCAATAGAAATGGTTAGCTTTGGGATCATTGAGGATGGAATGAATGCATTTTGTATGGTGAGAGAGACACAAACCTTGGGGGCCAGGACTGGAGTGCAATGGTTTGGATATGATTTGTGTGTGCCTCCTGAGGTTTCATGGGCTTAGAGCTTGGGCCTCAAAATGGTGATGTTAAGAGATGAAGCCTACAGGCTGGTGTTGTGGAGCAGTGGGGTAAGCAGCTACTTGCAATGCTGATACCCCATAACAGAGCACCAGTTTGAGTCCCAGCTTCCCTGCTTCTGATCCAGCTCCCTGTTAATGTACCTGGGAAAGTGGTAGAAGATGGCTCAAGTATTAGGGTCCCTGCCACCCACATAGGAGATCTTCATGAAGTTCCTGGCTCCAGGGTTCAGTCTGCCCCAGGCCTGGCTTTTGTAGCCATTGGGAAATGAACCCACAGATGGAAGATTCTCCCCTTGCCCTCCCCAGTTGCTCAGTCTTTCAAATAAGTAAATACATCTTTTTTAAAAAGGTGGAGCCCAGTGGGAGGTCCTTAGACCATTGGGGAAGCACTTTTGAAAGGGATTAAGTTCATTTTCACAAACAATTTTCTCTCTCTTGAGAGAGTTGTTATAAAAGCAGCAAACTTAGTCCTTCTCCTCTTATCTGGATTCTTGTTTGGCAGGGTGACCTCTGCCCCCACACATGCTCCCACCATCCTCCCACCCTCCGTTGAGCCCTCATCAGAGGCCAAACCTATGGGGCCATGTGATCTTGGACTTTCAGCTTCCAAAACTCTGAGCTGGACAAACTTCTTCTCTTCAACATAATCCTGCCTCAGGGACTCCAGGAATGGAAAAATGGGCTAATACAGAGCTCTCCGTTACAGGTAAGTACATGGTATGGGGGGGATACTGTGGCATAGTAAGCTAAGCTTCCTCCTGCAGCACTGGTATCCCATATGGGCACCAGTTTGTGTCCCAGCTGCTCCTCTTCAGATCCAGCTCTCTGCTTATGGCCTGGAAAGGCATTGGAAGATGGCTCAAGTGCTTGGGCCCCTGTATCCACATGGGAGACCCAGAAGAAGCTCCTGGCTCCTGACTTCGTATCTGCTCAGCTCTGGTTGTTACAGCTGTTTGGGGGAGAAACCAGTGGATGGAAGACTTTTCTATCTTTCCCTTGCTCTGTCTGTAACTCTACCTCTCAAATAATAATAATAATAATAATAATAATAATAATAATAATGGTATGGAATTTGGAGATGGAACAAGACATTTAAAAATGTAAAGGAGGGAGGCCAACTCCTCTAGTTCTTGTCTGTGGCACAAACCTTTCCAAGTCCTTGATTTTTCTTTTTTCCAGGAGCAGAAGATTTGGTACAGGATGACCATTGGAAGAGACAACATGAACCACAAAAGTCAACCTGGCCTTCATTACTGGATCAGAGAAAAAAAATATGATTTAGATCCATTAATGTTGGATAATAAATTGGCCTACTGCTGGGCTCAGAATGCCTACGGCTCAATTATGTCAGCTACACAAGTTCAACTCTTGAGAATGTTTCGGGATCAGAGTGAGACTGAGATATTAAGGCAACCTCAGAAGAAGAGTTAGCTTCATACTGGATTTGTAGACCCAGGAAAGATAACATTTATGGTGGGTTGATTACAGAAATGGCCCCCATTTGTTCAAGCCTCCCCAATACAGCTTATCTTGTGGTAGTTCCCTGTTGCATTGCCTGTAGACTCACTTGAGTCAGAACTGACCGTGGCCAATGGTCCAGTAGCAAATGAGATGCAAGTGGAGCCATGCAGAGCACTTGAGCATTGGACGTCTTGCTGAGCTGCCTTGGGAGCACATTTGCTAGGGAATAAGAGACTCCATGGAGCCGAGACAAGGCATTCCAGCTGGCTGTGTCCCACCAGCCAGGCCACTGAAGCAGCCAGATGAATATGCCCAGGGGAGACCAACTGTGGTCCAAAAGGACAAAGACACCCAGCTGACCCTGACCCAGACTGCCGTTCCTTAGAAGAGTGACTAAATAATCATTTTGAAGCCATTATATTTAAGTGCTATAACATCTTTGCTTTTAACATTCAACAGAAATGACAATTTTACTTACTCCAGTCACCTCCTGTATTTCCAAATAAATGGAGAATTAGGGGCATTATGGAAAGCCAAATTTCAGAGATAACTCAGACTTCTACAATCTGTTGAAAAAGTTCTGAAAATGACAGGGGTGAATGTCTTTAATGTCACTGAACTGTAGACTGAAAACCGTTAAAGTGGTAAAGTTCATGTTATGAACATGTTACCATAATAAAAAGTTACAAAATGAAAACATTATGTTATCTGTTGTTGGTTTCAACTTCTGGCCCGAATGAAGTTTAAAAAAAAAAGGAGAGAGAGAGACTCCCGTGGTTCTGATCTCACCACTGCTCCTTTGCCATGAGTGCTAATGAGCAGAGAAAGCGAAAAGGGCAAGCAGCTGGTCTGGGTGGGCGGAGAAACAAGAGATCTGGATCATCAGTTTCTAGTTAATGAGTCACCAAGCACCAGGGGTCTACTGGAGGTGAGCACTTTTCTCTCCTGCGGTCTTTTGATCAGCTTAAATCCTAATCAGCTAAGACACATTGTGGCTCCTCCATTATACAAATCCAAGGCTGACTTCTTAAATACACTCCAAAGTAATATGTGACAAACTCTAATGCATGAATCTTGTTTTTGAAAAATAATGGTGTGTTCTGCCTACTTCTGAAAAAGAATCCCAGGCAGTGGAAAGTTGGTTACGGAGAGACAGGGAAGAGGCATTTATACCAATGGCTGGTGGTGGAGAGGCTGCTGGTGCCCTGCCGGGTCTCCTTGGCCTGTGATAGTGGTCTCCTGCAGACGGTGCCTGGATGTGCCATTGACTTTCTGAGTCTCTCAGTGTCACAGCCCAGAGATGCTAGGGAGCTGAGTGCCCCAGGAGGAACCACCCAACCAGTGAGGAACGGAGATGGTGGACAAAGACCTAAGAATCCTTGACTCACGGTAGAGAAACTCCACATGGCACTGTGCATCGTGGAGGGGCTCCATTTCCCTGCATGATAACCTGTCTCTCTCTAACACACACATACTCTCTCGTATTTATTTATTTATTTGAAAGGCAAAGTTACAGAGGGAGAGAGAGAAAGAAGGAGGGAGGGAGGTGATCTTCCATCCACTGGTTCACTCCCCAAATGGCCACAATGGACAGAGCTGAGCTGATTCTCTGGGTCTCCCACGTGGGTGCAGGGGCCCGAGGACTTGGGCCATCTTCTACTGCTTTCCCAGGCCACAGCAGAGAGCTGAATCGGAAGTGGAGCAGCTGGGACTCGAACCACCGCCCATATAGGATGCTGGCACTACAGGCAGCAGCTTTACACTCTAAACAACAGCGCCAGCCCCTCTCCTACTTCTTAACATGCCCCTTCAAGGCGTCCATTATGAGAAGACACCTGTAGCGCTCCGCCTCTAACTCCATCTGACTCCTTTTGACCTCTTCTGCTGTGGACCTGGATGGGAGATGCAGTGAATTCTTGTCTGGGGTGGAGATGGCTACGAGATGGAGCCCATGTCCCAGGGTTCCCCTGTGGAACAGGCTCAAGCCACCCCTTGTAGGGCTTGCCTCAGGCTGCACTCTCACTTGGCTTTCTCACTTTTCCTTTCTTTCTTTCCTGCTCCTTTTATCCCTTCCCTGTTTTCCCTGGGGCACTTACTTCTTTAAATTTTTATTTTTTAATATTTAACATTTCTTTTTAAAGATTGATTTATTTGAAAGGCAAAATTATGGAGAGGGTAAGGCAGAAACAGAGAGAGAGAAGTCTTCCATCTGCTGGTTCACTCCCCAAACAGCCGCAACAGCCAGGGCTGGGCCAGAGCAAAGCCAGGAGCCAGGAGATTCCTCTGGGTCTTCTACACAGGTGCAGGGACATCAAGCACTTGGGCCATCTTCTGCTGCTTTCCCAGGCACATTAGCAGGGAGCTGGATCGGGAGTGGAGCAGCAGGGACTTGAATTGGTGCCCATATAGAACACCAGCACAGCAGGCACAGCTTAACCCACTGTATCACAGCACTGGCCCAGCACTTCCTTAAGAAGCCACTAGATCAGGATTCCCCGCCTCTGGGTCTATTTCTACAGCATCTGCCACGAGATGGCTGTTTTCTTGGAGTAGACAGCACCCTTGTTTCCCATGCTATGCACATATGTTTGTGAGCTTTCTCTGGAAAAAAAAAAAAACCCAGAATTTCCTACAATGACTTGAGATGTCAAAATAAACAACAAAACCTGTTTAAAACAGACGTATCTACATATATTAAAATATTAGGAAATATGACCAAAGAACAAAAGTGTGCTGTGCATTTGTGTATCTGCAACCCACCCTTCACTGTCTTCTCTACTCGAGCTCTGGGTATCTGAACACCTGAAGAGGATTGAGAGGCAGACATCGTGTGCTGATGACACATTAGTAGGGTCATTAACTCTTGAAGGGCATATGCTAAACCTTCTCTACAGTAAAGAGCTATTAAGCTGTCTGAAAACCTTTCTCTCTGAGCCCTCTTTGCCACTCCCATGTCCCTGGAAATATAATGAAGGAGATGAAAATCACTCCCTCCTAAAGTAGGCATGCATTTAGCTGATGACTGAGAACCCTGGATTATCTTGGATAGTTCCTGAAACTCCATCTGGGTCTCTCATCTGGGTGACAGAGGCCAAGGCACACAGGCCATGTTCCTCTGCTTTCCCAGGTGCATTAGCAGGTACCTGGGTTGGAAGTGGAGCAGCTGGGATTCGAACCAGTATTCATATGGGACACCAGTGTTGACCCACTGCAGTGCAACACCGAACCCAAACATGTTTGCTTAAAAAAATCCTAGCTTCTCATACAATGCACACAGTTAGGATTTCAAAAAAAGTCCTCACTGGCTTATGAACAAAGTAGAAATGAGCTTTCTTGTCTTTCAGATACTTGTAATTTCTAGTGTTTCTGTAATGTTCACGAATCATCTGTGAACTTCTTTTAAGAAGTGGAAATCTTGAAACCAATCTGTTCAGAGAAACATGCTAACTGGACCAGCTTGGTTAGTTAACAGCAGTCTCCAGCCAGCAAAGACTTGGAGTCTTACCACTGTGGATATTTTGCTGGGTGTTTCTTAAACTCACAGTTCATCCTGGGAGCTGCTTTCTCTCCATATACTCTCTGCAACTGTCTTTGGGATCCACTTACAAACCCCAAACTGGGATATATCGCTCCTCAATGAGATGCACCTGCTTCTGGAATACATGTGTGAGCAGGAGCAGCCTCCCAACCCTGTTCCTCTTGGGAGCATAAACGTTTGCAGGAATACCATTGGCATCGACATTCTTTGTTCCCACCCCAACTGTTCTCTGTGTGTTGAGAGGCCGGAGGCAACAGGCCTCTCATCAGATCTCCCTGGGGACCTTTTCTCCCCTTCAGAATTGATTATATACTATTTTCTTCCTCCTCTAAAACCACATTTGGGGGCCGGCGCTGTGGTGTAGCAGGTAAAGCCTCTGCCTGCAGTGCTGGCATCCCATATGGGCGCCGGTTCAAGTTCCAGCTGCTCCACTTCCAATCCAGCTCTCTGCTGTGGCCTGGGAAAGCAGTGGAGGATGGCCAAAGTTCTTGGGCTTCTACATGCATGCAGAAGACACGGAAGAAGCTCCTGGCTCCTGGCTGTGGATCAGTGCAGCTCTGGCCATAGTGGCTAATTGGAGAGTGAACCAGCAGATGGAAGACCTCTCTCTCTCTCTCTCACTCACTCTCTGCCTCTCTTTCTGTATAACTCTGACTTTCAAATACATAAATACATTTTTTTAAAAAAAGGAATCTGTAGCTAGTTAATCATACCACATGTTGACTCATTAATGAAAGGAATGCAATATACACGCCACTACACACCCTTCAGCACCCGCACCCACACCCAACAGCTGCTGCCACTCTAGGGAGAACTGCTGTCAAGGGAAAACCATCGCTGTTTGCGTATTCAGACTCACACAGTTGCCACCAGTCGTCACCCTTGGAGGCTTACACCTCGGCAGTGAGTGGGAACAAGCCCTGAAGAAGCCCTGGAACCACGTGGCACAGCTGACTGCACAGGGCTCCATGTCGTCAGGGCACACAGAGCTAACACGGGAAGTCTCAGGGGGCTGGAGGTGGCCTTTCACCGAAGGCGAAGACACTCCTCACACTGGGCAATGCTCAGCTTACTGTCACCTTTACCCATTCGGACTTTGTCTTCATTCAGAAACAAGGGGAAGCACAATCAACTCAACAGATCTTTCTGATCTCCTGCTTAGGTCTAGCACATGGTAGGAGCCACAGGATAGTTTCAGTGAGAGCCAGCCACCAAATGAGGGGACCAGGAAACGGAAGAAAGTGGCACACAAATCCCAGATTACATAGAGTTGAACTTAATTGAGACTTACTGCATGGTCTTGGGCGGTCAGGTGACAGTGGATTCCCACACAAAGAGGCAGGACAAAAAAAGAGTTTCAAAGAAAAAAAGGTGGCTTGGGGCCAGTGCTATGGCGCAGTGGGTTAATGCCCTGGCCCGAAGTGCCGGCATCCCACATGGGCGCTGGTTCGAGACCCGGCTGCTCCACTTCCGATCCAGCTCTCTGCTATGGCCTAGGAAAGCAGTAGAAGATGGCCCAAGTGCTTGGGCCCCTGGACCTGCATGGGAGACTGTTAGGAAACTGGCACAGTTTTATCTATGGTGCGATCTACACCTTGATTTACATCCTATGCCCTGGTTCCCGCCACCATTACTGAAAGCCAGGTGGCCACATGGCCCAACTACCTGAGCCAGGCTCCACCCCCATCCTAATGGGATTTGCTGCTCCTGCTTCCCTGCCAGCCCTCAGGCAAAGTTTTCAAAGGGCTGTTCCTGAACACGTGCTCTCTTGGCTCCTCTCCTCTGCTCTCCTCTCCTCCTCTTCGTCTCTCTTCTCTCTGCTCTCCTCTCCTCGCTCTCTCTTGCCCACTCTCTAGCCTCCTCTTCTCCTCTCTCACTCCCCTCTCTCCTCTCCTCTCTCCTCTTTCTCTCTTACTCTCCTTTTCCCTCTTCGCCCCTTCCCTCCTGTCTGCTGGGTTTTCCCCAATAAACCCTTTCCCTTACTCGGAGTTTGGTGTGTTTTGTGACAGCCCAACAGGAGACTTAGGAGAAGCTCCTGGCTCCTGGCTTTGGATCGGCGCAGCTGGATGCCTACGGAGAGTCCATGGTGAAGCCAGCTGGATCCCTGAATTCCAGGCACATACGGGCTTGTTGGGAGGAAAGCTGGGGCACATTTCCCCCAGCTGCTTTCTGCTCGTTAGCTAATTTAGCCGCATCATAATCCCCTGGGGCAGATTCTTACCCCTACCATATACACGAGGAAACTGAAGTTAAGAGGTGAAAGAAGTTGTTCAGGATCACACTGCTGGCTGGTGGTGGAGAAAATCCTATTTCCTCGACAGTAATTTAGACCTAAGTGGGTTCACTGCTATTACTATGGTTTTTGTTTTAAAAACAAAAGGTATTTCTCGGGTTCCGTGTCTAAGAAAGACCAAGCGACTCCTAAGAGTCTTCTGTGATAAGATCAAAATGTGTGTGCTGATGTCTTTTATTGCAAATGTAAACCAGTGAACACTAGCTTAAATGAACACTACCTCAGCATAGATAAGATGAACGAAACAGACAGGCAGAAGAGACACATGAAGGTAGACGGTGAGTTTGAAGACGATCTAATCGGCCAGGGGCATCTCCATTTTGCTTTGGAAACAAGCCATGCAATTTACATTACAGAGCCCAGTCCTATTGCACATGACTTAGCCGAATTATGGCTTGTCCTTGCACATCTTTCCTTCACATTAACAGGGAGCTGGGGACCTGCCCTTCTGGAAGGATCAGAGGCTGTGTGTTGTGTGTTCTGTGTGCTGCTATCCCTCAGGGATGTGATTACCAGGGACAGAGAAGCTTTCCTTGAACTTCACTGTTCAAACAGGGAAGCTACGGGGAAGTGGTGGCTCCAAAAGGGAGGGCTTTCGATCACGTGACTTGATTTGGCAAATGCACCAGATGAGCAGGCCAGGAAGATTGAGTAAGCTTTTGTAGGAGTTTGGGAAGCAGCCGTGGGGCACCTGGTTCTTCACCCCATGTGGATGGTGGCACCTGCCACACTTCTTGAAGACTGTCCCCAACCCAGTGAGCATGATTCCTGTGACTTCCAGCACTTTCTCTGTCCTCTCCAGTCAAGGGGTCCACAGGGGATCACCCCAGAGAGAAGCTATGAATGCAGGAGGGTCAGCTGGGTCAGGCCTTTCTCCCTCCAACTCTCTCTCTCTCTTTCTCTCTCTCTCTCTCTTTAAAGATTTATTTATTTATTTGAAAGAGTTACACAGAGAGAGGAGAAGCAGAGAGAGAGAGAGAGAGGTCTTCCATCCAATGGTTCACTCCCCAAATGGAAGCAACCACTGGAGCTGCGCTGATCCGAAGCCAGGAGCCAGGAGCTTCTTCAGGGTCTCCCATGTGGGTGCAGGGACCCAAGGACTTGGGCCATCTTCCACTGCTTTCCCAGGCCATAGCAGAGAGCTGGATCATAAGAGAAGCAGCCGGGACTCAAATCTGCACCCATATGGGATGCTGGAGCTTCAGGCCAGGATCTTAACCTGCTGCGCCACAGTGCTGGCCCACCTCCAATTCTCAATGAGCAGCTGTGGAGAGGGGAATGTGCTTGTCCCTCAACAACAAGCAGAGCAGTCGTTGGTGAGGTCCAGCTACAAAGCGACTTTTCTGTCTTGAGCTCCCTTGTGCTGTCAAGACAGGGATAACACACCGATGCCTCATTCATGACCTTAACAATGCTAAATGTCACTGGAAACCCTCTATTAAAGTAGTTGCATAACATGCATGTAGAAAAGTATAACCAGACAGTGGATTTTTCCAGAATAAAATGCAATACTCAGATCATGGTGAGAACATTACAAGTCCCAGGAAGCACCCTCTTGTAACCCCTTTGCCACCAAGATGCGCCAGTTTCTCACACCATAGAGCTTCTGACTTGTGCAAGGACATTCTTTATACATGTGGTTTCTTTTGTTTAACATTGTGCTTGGGAGATCCATCATGCAACTGTATCATGTTCATCCTGAGGACTCTATCCTATTCCACTGCAAACAGCTTTCCACCTGCCTCATCCATTGCACTACTGGCAGGATTTGGATAAATTTCAGCTTGGGACTCTCATGAAGGGTACTGGGAGGAGCATTCTAGGTCATGTCTTTGGCAAACACCTACTTGCATCTCTGTTGGGTATCTATTTAGGAACAACACTGCTGGTTTGTAGACGGATGCTTTTTTGCAAACTTCTATTCTAAGTTGGCACCTGCAGTGGGTTCTTGTTGCTCCAGACTCTCCTCAACACTTGGTATATATTAGATACTCCAAGAACAAAGACAGAGTAGGCTTGGAGTAATCTGATTTGGTGAATGTTCTGGAAAAGAGCTTCACAATCCATACCCTCTTGTCCTGCCAATAGTCCCTAGCAAACGATGTTGGAGGTGCCTCAGTAATTATTCACAAGTTCCAGACCAGAAGCACCTGCCTCCTTGACCAACACACATCCTGGGAAATCTTTCTAGAGGCGAACTTGAGCAGACAACAGAGAGATTAGCCAATGGCCGTGCTCCTGCCAGAGTGGGCCCACCTCTTCCCTCCCCTCCTCTCCTCCTGCGAGGCCCCAACAGAAAGCTCACAAGGAAGCCGGCGTCTGTATCAGTTTCCTAATAATCAGTTTCCGCCGCCGCCTGCCCGACAGCCGGAGCCTGCTCTCCTGGCGCGCGCGGCAACTTGGTTTGCTTGCCAAGACAGAGCACGGTGAAGCTCCCACATAATCATTTCCAAACATTAAAATGGCCCCATTGTCATTACAGCAGGGAGATTGAATTCGCCTCATCAAAGCGGAGTGTGACAGGTGACTCAATAGGACAGTGCCAAGCGCAGAGGCAAGGAGATTAGCAGGGCACTGATATCATTATTTCCGCCTATCACAGATTCGGCAGGGAGGCAATTGTAATTTCTGGGCTTATTAGTCTACATTCGGAGGGAAAAACCGAGTGATAAAACTCACGGTGACAGCTAGGCATTTGTACAGCAAGTGCTGTCACGGTGACACTTAGAAAATGCCAATGTGGCTACGTCCTCATAATCCCACTAATAGAGGGTAAAGCTGGGTACAAAGGCACCCTTATCAGCGATCAGGCCACTAATAACATTTGCATTTTTAAGTTAAATAAAGTTAAGTAAAGGAGCCAGTAGTTCTTCGCAGTTGGGATGATGAATTTCACAGTGGAATTAGAGAGCAAAGCCCCCCAAATTTCCAGTGGCTCCTATCTCGTCCATCGCTAGCGAGAATCCTCCAAAGAAAGAGGTGAGTGAATGGCATTGAGAACCACATTGTCGGCAGCATCGCTGAGCTGTGAAACCGTCAGCAGGAAAACATCACTAAACTCCCGAAATTAGATTGCTGGCTCCCTGCAGCCAAGCGAGAATGTGGCTCAAGGACTTAAAACTAACAAACGCAGCCGAAAATACCTTCGCATGCTTAACATATTCCTGGCTTACTGTTCCCCAGTTTGCCAACCGGAGGCGTATGAAATCACAGTAGTCACAGTCCAGAGGAGCTACAGAGAGAGACAGGCAGTCCAGCTAAGGGTGATGGCCATGGAGGACCGCCTGCTTCCAAGGACTGCTTACCAGGAAGGCCGTCACAGCCCAGCAGATTTGCAGGAATCTCCTTTAATTAATATATTTGTACATGGACTTTTTTTTTCCACCATGGTGCCAACAACAACAAAAAGAAACCCAGAGATCCTTTCGAGAGATAATCACCAGCACAACATTTTCACGTCCAAATCTCAAAAGGAAAATTATCCAGCTTGGGGAAAACCCTAGAATTTCCATTTTATTTTGTTGGAAACATATTACAGGTGGCAAGCCCCTAACCCCCCCCCCCTTTTTTTTTTCTGCATTGAAATAAGAGACCAATTAAGCAGACTATGTAATTCAATTCTTGAGTGAGTGCCACTGAATTCAATTTGTTTCAGGTCAATGAATAGAACGCAGAGTTATTAAGGGAAAGGTCAGGAGCTGCGTAGGAAGCGTAGGCTCAGGATACAGCAAGGGTAATTAGTGCACACGGTGACTCTGCTGTGACAGTGGCTCACGGAGAAGATCTTAGCAGGGTTCGATGTTAATACATTTTTAAGCTTCCCCTCCCCACACCCCAATCCCTGTTTATAAAATATCTAAAGTTGCCTTCTCTCTGTCTCCTCTCATCCTCACTAACCTTGGTTATTAACCAAACAGTTAGTTCACAAAAGCCACATCTATCAAAATGCATCCTGGGAATCTCTCCAGTCTGACTGCAGGAATCCAGTCTTCCAGAGCCAGCAGCCTGGGGAGGACCTGGAAGGTGCAGCGGAGCCTAAGCCTGGTGTCAGGGGGAGGGCAGGAGCTTGCTGTGCCTACAGACAGCATGTTCTGAACCCAGGAAGCTAAAACAAAAGACGCCTCTCATCTGTAAGTTCCAGGGGCTCACAAGCAGTGGCCTCCTCCATCACAGGGACACCCTGAATTGCTCCTTTCTTTCCCTGTCTGATCGTCCCACTCCCCTACTGGTTTCTCCCGAGATCACCTGCGAAGTAGCTGTTAGCACGTTGCTATGGAGTGAAGGTTCATGGTCCCACAAATTCACCTGTTGAAACCTAACCCCCAGCGCAGTGGGTATTGGAAGAGGGGCCTTGGGCAGGTGGTTAGATGGAAGCATCTGTTCTCATGAATGGAATTGTACTTCCATAGAAGACATTCTGGAGAGAGCTTGCACCCCTTCTGCCTTGCGAAAAATGTAGCAAGAGGATAGAGAGAGAGAGAGAGAGAGAGAGAGAGAGAGAGAGAGAATCTGCCATCCACTGGTTCACTCCCCAAATGGCTGCAACCAGTCAAGGCTGAAGCCAGGAGCCTGGAACTCCATACAGGTTTCCAACATGGATGGCAGCAGCTCAAGTACTTGGGTCATTTTTCTGCTGACTTCCCGGGTGCTAGGGCAGGAAACTGGGTTTAAAATGGAGTAGCCAGAGACTTGAACTGGTGCACATATGGGATGCTGGCCTCCCAGGCAGTGGCTTAACCCACTGCACCACAACATTGGAACCCAGGGTCTTCTTCTAAGAGCTTGGTTGTTTTAGATTCCCCATCTGAGTGAGTATGCCAGTGTTTATCTTTATGTGCTTGCCCGATTTCATTTAGTATAATGTTCCCCAATTCTATCCATGTGGTGACAAATGGCAGAATTTCCTTCTTCCCAAAGGATGGCTAGTATTCCTCTTTGTATCTGCCACCTTTTTAAAAATCCTTTCTTCTCTGGTTGCTCCTCTTCCAGGCCAGCTCTCTGCTGTGGCCCGGGAAGGCAGTGGAGGATGGCCCAAGTGCTTGGGCCCTGCACCCCATGGGAGACCAGGAGGAAGCACCTGGCTCCTGGTTAGATTGGTGCAGCTCCTGCCGTAGCGACCATTTGGGGGGGTGAACCAGCGGAAGGAAGACCTTTCTCTCTGTCTCTCTCTCACTGTCTAACTCTGCCTGTCCAAAAAAAAAAAAAAAAAAAAAAAATCCTTGCTTCTGTTGATGGATACTTGGGTTGATTCTATAACTTGGCTGTTGTGAATGTTGCCTCAGTGAACATGGGAGAACAGATATCTCTTCAGCAAACTGATTTCCTATCTTTTGGGTCAATACCCAAAAGCGGCATTGCTCGATTATATGGTAAGTCTATTTTTAGGATTTTGAACAACCTCCATACAGTTTGCTTTTATGAAAAAACAATTTTTAAAATTTATTCTTGAAAGGGAGAGAGAGAGAGAGAGAGAGAGAGAGACTCGCTCCTTGAGCCATCCCCTGCTGCCTCTCAGGGTGTGCATTAGCAGGAGACTGGAAGGAGAAGCGGAGCTGGCGCTGGAATCCCAGGCCCTCTTACGGGACGCAGGCATCCTGAGCCAAACGCCTGCCCCCATACAGTTTTCCATAGGGCTGTGCTGATTCACGCTTCTACCAGCAGCACACAAACATCCCCTTCTCTCCACATCCTTGTCTTCACTCGTTATGGGAAGTGATCATGGCCATCCTGGCAGGTGTGAGATGATATCTCACAGTGGTTTTAATCTGTATTTCCCTATTGAATAATGATATTGATCATTTCTCCATTATGGCCATTGATCACTTGTGTATTTCCTTTGGGAAATGTTGATTCAGATCAGTTGCCCGTTTTCTAACTGGGTTTCTTGTTTTCTTGCTCTTGAATTGTTTGTATATTTCACATATTAACCCTTTATCGGATGTATGATTTGTGAATATTTTCACCAAATCCGTAGGTTGTTGCTATCTACTGCTGTTTCCTTTTCTGCTTTTGTTGGCTGTACTTTTGGAGTCAAATTCAAAAATGTATGGCCCAGACTAATGTCATGTGTGTTTTCCCCAGGCTTTCTGAGGTAGTTTTACAGTTTCTGATCTGATATTTAAGTTGTAACTGATTTGGAGTTGATTATTGTGTGTGATGTGAGGTAAATGTCCAATTTGACTCTTCTGTGTGTGGACATCAAGTTTCCCCAACACCATTTATTGAAGAGACTGTCCCTGTCTTTCTGCTTATTACTGGCACCTTTGTTGGAAATAATTTGACCATATGAGCATAGATTGGTTTTTGAGTTTTGTATTCTCTTCTGCTCCATTGTCTTTATTTATTTATTTTTTTTGGTCAGTACCATGTTGTTTTAATTACCAGAGCTTTGTAATATAGTTTGACATCAGGTGATGTGATATCTTCAGCTTTGCTCTTTTTGCTTATGATTACCTTGGCTATTTTGTGAAGGTGTGTGGAGGGATGGGGGTTCCATATGAATTTTCAGGGTTTTTTTTTCTCTATTTCCTTGAAAATGATGTTGGTATTTTAATAGCCATTGCATTGAAACTAGATCATGTTGGGTAGTCCAGATATTTTATTTTATTTATTTTTAAAGATTTATTTTATCTATTTGAGTTACAGACGGAGGTAGAGACAGAGAGAGAGGTCTTCCATCCACTGGTTCACTTTCCAGACTGCTGCAACGGCTGGAGCTGTGCCAATCCAAAGCCAGGAGCCACAAGCTTCTTCGGGGTCTCCCACGCAGGTGCAGGGGCCCAAGGATTTGGACCATCCTCCACTGCCTTCCCAGGCCATAGCAGAGAGCTGGGTCGGAAGAGGAGCAGCCGGGACTCGAACTGGTGCCCATATGGGATGCCAGAGCTTCAGGCCAGGGCTTTAACCTGCTGCACCACAGCACCAGCCCCCAGATATTTTAACATTATTAATTATTCCAATCTATGAACATAGATACCTTTGCATTTCTTTTTGTCGTCTTCCATTTCTTTCATCAATGTTTTATAGTTTTCAGTGAATAGGTCTTTTACTTCCCTGATTAACTTTATTCCTAAGTATTTTATTTTTTTCTGTAGTTGGTATAAATGGGATTATTCTCTTGATTTCATTTTTGGATAGTTTCTTATTAGTGTATAGAAATCTTACTGATTATTGTGTGCTGATTTTAATTTTTTAAATGCATCTTTAAAAATTTTGCTTATTTACTTATTTGAAAGGCAGAGTTACAGAGAGGGAGAAAGAGGAAGAAAGAGAGAGGTCTTCCATCCACTGGTTCTCTCCCCAAATGGCTGCAATGACCAAGGCTGGGCCAGTGGGAAGCCAGGAGCCAGGAGCTTCATCTGGGTCTCCCACATGGGTGCAGAGGCCCAAACACTTGGACCATCTTTCACTGTCCTCCCAGGTGCATTAGCGGGGAGCTGGATGGGAAATGGAGCAGCTGGACTCCAACCGGTACCCATATGCGTTGCCAGTGTCACTGCGTTTACCAGCTACACTGCAATGCTGCCCCCCCCCCCCAAATGAATCTATTGAGGCCATCATTGTGGCATAATGGGTTAAGTTGCCACCTGCAACACCAGTGTGCATTATGGGTGCTGGGCTGCTGCATTTCCAATCCAGCTCCAGGATAATAACCTGGGAAAGCAGCAGAAGATGGCCCTAGTACTTGGGCTCCTGCACCCACATGGGAGACCTCGATGAAGCTCCCCTGGCTCCTGGGTTCGATCTGGTCCAGCCCTATCATTGTGGTCATCTGAGGAGTAAATCAGCAGACGAAAATTTCTCTCTATATATATTTTCTTTCTATATATATTTCTCTTTCTCTCTCTGTAACTCTGCCTTTCAAATAAATCTTTTAAAAATTTATTAAAATGAATTGATTTTCATTTTATTTGAAAGGCAAAGACATACACAATAGAGAGAGACAGAGACAAGCATACACAGAGTGATCTTTCATCCACAGGTTCATGCATACAATGACCAGGACTGGGCCAGACTAAAGCCAAGAGTCCAGTATTGAATTTGGGCCTCCCAAAGACTGGCAGAAACCCAAGTACTTGAGTCACCACCTGCTGTCTCCCAGGGTGTACATTAGCAGGCACTGGATTGGAAGCAGAAGTAGAACTTGAACTTAGGCCTTCCAGTATGGGGTGTGGGAATCTCAAGCAGCATCCTAAGTGCTACACCAAACACTTACCCCTGTGTGTTGATTCTGTGGCCCACAGTCTTTCTATATAGAAGAAAATATTATCAGCAAACAGAGACAATTTCACTTCTTCCTTTCCCATTTGGATGCCATTTGTTTCTTTTGTTTGTTTAATCACTCTGTCAAGGACTTCCGATACTGTGTTGAGTAGAAGTGGAGAGGGTGGGCATCCTTGTCTTCTTCCATATCTTTACAGACAGGCTTTCAATTTTCATCACTGAGTTTGCAAGATGCAGAAAATGCTGTCCTGAGTGGAAATCTTAATAGCAATAGATGCCTACCTCAACAAAGAAGAAAGTTCTCATATAAACAGTGTAACATCACACCTCAAGAAACTAGAAAGAGAAGAGCAGACCAAGCCCAAAGTTACCCGAAGGCAGGAACGATCAAGAGTGGAGCAGAAATAGATGAAGTAGAGACCAGAGAAAACCATGCAAAGGATCAACAAACTAAGAGGTGTGGTCTTTTGCTTATTTAGCTTTGATTTCATAATTGTAGCCTTGACACTGAAGGGAAGAAGAAATACATGGAGGGCACAGAACTGCAGCAAGAGCACCAGGATTGTAGGATGTCGTGAGCAGGTGGGGTGGGACGTGCTCTCCGCAGCTACAGAAGGAGTGGTCTGGTGGTTAAGGTGGAATGAGTACTTCTAAAAGTCAAAGGAATTAAAGTTGCTCAGTGCTGGCAATGGTGATCTCTCCTCTGGTCCTGCCCTCCCCGGACCCAAAGCACTCCCTGGATTTCACAATACTCCTGATATATACATATATTTTAAAGATTTATTTATTTATTTGAAAGTTGGAGTTACACACAGAGAGAGAGAAGGAGAGGCAGAAAGAGAGAGAGAGAGAGAGAGAGAGAGAGAGAGAGAGAGAGAGAGAGAGAGAGGTCTTCCATCCACTGGTTCACTCCCCAATTGGCTGCAATGGCTGGAGCTGCACCTATCCTAAGCCAGGAGCCAGGAGCTTCTTCCAGGTCTCCCATGAGGGTGCAGGGTCCCAACAACTTGAGTCATCCTCCACTGCCTTCCCAGGCCATAGCAGAGAGCTGGATCAGAAATGGAACAGCTGGGACTTGAACTGGCGCCCATATAGGATGCCAGCACCGCAGACGGCAGCTTTACCCACTACACCACAGCGCTGGCACCACTCGTGACATCTTTAACCCTGCCCAAGATCACATGCTTAAGACCCAACCATTCTGTTTTGACCGTGCAGATGGAAAACTGGGAGCCCTTTGTCTTGGGTCCAGCATCTGCCATGGCCAAGATGCCAGGATGCTTAAGGATGAAGTTCTCATCATCAAATTTCTTCCCATCATCAACTGTTTCTCCACACAGGGACTTGTCGCCAGTGCCATCACAGTGTATGAAGTCACCACCTGGCTTGTAAACCCTGGAATAATTCTGTGAAAGTTGGAGTCATTATAACCAAATCTTTTCTTTCCAGTGCTGAGAGCATGAGGATCAGCTGTTCGTGGTGGTGTGGAAGAACACAGTAAAGTTGACCATGACTGGGACGGTGGCTCTGGGTGACAAAAGCATTGGTACTCCAGGTTCTAGTCCCGGTTGGGGCACCGGTTCTGTCCTGGTTGCTCCTCTTCCAGTCCAGCTCTCTGATGTGGGCCAGGAAGGCAGTGGAGGAAGGCCCAAGTGCTTGGGCCACTGCACCCACATAGGAGACCAGGAGGAAGCACCTGGCACCTGGCACCTGGCTCCTGGCTTTGGATTGGCGCAGTGCGTCAGTCATGGTGGTCATTTTGGGGGTGAACCAATAGAAGGAAGACCTTTCTCTCTGTCTCTCTCTCTCTAACTCTGCCTGTCCAAAAAAAAGCATCTGCAAAGCCAAGAGTTGGCTTTTTGAAAAGATAAACAAAGAAAGAAGAAAATAAAATAAGTAAAATCACAAGTGAAAGAAGACACTACCACTTATATCACAGAAATGCAAAGCATTGTAAGACTGCTGTGGACAATTATATGACAAATTGAATAATCCAGAAGAAATTTTAAAAATCCTATAATTTACAACCTACAAAGCCTGAATCATGGGGAAATTGGAATTTTCAGCAGACCAAGAGCAAGTAAAGAGATTGAATTAGTAATAAAAGGTCTCCCATTCAAGAAAATCTCAAGACCTGATGGGTTACTGCTGAATTCTCCCAAACATTTAAAGAAGAATCAATACCAATCCTTTTCCAACTCTTTCAATACAGTGAGGAAGGGAGAGAAGTACTTCTAAACTCCTTTTATGAGGCCAGCAAGACCCTGATATCAAAGCCAAATAAGGATATTAAAGACAAGAAGGTCATAGGCCAATATGCTTGATGAACATAGATGCAAAAAAATATTCAAGAAGATACTAGCAAGCCAAATTCAAAAATACATTAAAAGGATCATCCACCATGGTCCAGCGGAATTTATTCCTGGAATGTGAGGATGGTTCAGCATACTCAAATCAATACATGTGACACATTGCATTAGCACAAAGAAGAACAAAATCACAGGATCATCTCATTAGATACACGAAAAGCATTTGAAAAATTCAGCATCTTTTTATAGTAAAAAAAAAATTCTCATCAAATTAGAAGTAGAAGGAATGTACCTCTACACAATACAGGCCATGTGTGAAAAGCCCACAACATTATACTCTGTGCTGAGAAATTAAACTGCATCTGAAATGAATAGACTCCCATTTGCTGATTCGCTTCCCGAATGCTCACACAGCTGGGGCTGGGCTAGGCCAAAGCTGGGTGCCAGGAACTGAGTTCAGGTCTCCATAGCAGGGATCTGACTACGATGGACCATTAGCTGCTGCATCCAAGGGTCTGCATTAGCAGGAGGCTGGACTAAGGAGCCAGAGTCAGATATTGAGCACAGAATTTATATTTTTGATGTAGAGGAAAAATTGAGCATTTAATACAGAGAGTTCCTATTATTATTATTATTTTTGACAGGCAGAGTGGACAGTGAGAGAGAGAGACAGAGAGAAAGGTCTTCCTTTGCCGTTGGTTCACCCTCCAATGGCCGCTGCGGCCGGCGCACTGCGGCTGGCGCACCACACTGATCTGGTGGCAGGAGTCAGGTGCTTCTCCTGGTCTCCCATGAGGTGCAGGGCCCAGGACTTGGGGCATCCTCCCGGGCCACAGCAGAGAGCTGGCCTGGAAGAGGGGCAAACGGGACAGAATCCTGTGCCCCAACAGGGACTAGAACCTGGTGTGCCGGCACCGCAAGGCGGAGGATTAGCCTGTTGAGCCATGGCGCCGGCCCAAGAGAGAGAGTTCCTATTATTAACATCTTGCATTAGTGCAGTACATTTGTGACCTTTGGGAAGCAATAACCAACACTGAATCATTAACTAAATCCCACAGTTTACATTAGGGTTCAGTATTTGTGTTGTATAATTCAGTGGGTTTTGACAAATGTATAACACAATGATCCAAACAGAAGAGTTTTACTATTCTAAAAATTTCCTGTTATCCACCTTTTAAAAATATTTATTTACTTGAAAGTCAGAGTTATAGAGAGAGAAGGAGAGATAGAGAGGGAGATCTTCCATTCACTAGTTCACTCTTCAAATGGCCACAGTGGCCAGTGCTGGGCAAAGCAGAAGTCAGGAGCCAGGAGCTTCTTCTAGGTCTCCTATGTGGATAGCAGGGGCCCAAGTATTTGGGCCATCTTCTCCTGCCTTTCCTAGGCCATTAGCAGAAAGCTGTATCAGAAGTGGAACGGCCAGATTTCAAACCAGTGCCCATATGGGATGCCGGCTTTGCAGGCAATGACTTTACCAGCAATGTCTCAATGCTGTCCCCAGTAATTCACCTTTTAAACCTTATCTCTCCCCCACAAAAACCACTCACTGTCAGATACTGACTTTTATTTGTCTGTTTTACTGTCTATAATTTTCTTTTCAGAATATCAAGTGTTTGGAATCATATTGTATGTAAGCTTTTCAAATTGGCTTTTCTCACCTAGCAATATGCATATAAGTTTGTCCCATACCTTTTCTTGGCTTGTTAGCTCATTTAAAATTTTTTCTCTAAATAATAGTCTATTGTATAGATGTACAATTCTATGTATTTATCGATTGAAGGGCATTTTGGTTGCTCCCAAGCTTTGGCAATTATGACTAAACTTGCTACAAACATTTGTGCACAGGTTTTGTGTGGAGTTAAGTTTTCAACACATTTGGGTGAATACCAAGGAGCAAAGATGATGGGATCTCACAACAAGACTCTGGTAGCTTTGTCAGAAACTGCTAAGCTGTTTTCCATATTGGCTGTACCATTTTATGTTTCCACTGGCAGTGGATGAGAATTCCTGTTGCTCCACATCTTTTATATTTGAGAGTCAGAGATGCAGAGAGAGAAGGAGAGACAGAGAGAGATCTTCCATTTGCTGGTTCACTCCCCAGATGGTCATAACAACTGGGGCTGGGCCAGGCCAAACCCAGGAGGCTGGAACTCCATCTGGGTCTCCCACAGGGGTCTCAGGGGCCCACGCACTTGGACCATCTTCCACTGCATTCTCAGGTGCATTGGCAGGGAGCTGGCTGGGAAAGAGAGTGGCCAGAACTTGAACCATCACTCCAATATGGGATGCAGGTGTTACAGGCAGTGGCTTAACCCACTGTACCATGAAGTTGTTCCCTACTCACTTTTTATGTAGGCTGATTATTCTCTCATGGTTGAATTTTTTTATTTTAAATTTTTTATTTGAAAAGGAGAGAGAGATTTGAAGTGCATTTATTTTTTATAACATCTTAGTTTACCCTAATTGGTACAGTAAGGAAAATTGCCAGGATAATTAACATCTGACTTGATAAATGCTTGATTCCTCGTGGTAGCATTCTTCATAGGCCAACTGGGTTGATGCTGTCATTGATGTAATCCCTCTGAGTTTTAGAAAATCCATTTGCATTCTGTTTGGAATTCTCTCCTCCTCCATGTTACCCTTGGAAACTCCTCTGCATCCCTGTGGAACTATTTCAAATACCACCTACCTTGTGAGTCATTCTGAGCCCTCTGCCCCTTGTCTTGGGACAGTTAATGATTCTCTTCATTGCACCACTTAATACTGACTTTGTGTGTTTTTTTTTAATTTTTTATAACGCTTTTATTTAAAGAATATAAATTTCCAAAATACAGCTTATAGATTACAATGGCTTCCCCCCCCCATAACTTCCCTCCCACCTGCAACCCTCCCCTTTCCCACTCCCTCTCCCCTTGCATTCACATCAAGGTTCATTTTCAATTCACTTTATATACAGAAGATCAGTTTAGTATATATTACGTAAAGATTTCAACAGTTTGCCCTCACATAGAGACACAAAATGAAAATACTGTTGGAGTACTAGTTATAGTATTAATTCACAACGTATAGCACATTAAGGACAGAGATCCTACATGATATATTTTTTAAAAATTGATTAATTTTCTATGCAATTTCCAATTTAACACCAAGTTTTTTTTTCATTTTTAATTATCTTTATATACAGAAGACTGATTCAGTATATACTAAGTAAAGATTTCATCAGTTTGCACCCACACAGAAACACAAAGTGTAAAATACTGAACAACACATTAAGGACAGATCCCACATGAGACGTAAGTACACAGTGACTCCTGAAGTTGATTTAACAATTTGACACTCTTGTTTATGGCGTCAGTAATCTCCCTAGGGTCTAGTCATGAGTTGCCGAGGCTATGGAAGCCTTTAGCCTCAATCTTATTCTGACAGGGTCATAGTCAAAGTGGAGGTTCTCTCCTCCCTTCAGAGAAAGGTACCTCCTTCTTTGATGGCCCCATTCGTTCTACTGGGATCTCACTCACAGAGATCTTTCATTTAGGTCTTCTTTTTTTTCCAGACTGTCTTGGCTTTCCATGCCTAAAATACTCTCATGGGCTCTTGAGCCGGATCTGAATGCCTTAAGGGCTGATTCTGAGGCCAGACATCTGCCATTCTATGAGTCTGCTGTATATCTCGCTTCCCATGTTGGATCATTCTCTCGCTTTTTGATTCTATCAGTTAGTATTAGCAGACACTAGTCTTGTTTGTGTGATCCCTTTGACTCTTAGACCTATCAGTGTGATCAATTGTGAACTGAAATTGATCACTTGGACTAGTGAGATGGCCTTGGTACATGCCACCTTGATGGGATTGTATTGGAATTCCCTGGCACATTTCTAACTCCATCATTTGGGGCAGTTCCGATTGAGCATGTCCCAAATTGTACATCTCCTCCCTCTCTTATTCCCACTCTTATATTTCACAGGGATCACTTTTCAGTTAAAATTTAAACACCTAAGAATAATTGTTTGTTAATTACAGAGTTCAACCACTAGTAATAGAATAAAAAAAATACTAAAATGGATAAAGTATTACATTGTATAACAACAGTCAGCACAAGAGTTGATCAAGTTACTGTTTCTCATAGTGTCCATTTCACTTCAACAGGTTTCCACTTTGGTGCTCAGTTAGTTGTCCCCTGATCAGGGAGAACATATGATATTTGTCCCTTTGGGACTGGCTTAATTCACTCAGAATGATGTTTTCCAGATTCCTCCATCTTGTTGCAAATGACCGGATTTCATTGTTTTTGACTGCTGTATAGTATTCTATAGAGTACATGTCCCATAATTTCTGTATCCAAATGTATGCTTTGAATTCCCTGTGATCTTTTGCTGTGAGGTTCCCTTCGTTTACCTTCTTTCATGTTGATGGCCGTGTTTCTGTGTTTCTGTGTGTAACACATCTTTAAGCATCTTTTGCAGGGCTGGACGAGTGGCAACAAATTCTTTCAATTTCTGTTTGCAATGAAAGGTCTTTATTTCACCTTCATTCACAAATGAGAGCTTTGCAGGATATAATATTCTGGGCTGGCAGTTTTTCTCTCTTAGTACCTGGGCTGTGTCTCGCCATTCCCTTCTAGCTTGTAGGGTTTCTGATGAGAAGTCTTCTGTGAGTCTAATTGGAGATCCTCTGAGAGTAATCTGACGTTTCTCTCTTGCACATTTTAGGATCTTTTCTTTCTGTTTCACTGTGGTGAGTTTAATTACAATGTGTTGTGATGAGGATCTCTTTTGGTCATGTTTACTAGAGGTTCTATGAGCTTCCAGTACTAGGATGTCTCTGTCCTCCAAACCTGGGAAGTTTTCTGCTATTATCTCACTAAAAAGGCATTCTAATCCTTTCTCCCTCTCCATACCTTCAGGAACTCCTAGAACTCAAATGTTGGGTTTTTTAATAGTATCCTGTAGATTCCCAACAATATTTTTTAGATTTCTAATTTCCTCTTCTTTTCTTTGGTTTGACTGTATATTTTCCTGTGCTCTGTCTTCTAAGTCCGATATTCTCTCTTCTGCCTCACCCATTCTGTTTGTAAGGCTCTCTAATGTGTTTTTCATTTGATCTGTTGAATTCTTCACTTCATTATGATTTCTCATCACTATCACAGTTTCATGTTCTACTAGTTGTTTCATTTCAGCTTGATTCCTCCTTAATATTTCATTTTCACGAGAGAGATTTTCTACCTTGTCCATTAAGGATTTCTGTAGTTCAAGAATTTGTTTTTGAGTACTTCTTAGTGTTCTTATCAATTTTTTTGAGATCCGCTTCTTGCATTTCTTCTATCTCATCATCTTCGTAATCTTGAATTGGGGTGTCTTTTTCATTTGGGGACGCCATAGTGTCTTCCTTGTTCTTGTTATCTTGGTTTTTGCGTTTGTTGTTTGGCATATTGGTTTCTTCACTGTGATGTTTTTTCTTGTTATACTATGACTCTAGATAAGTGGACTGTCTGCTTTCAATGGAGCCTTAGAGGCTTGAGATGGGTGTGGCCTGATAGCTCTGTTTGGTTCCTCAGGGTTGAGGGTGTGCCAAAGGTGACACTCCCAGGTTAGGGGTGGTAAATCTCTCTGTGTTTCTTTCTTTATTTTTGATTCAAAAGGGAAGTAATTCTACACAGCTGAATGGAATTGGGGGTGGTTAGCAGGCAAATGATATACCCACAGGAGCCAGAGTTCGGAAGCTCTTTCCCAAGGACCAGAGAGGGAATCTCTGTGGCCTTCAGTGTGGGTTCAAATTCTCCTGCAGTCTCACCACTGGGCTACCAAGGCTACCGAACTGTAGCATCTCTGGAGAGTACTCACGTGGTGAATTCCGTGAGTTCTCTCCCCCAAGTCTCTTTTTTCACAGTCTCAGTTCATTAGCACCACACATTCATTAGGTTCTAATCTCCTGTTATTTCACCCCCACGCCCAGAGTCAGGTTTTTCTGATAGGCGCAGAGCCGGTGCAGACCTGAGGTCACCCTGCTTATGACGTATGTCCAAAATGGCACCTGCTCTTTGTCTTGCTCACCTTTGAGGGGTGGGCGGAGAGAGAGAAACTCGTGTTCATATCAGTCACTTTTTTCTTTCTCTCTCTCTTCTAGTTAGCCTGGTGAACTTTTGCCCACAGGGTTTCAAGCCTTGTTCGCTCCAGTCTCCTCTTTCCGCTTCCCTGCTGGTGTCTCGGGCTTTTGAGGATCGGCTCACCTCGTGTTCCAGCGCTGGTGCATTGAGTCTGCTGCTGGTGTCCCGAACTGCGGGCTCCCACGCTCTCCTTGAAGGTCCACTGTTAATCACTAGTTCTGGAAGAGTTTCCTCTGCTGTTTCTTCCCCTACTCTTCCTTGAGCCTGCAGTATCTCCACTTTTATTAAACTGTCTCTCCCCGGACTATCAGTGTGCTGCCTTCCTATTCCGCCATCTTGCCCTCAACGACTTTGTGTGTTTTATATACTATTGCAACTGCTTGCTTACACCTTCCTCTTTAGCCTAGGTAAGCAGAGAACTGAGTTCCATGAATACAGAGATGCCACAGTATTTAATTTTGTACACTTGAATCTAGATGGTGCTCTCTTCATGGTAGGGATGGAATGAAGACGTAGAATGAATGAGTGAATGGATGAGTAGGTGGCTTCCATTTTGTTGAGGATTTATTGACTTTATAATCAACGAAAGTGTAAACAGGATCACTCTACAGCCCTGACTTGGAATTTTAAATCCTGTTGATCCCACGATTTCCATCTTGGGGGCCATGATTTCTGACTTCCAACAAAGGCAACCTCAGCTGGCAGGATTTTCAGTTGGGTATTACAGTGTGCTCTAGGGAGCTGTTTGTAAACCTAAATGGGTAGCGGCTCATGGAATAAAAAGCCCAGGATAGAGGGGACTTGGCAGCATTCATAACTGGGATGCCTCAGGTTCTGTGGTTGCAGGCTCAGCCCTGGGTTACAGCATGTTTCCAACTGTGTCTGGGAGACGCATGACCACTGGCTCCCTTGAGCTGAGAGTCAGCCCCACCCAAGCAGACAGTGCAAGGTGGGCTGATAGAACTGGAGGGAGCCTTAGTAGTCAGTGAGCCCAACACTTTGGCAAGAGAAAATGATACTTGGCTACCCCTGATCTCCCTTTTCCTGGGGATTCACCATGTCTATACAGAGGGATCCATTGTGTCCTCGCTATGTAAATCAACTCCAGCTGGGTTTCTGTTGCTTACCATCAACACCCTCCTAACAAATGGTCTTCAGATTTTTTTTGTTATTTGACAGATAAAGTTAGACAGTGAGAGAAAGAGACAGAGAGAAAGGTCTTCCTTCTGTTGGTTCACCCTCTAAATGGCTGCTACAGCTGGCAGTGCACCGATCCGAAGCCAGGAGCCAGGTGCTTCCTCCTGGTCTCCCATGCAGGTGCAGGGCCCAAGGACCTGGGTCATCCTCCACTGCACTCTCGGGCCACAGCAGAGAGCTGGATTGGAAGAGGAGCAACTGGGACTAGAACCCAGCACCCACATGGGATGCCGGCACAGCAGGCGGAGGATTAACCAAGTGAGCCATGGCGCCAGCCCCGGTCTTCAGATTTTAAAGGGGAGGGTGCGCATGAAGCTGAGGAAAAAGCATGTGCCTCAATAGGTGATGATTCTTTCTGGAAGAAAAAGCGCATTCACTGAACTGTTCATCTATGAGTGCACAACACCAAGTGCATGGGGAACAGAATTCAGAGTTTATTTTGATGCAGAAACAATTTTGAAACCCTTGCACAGCTTTTTCATCATACACATTTTTTAGGTTCTATGAAAAGAATTGTACACCAAAATAAACACCATTGTTACCCCAGAGACCTACTTTCTGATGAAGTGGGGAGGGTCCCTGCCACCCCATGGGGCCACCAAGAGGATTTTTGCCAACCACCAATCACTTTGGGAGCTTTTACCTCCTGAAGCTGAGAGACCGAAGCCAAAAACTGACAGCAGTTCTTTCCAGAATGAGACAAAAGCTATTTCTACTATACACAGACCAGAAATGGGACACTGGGAAGTTTCTGGGGTGGAGCCAAATGAATTCTCACATAAGCTTTGGAGTTTTATTCATAATGCGAGGAGACTTCTTATCAGCTAAAGGAAAATAGACACAGCTCCTCTTAAAATACAATGAAATGCACGGACACAGGCTTACAGCTGCTCAGAAGTGCCAAAAACGCTGTGTTTGTAGAACCCAAATCCCTGAGACACTCTTTCAAACCCAAGTGCTACCTTTCGCTTCTGAGATCTGTGTTGAACCTACCACCCTCTGCTCTCTGCTTCCCCCCTGCCCATGTACGAGGGGTCTTTGACAAGTTCATGAAAAATGTGTAGTATGAAAAAAATGTGCATGGATTTCCATTATCTTTGCACCAATATACAGTTTTTTAAAAATTTTTTGAGAGGTAGATGTACACACACACACACACACACACACACACAGAGAGAGAGAGAGAGAGAGAAAGAGAGAAAGCACTCCCTCCCTCCCCAATATCCACAATGGCTGGGGGAGCTGAGCCAGGATCTGGGAATTCAATCCTTGCGTCTCACGTGGGTGGGAGGAACCCAACCACTGGTCTAAATTCCCGCCACAATTTATCTTTTAGTTCTGTTTCCATGAACTTTTTGAAGCCTCCTGGTATAGTGGCTGCACATCAGGAAAGGCTCTGATGTTTAAAAGTTTCCCTGGGTGCTGTGGCCTAGCGGGTAAAGGTGCCGCCCGCAGTGCCGGCCTCCCATATGGATGCCAGTTCAAGTCCTGGATGCTCCACTTCCAATGCAGCTCTCTGCTGTGGCCTGAGAAAGCAGTAGAAGATGGCCCAAGTCCGTAGGCCCCTGCACCCATGTAGGAGACCCCGAAGAAGCTCCTGGCTTCGGATTGGCACAGCCCTGACCATTGTGGCCAACTGGGGAGTGAACCAGCAGATGGAAAACCTCTCTCTCTCTCTCTCTCTCTCTCTCTCTCTCTCTCTCTGCCTCTGTCTCTCCTTCTCTCTCTGTGAAACTCTGATTTTCAAATTAAAAAAAAATTCCCTAGAGTCCAGCATTGTTGCATAGCATGTCAAGCCCCAGCCTGTGATGCCAGCATCCCATAAGGCATTCGTTTGTGTCCTGATTTCTCCACTTCCCATTCAGCTCCTTGATAACAGCCTGGGAAAAACAGCAGAAGAGGGCTCAACTGTTTGAGGTCCTGCCACCCATGTGGAAGGCTCAGATGAATTTCCTGGCTCCTGGCTTTGAGCTGGTCCAGCCATCTGGAGAGTGAACCAGCAGATGGAACATTTCTTTCTCTCTCTTTCTCTCCCTCTCTTTCCAAATAAATAAATAATTAAATGTCTTTCAAAATAAAGAAGTAAAAGAGTCTTGAGCCATTTCCAGCTCTATGGCAGGCATCCTCAAAAGCAAACGCCAGAAACCAAGCAGCAAATACTAAATCATATTCTCTTCCTGCAGACCACTGCAGATGTACGCACTGAGGCTACTTAGAAAATCAGTGGGTTGGCCAGGGGTACTCAAAGATCGAAGAATTGCAATGGCGTTTTATTGTGTCCTGAGCAACATACCCTTTTCCTGCCCCTGATTTCAGCTGTGGTCTCCCAGCGTGTTTGAGCGTCCTGCTTCAAGTACCCGTCCCAAAGTTCTGCTTGTCTTGTTGAGGTTCCCTGGAGACATGGAAGCTTGCTCAGCCCCCAGTAGGCTGGGGTCGCCCTCACACGGTGGCTAATAGGAGTTAAAAGATAAACTCCCCAACTTCCAGTCTTTGAAGAGATAATACTGAAGTGTGCTCTACAGGATTCACCAGCGAAAGTGAGCCTCCACTGCCCACGGCAGGAGCAAGCTTAACTCATACGGTAGCTCTCTGTACCTGCAGGCTCAGCATTGGTGGATTCTCCAACCGTGATTCAGAAATATTCCCAGTTCTGGCTAAAAAGCCCACGAGAGCATTTCAGGCATGGAAAGGCAAGACACTGCGGCCAAAAATGACCTACAGGGAAGATCTCTGTGAGTGAGATCCCAGTGGAAAGAAGGGGCCATCAAAGAAGCAGGTACCTTTCTCTGAAGGGAGGAGAGAACTTCCACTTTGATTGTGGCCCTGTCTAAATAACATCGGAGTTTGTGGGCTCAAAAGGCTTCCTTGGCCTTGGCAGCTCATGACAAGAGCCTCGGGTGATCACTGATGTCATAAATAAGAGTGTCAATTGTTAAATCAATAACAGGAGTCACTGTGCACTTGCTCCCCATGTAGGTAGGACCTCTGCCCTTACTGAGTTGTACTATGGGAATTAACAGTAAAACTAGTCTTCAAACAGTACTTTATACTTTGTGTGTCTGTGTGGGTGCAAACTGTTGAAATCTTTACTGAGTATAGAATTGATCTTCTACATATAAAGATAATTAAAAATTAATCTTAATGAAGAATGGGATGGGAAAGGGAGTAGGAGGTAGGATGGTTTGGGGGTGGAAGGGTGGGTATGGGAGGAAGAACCACTATAATCCAAAAGTTGTACTTATGAAATTTATATTTATTAAATGAAATCTTTCTATTGAACATAAAAAATAGTCCGGTGCCACAGCTCAATAGGCTAATTCTCCACCTTGCAGCGCTGGCACACCGGGTTCTAGTCCCGGTTGCCCCTCTTCCAGGCCAGCTCTCTGCTGTGGCCTGGGAGTGCAGTGGAGGATGGCCCAAGTCCTTGGGCCCTGCACCCCATGGGAGACCAGGAGAAGCACCTGGCTCCTGCCATTGGATCAGTGCGGTGTGCTGGCCACAGCGCGCCAGCCGCAGCAGCCATTGGAGGGTGAACCAACAGCAAAAAGGAAGACCTTTCTCTCTGTCTCTCTCTCTCTCACTGTCCACTCTGCCTGTCAAAAAAATAAAAAATATAAAAAAATAAAAAACACATAAAAATAAATAAATTAAAAAATAAAGTAAATCAGAAAATTTTAAAAATTTCCCAAAAAGGGCATCCTTTTTTATATATTGTACAAGGTTTTTTCTTTGCCATTATTCCCTAAATAATACAGTATTACACCTGTTTAAACAGCATTAGATTAAAAAAAAAGGTTTTTTATATTTGAAAGAGACTTACAGAGAGAGGAAGAACCAGAGAGACAGAGAATTCTTCCAGTCCACTGGTTCACTCCCCAATGACCACAACAGCCACAGCTGAGCTGATCCAAAGCAAGGTGCCAGAAGCTTCTTCCGGGTCTTGCACACAGGTTCAGGGGCCCAAGGACTTGGGCCATCTTCTACTGCTTTCCCAGGCCATAGCAGAGAGCTGGATTAGAAATGGAGCAGCCAGGACTTGAACTGGGGCCCATATGGAATGCTGGTGCTATAGGCTGAGGCTTTAACCCGCTGCACCACAGCACTGGCCCCAGCATTAGATATTAATAAGTGGATGATTTAAAGTATACAAGAGATGTGTGTAGGTCATGTACAAGTAGTATACCATTCTACATGAGGGACTTGAGCATGCATGGATTTTGTTATCCATGGGGGTTCGTGGAACCAACCCTTCCTATGACTGTATTTCATTAGACAATTTTTTTTTTATAACACTGTCCCCATTCCCTTACTGGAACCATCTCACAGATAAATGCCCAGGACCCAAGTCCATAACTAAAGCTCTGCTATTGTGTACAAATCTAGCTCCTTCTTTTCATTACCGTATCCCTTCAGACTCGATGACCACTCCTTCATAAACCCACTTGCCCAAAGACACACTCTCTTCGTTATATGAGGTGCTCATTCTTCTTTTACCTGAGTCACCAGGTAAAACTGTTCTATACTTACAACCCCCTGACAGTGCACTGAACCAGGATTGTGCCCAATACTCCCAGGGTGTAACTTTGCATGGATAATACAGAAACAGCTATTATTTCAGAGTCCAGAGTGCTCACCATCACACCAGGGAACCCGGCTGAAACAGCTATGATTTCATGAGATGCTGCTTTGTGTCAGCCCTTCTGCTTGCTTACTTACTTACTTACTTACTTATGATCTATTTTAAGGGGCCAGTATGTAGTGTAGCGGTCACCTGTGATGCTGACATCCCATATGGGTGCTGGTTTGAGTCCTGGTTGCTCCACGAATGGCCTGGGAAAAGCAGAGGAAGATGGTCCAAGTGCTTGGGCTCCCAACACCCATATGGAAGACTTGAAAGAAGCTCCTGGCTCCTGTCTTCAACCTGGTCCAGCCCTGGACATTGTGGCCATTTGGGTGGTGAGCCAGTGGATAGAAGATTCCCACCCCCCTGTCACTCCACCTTTTAAATAAATAAAAATATTTATTTATTTCATTTATTTGAAAGGCAGAGTGGAAGAGAGACAGAGCGAGATCTTCCATCCACTGGCTCACTCTCCAAGTAGCCACAATTGCTGGGGCTGGGGCACGTTGAGGACAAGAGCCAGGAATTCCATCTGGCTTGGAGCTCCACTAACTCCAGGTTCATGGCAGGGGTCTGGGTACTTGGACCATCTGATTGCATGCGTGGCTTAACTTGCCACAATGCCAGCTCCTTAGGTATTGATTTAGAAAGTCCCTGCAAGGTAAGCATCAATAGTCCTACTTTACACATGACATTAAAGCTTACCTGGCTAACAAGTGGTAGAGCAGGGATGAACCCAGATACGTGACGATCCAAGTCTTTACTCTTTCTATGGGTCTAGGACTTTTAAGTTTCCCTCACATTCCTCTACACTATTTTTCCTGTGTTCTGTTTGGTTTCCAGCCAATTAGACCACTGCGACCATTTGTCATAGAGAAATGTCTGTTATAGATCTGAGTTGACATTGATAACAGAGAACTCAAAACAGCATTATAAATCCCTATTAGAGTGGAGTTTATGGAGATCATAGGATGAATGGAATTCTGGCCCAAGTCTACTTCAAAGTTTGTCCAGTGAGTCCTCCACCCATCTTCATGTTATTTTCCCATGAATCCTGGGCATCATCGGGATGGCAATTAATAGTGACAGGCAGAATCCTCACACTGATTCCCCATGCCATGGACTAAGAGACATTATGGAAGGGAGGGCCAAGAGGAAGCCCTGAATCTACTTGTTTCCTGTCCCTGTTAAGACAGAATCATAAGAAAACCTCTGGAGGAATCTCGCCACTCTCAAAGACTTTAAGAATGAAAGAGTGGTGGTCCCTATCCTACTCTCATCCAATTAACATGCATGCACTTCTGCAAAAACCAGATGAATTATAGCATAAACTTAACCAAATGATGTCTCTGATCGAAGTTGCCTTGCTGAATGTGCTATCTTACTGAAGCAGATCTGAGTAGCCTCTGGAACTCAGCATGTGTCAGCGGCAGGTGTAGGTGTGTTCTTTCCAATCCCCACCAGCAAGGAGCATCAAAAGCAGTTCATTTTTATATCAGAACAGAAGTGTACATCTCCCCTTTCCCCCAGGATATGTACATATTCCAGCTTCCGGTTACTGTATCCGCCACAGGAACTTCTTTCGCCAGGACCTATGTGAGCAGGAAGTTGACAGTATTCCTGATGCCTTAATAAAATGCTTATGACCAGAATGGAGGACACAATCCTGACAAGGAATTAGGGAACCCCATCCATGAAGAGATCTGGGAGCATGCAGAAATATCCCCTTCTAAGGTAAACATCAACGTTGTGCCTTCTACCTCCTGCCCTTGGGAGAGACGCAGAACATTTGTTGAGTGCTCTTGGCTTTTGGAGGCAGCATATGCCACACTTGAGAACACCACTCTGAATCGTTAATCACTTGACTTTGAGGACTTCTAGCAGGAGTAGCCTCTGCAGTAGGCAGAGTTGTCTCTGGTTATATGATTAATCAAACTGCAAGTCGTTAAGGGGACCTGTCTGGAATTTCTAGAAAATCCCAAAGTTTTAGCCCATTTCATTAGGGTTCTGGAGTCAAGCTCTGCCACCTACAGCAGGGCACTACTTGCCATCTGAAAAGCATCACCCAGATGCTCTGCTCCTCAGTAGAGATGAGTCACCTGGCTATGGGGGTGTCCAGTGGGTTTGCAAGCAGACTCTCCCAACAGGATTTGGTGTTGTTGCATTTAGCAGGTCATACGCTGGGTAGGTAGACACAGCACCACTCTAATGTAGGTTTTTTTTTTTTTTCAAATTATTTATTTATTTGAGAGGTAGAGTTACAGTAGAGGGAGAGACAGAGAGTAGGGTCTTCCATCTGTTGGTTCACTTCCCAAATGGCTGCAACAACCGGAGCTGTGCTGATCTGAAGCCAGGAGCCAGGAGCTTCCTCTGGGTCTCCCACATGCGTGCCAGGGCCTGAAGACTTGGGCCATCTTCTACTACTTTCCCAGGCCTTAGCAGAGAGCTGGATTGGAAGAGGAGCAGCCGGGACTCGAACCTGTGCCCATGTGGGATGCCAGCGATGCATGCAGAGGGTTAACCTACTGCACCACAGAGACAGCCCCTCTAATGTAAGTTTCAAAGGTTGATTGGGGTCAGTGCTGTGGTCTAGCAGGTTAAGCTGGTGCCTCTGACTCTGGCATCCCATATGAGCACCAGTTCAAGACCTGACTGCTCCACTTCTGATCCAGCTCCCTGACTATGTGACTGGGAAAGCAGTGGAAGATGGCCCAAGTGCTTGTGTCCCTGTACCTATGTGGGAGACCTGAACAGAGTTCCTGGCTTCTGGCTTTGTTCTAGTCCAGTCCTGGCCATTGAAGCCATTTGGGGAGTGAACCCAGGGGTTGAATCAATCACAATCTCTCTCTCCCTCCCTCTCCCTCTCCCTCTCTTTCTCTCTTTCTCTCTCTCTCTCTCTCCCCTCCACCTCCTTCTCTTCCACTCTCTCTGTAACTCTGACTTTCAAATAAATAAATTATATATATATATATATAAATATATATATAAAAGATTGATTGGGGCTCATGCTGTGGCGTAGTAAGCTAAGCCTCCACCTGCGGCGCTGGGATTCCCATATGGGCACTGATTCATATCCCACCTGCTTCTCTTCCAATTCAGCTCTCTGCTATGGCCTGGGAAAGCAGTGGAAGATGGCCCATGGGCCCCTGCACCCATGTGGGAGACCTGGAAGAAGCTCCTGGCTCTTGACTTCAGATCAATCCAGCTCCAGCCATTGCGGGCATTTGGGGAGTGAACCAGCAGGTGGAAGATCTTTCTTTCTGTCTCTGCCTCTCTCTGTCTGTAACTCTACCTCTAAAATGAATGAATTTTGGGCTCCTACAATGGCATTAGTGGCTTCATAAGAGGAGTAAGAGAAATCTGAGCTGGACACTTGCTGTGTCTCACCATGGGATACCTTCCACTATGTTACTATACAGCAAGAAGACCTTTGCAAGATACTGATGCTGTGCTCTGGGATCCCCCAGCCTTTAGAACCATGAGCTAAATCCACTTGCATTCTTTATAAATTATTTTATCTCAGGTCTTCTGTTACAGATACAGAAATTGGATTAAAACACCTAGACCCCTATGTAGACTGCTCCTGTAGCACTGATACATCAGCTTCATCCCACCTGTTGTGTCATGGTGAGGAGGGGCTGGGGGAAACTAAACTAGAGGGAAATACATGGATTTGGTTCTTATGCAGGGCCGGTTTGACAAGCTGGCACCAGCTGGAGTGGACACCTGCTGCTCCGGCCCCTGTGTGGTGTGTGCATTTCTTGAAGGACAGTGATAGAGGGAATATGTCCATGTGGGAAAAGCCCAAAGCTTTTAGTTGCTCACTTTGTACCAAGGTGAGCATATGCATAGGTTCCTTGACAGTAGGTGAATGGTTTGACTGGTTGACTTGAACTGGAGAGAACGGGATTGAGAAAAGGAAGACAAAGGGATGAGTACCACCAGTAGGTGAGCTGAATGCTTTGTGTCTCATCCTACTGCCTGTCAGAGGTGGGGCTCTTCCTTAGAGACAACTCTTCCTGGGAATGTCACTTAACTTCTCTTCCACGCTACTCCAGTGCTTACGAAATTGATTCTTGAATGGATAACCATGGTAACAGGGCTGCAGGCTACATAGCCCCAGCACTAAGTTGACTGCAGGTCCTACTGATGCTTCATAATCAACCTTCTTGCAAAAAGACTGATGTCAAACCCTAAGTATAGCATGATACACAAGGATATGAGCCCGCCATTAATTGCCAGGTAGATTATAGGAAACCTCATCCATCCTGAACTTGAATTTGCTCTTATTTGCATCAACACTACTCTAGATATAGGTTTCTCCTCCCTGAACTCAATGCCTCTGTCAACACTACTCTCTCAGGGCTTCAGGGTACCTGATATACTGACATGGGATCCTGCACACTATTGCCCTACATAAGAGGTCATTTAATGAAGGAGAGGTACAATAGGCGAGTGGCCATGGGATCCACTGATCCAACCAGAAATGCAAGTTCAATGGAATGATGAAATGGCCTATTAAAGACTCAGATATGTCATTAGTGCAGGGGTGCATCCTGGGGCATTGGGATGCTATTGTCTAGGATGCATTATATGTAGCGAGCTATTGGGCAGAGTAAGGTGCTGTGTCCCCATCATTAGAAGTCATGGGTCAGGGAAAAATGTCCCCTTTCTTGTTGTCACTCCCAGTCATCTACTTTCAGATGTTGTACTTCTTTTTTTAAATATTTTATTTATTTACTTGAAAGTCAGAATTACAGTGATGGAGAGAGAGAGAGAGAGAGAGAGGTTTTCATCTGCTGGTTCACTCCCCAAATGGCTGCAACAGCTGGAGCTGGGCCGATCCAATGCCAGGATACAGGGGCTTCTTCCAGGTCTCCCATACAGGTGCAGGAGTCCAAGCACTTGGGCCATCTTCTACTGCTTTCCCAGACCATAGCAAAGAGCTGGATCAGAAGTGGAGTAGCCAGGACTTGAACCAGCGCCCATATGGGATGCCAACACTGCAGGTAGCAGCTTTACCTGCTACGCTACAGCCCCAGCCCCAGATGTTGTACTTTCCATTTTCCAATGGTTCTCTCTATTCAATCAGAGATCCTGGATTTCAAGAGGGAGAATGTTTACCCAGTGAGACAAAAGGAGGGATTCATGGAGGCTGAAGCTATGAACCCTGTCATTTGGGACCCTTCTCTCCGGTGGACCACAGGAGTAATGTTCTGTTGGTGATAACCGGTCCGAGTTGGTACGAGGAGCTGTGTTATTCTGTGGTGTCTTTCGGTGCTTCTCTCTCTTTCTCTCTCTCTCTCTCTCTCTCTCACTTTGGCTTTCAAACAAATAAATAAATATTTTTAAAGAAAAATTTGTAAGTGCCATGAATTAGCTGCATCATTGAGTTACTTACGCCTCACTCTCTAACTTAAGGGGCAGGGGACACTGTGGGAACCTTAGATTTCTGGAGAAAGCTTTAAGTTCTGGTTCATTAACACTTTGCAGGAAGACCCTTGGCCAGTGGGGGATGGGCACCCATGAATAACGCATCCTTCTCTGTCTCTTGGGTGGATGGTTTGGAAATGCACTGAATCCAGTTTTTCGGAGGCCCCACTGGGATCGAGCCCCAGATTCCTACAGCAACAATTTTATTGGATGAACACCTGCATGGCATGTAACATATGCTACATTGTTTCACCAGTATTATATTGTTTCATTCATTCTTTCATTCATTGCTTCACCATTCTCAGCCTCTCCTTGTTCTCTGGGAGCACTTCTCAAAATGATCTGTCTTGCTTTGGATTCTGCTTTCTCAGAGACACCAGGTCAAGGCAGAAAATCACCTTCCTTGCCCTCTTTCTTACTCCATGAGGTTTCAATGGATCTGACCCCTCTGCCCCACTAGTCTTGGGGTATAAGAAACCAGGCCCAGCCAATCACTACCTGCTGTTCCCATGGTGATAGTAATTGCTTGAACAATTGGCTTGAACAATCTAAACATTTCTTCATTCAAAACATCTATTGCCTAAGTTCTCTAATAGGCAAAAAGAATTAAGCAGCAAACAAAACAAAAACAAGTTATTTCTTTTGGATCTGGGGTGGGGTTTGTAGCAGACACTAAATTAACAAAAAAAGGGGCTGGTGTTGTGGTGCAGTGTGTTAAACAATATTAGCACATCAGTTAGAATCCCAGCTCTCTGCTTCCAATCCAGCTCCCTGCTAATGTGCCTGGGAAAGCAGTAGAAGATGGCCCAAGTGCCTGGGCCCCTGCCACTCATGTGGGAGACCAGGCTGGAGTTCCAGGCTCCTGGTTTTCTGGCCAGCCCACCAGTCCAGCCCCAGCTGTTGCAGCCATTTTGAGAGTGAACCAATGGATGGAAGGTTTGTCTCTGACTCTCCCTCTCTCTGTCACTCCTTTTTTTTTTTAAAAAATAAAAACATTATATACCAGGTGCTGATCAGGACAATGAAGAAAAAATGAAGATAGGCAGGGGCATAAGGCTCAAGGGGTGTAGCTGCTTTGGGTAGAGCTGTCAGAGGCCGAGAGATGTTTGGTAAGGAGACATATGAGCTAAGACCTGAATTGAGTAAGTTGGCAGAAGGAGGTGTATTTGGGAAATTACTGCAGGCAGGAAGAGGATGAGGGCAAAGACCCTGAACCATGAGGATGCTTCACATCGTGGAGGAACAGGAACAGGAAGGAGTCAGCAGTAAGAGCAGGGAGAGAGGGGGCTGGGCAAAGGCAGGAGACAAGGTTCTGGGAAACTCGGGGCCACATCAGGCAAGTCTCAGGTAACGGCTTGGATTTCCCTCTGTCTTAGATGGAAGCCATTGGAAATGTTTAAACAGAGGAGTCATGGGATCCGACCTTGGCTTGCAAGGATCTCTCTAGGCATCGTATAAATAACAGAGGTCAAGAGTTAATGCGGGGGGTGATGTTGTGGCATAGCAGGTTAAGTCTCTGTGTGCTGTGCCAGCATCCTATATGGGTGCTGGTTTGATTCCCGGCTGCTCCACTTCTGATCCAGCTCCCTGCTAATGCACCTGGGAAAACAGCAGAGGATGATCTGAGTGCTTGGGCTCCTGTACTCATGTGGGAAACCCAGAAGAAACTCCTGGTTCTTGGATTCGGCTTGGCATAGCCCTGCCCATTGCAGCCATTTGGAGAGTGAACCAGCAGATGGAAGACCTCTCTCTCGCTCTCGCTCTCTCTCTCTCTCTCTCTCCCCCCACCCCTCTCCCCTCCTCCTTCTCTCTCTTTCAAATATATTGTAAAAATTTAAAAATCTTAAAAAAATTTAAGAAGACCAGTCAGAGGGCAAGAGCCTTGGCTCCCGAATGGAATAATGAAAGTGGCTTAGGTGAGTGGTGAAGGTGGTGATAATTTGCCATGTTCAGGTTCTAATCTGAGCAAAGCTGACAGGATTTACCGACGGGGTGTGGGATGTGAGAAAGTAGGAGAGGAGTGGAGGTGATAGGCTGAAGGTGCTTGATTGCAGGCTATGATTTGGGAATTGAGCTTCTTGTTAGGGGAGGGTTGGCCTCAGGACTTGGGAGCCCAGTCCATAGAGGGAGATCCCTAGAATGAAACTAACAGAGCTGAGCTGCAGGAGGACCCTGGGCCCAGCCAAGGTGAAAGCCACGTCTGCTGCATGAGCCAATGCATTCTTGGGTCTTCTTTCCTTAAATCAGTGTGAGTGGGCTTGCTGAAGACAGTAAGTGTTTTGTTTTTAAGATTCATTTATTGCCGGCACCGCGGCTCAATAGGCTAATCCTCCACCTTGCGGCGCCGGCACACCAGGTTCTAGTCCCGGTTGCCCCTCTTCCAGGCCAGCCCTCTGCTGTGGCCCGGGAGTGCAGTGGAGGATGGACCCTGCACCCGCATGGGAGACCAGAAGAAGCACCTGGCTCCTGGCTTCGGATCAGCGCAATGCGCCAGCCGCAGTGGCCACTGGAGGGTGAACCAACAGCAAAAAGGAAGACCTTTCTCTTTCTGTCTCTCTCTCTCACTGTCCACTCTGCCTGTCAAAAAAAAAAAAAAAAAGAGTCATTTATTTATTTGAAAGGCAGAGTTACTGAGAGACAGGGAGAAACAGAGAGAGAGGAATCTTCCATTTGCTGGTTCCCTCCCCAAGTGACTGCAATGGCCAGGGCTGGGTCAGGCTAAAACCAGGAGACTGGAACCCCATGTAGGTCTCTCACACTGGTGGCAGGAGCCCAAGCACTTGGCCATCTGCTGCTGCTTTCCAAAGGCACATTGGCAGGGAGCTGGATCAAAGGTGGAGCAGCTAGGTAGGACTCAAACAGGATAACAATGTTGCAGGTGGTGGCTTAACCCACTGTGCCACAAAGTTGGCCCCAAGACAATGAGTGTTAATATCAATTTCTAGCAAATGAATGGAATATTAAGCAGATGCTTTATGAGAATTAAGAAACTGTAGTTTCCAATAGTCTGTTTAGAAGAGCAAAAATCTTGGCAAATAGATCTTCTCTTTTGTAGGGTTAGCAAGTCAGGGCAGGGGGATTCTGTGCAGAGAGTGAGCTGAATTCACACTAGCATTGGACAGCCTCTTGCCACCGGGAAGATTTCTCAGATACCAGCAAATGGTCAGTTGCTCCCTGTCTCATATTCTCAAGGCTGAGTTGTTGAGTTCCCTCTACCGGACCAAGCAAGGAGTGATAAATGTACAAAACAGGTTCGTGGACAATAGAGAATGGTGGGGTCTGTGGAAAAATGGAGAGAAATAATGGAAAGCAATGTAATAATGGAATTCAAATATATTTTGTCCCATGAGATAGAGAATGTGTGTTTCAATATAGTGACGAAAATAGGACGGATACAGGGTCTAAATGTTGGCTCATCATCCTTTTTTTTTAAGATTTATGTATTTGAAAGGCAGAGTTACAGAGAGGCAGAGGCAGAGAGAGAGAGATCTTCCATCGCTGGTTCATTCTCCAAATGGCTGCAATGGTTGGAACTGCGCCGATTCAAAGCCAGGAGCCAGGAGCTTCTTTGGGGTCTCCCACACAGGTGCAGGGGCCAAGGGACTTGGGCCATCTTCTACTGCTTTCCCAGGCCATAGCAGAGAGCTGGATCAGAAGCAGCTGGAACTCGAACTGGTGCCCATATGGGATGCTGACGCTTCAGGCCAGGGCGTTAACCCACTGTGCCACAGCGCCAGCCCTGGTTCACCATCTTAGTGTAAGAAAAAGGCAAGACTTCTCAAAGTCCTTTTACAGAGTAATTATAGCACAGAACATTTTTCTGTTTTGACTTGGACATGATTTCAAACATATAGAGAAATGGTTAAGAATAAAAGAAACAAAGAAAAAAGCAAAGAGAGAGAGAGAGAGAGAGAACTACAGAAAAAGAATAACACAAAGAATTGAGACCACAATGAGATGCCACCTCACACCCTCTTAAGACATGGAGAATTGAACCCTCATCACTGCTGGCAGGAATGTTCCATGATGCAGCCACTGTGGAAGATAATCTAATGTATCTTGAAAGGTTAGAGACAGAGTTCCCATGTGGCCAAGGAAACCCTTTCCTAGGTAGACACAAAGGAGAAATAAAAATGTGTGTGTTGGATGCTCATAGCAGTGTGGTTTATAATAGCCAGGAAGTGGAAACAACTCACGTGTCCCTCCCCATTGGAGATGCTCTTGTCCTAATCCTGGGCACCTGTGGATGTCATCATACGTGGCCAAAGGGGGCCATTCAGATGTGATCGACACAAGCGTCTTGAGATGGGGAGATCCTCTTGGTTTACCTAGGTGGGCCTTATGTCACCATAAGGGTGCCGAAAGGGGGGAGGAGGCAGAGGAGGATAGAAGCAGAGGTTGGAAGTGATGCAGTCCCAAGCCAAGGAATGCCAGCAGACTCCAAAAACCGGAGGAGGCAAGGAACAAACTCCTGGGGGCCAACGCTGTGGTGTAGTAGGCTAAGCTTCTACCTGCAGCACCAGCATCCCATATGGGCACCGGTCCTAGTCCCGGCTGCTCCTCTTCCAATCCAGCTCTCTGCTATGGCCTAGGAAAGCAGTGGAAGATGGCCCAAGTGCTTGGGCCCCTGGGAGACCTGGAAGAAGCTGTTGGCTCTTGGCTTTGGATCTGCTCAGCTCCAGCCTTTGTGGCCATCTGGGGAGTGAACCAGCAGATAGAAGACCTTTCTTTCTGTCTCTCCCTCTCTCTGTCCATAATTGTGCCTCTCAAATAAATAAATAAAATCTTTTTTTAAAAAAAGGAACAAACTCTTTCCTGGAGTCTCCAAGAGGAACTAGCCCAGTGGAACCCTTGATTTTAGCCCTTTAGGACTCATTTTGAACCTATGGCCTTCAAACTGTAAGAGAATAAATCCGTATCATTTTAAATCACTAACTGCAGGATAATAAGTTACAGCTGCAATGGGAAACGCACCCACCTGTCAAACATCCCTGAGCACCTCCTGGGCCCGTTCAGCTGGTATTGGATCAGCGCTAAGGTTAAGGGCCCTTACCTGTCTCTCTGAGTAGCTATTATCAAAGGTCAAAGAACATTTGGCATTGTGATGACACATCACTTTAGCAGGGAAGGAATGAGCCCAGTAGAATTGCTAGAATGAGAAAATCATGTGTGCATAATATAGAAATTCAAAGAAAAAAAATTTTAAAGAATTTGTCTCATCTTTCTTAACTCTGCTATTCAGAGGGAAGGCAGATTTAATTTACTGGAAGATAATATCAGGGTTTCATAATCATAGATTTGTTAACATTCCTACGAGGGTAAAGTAATCCTATGATATAAAGTGATACAGAGGGGCCAGCACTGTGTCATAGCAGCTAAAGCTGCCGCCTGCAGTGCTGGCATCCCATATGGGTGCTGGTTCGACTCCCAGCTGCTCCATTTCCAATTCAGCTCTCTGCTGTTGCTTGGAAAAGCAGTGAAAGATGGCCCAAGTCCATGGGTCCCTGCACCCCCATGGGGGAGCTGGAAGAAGCTCTTGGATCCTGGCTTTGGTTTGGCGCAGCTCTGGCTGTTGTACCCATTTGTGGAGTGAACCAGCAGATGGAAGACCTCTCTCTCTCTCTCTCTCTGTGCCTCTACCTGTCTGTAACTCTGGCTTTCAAATAAATAAATAAATATTTTTAAAAATATAAATAAAGTGGTTCAGAGACACCCTGATGTGCTATCAGATCCCACTGGGAAGAAAGGAGCCCGCTCGTGGTACACAAGGGGCTGGAGTTAGGACAGAACTCTGGGCAGAGGTTACGCCTCTGCCTCTCTGGCCAGGCCAGCATGTGCTGAGCTCCGGCGATTAGATCCAGTTGCTCTCTACTCAGAATGAACCCGGAGCCACAGCTCATCCCAGGGAGCCAGAGGGCAGGGGACTTTTCAGTGGTGCCAGGGAAAGGGGGCCATTCCCAGCCATTGTCCCCAGTTCAGACAAGTTGTGTGACTCCTCGGCATTGAAGGTCACTGCCCTGGGCCCTGAGCGTGGCTGAGGTCTGAGAGGCTGGCAGGCAGCTCGGCTCTTTGAAACTTCTGTCCTGCCTTGCGTGAAAAGATGTGGGGAGGCCCGAGTGGACCGTGCTACTGGAAACTCTAGGTCAGGTGGACGGAGGGGCCAGGCTCACACATCACCCCGCCATTGACATGAACTTGGGCTTGTCAGGTGGGAGAGGCAGAACTTAGTCATGAAAAGGGAGAATGGGGGGCCAGCGCCATGGCTCACTTGGTTAATCCTCCTCCTGCAGTGCCGGAATCCCATATGGACTCTGGGTTCAAGTCCCAGTTGCTCCTCTTCCAGTCCAGCTCTCTGCTATGACCCGGGAAGGCAGTGGAGGATGGCCCAGCTGCTGGGGCCCTGCACCTGCATGGGAGACCAGGAGGAAGCACCTGGCTCCTGGCTTCGGATCAGTGCAGCTCCAGCCGTAGCAGCCATTTGGGGAGTGAATTAACGGAAGGAAGACCTTTCTCTCTGTCTCTCTCTTTCTCACTGTCTATAATTCTACCTGTCAAATAATAATATAAAAAAGTTTGAAAAGGGTGAACGGAAGGTCTCCAGGTGAGAGGCCTGGTGGGGGTGCTTGAAGCCAGGTGCTTGGGAAACCGCATTCAAGGAGACATGGGCTCTGGGGGGCCCCAGGCTGGACTCTGAGGTCCTTGCTCTATGGCCCCTGAAAGTGAATTTGGGCAAGTTATTCTCTGGGCCTCAGTGACTTCTCTGTAAAATGGGCCTAATGATAGCAGCCATCTGATGGGGCCTGGGAGAAATCAAAGTTAGGAGCTGAGACTATGCCTGGGATGGAGGAAGTACTCCAACGCCCTTTGCTTTAACAATGCTTATTACCATCACCATGAAGGGCAATTTGAGGGCATTTTAGACATTATAACTTTACAACCAATGAGAGGCAACAAAACAAGGGGAAGCTCTGAAGCCGTCCGGGCTTGTCATCAGCCAGGCTTCCTGGGAAATGGGAGAAGACAGGCTGGGCCCTGGGCGTGGAGGGAGGCTCCTGTCTGCAATCCTTTTGTCCTAGCCTTGCCCAGCATTTAAAATCCAGTAGCAAATGCCCTATTTGCTGGGCCCTACCTCACCTCCCCACCTCTCCTCCCACCACCACCACCACCCCCACCACCACTGCCCCAGTCCCTCGAGGGTTCTCCTGGGCTCTCCAATCTTAGGCCTTTAAAATGCCTTTCCCCTCCAGCCAGTGCTCTTGGCCTTTGAGATGTCACAGTGAACCTTCGAAGAGCTGCTAAGGAGTCTCACACAATGGGAAAAACCATCAAGAACACGCAGAGAAACCAGCACAGCCAACTACGCACACTCAACAAGTCCTCTCTGTGCACAATTAGGGCCAGAAGATAAATATTGACACATAAGACTCCCTCCTCATTTATTTTCTGTTGATTGTCTGGGCAATCTGATGGGGGCAAAATTCCACTTTTCTGATAACTGATTCTTGGCTAATAGAAACAAATAAAGTCAAGGCTTCTGTCCACAGTGGTTTGGGCAGGCCCATTGTGCAATTCTGCTAATCGGATTAGATGGGCTCCCAGCTCTCACTGCGGCCACCAAACCCCCTAGAACCTTTTCTGAAGGCGGCCCAACACCGGGGCTTCTCTTGCCATTGAAATCAAATGGAGAGGAGCAAGGAAAGGCTGAGATGGCAGCAAAGCCTGTCTACAAGCCAACAAAGTGTAAGGATGAAGAAAAACACACGCCGGGTCCACACGAGCAAGTGAACGGGCAGAGACAGCACTTGCTGCCAGTGAGTGCACAAGCTGATTTTCATCCTTGTAAATATATATTTCTCCCCTAATTTTGTTTAAAAAAAAAAAAAAAAGCAAACTGACAGCAAAGAAAAGCAGTACAAGCGTCAGCGTGTTCCCCACAGCTACAAGAAAACCAGAAATTTTGCAAAATCCGTCTGACCGAGCATTCTGGGGGACAATGCATCTTTCTGATTTTGCCAATTTATCTAGAAAATATTACAATTTAATCTGTGTTAATAAAAGACCAACAGGGTAACAACGCCTACAGTTTTATGTGTCTGGCTGGTTTCTATTAGCATTTAAATCTGCATCTATTACATTAGTCTCTTAAAATAAACACAAACATTTATGCGAGTGACAATTCGAGTTAGCCTTAGTCAGTCTTAAATAATGTCACTCAACTCGGCATTTGGACCGAAGCCTGTGAATCATGAGGTATATTTTTTGCCTACAGTCTGATAATTTTCAAAGCTATTGGCAACCTGGGAATTTTCCTTCCTTATCACCAGGGCTCAGCTAACTTCACTGAGACTAATCAGGCCGGGAATCATTCATTCAAGGATTGCATGATCATGTTTTTCTTTAGCTTGTGACAGCTGCCTCCGCCACATTAGCAATGCAGATTAGCCAGCCTAATAGGTTAATGCAGAACACGCGAAAATTAGGTTTAATCCCCAGTGAAATAATCTAACATTTTCACATTTCTTGATGTTGGGATAGAGACATTGCTGGTGACTCAATTAGGTGTAATGTAGATCAAAGCAAATTTACCTTCTGGCTGAACCTTCCCAATAGTTTAGACAGAAGACTATAGCAAGCGCTCTGTACTAATTGGTGAATAGCTGTAGGGAAAATTGCATTAGGAACATGGAGGATGTGGGCAGAGCTCTTTGGGTCCGGGAGAGACCACGGACAGCTTTTAGAAATTCCCACATCTAGCACTTTGCCGTGGCTCCCAGTGATGCAGCAGCTCAGTTTATATGCAAACACCTTGTGTACCAATCCATTCATCCTCCGGCATAACTGTGATAAATGGGAACTCGCACGCATCCTCTCTCTCTCTCTCTCTCTCTCTCTCTCACAATCCACACCTTTTTCATGTCCTGTCCAGGAGTATCACAATCACGTTTTGAATGGGCCGCATTGTGAAGGGGAACAGAAAGCAAACGAGAGGGTGTCTAATGTTTTCATTCTGCCCAGGAGCGTATCAAACACCCATCTCTTTCCATCATAAAGGCAAAGACACACACACAAAAATTACATGCCCTCAGTTGCCAAATTATTTTTTTGCTTTGACATCTTAATTCTTAATCCTTGTGTGTGGTCAAATCGGTCTACGATAGGCAACCAATCAAGCAATTATTTCTAAATTATATTTGCCCAACGCTCATTGATTGGCCATTCTTTTCTTATTGGGTTAGCTCATTAATTCCAAGCAGCTTGCTTATTATGCTTTCCACATCATTTTCCTTCGAGCCTATCTGCTCCAACCAGCCTGCTGATGTTTCAAGATGCCATCCGGGGAGGGGTTGGGGGGGAGAGACCGGCGATCCACACATTGTCTCCTCCGGCAATTACAATTCACATTGCTGATTAACTTTGATGTGGAAACTAATGAGATAAGACAAGTTATCAAGGCGGGCCTGATCGTCATTCCATTTATACAGCATTTGCCACCGGTGAATGACAAAAAACTAATGAAGACATATCTGACAGCAGGCTGAGACCCGGCAGGCTCCCCCAGCAGCCAGAGCCCTTGCTCCCTTCCCAAGTTCTATCTGAGCCGCGTCGGAATTAGCTTAATAATGAAAACACTTCATCTAAATGGACACATGTTTACATTAAAATAACTACATGATAAATAGATGGCGGAGATTTTATGCCTTCTTGAGTCGAAACAACAAAGTAAAAATGTGTTCTTAGTATTCACTAAATCATTCCGAGGGAAATTCAATTCCAGCTACTATGCTTAGCTGGGAGCCTCCCCGTGTTTATGGGGAACCAATGTTAGTTTTTGGAGGGCGGGAGAAGGGACGCGATCTGGGCAGAACAGCTAAGGTTTACTTTGCTAAGATGGTAAGAGCAGATAAACACAAGCAGGACGTCGGTGGAGCTAATGAACACGACGCTGACGCCCAGGGGAGGGGCAGGCCTCAACGCTTGTGCTTGCAAGTAGCTCCACATTGTCCCAAATCCTGGAGCTGGAGATGTGTGCCTTCCATCCCGTGGCTCTCTGCACATACCAGGGTCTTCAGAAAGTGCGTGGAAAACACATAGTACCCACGAACCATGCATGGGTTTCAAAATTATTCTGCGTGAAAATCAACTGGTCTAATATCACTTTTCCACAAAAGTTTTCGAAGTCTCCTCTGACATTATGAACAAACACAAAGCACTTTCTGAGTATATGGGTGTATTTTTTTTTTCCCTAACAAAGTACCAAGGTAAGGTAGATAGTATGTAGGAAATGTACATTTTCTTTGCATACAATTGGGGGTGCTCAGCATTAATATTAAATTGGTTAAATAAAGTGGTTCCATGTGAGCTTCGAAAAAATTCCTAAGTATGCCTGCCAGTCAAAGGATTCTGGGGGCTTGCTTCTCTTTCTTGTTACATCAGCCTTGTAGATACGCAAGGAAATCAAACAACCATTGTTTCTGTAGGTAACATAGCTTTCCCAGGTAGTTGATACTTTGATAAATCATTTCCAAAACCATAAGAAAAGAAAAAAAAGAGTCCATTTTCTTAGAAAAAGCTTTCTTCCCCATAACACACGCAAGTGCATTCTGTTTTTCATACATAAACATCAAAACACATTATTCCTCTAAAACATTGTGGGAAAAGCCAGAATTCTAAAGAGCAAAAAGCAGTCTGGCAGTCCTTGTTTTAAAAACACATGGTAGACTTTTCTTTTCTTTAATCAAATATGATTTGAAGTATTTTTAAGGCAACGGTCTACAAATATCATTTCCAGGTTTTTTTGGGGGGGAGGTTTAAAAAGAAGGAATACATTAATAACATAAGCAGTCATAATCAAAATCCCCTCCCCCAACCACTGGAGCTTCCCACCATCACAAACAATAACACAACAAAGCAAAACAAATGACACCAACCTATGTGTCTTGAGAAGCTACGCTACAGAAATCTGGCACTTCTGCTGAAAGTTCGCGGACAGTACTGGTTTAAAGAGGAAGAAACAAATTAGTACTCCAGCGAGGGATTAAGTTTAAAAGCTCTTCTCAGAATCGAAGATAAATCCCACACATTAGAAGACACTAAAAGCACTTTCGGAAGAGCTCAAGGCACAAGTGGAAAGTTGACCCTCAGGATGGTTTGATGATGGGGTGGTAAGTTTATAAAAATTCCCCCGGAGTCAAAGGCGCCCACCAAACACAGAAGCAATTGTACTAGAAAACGGGTTTCCAATTTTGACTCAAGTGACAAAATTAAATCCATCTGATCAAGGGCTGACTGATTCCTTCCCTGGATCCCGCCTCCTCCTCCTCTTCTTCCTCCTCCTCCTCCTCCTCTTCCTCCTCCTCCCCAACACACAGGCTTCTCTTTCAGCCCATTTCTCCCTCGCTTTCTCTCCTGGTTATGTTGACCACTCGATTCTAATGTTAATTAGAGACCTACACATCCGTATTAGTAACCCACGCTTTCATTAGCGCAGAGACCACCCTGCCAAATGAAAAAAAAAAAAAAAAAAAAAACCCTGGAGCAGGAGCGGGAGAGTGGCCGCGGGAGCGCCCGCCAGGATGGCCACATTATTGAGCGCACATATCTGACATTCCTTCTTCCCGGGTGTTAATTTTCCCTTTCTGTGTCCTCCTCTTAGGCTATCTCGAACATGGCGGGGGCGGGGTCCTTTTTAGTCCATTTTCTTTCATCTATTTTAATAAATAATTACAGGCAAGGCCACAGAATTTATCCACGGCACAGGACTACCCTGCTTCACATTTTTCCCTCCCAGATGCACATCGCAAGACGACACGGTGATAATCAGCAAGGCTGGAATCCCTTCTACAACAATGTCATTATGAGCTCACATTTAAAATGAAAAATGTATACTGCACTTAAAAGCCGTGCAAGGTTGGCGCTTCTTCCCCCCGGCAATACTCCGCAGCAGGGACACTGGAGGTGCCCTGCTCAGGAAAGGAGCTGCAGGGCGCACGGCGGAAAATAAAAATCAGTGCAAAATCTTTCAGATGCTTACATGAGCCATTCACTGGGACTAAAACACTGGAGCTGGAGCGCTTCTGTATTAGGGAATAATTACTTTTCACTAGATCATTGGAGAATTTTATTCCTAAACCGATTAGAACACTGTTAGGGCTTATTATGATTGTGATTCTTAAAAACAAAACGCTTTATCCCAGGGTTTGCCATTTTCTCCATGTTCCCTAGGATGTACTGTCATTCCAAGGTGCAGATTGAAATGTTCTGAGAATAGGGTTTCCCCCAGGGCTGTAGTCCTGTTTGTCAGTCTCTGTGACCCTGATCCTACAAACAGATTTGGATAGTGCGGGTTTGTAGCTGATGGCTGTTCTTCAATTTTTTTTTTTTTTCCCAAAATGCCCTCCACACTGGGTACATTTCAAAGATGAACTTCAACTTCTTCAAAATCAAGTTTGAGCCCATCTTAGCCAGGCCAGTGTTTAGGACGGTCTACAACAGGAGGCTGATTTCACAGCTCAGCAGCCCGAGTGGGTTTGCGATGTTTGTCTTTGGACGCCTGGGAATAAATCCCTTTATTGAGTGCTTGCTTGTTTGAAGTGGGCTGCACGACAGTTCCTCCAATATGTAACCTAAAATTCGCTAACTGAACTCCCTTCACATAAATGATTTGATAATGAAAAAAAAGTGAGGCTTGCTTTGAATTTATATACATTTCAGTCTTGACTAATGCTTTATTTAAAACCATGATGGTGCACCTTTTGATTGGGAGTTTAAAGTAAATAATATTTGTACATCTGAAACGTACTCAAGACAAATGAAAAGCTTCTAGATGCTTTTGTGTGAGATGCTGAAGGGCCCTACAGACTTGAAAGGACAACCTCAATTAAGCTCATCTTCATCTGGAAAAAAGTAGCAACTGAAAGCTGAATATATTAGATAATACACACTTGCCAGAGAGCATTCACTCAGCTGTTTAAAAAAAAAATTAAAGGCAAAACAGAAAAGGGGGGAAAAAAGGGAAAAATATTCTTGATAACCAACCCAAAGCTGGCCCGAGTGTCGCTCGATGCTAATTTTGTTTGAAACTGTTCAACTAACTCTGAATAGATATCCATATTCAACAAAGACATAATTAATGGCAACGTTTCCTTCAGCCTCAAGACATCATAACAAGCTGCAAAGTACAAAAAGATTTTTATGGGAACTAATTTAAGGACAAAGGGTTGACCTCTCGCATTTCATTAAAAACCAGGAGGAAGAAAAAGAAGAGTGACAGGGCTCATCGCGTTCATTTCAAGCAGCCAATTTCAAAATGCAAATCGCAATCTGCAGATGTTGGAGGCTGATATAGATATTTTAAAATATCATTTGTTCAATTTAAGGACATCAGACATTTGAATTTTAAATAAAAATCAAAACCAATTTTGGGATTCATTTTTAGTCGGGGAATGAATGTATTCATGGTGCATTAAGGTCTTTAGGTTAGCCATGTTTTCAAGTGTCTAAAACTATTCTTGTAAACCATTAATTTTATATATTATTTCCAAAACCTTTTAATGGAGAAGCTCCATTAAGACCTGCATTATTCCTGATTATTGTGCTAAGTGAGAAGTGGTGCATTTTGAGTACGGAGTTGAACAGGATGAAAGCAACCATCCAAATCAGACACCTGATTCACCAATGTATTAAAAAACTATGAGCCCTGGCTCCACAGTTTGCTTTGGACAATACCTACAATAGAGTCTGGGACATTCACTGGGTGTGGAAAAAAAAAAGTTATATATATTCTCCCTTTTAGAATTCTGATCTCTCTTAACTCCATTCTGGCTTTTTTAGTTTTTTTTTTTTTTTTTCTATAGCACCTTTCACTAATCTGACTTACCATATATTGACTTATCTTGCTGTTTGCCCTTTTATAGGATAGAAACTTCAAGAGGGTAAGGATATGTAGCTGTTTTATCCATTGCTGAAGCCCCAGTCTCTGGTCCTGCCCTGTCCAGTGTGGTAGTCACTGTTCACCTGTGTCTATTTCAATTCCATTGAAAATAAATTAGTATTAAAATTTTAAATTTAATTTCTCAGACACACTAGCTACATATTTCCAAGGTTGAGTAACTACATGGTTAGTGTCTGCCATATTGGATGGTATGGATACAGAACTTTGATTTTTTTTATTTTTTATTTTTATTTTTTTGACAGGCAGAGTTAGAAAGAGAGAGACAGAGAGAAAGGTCTTCCTTCTGTTGGTTCACCCCCGAAATGGATGCCATGGCCGATGCACTGCGCCAATCTGAAGCCAAGAGCCAGGTGCTTCCTGCTGGTCTCCCATGTAGGCCCAAGCACTTGGGCCATCCTCCACTGCCTTCCCAGGCCACATCAGAGAGCTGGACTGGAAGAGGAGCAACCGGTACTAGAACCCGGGCTGCCAGTGCTGCAGGCGGAGGATTAGCCAAGAGAGCCGCAGAGTCAGCCCCAGAACTTTACTATTCTCACAGAAAATTCCAGTGAGCAGTGCTGATCTAACAATGCCTGCACATAGTAGGCACTTACTGTTTGTCAAAATGGAGTTTGAAGGGCTGGATAAGGCTATTTCAAGGGCTAAGAGATGTCTCATATTTTCCCCCGTTAGTCATATGCTTAGGTTGAGTGAGAAAAGGTTGGTTGACCACAGAGCTCTCAATGTGTCATCATATCGTGTTTCCTATGTGCCATCAACGAGGGTAGGTGCAGGTCTTCAGGTTTTGCTTAGAGCAGGAAAGGTCACTCTGTTCTCTTTCTCATCTCTCCATACAGGGCATAAGAGGTGGGTTAGCAGAGACAGTGCCAGCCCTATTTTTAGACAGGAAATGAATGATCTGGGGAATTAATGCCCCACCACGGAAGGATGAAGAATCTCACAGAGATGCCCACCATGGAGCTCACGTCTCCTTGTTTAGTGCAGAGTTTTCCTAACTAGCACACCCTTCATCATGGACATCCACAGGCATTTTGGGGAGGTTCTAAATAAACGCTTCATTGAACTGAATTAGGCAATAGCATTAAAACTAATTAAAATTACTTCCCACTCATTAAGTAGCATCATCATTGCAGTCACTTATTACATCTGGCTACGTGCTGGGCCATGTTACACATATATTTTCACTGAATCTGGATGATAGTCCCGGAATGTAAACAGGGCGTTGCCAAGTTTACACCCCAGGAATTGGAGGTTATAAGGAGAGGGGGTGAGAGGCGAGAAAGCACTGTCTTACTTTAGGAGAGGTATCTGCAGACTTGGGGAGCTGGGGGTGCTGTCAGATCGGCAGTCCAATGTACCTTTGGTTATTATTTTCACTTCCTTCCCCACCTCCACCCTACCTCAGCCCCCTAGACAAGAAGAACTGCTGGTGCTAGATGTAAAGAAAGGCGCAAAGAGTTTACTAGCCACCAAGATACAGAGGAAAGTGAGTGTTCCTTTGCAACCTGCCATGGCCCTGTGTGTGGATCTGCCCCGGATGTGATGCAGAGAGCACAAGGCAAGGGAGACCACACTCCACTGCTCGGTATGGGGGGAGGGTTGGTATAATGAGGGCTGAATCTGATGTATTCCCTTTCAGCTGGGCTCAAACTGTCCATTCACTTTCATGATGGAATGCATTATGGTCCCATCAAATCTAGATGATGTTGTTCCAAGTACTCCAGAAAGGCAATGGAGACCCACATGGGAGAAGTAAAAAATGAGATTTAGAAGCCCATTTAGAAACATAGCTCTGAGCAACCCATCCCATGCTTTTGGCTACTGAACTGGCCTTTTGCGTAGACAAGGACAGCAACGTGAACACATATGGAATGAATCATTGTGAAAGTTACCAAGGAAAACTTCCTATTTATACCCAAAGGAAGGAATCCTCTAGCAAAGGTCAAAAGCTCGTGGGAACTTGGGGTTTGTGACTCAGGGAGCCAAACCTCAGCTCCTGGAGATGCCAGTCTTCTAGCACACTTGTGACACCATACACACAACAACTGATAAAACTTTTACCAACGAAAAGCATGAATATGGAATGTAATTACATGAAATATAATGACACAACTGTCAAAATGAAAGAAACTTGAAAAAAGTAAAAATAAGGTAATGCAGACGTAAGTTGAGTCCCAGGGATAGTCATTTAAAAACATCAACTTGGCCGGCGCCGTGGCTCAACAGGCTAATCCTCCGCCTTGCGGCGCTGGCACACTGGGTTCTAGTCCCGGTTGGGGCGCCGGATTCTGTCCCGGTTGCCCCTCTTCTAGGCCAGCCCTCTGCTGTGGCCCAGGAGTGCAGTGGAGGATGGCCCAAGTGCTTGGGCCCTGCACCCCATGGGAGACCAGGAAAAAGCACCTAGCACCTGGCTCCTGCCATCGGATGAGCGCGGTGTGCCGGCCCCAGCGCGCCATCCGCAGCAGCCATTGGAGGGTGAACCAACGGCAAAGGAAGACCTTTCTCTCTGTCTCTCTCTCTCACTGTCCACTCTGCCTGTCAAAAAAAAAAATAAAATAAAATAAAAAAATAAATAAAAACATCAACTCAATCAGGAAGAAAGCAAAACAAAACTAAAACTGCCAAGGATGTAAAAGCTCCCGTAGGCATGCATTTTGGGTGATATTCTGAAACTGAAGGAGACAGTTTTGGAGGAAGGTGCCACCATTGTGCATACTCAGTGGACACGTGGAGAGCAGGTTTCTATTCCTTTCTGCTTTGGTCATCATCAACCACACGACACCTTCTCAAGGACCACCTGGTCCCATCATTCTGGGCTCGTGGTGGGTTGTCAGAATGAGTCCTGGAAAGCTAGACAGAGTCTTGGGCACAGACATGTTTCATTCTGAGGTGGGTCCTGCACAGGCTGTTGGCTGGAGACAGGGGCACCACTGGGCTGCCAAGGCAGGCCCCAAGGCCACACTGCCTGCTTGCCCTATCCCTTATCTCCTTCATGTCTTGTTTGCAGTCTGGTTCAGTGAGGCCCACTAGTAACACATGAAATTTGGGGCTGGTGTTGTGGTACAGGGGGTTAGGTCCCTGCCAGCAACAATGGTATCCCATATAGGTCCCAGCTGTTCCATTTACAACCCAGCTCCTTGCTAATGCACATGGGAAAGCAGCAGAAGATGGCTCAAGTACTGGAGCCCCTGACACCGTGTGGGGGACCTGGATGGAGTTCCTGGCTCCTGTCTTGAGCCTGGCCCAGCTTGAGTTATTGTGACCATTTCAGGAGGGAACCAGTGATTGGAAGACCTTTTTCTCTCATTGTCTCTCCCCCTCTCTTTGTCACTCTGCCTTTCAAATAAATAAAATAAATCTTTTTTTTTTCTTTTTGACAGGCAGAGTGGACAGTGAGAGAGATAGAGACAGAGAGAAAGGTCTTCCTTTGCCGTTGGTTCACCCTCCAATGGCTGCTGCAGCTGGCGCGCTGCGGCCGGCGCACCATGCTGATCCGAAGCCAGGAGCCAGGTGCTTCTCCTGGTCTCCCATGGGGTGCAGGGCCATCCTCCACTGCACTTCCGGGCCACAGCAGAGAGCTGGGGTGGAAGAGGGGCAACCGGGACAGAATCTAGTGCCCTGACCAGGACTAGAACCTGGTGTGCTGGCGCCACAGGCGGAGGATTAGCCTAGTGAGCTGCGGCGCCGGACTAAAATAAATCCTAAAAAGCATATACTGAATTATGGCTCCCCAACCTACAGTGCTCCCCCTCACCTAACTCTATTGTTCCTACATTCTTGGCAAGTGCTGTCTTTCAGGAAGGTGTGTGTTATGTTTGTATCTATTGTGTACTGTCTGTCTTTCCTGCTCCATGAGAGCAGAGATCTTTTATGTTTTTGGTTCATGGATATATGCCAAGTGTGCAGAATGGTGGCTGACATATACTAGACACTCAATAAATACTGGTTGAGTGAGTGGATGGACAAACTTCTCACAACTCCCTGGTATGGTTGTAGAAAGCAAGCCTGCTCTGAAGCCTCACCTTATCTTGTCCCTGTGATGTCCTTTCCTTTCTCTGTTCCCCGATCATAGCAACTGTTTATTTTTGTTTTTTATTTGAGAATCAGAGAGGAGGGAGGTTGGGGTGTCTTTCATCCTCTGGTTCATTCCCCAAAATGACTGCAATGATTGGAACCGGTCCAGGGCCAAAGCTGGGAGCTGGGAATTCAGTCCATGTCTCCCAGGCGAGTGGCAGGAACTCAACCATGTGAACCATTATCACTGGGTGGGATCTCCCAGGGTAGGATCTACCTTAGCAGGATGGTAGATTCAGAAGCTGGAGCCAGGAATTGAACTCAGGTACTTTGAGGTGGAATTTATTTTATGTACTTGAAATACAGAGTTACAAAGAGAACTAGAGACAGAGAGAGAGGTCTTCCATCTGCTGGTTCACTCCCCAGATGACCACAGTGGCTGGAGCTGTGCTGATCAGAAGCCAGGAGCCAGGAGCTTCTTCCAAGTCTCCTTCATGGGTGCAGGGGCCCAGGGACTTGGACCATCTTCTACTGCTTCCCCAGGCCATAGCAAAGAGCTAGATGGGAAGAAGAGCAGCTGGACTCAAACTGGCACCCATATGGGATGCTGGCACTGTAGGTCAGGGCTTTAACTCACATCATAAATCTTAGCCTAAACTTAAACCACCCCCAATCACAATAACTTTTATCTTCTCTTTTGGAGCAGGAAAACTGCAAGTTTTGTCCCTGCGTCTTCCTGTCATGTGCCACAGTGACCCTGCTCTCTCTCTCTCCCTTTTGTTTCCCAATTGGCAATATTTGTAGTTCTGGTTTCTGATTCACAAGAACATGATTCTCCCTTAGGGGATGGACTAAGCTCCTGGATTTCAAGTAAAAAATTCAATAATTTAATACTCTGGACTATTATCACCTTAGTCTAGGCCCATGGCATGCTCCTTGCCAGGTGTGTGCCATTTTCTTCTGAGGCCATAATGATCTCTCCACTTCACCACCATCATTGCATCCCCATTGCACCCTCGGAGAGGCTGCGTGCTCCACATCCTCCTTCCTCGAATGTGCTTTTGAAAAGTCTACAAGGATTCAACTCCCATACCTCATCCCTCTTCCTTCTCCTCAGCTTTCAAAGCCCTTCCTTGGGTTGTTTGCAGGGCAGGACTCTTTAGAATCATAGAGTAGACCACATCAGTGTTGGGAGTTCTCTTCCCCACCCAAAGCCCTAAGTCATATTCTTGTGCTCTCTTTCTACCAAGCAGCTATGATAACCTTAGAGCACCAATAAGAATGGCCCCTCAAAGGGGTATTTGCATGTTGGATAAGGCTGCTCGGCGTCACCAGAGTGATGGAATTTCAGTGTAGAGCCATTCAAGCTCTCTGCAACTTTCACGCCACGGTTGGCATGGCCCTACCGTTTATCCGTGACACACGATAAACGTTCATGCGCTCTGTTCCTGATGGAAGCAGAATCTCCAGCTGTCCCTGTGCTTTCCAAAGCACCCAGGGCAGAGATCTTGAATGTGGGGGTGGACTCCCAAGCGAACCTCCTGACCAGAGAGAGCATGGAGGGTCCAGCGCCACCACAGGGAGTTATTTTGAAGCAACAAACATTCAGTGTTACACATCTATTCACCCACACATACACCTTCCGCCTGCAAAGACATTTTCTGCTTAGGCCCGTTAAGAATGAAATCCCACAGACAGCTGAGCCAGACATTCTCCTTTTAGAGCTCAAAATGAAGGATTCATTTTTCACAACATAAATTCCTTTTTCCAGAAATGTTCTTTTTAAGCCTATTCAACTGGCTTCTTAATTGGCCAACCTGCACTCATCACCCAGTAGGGAAGCGGGTTCTCTTCTGGCCTCCAACAAAGCCAGGCCTCACCAAGAGTGGTGACGGTCCAAGGGACTGCCATGCCTGCCAGCTCCCCTGCCTCCATCACATGTCAACAGCCTCTGCAGATGTCTCAGGGCAAAATAAATGACTTCCAGATGTGAAAGACAGAACTGAATGCATTCATGCAGAAGTGAAGGGGGCATTGTTTGCCCCGTGCTGGGGTCTCTTGGAAGGTATCAATGAACAACAAATTCATTCTTAATATATCACAGGAAATATAAAATGGAATGTATCACCCAGCAAATAATTTCCTATTTTCCATGCTGAGAAGCCCAAATCTAATTTCTTGTTAAGTACCAAGGCTTACATTCTCCAGGAAAGCATTTGACTGTGTACCCCTAGACTTGAGTGTACAGCTCATCATTGCCATTTAAATTTCAAAACAAATGCAAGGGTTTGCAGGGATGGCTTTATATGGATTTTGTAAACTAATATTCCTTTCATAGATCAACTCTCTTCACTGGGCAAGGTCTGTCACCTTCTTGAACATCCTTTCAAAGTGAAAGCTTAGAGTCATGTCATCTGCCTGGGTCATAAATAGTGAAATTTCCAGTGTTCAGGGGAAGAAGAATGGCTTTATTTTCTCCCAAGGTGCTACATTTTCCCATTTGGATGTGTGTGCATGAGATGATGATGAGGATGACGGTGATGATGACATGAGCTTGCATGTGTATTTTTCAAGCACACATGCCAAGAACAACCATGAACCAAGAGAGAGTATGAATGAAACCAGCCTCCAAGCGAAATCTGCCTCTGATCCTCATCTCAACCACACTCCAGGTCCAGAATATACTCCATAGCCTTAAAGTCTGAGTAGTGTTAGATGGGAGCCTTGATTTTTATACTTGTCTTTTAAATAGAATGCTGTTTGTGTGTTCAACTACTTTTTATGAAATTGAGGTCATAAAAAGTGAATTCAACAGCTTTTCATTTGTATAACAAAATACCCAAGGCAGAAAACTTATAGAGAGAAAATATTTATTTTGGCTCACAGTTGTGGAGGTTCACAGTCCAAGATCGGGTGGATCTCACTGGTTGGATCTCCAGCAATGGTGTTCTTGCTTGCAGGGTCCCGAAGTGGCACAGGGCATCACAAGGCAAGAATCAGTAAGCACAAGTGTCTGTGTTTCCATCAAGCTACCAGGATTCAATCATGGGCTCCACTGCAACGACCTAACTTAATAAATTCCCAAAGACCCTACCTCTAAATACCATAATTGCTGTAGTTTGTACCCTCTTAACACCATTAACGTAAGACTTTTAGAGTTTAAACTCTGAATCCAGAGGGGTAAATCCTCAAACCATAGCATGGTTTTGACCAAAAACTTGCCTTAGGATACATTTTCTTAGTTGATGGCAACATTGGGCCAGAATCTCTTACACATGCTTTTCCAGGTAGGGGGTCATATTTTAAATGAGAAATTTCCCTTATCTAAAACCAGGCAGCTGAACTGTCTTCCCTAGGATTCTCTCAAAGGTATGAACTCTAACACGTGCCTGTGGTGAGGATTCATCTAATTTTGCACAAAAGTAAGTGCAAGACCCTGAAAAGCTGACCAAGCTAAGTCATGAGCAGGCCCCTGCCCTATTGTCCTCACCTTAAATGACCTCGCCACTGCTTGCTCATTCTTGGTGTCCTCACTGTCCTTGGCAATGGAATCTCCTGACAGTAGGGACTCTTATTTTGTATGTGGTTGGGTCCTGACCCATTGTGAGCATTTAATACCTTTGTAGATGAATGAACTGAGACAGTTGCAATTCCTTTCTTGTGGACATCAGGAAAATACGGGTGTTTTTCACTAGCACTGACTAATCACTAATTGGTCGGCACAAATGCAGCCACATAATTTGGAAATATTGGCCTGAAGGTGGGATAGGCTTAGTGCGTTTGCTCCTATGTATTTAACAAAACAGAAAGGAAATGAATGCCTTCTTTGGAAAGAAACAACCAAAAGTTAAAGGGGCAAGACCCTAGGGGACGTATGTTGGGTTATTAATATTTTAACACTCATACAAATGAATGTTCTTCAAAACCAATTAGGCCCTTTAAGGAAAACAACCTCTAACTATCTGCTGGAAATTAATTCCAATCACGTCTTCCAGTCCATTTGTAGCCAAGCTCAGACTCCTCCCCTTCCGTCAGCTGTTGACTTTCTAAGTGTCCCAGGCAGCTGCGTGTCTGTCTCAGATTCCCTGTGATGACTTTGCCAAACCCAGGTTTCTTAAGACCGCTGACTTCTATGGGGCGCCTTGACAAAGCCTGCACTCTGCTGAGGCTTCGGAGCCCAGGCGCCTGGCCAGCCTGCAGTGGGAGTTCGGGGAGTAGGGCAGGCCTCTTTAAAACCATGTCACGCGTGTGTGACAACTGTTCCTCTGTGCTTATTTGAACTGTCCCCCCCAATTAGCAGTAATAAGTGACTCTGTAAAGATGAGCAAACACTGTGCCTTCATTAGTCTGCCCCAGCTCCCCTCTCCCCCTCCCACCCCGGCATTCCCTGCCCAGTGCCAATCAGCGCCGGCAAATCCCCAGAGGACACCGCCAACAGTGTTCGGGGAAAGCTAAACGCATCTTACTCTGAGTGAAGAAGGACCGACCGGCAAAAGGCAAATTAATGACAACCCATTTGAAGAGTTTGCTTGAAATTATTGTATTCTGCCCATTTGCTGAAAAAATTGATTACTCCTGGGGTAGGGGGAGAATGCCAAATCAATAGACTAAAGCAAAATGGTCAAAAGGCATGCACCAGGATCATTTATTTTTTTCTATCTACCCTTCCTGGCTGCCCCCGACCTGATTCTCCTCCCTCGCATCTCTCTGCCTCTTCTCCACCCACGCACATTTTTTAGAGAAATGAGATATAATTTACAGGGCAGGAGCTGTTTGGCCTTTTCCGATCCAGCGTTAATGGCAGCCCAGGGCTCGCCGCGTGGCTGTACATCTCCCAGATGAACTGGGGCCTGTGACCACCTCCAGAACGGAGTGGGAGATGTGGACTCCTCTCTGCTCCCTGCGGTGGCACCTGCCAGAGAGATATGCAAATGAGGCATTGGGCTCCGGATCCGAGGCAGACAAACAATGTCAACCTCCCCCACCCCCATCTTTTCCTGAGCTGCCTTAGGAGACAGGGACAGAAGTGACGCTCCCTTGTGGGCAAGGAGGCAGCTTCTCCACACTTGCCCTGTGAGCTCCAGGTGTCCCAGGGTCTTTGAATGTATAAAATGAGAACAGCAATAACAAACTCAGAATGTGCCCTGTCTCTTTTAGATAATGGCGGAGACATCTCCAACTTGGCTTCGGAGCAAAACCCCAACTCCATTACCTGGAACAGGTGTGGCACCTGGATCCCTTGATCGGTCACCTCCTGCTTCCTCAGGGAGCTTGGGCCCTGCCATCCCTCCAACCTTCACTCAGCCATCTCCTCACCGTGGCATCTCTCATCTCTCTTAAGTCCTTTCCAGTCTGTTAAGGCCCAAATTCGATACCAGCTCATCTGAAATCTCTGATGGCCCCTAAACACATTTCTCTGTCTCTTCAGCAATCTGTACTTTCACTGAATACAAGCATTCCTCAAATGTTTGGTGGAAAAATGGAATTAAATTATAAACTTATTTTGATGACAAAAAAATCAAAATCCATGCACAGGTTTTTCATAATATGCATTTCCATGAACTTTTTGAAGATCCTCCCTCTGCATGGACTTCAAAATTTTTTTGCATCAAAATACACATATTTTAATGTATATATAAAGATAAATATATTGGGGCCAGCATTGTGGTATAGCAGGTAAAGCTGCCATCTGCAATGCCAGTATCCGCTATGGGTGCCCATTCATATCCCAGCTGCTCTACTTCTGATCCAGCTTCCTGCTCATGGGCTGGGAAAGCAGTGGTAGATGGCCCATGTGGGGGATCTGGATGAAGCTCCTGCTTTGGGCCTGGCCCAGCCTCAGCCATTACAGCCTATCAGGGAGTGAACCAGCACATGGAAAATCTCTCTCTCTCTCTCTGTCTCTCCCTTTCTCTCTCTGTAGCTCTGCTTTTCAAATCAATAAAAGAAATCTTTTTTAAAAATGTGGGAGATTAGCCAGAAGCCTGATCCTAAATGCAAAGGGTCGTATTTAATTGCAAGTGCTTCACACCTGTCTTTCTTGAACCCCTCATCCACCTGCCACCCCTCGCCCTGCCCGTGTCTCTCTTATGCCTCCCAGCTAGCAGAGGAGACTGTAGAATTGGTGCTGTTATACCTCCCAGCTGGCGGTCAAGTGACATTTTCCTTTCTATCAATTTGAGTAATACCTGAACCCATTTCAAGGGGAAAATGGGTTTTTGTGAACCCTCAGTGAGAACATTTTTTATTTTAATTAAAATGTTATTTATGTATAGACACATATTAAACCCTAGGACTATAATTCATGTACTTATTAAAAATTTTTTTAAGGAAAAAAAAAGCCATGGGCAAAGTCAAGAACACTCAAATTGTCACGGATAATTGAGCACCCAAGAATGTCTTAGAACATCCATGCCTCTCAGCACGCCAATGGGGCACTGGCCTCTCCATGGCACCTTCTTGCATTTTCACCATGGCTGCACTAACCTGGATTCCAAAATGCCCTGGTCCTTCATTGGTCCAGCCATGAGGCTGTGATGTATACAAGTGGTAGCTGAGGCAGCAGTGACGGAGGAGAGCCTGCAGAATGAGGAATGACATCAGAGCATCACTTAGGAAGCCAGTGATTCAGATCTTCTTTCTCAGTCCCAAGCTCTTTCCTTTATGCTCTGCTCGGCAGTAATCAACCTGGGAATCTGCAAGTCTCATCTCTGCTTTGCCGGCTGCTTCTGTCTGGGCTCTGACAATGTTGGGCACTTGAAAAGGGCTGGAAGCCTGGAGTGAGAAGGGACTTGGGCCTTCTGGTCAGCTTCCTGTTCACAGGAACATCACGGGAGCCACACTGCCTCTACCTGAGTATTTCCGGGTATTGACAACATCTACTCAGGCTCACTTCCTCCTTACGCCAGAGCAATCTACCGCTGTTACACCACTTGCAGCTCTAGTCTCACTGCTTTTGCTGGGAGACACCGGTCAAAGCTGGCTGGATCTCCTCTTCAGGGGTCCATTCTCCATGCATTCAAGGGCCAGGGGTCCCAAGTCTGTCCCTTTTATCTCCCAGTACTACAAGCGGTAGCTGCTTCCCAAAATTGCCATCTCTGTGATACCCAAGGGCTCATGTTTTACCCTTCTTAATGACAAAGGCAACAACTGTTTATATTACGCTCACTCTCTTAAAATAACAGGTGAGGTTTCTGTCTTCTGATTGCTAGTGGAACAAGGGTGTGGCTCGCACAAGGTAAAGACATTAGCAATGGGGATGGAGTCAAATGGGCAGATAGGAATAATATTTAGGAGAACAATTAATTAAAATAAAGTCATGGGAATTGGAGAATAGGAGAGAAGGAAGAGGCAGGGCTAAAGCTTTGCGGAAAGAGCGACTGGTGGAAAGGGGTGGCAGAAAGCTAGGTAGGGGAGGTGACATTTTCTTACGTCTTTGGCCACCAGCATTCACTCCTTCTTCTCTTGCAAGTATTGCACCTATTTTTTTTTTTTTTTGTACGTTCACTTTAATCCTCCTAAGGATGAAGCTGTGGCCTTGGGTGGGACAGGTGGTTCCTTCATAAGCCGATCAGCAACATTCTCTCTGCTTGACCATTGTGATTATTTAAGTATGAGATGATGGACTGAGCCAATCAGACCATGCCTGGGTATTGGTTTTCTGTGGAAAAGATGAGAATGAGCAGATCATCAATGCCTGCTCCAAAGGGCAAATTTGCCATGAATGGAGCCAATATCGGGAAAGCAGAGCTGGGAAATGGAAAGAAAGATATAGGATTCAGGCCCCGAGCCACAGGAACTGGTGGATTCAACATAGTTTAAGTAGATGGAGACTCTTAGCAACCAATCATCCTAAGCTATTCAGTAGTGAATACATGCAGAAAATGGATCTGGGGCAATTCATGAGCTTGGTTTTAGACTGAATTTTAGACTTCGAAGAGATTTCCTGCATATAAGAGCACATGGAATTTATTGAGCATTTTGCCATGCACATTGTTTTAAGTGTGTCGGGAGCATTTCACATTTGTACAACACTTCACTTTACAGATGAGAACACTGGATCAGAGCAGGTAAGGACTTTGTCTACTTCGTTCTCTGTGGCCTTATGTTACCTTTCAATAGGATCTTTGTCATCTCAATATGGCCATTTTGGTTTTTTTATTGTGTGTGTGTGTGTGTGTGTGTGTGTGTGTTTTAAGGCAGAGTTAGTGAGAGAGAGACAGAGGTCAGAGAGAAAGGTCTTCCTTCTGTTGGTTTACCCCACAAGTAGCCGCTATGGCCAGCACACTGTGCCAATGCGAAGCCAGGAGCCAGGTGCTTCCTCCCGGTCTCCCACGCAGGTGCAGGGCCCAAGGACCTGGGCCATCCTCCATTGCCTTCCTGGGCCACAGCAGAGAGCTGGACTGGAAGAGGAGCAAGCAGGACAGAATCTGGGGTGCTGGCACCGCAGGCAGAGGATTAGCCTAGTGAGCCGTGTTGTGTTTTTTTTTTTTTAAGATTTTATTTATTTTTATTTATTTGAGAGGTAGATTTACAGAGAGGGAGAAATAGAGAGAAAGGTCTTCCATCCGCTGGTTTACTCCCCAAGTGGCCACAACAGCCGGAGCTGAACCAATCTGAAGCCAGGAGCCAGGTGCTTCTTCTAGGTCCCCCACGTTGGTGCAGGGGCCCAAAGGCCTAGGCCATCTTCTACTGCTTTCCCAGGCCATAGCAGAAAGCTGGATTGGAAGTGGAGCAGCCGGGATTCGAACTGGCAGCCATATGGGATGCTGGCGCCACAATTGGAGGATTAACCTACTGCGCCACGGTGACGGCCCCGATATGGTCATTTTGAAAAGTGATCACCATCACACGTAACAGTGATGGCCTTGACCCCCAGTCAGGCCTAAAACTTCAGATCCCACTTGTAGGACACCCTTAGCCATCTGCTTCTCTGATTATCCTCCTCCCACAGCCCTACACCACCTCCATTTTCCGTTCTCATGGGAATGAAGATGGTAAATTTAGATTGAGAGCCTTGAGGTCAACTCAGACTGGGACTTGAATGCACGTGGTTTCTTTGGAGACTACGGCAGGCAGCGTTGGCAGGAGGATGAGGTGGCGCAGAAGGCAAAAGGGGTGCCCAGCCCTGCTGGAGATCCCCGGGGTGCTGAGTGGATCATGCTTCAGACCCATCCTACAGAGCTGCCTCCTAGTCCCCCAAGGGGATGGGAGCTCCTCCCCCAGCATTGACTCACTGGCACTTCTGGCCTGCTCTGTGTGCAAGCTGAGCAGGTTCCGGGGCCAGAGGGCAGGTTCCAGAGGACTCTGCCTCACAGCCTCCCTGCACACCAGTGTCGTGGGTGCTGGCAGTAGGAGCAGTAGGTGGGCCCAAGCAGGAATGATGAGCGCTGAGAAAACACAGGCAGTGCCAGCTGCAGAAGCAAATACAGTATCAGTTCCCAACCCTGGTTCGAATCCTGGCTGCTCCACTTCCAATCCAGCTCCCTGCTAATGTACTTGGGAAAGCAGCACAAGATGGCTTAAGTACATGGGCCCCTGCCCACCTACATCGGATACCTGGATGGAGTTCCAGCCTCCTGGCTTTGGCGTGGCCCAGCACTGGCCATTGTGGTCATTTGAGCAGTGAAGCAGTAAATGGAAGATTCTCTCTCTCTCTCTCTCTCTCTCTCTCTCTCTCTAACTCTTTCAAATAAATCTTCAAAAAAATTAAAAAGAGGGATGGATCTACATGAGGTCAAACATCTAGATGTTTCTAAGTTGGTCTTAATGTTTTCACTTTTAAGACACAAACATAGATATTTCACATTATCCGTATGCCTCTGCTTTTTTTCCTTTAAATCCAAATGACTTTATATTTCTTTTCTGTGTCCTTGTTGGTCAAGCTACATCTTTTCTGCTAAACCAAACATTACTGTTTTGTTTTTCTAGGAACATGTGACAAGTTGTATTTTCCAAAAATGACCAAGGTGATATTTCCGCTCCCATATGCTCTTTCAGAACTTTCTTACTCTTCTACCTAGAAGTGACCTCCATTTCCTCTCTCCTTGGACTGTGGCGGAAGCAACACGGTGTGGCTTCGGAGTCCGTTGGTAAAAGGCCATAGAGCTTCTACCTATCTGACCTTGAACTGGGCTGTGAAGAAGCCCAGAACAAAGGGAAAGGCCTCAGGTGAGTGTCCTGGGTGACAGCCTCAGCCAGGGTCTCAGCTGGTAGCCAGCATCAAACACCAATGCACAAGTGAGCAAGCTTTCAGATGACTGAGGTCCCTGGCCTTGGAATCTTTCAGCTAAAACCTCAGACATTTAGGGACTGGTGTGGCGTAGCAGATAAAGCTGCCGCCTGCAACCTCAGCATCCCACTTGGCACCGGTTGGAGTCCCAGCTGGTCCACTTCTGATCCAGCTCCCTGCTAACATCCCTGGGAAAGCAATAGAAGATAGGCCAAGTGCTTGGGTCCCTGCACCCGCTTGGGAGACCCAGAAGAAGCTCTTGGCTCCTGGCTTTGGTCTGGCTCAGCTGTGGCCTTTGAAGTCATTTGGGGAGTGAACCAGCAAATAGATCTCTCTCTCTCTCTCTCTCTCTCTCTCTCTCTCTCTCTCTCTCCCTCTCTCTGTCTCTCCTTCTCTTTCAAACTCTGCCTTTCAAATAGATAAGTCTTTAAAAAATAAGAGTAATGAAATTCCAGACATTCAAGGGCAGAGACAGGTTGTCCACTCTCTGTCTTGTCAGTTTCTCATTCATTGAATCCATGAACAAAACAAATGATTGCTTCATGTCTGTCTGTAGTGGTCAACATGTCCTTCCTTGAGGGAGATCTGTGTGGCAGAAGTCTACTGGCTACTGGCTGAGAGCTTTCAAGTTATGCTAGTGATACATGGCCTTGACCTTTTCCCATTGCAGAGAATGGGCCTAAGAGAATCAAGCAGCGGCCTTGGAACAAAGACACACACGATGACTGTGTCTCCAGCAGGTCCTCTTGCTGGCAGGATGACCTGGGTACGAACAGTGGAAATAGATTCAGGCCAAATGCATCCAGGAGGTATTGGTAAGCCATGGGCAGCTCACAGAGCCAGAGGAGAACCTGATGAGTCAGATCTTGGATAGGACATGGACCAGAGTCACCCAGAGGTCTGGAAGGTAAATACTACATTTTCACAGCTGCTTCCTCATGGTAGTGCCTGGGACAAACAGTCCTTTCACTTGGTTGGAACATCAAATTCCCAGGAGAAATAGTCTAATTGATACAGCATGAGTCACTCCCCCCTTCTCCCACCAGGAATGGTCAGGATGCGTGAACTGCCATTCCTGTCCAGGCTCCGCAAGCTGGCGGGGGTGAATAATGTATCTGTTGATACAGATTGAGCTCTCAGTATATGACAGGTGCATGGACCCATGGTTGAACCTGCAGCAGCTGGCCACGGCTGCTGCCACGCTCAACCAGAGCGTAGGGCCGGAAGTAACTTGCCTACGTTCTCTCGGCTGGGAAGTGGTGTTGTTGGGGATTCCTGTCCTGGGCTCTGGGTTCCTACCTTCATAGCTTCTCACAGGCCTTGTAGCTGGAATCCTATTTGTAGTCACCATTCTCCAGTAGTAAACCTAAGAGCTGTTTATAGTAGAGGGAGAAACAGGGGCTGGTGGGGGATGCTCACCATCCAGGGGGAAGAGGTTTGGGCCAAGACACTAGGGTTCTCAGAGAGGTGGGTAACCACTGGACCAAACTGACCTGGTGCAGGGCCAGGATATACTGCTGGGCAGATGAGTGTGTTGATTTGACATAGACTTATCAGAGGAATTCCTTCCAAAAAGGATGACTTCTTAGCCGGGGGCTGCAGGATGACAACTGCTCATGGGTTGGTGCCTACAGCTGCCTGGGACACCCCCTCTGACTCTAGGACGCAGCTGGACTAGAGAAATCACCCCCCCACCCCGTGCTGAGCCAAGCCCCTCATCAGGGAGCTTGCCATGCATAAGGCTCGGTATCCCATTGTCCTCTAGCTCTGAACCTCCCCTGCAGCTAAACTGTCTTTCTTTCTATGGCCTTGAAAACCACTTACAGGTTAAACAGACATTAAAAGCATCTTTGACCTGTGATTCCGTGATTCACACATAACAGGTGCTCGATGCACGTTTGCTGTTGATAATAAAGACAAGTTGCTGGGAAAAGTCATACTGTGATGTGAGGGGCGGGTCTCACCTGCTCGAGCTATCAACCAATTTCATCAAGGAAGATTCTTCCAAGAGGACTTGCTGGTTTAAGCCTGTGCTCACTTAGCAAGTTCAAAATGGGATTCAAGAATTGGTTCCCTGCTCAATGAAAGATAATTTTGTTTTTTAAAAAATCATAATCTCAGGGCTGTTGTTGCGGTATGGTGGGTCAAGCTTCCCCTTGTGATGTTGGCATCCCATAGCATCCTCTGCATCCTATCCAGCTCCTTGCTCTATGCCTGGGAAAGCAGCAGGAGATGGCCCAAAGGCTTGGGCCCTGGCCACTCATGTGGGAGACCCAGATGGAGTTCCTAGCTCCTGGTTTCAGCCTGGCCCACCTCCAACTGACACAGTCATTTGGTGCAGTGCCAGTGGATGGAACATCTCTTTCTCTCTCTGTCTCTCCTTCTCTTTCTCTCACTAGGCCTTTGAGACAAATAAATAAATCTTCTCTTGTTTTTAAGAATTATAATCTCATGTCTCCTTGTACTGATGGTGCCCTTAACTCCTGGGCATGGAGTGTTTAATTGCTTCTTCTTGCTCCCAAAGGACCTCAGGCATGGGAGACTCCCAAACATGGCCCTCATCAGAACTGGTGCTGAGAAAATTGTGAAACATTTTCTGATGTTACAAATAGTGATCTTTTCTCAAAGACAAATGAAAGCATTTTAGAAGTACCAATCTAATTTATTAAGAGGAAGCTTTTAAAAATATATACAAATGATACTTCACTGAATCATACCACATAAAAGGCAATGCACTCTTTTTTCCCCCACAGTTTGATCATTGTTACGAATCTCTCCCTCTGTGATATTAATATCTCTATTAATTCAAGAAAAAACAGTGTAGCTGGCATTGTGGCGTAGTGGGTACAGTATCCATCTATGATGCTGGCATCCTATATGGGTACCAGATCATGTCCTGGCTGCTATACTTCTGATTCAGCTCCATGCTAATGGCCTAGGAAAAGCAGTGGAGGACAGTCCAAGTGTTTGGACCCCTGCCACCTATGGGGAAGACCCCGAAAAAGCTCCTGGCTCCAGAGCCTGGTCCAGCCCTGACCATTGTGGCCATCTGGGGAATGAACCAGTGGATAGAAGACCTCTCACGCTCGCTCGCTCTCTCTCTCTCTCTCTCTCTCTAACTCTGGCTTTCAAATAAATGAATACATATCCTAAAAATGTTATATATGTGTATGTATATAATGCCCACGTTTGAAGTGAATGTGGCAAAATGTTAAAAACTTACAAAATTCAAAAATAATAAAGAGCAAGAAAATAAATGGAAACTATATGAAAAATTTTTCTTACCCTTCATTTATTTCCTTTTCTTTCTAAACATTTTGTGCAGCTTGGCAAATGTTTTTTGACCCCAAAAGTTTGTTCTGCCTTATAAGCCAGGATAATGGCCCCTACCTATGAATATTCCTGTGAAACAGTGTCTCTGAACTTGCTGAAGGCCTTGCCAACCCTGGTTCATAATTTATTCATGGAATTATGGAATTTTACAGTAAAAATGCAGTGATTTTGAGAAATGTTAATGGAGTGCTTCATTATGCATAAGGTCCACTGCTAAGCCCCTTTCCAATCCCTCGTTCAGATAGACGCAAGGGTTTTGGGTAGCATCACCATCACCTGAAATGGCCAGGGCGAAACTATGAGACTGAGAAAAATGTAGAGAGAAGCAACAGTACAGTCAACCAATGAGAGAAAAAGGGAAGAGAAATACAGAGAGGAGCAAGGTTTCCTGGCAGCTTTAATGTATTTCCAAGTTCAACATATAGAGACACGTGTGTGTGTGTGTGTGTGTGTGTGTGTGTGCATCTGTGCTTATAATAAGAAAGTGTACATTTAAGATTTTTATTTTGATTTATATAGTGTTTATACATATTTATGGGGGTACATTTTGATATAAGAGTATATTTTGTAACGATCCAATTGGGATAATTGACCTACCTATCATGTCTAACATTTATCATTTCTTTGTGGTGAGAACATTCAGAATGCTCTCTTTTAGCTTTTTTGAAATATGCACTGTGTTTCTATTAGCTATTCTCACCCTATTCTGTGATACAAGAACAGCACTCATTCTACCTTTCCAACTTTGTACCCACTGGCCAGAAAAGTTGTCCTTTGAAGATTACTCGAGGGGGCTGGCATTGTGGGGCAGCAGGTAAAGCCGCTGCCTGGGACACCAGCATCACATAGGCCATCAACTGCTCCACTTCTGACCCAGCTCCCTGCTAACGGCCTGGGAAAAGCAGCAGAGCATGGCCCAAGTGTTTGGACCTTTGCCACCCACATGGGAGACCTGGATGAAACTCCTAGCTTCTGGCTTCAGCCTGGCCCAGCCCTGTTACACCCAGCTGGGGAAGTGAACAAGCTGATGGAAGATCTTTCTGTCTGTAATTCTGACTTTCAAAATAAATAAATCTAGGGGCCGGTGCTGTGGCACAGTGGGTTAAAGCTGTGGCCTCCAGTGCCGGCATCCCATATAGGCGCCAGTGTTTGTCCCACACAGCTCTTTGCTATGGCCTGGGAAAGCAGTAGAAGATGGCCCAAGTGCTTGGGCCCCTGCACCCACATAGGAAGATCTGGAAGAAGCTCCTGGCTCCTGGCTTTGGATCAGCTCAGCTCTGGCCATTGAGCTCATTTGGGGAGTGAACCAGTGGATGGAAGATCTCTCTCTTTCTCTCTGGCTCTACCTCCCTGTGTAACTCTGTCTTTCAAACAAATAAAATAAATCTTTAAAAAATAAATAAATAAACCTGAAAAATTTTAAAAATTTAAAAAGTAAACATTACTCTAGCAAAAATACTCAGAGGAAGTTTGATACAATGAGCAACTGCAATAGGAATAGTAGATAAGGATATGTTGGAATAGTCAGAGAGAGAGAGAGAGAGAGAAAAGAGAGAGAAAATACTATTACCAGTCATAATGGAATTCGCTGGAAACTTGCTGAGGGCCAAACACTCCATGTCTGTAATTCTAATCTGATTCCCCCAATAGCCCACAAGGCAGATTATATAATAACTCCTATTATTTTTAATTTATGGTTAAGGACAAAAGACTGTCAAGTGCCTTGAGGGCCAGGGTCAACCATATTTCTCTTTTTATTCAGTGCCTGGGACAGAGTTGGCACATTGTGTGGGCTCGGCACATGTCTGTTGAGCTAAGGAGAACAAAGTGTTGGTGCTTGGATGTGGAAATGATCAGAGTGACCAAGTGAAAAGATGCCATGATAAAACCAGGGGGACAAGTGGGTGGGAGAACCTGGGATGGCAGCTACCCTCAAGTCTTTGCTAAAACTTACTCCCCAAAAGAGGACTAAATAACATTTTAAATTACGTTGGTGAGACAATTAGGGAGTAGCCAGGAGTGAAGAGAGTTCACAAGATACATGGTCAAGGGCCAAGTACAGTTGCCACCAATGGGTCACAAATTTGAACTGGATTTGGTGGTGGTGATGGTGGTGGTGGTACAACGAAAGAAACTCAGTCACGTGATTCACAATCTAATAAAAGCACAACGTTTTTTTTTCTAAAGAGTTATTTTATTCATTTAAAACGCAGAATTAGAGAGAGAGTGAGTGAGCGATATATATATAGAGAGAGAGAGGGAGAGAGAGATCTTCCATCAGCTGGTTCACTCCCCAGATGTCCACAACAGCCAGGGCTGGGTCAGGAGCTAGGAGCTTTATGCAAGAACAGGGGCCCAAACCCTTAGGCCATTCTCTGCTGATTTTCCAGGTGCATTAGCAGGGAGCTGGATTGGAAGTGGAGCATCTGGGATTCAAACCAATATCCTTATGGGATACCAGCATGGCAGATGACAGCTTAGCCCATTATGCCACAACACCTGCCCCCAAACTCAAAGTTCTTTAGGAGAATCACAGCTGTCCCCGATTCTGAAGCTAGAAATGGTATCCCCCTCCTCCACCGTCTTACAGAGCGTCCCCAATGAAGTCCTTACAGCAGACGTAAACACAAGTGTCAAAACAATATTGGCAGAGCCAAGCATCTCATTCCGAGGACTCAGCCCTCTGCCATCTGGGATCAATGCAGAGAGACATTGTGGAGAGCGCGGGCAGCGGCTGGATGGCATAGCTTTCAGGCAGTCTTCTGTACATACTGCTTCTTCTACTCAAGCCTGTGCTAACTATCAAGTGGGAGGGAGTTCAAGGTTATCTTTGGTTGTGAGAATGCAGCTATTCACTGTGTTGGCTGTGTGTGCAGACTTTTGCAGTCAGTCAAGCTGGGAGTGGGACAGTTGTGCTTGTGGGCAGTTTGATGAGCTTGACAAGGACACCTGTGTCTATGCTATAGCCGGTCACTGCCACAGAAGTACTGCCTGACCTCATCTCCCAAACCCGGGGCCTGAGACGGGGGTCTTTGCTTTCCAAGTGCCCAGGATGGCTGGAGTCAGTCGTGTTTGGCTCTGAGAGCTGCAGTTTGTGACAAGCTCGTCCTCACATGTCCCCTGCTTATTGGGTCAATGGATGTTATAACCAGGGCACATTCTTCTCACAGTATTGACAGAAGCATAAGACAGCGAGGCTGCCTGCACACGGGCCATCTATGATTTTGCTTTTATCATATCCATTAACCTTCCAGTGGCCAAACCACACCACATGGCCAAGTCCGATACCAACGGGGTGGGGGAAGCACACGCACTGCTCGCCTTGGGAGAGGAGCCAGTTAATGTTCACCCCAGACAATAATCCAAGCTACCACGTATTTCTTAATAAGCACTCTAGTCACATGGATGGAAATGGCCACAGTGTAGCAAAGAGAGGCAAGAACATTGAATGACTGTAATTCTCCTGTAACTTTTGGGAGAATATAAAATGGTCCACTCACTTTGGAAAATAGTTTGACAGTTTTTGTTTTTTTTTTAGAAAGTTAAAAAGCACTATCAGCCCTCCACTCCTAAATAGTTACCAGGAGAAATGATATATATCCTTATAAATGTTCACAGCAGCTTTATTCATAATAGCCTCAAAGAAGAAACAATCCAAAGGTCCAATAGGTCAACAGAATAGAATTGTAAAGTGTGGATTGTTCGTGGAATAAAGAAATGTTCAGCAATATAGAAATGAACAGTTGGTGTCTTCAATAAAATGGGTAAACCTCTAAAACCTCACTGAGCTGAGCTGGACACTAAAGTATGGATGCTGTATGAATTTATTAATAGCAAGTTCAAGGACAGACAAAACTAATACAAGGCAATAGAAGTCAGGTCAGTGGTTACTTTAAAAATATTTATCTGCTTATTTATTTATTTGAAAGACAGAGCAACAGAAAAAGAGGGCGAGAGAGAGAGCAAGAGCGAGAGTGAGAGAGAGAGAGAGAGAGAGAGAGCGAGCTTTCACCTGCTAGTTCACTCCCCAAATGGTTACAATAATAGGGTTGCGCCAGGCTGTAATCAGGAGCCAGGAACTCCATGTGGGTGGCAGGGGCACAAGGACTTGAATCATTACCTGCTACCTTCCCAGGAGCATTAGTAGGAAGCTGGGTCAGGAGTGGAGCAGCCATTCAGACTGCTACTCTGTTATGGGATGCCTGCAGCACAAGTGGCAGCACTGGTTGCTTTTTTTAAAAAAAGATTTATTTTATTTATTGGAAAGTCAGAGTTACAGAGAGAGGAAGAGCCAGAGAGAGAGAGAGAGAGAGAGAGAGAGAGAGAGGTCTTCCATTCTGCTGGTTCACTCCCCAAATGACCACAACAGCAATAGCTGTGCCGAGCCGAAGCCAGGAGCCAGGAGCTTCTTTCAGGTCTCCCACATGGGTGCAGGGGCCCAAGGACTTGGGCCATCTTCTGCTGCTTCCCCAGGCCACAGCAGAGAGCTGGATCGGAAGTGGAGCAGCCAGGACTCAAATTGGCACCCATAGGGATTGCTGGTTCTGCAAGCCGGGCTTTAACCCACTGCGCCACAGCACTGGCCCCAGCATTGGTTGCTTTTGACATGGCATGAAGAACTCTCTTGTGTCATGGAATCGTTTTATGTCTTTATAGAGATGTTGGTTACATGGGTGCATATTCAATATTCATTGAACGATTCACTTAAAATGATCCATTTCGCTAAAAGTAACTGGATCTCATTTAAAAGAAACCAAAACAAAAAAATGGAATTTGGGATTGGGTCTGGCACACAAAGAAAATGGGACCACTAAGACCATACTTCTATGCCATTTAGCTCAACTAACCTATTAGTCAAACTCCTCTTAGAAAAAAAAAAAACACCCAAAGTTTGGTCAGTCTTGAGTAGGTGGCTACGCCTTGCAAATAAAACTGGCCATCAATTGCTCATCTAATAACCCATGTCCTCTGTGCGTTTGTGGGAAAGTGGGGCGTCAGATAAGGACTTAGATGCAAGCATCTTACCGGGGAGGTGAGCCCAGGAAGCAGGAGTGAGGGAGTGGGGAAAGAAGAAACATCAGCATAAAGAGATCATGCTGGAGCAGCTGAGCCTGCAACCCCCCAGAGCACTGAGAAGGGTGCGGAGTTCAGCACCAAGTCTAAATAATCTGGTGGAAGTTTTGCCCCTCCCTGTAGACGTCATAAAACTCTGTCTCCACTTAAAACGTCCATTTCAAAGCAGAAGCCGCAGGAAAAACTGCAGCTTTGTCGTTTAAGAGCATTTAGAAAGCTGAACCAGGGGCTGGCAAGCTGCACCACAACACTGGCCTCCCTCATGAGCGCCGGTTCGAGTCCCAGCTGTTCTACTTCCAATCCAGCTCCCTGCTAATGCACTTAGGCAAACAGCAGAAGACAGCCTGGCAAATCTGCCCTAAGAGAACCAGGTACTTGGATCCGAGTGTGTCTCTGGCTGCTCGCTCTCCAAGGTGAGCTACAAAGTCTAACTGTCCAAGTGTCCAAGAGCTGACTTGTTGCAGCCTCCAACACATCTCTGACATTCATTATTGTAACTGTTTCTCTAGCAGTTACAAACCAGCATGGGTGGTGTTCATCCGGGGACCTTCACCCACCCAAGGCTCAGCTGAGTATGGAAGGAGGCTTTGGAGCTGTCCACAAAGAAACTTTCCTTCCACGCTTCTCCAGCCTCCTTCAGCCCTCCATGTCCTGTAATAGTTGGTCCTAAGTCAGCTCCTGGTCAGGCGTGGCATTCATCACGTATATCAGGTGATGTTTTGACAATGGACACTGAGATTATCGTAAGATATTTTCTGTGATCATGTGGAAAAGAACGCACAGCACCGTATTGAGCCTGATGAATTTGTATCCAGTGAACACTCCTGGGTCACCAACATCAAGAAATACATCACAGGGGCCAGCACCATGGCTCACTTGGTTAATCCTCCGCCTTCGGCGCCAGCATCCCATATGGGCACCGGGTTCTAGTTCCGGCTGCTCCTCTTCCAGTCCAGCTTTCTGCTGTGACCCGGGAAGACAGTGGAGGATGGCCCAAGTGCTTGGGCCCCTGAACCCACATGGGAGACCTAGAAGAAGCTCCTGGCTCCTGGTTTCAGATCAGCGCAACTCCGGCTGTAGCAGCCATTTGGGGGAGTAAACCAACGGAAGGAAGACCTCTCTCTCTCTCTCTCTCTCTCTCTCTCTCTCTCTCTTTCTCTCTCTCTCTCTCTCTGTCTAACTCTGCCTGTCAAATAAATAAATAAATAAATAAATAAATAAGAAATATATCACAACCACTCCTAGAATCTCTCCTGTGCCTCCCCGCTTGATGGGGTAGGCAGCCACCAATAAGAACCACTGTCATGGTTTCTGGCCTCATAGTTTGTCCTGCTTTTGGACTTTCAGTGAGAATGTATGGGTATGTGTGCTCTTTTTGTTTGGTATTTTAAAGATTTGATTTATTCACTTGAGAGGCAGAGTCATAGACAAAGAGAGGGAAAGAGAGATCTTTCATCTGCTGGTTCATTCCCCAAATGGCTGCCATGGCTGGAGCTGGGTCAATTGGTAGCCAGGAGCCTGGAGCTTCTTCTGGGTCTCCCACATGGGTGCAGGAGCCCGAGGACTTGGACCATCTTCCACTGCTTTTCCGGGCACGTTAGCAGGAAGTTGGATCAGAAATGGAGCAGCCGGGACTTGAACCGGGCACCATATAGGAAGCAGGCACTGAAGGCGGAGGCTTACGACACTACGCCACAGTGCCAGCCCGGGTATGTATGCTCTAGTTTCAGGTGTTCTCCAGGACTGCACCTGTTAGCTTCACTCATGTGGCTGTGAGTAGTTGCTGTCCTTCATCCTCATCACTGTGAGGTCTTCCATTGAGTAACTATGCCACAACCAGTCCACTCTACCCATGGTGGGCTTAGCAGTGGCCTCCAGTCCAGGGCTACCCTGATACTGTGCTGTTATGAACAGTCGAAGACAAGGTTCTTTGGTGAACAGATGACAAGTCTCAGAAAGGAACATTCTAAATGTTCAAGTCTTGGCTAGGGTGAAATCAAAGCTGTGTAGCAGCGCAGATCATTGTCTCCTGTCTTGGGGAACATTTAGAACATTATCATTCTGCTAGCGGAATGATACTGGACATTTTTGCTCCATTGCCCTGTGCCTCAGTTTCCACGTCTGTAATAGGGGCTACTGACAAGAGCTCCCTCACAGAGTTTGAGTGAGGACTGAGCAAGTCAACGCCAGCAGAATGCCTGACACACCCTGAGCTCTCACTGAGAGTTCTCCACAAGCAAACATTATGCCTGGTAACCTCCCCCTCACGAACGTGGAAAATGAAGCGGGATGAGTGGATTGCCAAGACGCACAGTAGCATTCCGCTCTGCAGCCAGCTACCCGCCTCCGTGAGAACTTGCCTAAGTGGGCGCCAGCATGTAGGAGGCGTCCCGTCTCTGAGCTCACCGTCTGTGCAGGGCTGCAGCCCCCGATACCTGGTCCCATCCCTCCCCTGCCTGCTGCCTCTGCTTTGTACCCACCTAGTGTGCTCCTAATTCCTTCCCCACTGGGGATGTTTCACCCTGCATAGAAGACAGATTCTTTCCCGCATGACGCCATTAGCAAAGAGAAGCGCAAACCCCTAATAACCGACTGTGTAGAGCCGCACAGCTGCCTCAGGCAGGGGTCACCACACGGAGCAGACAACAAGGCAGCAGTTTATAAAATATAGTTTTATTTGAATAAGACCAGTCCACATGGGATTAATTAAATACATCCACAGTGAGTAAAAGGATGCATGTTGGTGGATTTGCTCGTCCGCCTTTCCTATCAGGGCTCTGGGAGGTTTAGCTTCCATTGCTTTTGTCTGCACGGGATTAAGTAGGAGGAGGTTGGACAGGATTATTTAAAAAAAAAAAAAAGAGCAGACCTAGTGACCTAGTTCCCTTCTGTATCTTTATCATGTACGGCGACGCACGGTCCCCACATGGGACAGCGATGCAAATGAGTCTTCCTGGAAAATAAAAAGAGAGACAAAGAGACAGAGAGAGAGAAAGAGACACAGAGAGAGAGAGAGAGAGAGAGAGAGAGAGAGAGACATGCGTTTGCCATATAATATCACTACAACCAGTAATGCTCAGACTTTTTTTTTTTTTAAATGACATTCAATTATGGAGTTTTATTTCCTGTCCCAATGGGCAGCCATCCAAACCTAGCGTTTCAGAATTCAAATACAGTACCAGGATATACAGTAACTACAGTTCTCTGAGGATTTGAGCAAATGTCAGAAAACCCAGCCCCATGTCGAATTTATTAGTTGGTGGCTATCTCATGATTTTGCATAGAGGCTGATAAGGCCAGCTGGGAATTCCTCTCACCAGTAAGTGATTTAGGGGCCTCTACAGAAATTCCGTGCCTGCTGCATCTCGCTAAGCAAACCGTGCAAAACCCAGCAGCCCTGATTATTTACTCTTTCCAGTGGACACATTTTGCTTTAGATGCTTTTTTTTCTATAAGACTCACAGATAGAGGGATTTCTCATGGAATCTGTCAATGCCAGAGGAGAAATGTGAGTAAAATGTTTAAAATTTCTGCTCAAAACAAAACAAAAAAATCCTCCCTTACAGATTTGCTGTCTTCTCCCAGTGTGTGTTTCCAGTCTGGTTGCCAAAGTTCTGGGGAAAGGAAATGTTGGTAGTTGATGGACTCTGGCTTTGTCTGGACCATGCTTAGCTTTTGAAGGCAGCAAACAGCATGGCTGCAAGAGGCCTGCATGCAGGTGACCAGGGCTTGGGTCTGGCTTGGCCACTGCTGGGCTGGATGTGCTTGGACAGGGAGCTCATCCATCCAGGGCTCCACGCTGTCGGTTTGCAGTGAGTACTTGGACCTACAGATCCATACATTTCCTCGGGGCCTAAGGATTTTGAACCCGAGTTCCCCGGCCCCACCCCCATGCTCCTGCTCTCCCCCACCCCCCTGCTCTCTCTAGCCCTCATCCCTTTCTCCTGCTTCTTCACCACCAACTCTCTGACTTCTTTAGTGTTGTGTCTACCCTGTTACTGCCAACTTGTTACAGAGTCCACCATAGCAGTGCCAAAAAATGAGAAAATATGTTTTTATCCATTATATGTAATTTCCATATTTGTTTTTTAAATAGTTTTGTCTTACATATGATTTGGTTTTATTTATTTAATTAATTTGAAATACACACACGCGTGTGTACACACACACACACACACACACACACACACTGGTGCCAGCATTATGGTATTGAAGTAGCACCTTGACAGTAGGGACTCCATTTTGGAGCACTTGAGACTCCATTCTGGGAAAGCACCCCCCCCCACCCACTGTGGGACTCTGGTCTGAAACTATGATCTAAAATAGTCAGACAATAGCAGTGTGCTACATCACCCTTGGCAGAGCCCAGAAACCCCCTAGCATGATTGTTCAAGCTTGAAAGTAGAAAGGTTGCACCTGGGTTATTGATAAAAATGTGATTTGTCTATGTCCTAAACAAAATTAAAACCATTTATTGGATTAATGTCAAGATTATAATTGATAATTGTTAAGATTGTAACTGGTATTGTCAAGATTATAATGGATATTAATTTCACTTAGGTCTTAGGATAGCTTGACCCCAGTAACTATGTACTCCTTTTTGATCTTAGCAACCATGCATTCCCTCTCCTGATTTTGTGGTTTTTGCCTTTATAAACCCTGTAGGTTTGGGCCTTGGGGTCGAGAGTTCTTTGGGGCATGAGCCCACTCTCGGCCGCCGGCAATAAAGGACTCTAAAACTTTTCAGTGTGTGGCGCTCCTCTGCCAGCACTCGCTCAGGCACAATAGTATAGCAGGTTCAGCCATCTCCTGCAATGCTGGCATCCCATATAGGTGCCAGTTCGAGGCCTGGCTGCTCCACTTCTGATCCAGTTCCCTGCTAATGCACCTGGGAAAGCCGCAGCAGCTGGCCCAAGTGCTTGAGCCCCTGCCACCCACATGGAAGACTCGGATGAATCTCCCGGCTCCTGATTTCAGTCTGGCCCAGCCCCAGCTGTTGCAGCCATTTGGGGAGGGAACCAGTGGATGGGTGATCTCTCTGTCTCTGTCTTGTCTCTCCCCCCCCCCATAACTCTTCCTTGCAAATAAATAAATGCATATTTAACACACACACACACAAAGAGACAGAGAGGGAGGGAGATCTCCCATTTGCTGGTTCACTCCCAACTGCCTGCAATGTCTAGGGCTAGATCCGGCAGAAACTGGAACTAGAAACTCAGTCTGGGTCTCCGATTTGGGTGGCAGGAACCTGAGTACTTGAGCCATCATCTGCTGCTGCCTCCCTAGGAAGCTGGAGCCAGAAGCAGAGCTGGGACTTGAACCCAGGCACTCCAATATGGGATACAAGCAACCCAAGCTGCAGCTTAGCCACTGTGCCAAACACCTACCCCATACCCTCCATGTTTGTTGAAATAATTTTGAACAATTGGCTCAACAAGCTTTGGATGGGTAATTAGGACACAGAGAAGGTTCTAGAAGGCAAAGTCTGGGTCCCTACTTTCAGCAAACATGCAGGCAGGCTGCTCAGGTTATGGAGAGGGTCAGGCAGTGGGCGAATCTATGCCTTGTGGCCCTACCCTGCAGAAGCTCCCATGGAGGAGCCTAACGTAGCCTGAGGGAATTCAAAGATGGCGTATTCACGCTGAGCCTCAAAGAACCGGAAGGAACGAGGCAGATGGCTGATGAGAATGAGGACGGCCTGGGCACAGATGAAAACTAGATGCTTCTCAGGCTGTATTCAGCGCTTTCAGGCGCTCCTCAGGTGTAACGTGCAAGTGGTGAGAAGGCGGGCATTCGGCCAGAGGTTAAGACACTGCTGGCGAAGCTGCATTCCACATCGGAGTTCATGGATTTGATTTCCGTCTCCATTGCCAATTCCAGCTTCCTGCTCATGGGAGGCAGCAGGTGATAGCCCAGGTAATGTGAGTCCCTGCTATTCGTGTGGGAGACCCGGACTGCGTTCTCAGCTTCCAGCTTTGAGCCCCCTTGCCCGGGTGTTTGAGGAATGAGCCAGCCTAGGGGAGCGGGATCTCTCTCCCTCCCCCCTCCACCTCTCTCTCAGAAACAAAAAAGTATTTTTTAAAAAGAGTGCTGGGAGGAAAACTGTCAGTCATGGAGTTCCCTTAAGATGCTGGGGAACCCCTCACCTTTACCCTGTACTTAACAGGGCCCAGGAGGCCAGCATGAGCTTTCAAGAACAGAGGAGCTACAGGGTTTGCATTTCCATTGGGTTCTCTACTCTGGTGCAAGGAGTGGGGAGGTGGGACACATCTCAGGGATCCAAGTAATCCAGGAGATGAGAATTTGTGTAGGCGGGGCTTAAGGAAGGAAATGCTCCCAGGATGACTAACAAGGGAATAGAGGAAGCAGGACAGGGAAAGGAATAGGCCAAAAGGGGCAAGATCCCAGGCACAGTTCCATCCTTGGCCTGGTCCTAAAGGGCAACTCGAGTGCTTCCCGCTCTCTTTGTGTGGAGGCCGAGTGTTTGTAGTGGCTGGAGGGCTTGTGCGCCAGAGAGTCACAGGTGTGGGCAAGTAGAAGCCAACCCATACAGGAGCTCTCCCAAAAGTCCTGGGAAACACGAATTACAAAAAAAAAAAAAAAAAAGAACTACATGAGAATTTCAAAAATACTGGCAGCAAAATCATCTTACATTTTAAATCCATTTTCAATGAACTTTTGAAAGTGTGCTCACAGTGTCTGCTATAGAATCCCGGTGTGTGTGTTGGGGAGACAACTGGTAGAAATTAAGAACAGGTGCTGGGGTATTACAGAGCAGTCAGAACTCGGGCCGCAGAGCAGAGGCACCTGCACAGGTGGAGACTAAAAACCAGGGTAGGGGCTGGTGCTGTGGCGTAGCAGGTAAAGATGTCGCCTGCAGTGCCAGCATACCATATGGACACCAGTTCAAGTCCCGGCTGCTCCACTTCCAATCCCACTCTCTGCTATGGCCTAGGAAAGCAGAAGAAGATGGCCCAAATCCTTGGACCCCTGCACCTGCATAGGAGACCCAGAAGAAGCTCCTGGCTCCTGGCTTTAGAACAGCACAGCTCCAGCTGTTGTGGCCAATTGGGGAGTGAACCAGCAGAAGGAAGAGCTCGCTCGCTCGCTCTCTCTCTCTCTCTCTCTCTCTCTCTGCCTCTCCTTCTCTCTCTGAGTAATTCTGACTTTCCAATAAATAAATAAATCTTAAAAAAAAAAAACAGGGCAGTGGGTGAGGCTCTCAGAGGAGAGAGCACAGGACCAATAGATAAGAGGGCTAGAACTTGGGTGAACATCAGTGCTTAAGAGTTGGGAGAAAGAAGAGTAATGAAGAAAGTTGAGAAAGGAGAAAAAGAAGCTGGAGAAACACGAGGGTCAACGTCAGCTGTCTCAGAAGAGACCAGAAAGACGACAGCCAGAATTCACTTCGGCAACACAGAGAAGGTTCTAGAAGGCAAAGAGGGGTATTCCTGATTTTGGCAAAAAGAATATTCAGTTTCAGTTTTCCAAAAACTTCTGATTTTTTTTATAAGACACTTCTATAATTTATTTAACAATGAGCTTTGTGGGTCTATATCAAAACCCCATAAGGAAAGCGAATATTATGTTTAATACCGAAAGGAGCTCACTCCTTCCACCTAGGATATTTTATCATGCTGCAAGATAGGAGCTCCTCATTTCAATTAGTGGAAAGCTCACCAGTGACTAACTAATTAAGGCTATTCTCTCACATCTATTTTCTAATTACAGTCACCACTGAAATATTTTCACCCAAGTGGCCAACAATGCTTGGATTTATTTTAAATTTAGTTTGACAATAACAAACAACTAATTAGTGTTTATAAATATAATAAAATCCCCCCTGACGAGTTGTGGGTATTGCATACACTAGCAACTGGTTTATGAAAACATTAATTGCAGTTGGATTTGTTTTGGGATTCATGCATAATCCATTTAGTACATAGCGGGACTAACTCATTTTGAAGGGATTATGAAGGAAATCCTCCACAAAGTCCTTCGTTTAATTCACATTGTAGTCAAGGAAGGAGAAAGTTTGCTTCCATCAAATTCTGTGGCTCTCCAGGGTTCTTCAAGGCGGTACTTCATTCATTCACTCCTTCATACATCCATTTAGTATTTATCAAGCAACTATTGTATATCTAGCTCTGTGAAGGCATCCAAAATGTATTCACAAAGCATACATATGAAAACTGCAAAATTCATTCAAACTCTTACATGTTTGGAGTGTAAATTGATAATCTCACTTTGGAAAACTGAAAATATCTTCAAGAACTGAATACACCCCTGTAATTTCCCAACCTTATATTCTTTTTAAAAAATATTTAATTTATTTATTTGAGAGGTAGAGTTACAGACAGAGAGGAAGAGATATAGAGAGAGGTCTTCCATCTGCTGGTTCACTCCCCAAATGGCTTGAATGGCCGGAGCTGAGCCGATCCAAAGCCAGGAGCCAGGAGCTCCTCTGAGTCTCCTATGTAGGTGCAGGGGCATCTTCTACTGCTTTCCCAGGCTATCAGCAGAAAACTGGATCAGAAGAGGAGTAGCTGGGACTAGAACTAGCTCCCATATAGGATGCCAGCGCCACAGGTGGATGCTTAACCTACTACACCACAGTGCTGGCCCCCGACTGTATATTCTTACAACAGCAATTCTGCAGCTAGGTATGTACTCAGCAGAAATCGGTTCACATGTTCATCAAAAGACACATGGTAGAATGCTCACTGCAACACTGTTTGTAGTAGCTCCAAACTGGAAATCACCAGAATGCCCATCAACATTAGCATGGATAAATCAATGGTGGCACAGTCCCATAATGGAATACTAGACAGTAATGAGAATGAACAACCTGCAATTTTCAAAAACAAGCCAAGCTAATCTATGGTGCTAGAAATCAGGATAGTGTTTGTCCTTCAAGGTGGTAGTGCTGATAAAGTTGTGCTGACCTGGGATTCTGGTGACACACATGGTCAGTTTATGACAATTCGTGAACTGATTATGGCTTATGCACTTTTTGGTATATTTTAGTAAAATTTGCCAAACAAACTAGGCTCGATCCATTAGCTAGATGTTGCCTTTGCTCTTGAGCGTTAGTGCGTATTCCATTGTGTTTACATTGTAATCTAAGGGTCGTCATTCATTCATTCCACAAACAGTTGTTGACCAGCCATGCACTATGTAATGCTGGTGGAGGGGAAGTATGTATGAAGATCTAAAAACACATCAATCATGGCCTCTTTCCCTAGGGTTTCTACAGGACCTTGGTGAAAAGAGTCACGTAGGCAACTATTACAATACGGTGTGATGAATGCCAAGACCACAGAGGAAGGGCATTAAATAAAGCTGGAGGAGCAGTGGATGACATGGTCAGGAGAAGAGGAGAGGACATTTGTTGACTCGGGTCTCTTGATCCCTTGACCCCTTGACCCTCCATCCTATTTAGGCAGCAGCCCCTGGGTTTTATTTGTAGACAAACCCATCACCCCTTGCTTCAAGGAATTCCCACATCTCATAGCCCCATGGCCTGGGCAGATGGGTCAGGCCAGAAACAATTAGAATATTCCTTGCTCTGGCTTCGCTGATTGATGGGATCAGAGATTAGCATGTAGCTTAAGCAGATCTTATGCTAAGCAAACTATAGGACTTGTTTAAGGGCTATTGAGGGGGGCAGGATCTCTCTCCTCTTCCTTGAAATGGAGGAGATGATGAGCTAGAGCAGCATCAGCCCACCCACCATTACTTGGAGCCTGAAAACGAAGTCATTGCCTGCAGGTGAACAGGGCTGGGTGCAGAGGATGAGAGAGATGTGTTCTGGCGACATCAGTTGACTTTGGGTCAAATTGAGCCTCAAGCTGACACTACCTTGGGACTCTGCAGTTTAATGAGTTACTAATTTCTTCTCTGCTCAAGCCCCTTTGAGTTGAGTGGCTTTTTAACAATGTGTAAATGAAAGGAGTTAACTGACACAGCAAGCAGCCAAAAGGAGGGAATGTTTGGAGCTGATTGTCAAAGGTTAAATAGGAGCTGGAATAATGAAAAGGGAGGGAAAATCCTAAGAAACACACCACATCATTGCAGAAGGCAGGAGTACTGGCCCCGGTAGGGACAGGGGCAGAACCTAAGGCGTCTGAATACCATGAGAGCAGTGAGGAAAGGCCTGGCGGAGGGGAGAACTGAGCTAGGAATTGCACACAGGGCTACATGATGTCACCTGTAGCTCATGCCTCTAGTGTCCCGCTCAGACTCCTGGGCTCTCTGGGGATCTGAGCTCTGGCGAGCACTAGCTTGGCTGTAGGAGCAGGCTTGGATATCTGGAGTTATCCCCAATAAGCAGCCTTGCACTCAAGACTAATGGGGGCTAGTGAAAAAACACCCTAGCTTCTTCACCCATCAAGGGCAACAACTCAATGTATATTTGACTCCGTTTCTCAGAGGCCCCTAGAAAGAGTGCACCCAGTCTCCCACAAAGTCATCGCCTCATGAATATACCCAGCATTGATTTCTTTTAGCCACTGATTGCTGACAATAAACCACTTCTGCTCACACCACGCCCCAAACAATGGAGCTTGCAGCAATTATCACGCATTATTTTTCTTGATCATGTGTATCAGGAGTTCAGGCTGGACTCAGCCAACTGGTTCTGCTGCTCCATGTAGGGTCAACTGGAGTCATCCCTGGGCTGCATCCAGCTGACCACAGGGCTGGGATACAAGATCCAGGAAGGTTTTACTCACATGCACATGGCCTCTCTTTCCTATGGTCTCTCGTTGTTACTGACCCAACCTGAGCTGCTTCGCAGTTAGGTGCGAGTCCCCAGTCCTCTTGTGTGCCCTGAGCTTGGAAGTCTCAGAACAGCCCTTCTGCCACATGCCACCAATCAGAGCAGTTACAGAGCCCATGCAGACCCACTGGGTGGGCATAAACACACCTGTGGCAGGAGCAGCAAGCTCACCAAAGGAGGGGAGAGGTGACAGTGACCTTCCTTGGAGATGACTGCAAGGACCTCACTCCTCCATGTCCATATCTGTGCTTCCTGTTGTCATCTCCCAAGTAAAGCATCTCTCTGAGCCAAGGTCAGTTATTCTGGGGGGCTTCCCAGGGGCTCTCATTTGTGTTCACCAAAAACTCCAGCCTGCTCCTCTCAGCTGTTCCAGCGCACTCCGTGGCTTAGGGTCAACGCCTGACCCCATTGACATGGGTGCCACCATCAAGTTTTCCTCTTTCTGTAACTTGGAGTGCCAGTGACATACACTGGAGGAGAGGGAACAAATTCTTTACTGTAATCTAAAGATACGGTGATTTCCTAGTTTTTTTCTATCAAAACTGTTTCAATTTTATTCTGAAATTTTTTATTTTATTAATGAAATCGAAGATAAATTTAGCTTGTCATGTCTGATTTTGAAAACATTGGTTGCAGTAATTTAAGGTATCGTATTCATATATGCACAGCTACTTCTGAAAATGTGTTCAGAATGTCTTTTTTTCCTAGCTTTTCTTTGTTTTAAACTAATGGGGGGCAACCAACTCTCCAAATGAAGTGTAAGTGATGTGTACTTAGTTTATTATCATTTTTGCTAGCATAAAGGACATATAACACACAATTCATAAACGATGATTGCATACACAATGTCCTTCATTGTGAATGCTTATGATCAAGTTCTTTTTCTAGGCTGTTTTTGTTGATTTCTTTGCTGAAGTCTTAGGCCTATAGCCAACCTGTGGTTGCCATTGGTCAAAAAAAGTGTTGAGCAAAGATGAAAGAAAAACAGTGGCAGCATATGTCAGAATTCCACTCATTCATCTATGATGCAAGTCAAGCTGCTGGATCATATACTGGTTATCTAATAATGGAAGTACTTCCTCCATTTCCTCTGCTCTTCATAACCTGACAGCTGTGGACACAATACGCTTAAAAAAAGATTTATTTATTTATTTGAAAGTCAAAGTTACACAGAGAGAGAAGGAGAGAAAAAGAGAGAGAGAGAGAGAGAGAGAGAGAGAGGTCTTCCATCCGCTGGTTCACTCCATAGATGGTTGCAACGGCCGGAGCTGCGCCAATCTGAAACCAGGAGCCAGGAGCTTCTTCCAGGTCTTCCATGAGGGCGCAGGGGCCCAAGGACTTGGGCCATCTTCTACTGCTTTCCCAGGCCATAGCAGAGAGCTGGATCAGAAGTGGAGCAGCCAGGTCTCGAACTGGCACCCATATGGGATACTGGCACTACAGGCAGTGGCTTTACCTTCTACGCCTCTGCGCTGGCCCCCACTATACACTTTTAAGTTTAATCTAGCTTATTCACATTTTCTTCATTACCTTTTAGGTCTAAGCCACAAATGTTTTTTCCCTTTTAATTGTGTTTATTTTGTCATGTAGGCTTTTCCATTATTTTCGTTTTAATCTTTTGCTTTATTGTTCCTGAAGTCATGCCTCTAAGATTATAAAGAAATTCTCTCATGGCTTTTCTAGTAATTTTAGGTTGCATTTTTCTTTAGCATTGAAAACTCTGACCCTTTTGGAATTGATTCTGTTACATGCAGGGTGAGGAATGCATCACGCTCTATTTATTTTCAGGTTGCCACTTAGTTGTCCCAGATGTGAGACAGTTTGCCTATTCCTCTTTTTTTTCATTCTGAAGTCTCTCAATGGATTTCTGTATTGCTGCATTGGTTGTCTGCATAGTGCTAGTACCACACTCACAATTGCTGATATTCCCAGGCTGCACTAAAACAGCTCTTGGTACGATTCTTCCTTACTGTACTATGAGAGTATTTCCAAAAGTACATGGAAAAAATGGAATTTAAGATTCAGGTTTATTTTGGTTCAAAAAAGTTAAAACTTGAATAGGCAGGCTCTTCAAAAAGTTCATGGAAAACACATATGATGAAAAAACTGCATGGATTTCAAACTTTTTTTGCACTCAAGCAAACATCTTTTCATTCTGTTTTCATTAACTTTTAAAAAGATTTATTTATTTATTTACTTTAAGGGCAAAGCAGCAGAGAAGAGGGAGAGACAGAGAAAGATCTTCTATCCACTGATTCACTCGCCAAATGTTCACAAAAGTCAGGTCTGGGCCAGGCTGAAACCAGGAGCCAAGGACTTCACTCAATGGGTTGCAGGAAGCCAAATACTTGTGCTATCTTCTGCTGCCCTCCCAGGCTCATTAGCAGGAAGCTGGTTTGGAAGTGGAGAGACTAGGACTGATATGAGATAGTGGTATCACAAACAGCAGCCTAACCTGCTGTACCAGAATGCTAACTCCACCCTAAACTTTCAAAAGTACCTCTGTATACCCATACAAATTGTTTTTATTATTATGTATTTTTTGAGACAAAGACCAACATTGCCAGCCACTTAGCAAGCTTTGATGCTCATTCCTTGCTGAGTGGTGAGAGACACTTGGATGTGAGAGACATTTGGATCTTTCTCCTGTTGAAAGGCCTGTGCTGTGGTTTGAGGGTGGAAGAGAGAGAGAAAGATCTTCCACCCACTGATTCTCTTCCCAAATGTCCACAGCATCCAGGGTTGGGCCAGGCTGAAGCTAGGAACTCCATCAGGGTCTCCCACCTGGGTGACTGGGGCCCAAGCACTTGAGCCATCCTCTGTCGCCTTCTCAGGTGCATTAGCAGGAAGTTGGATCAGAAACGATTTCAAACTTGTATTCCCATGGGATGCTGGTGTCTCAAGGGACGGCTTAGCTGCTGGGCAACAATGCAGCCCCTGTAGCAGGTTTTGAAGTCAAGGAGTTAAATCCTACAATTTTGTTCTTTTTCTTGATTGTGAATTCTGAGTCCTGTGCTATTCCATATGAATTTTAGGATCATCGTGGCTGTTTGTGTGATAGAAACATTTATAAGGGCTTTTGTGGAATCAGCCCGGGGAGTGTTGCTATCTCAACAGTTGTTAATCTTCGCAATACTTAACCAATAAGCATGCGGTAGCTTCCTATTTATTTAGGACTTCATTTTTTTCCTTCAGTAGTTTTTTGTAATATTCAGCATACAAATCTTGCATTTCTTTGATTAAATTTATTATTAAAGGTTTTATTCTTGTTGAGACTACTTTAAATGAATTATAGTCTCACTTTTACTATTGGATGAATCCTGATAGTGTATAGAAAAGCAAACAACAACATTACTGAACTTATTTATTAGCTCCGATTTTTTTTTGTGTGTGGATTCTTTAGGGACTATAAATTGAAATTATTTTCCTTCTTCTTTTTTAACATGGAAGTCTTTTATTCTCTTTTTTATTGCCTTTATGCCTAAAACTTCTAGTACAACGATGAATAGAAGTGGTGAGAGCGCACATTCTCATCTTGTTCCTAAGTTTACAAAGTTTTCGGTCCTCATGGTACCTTTTTCTTCCATCGTCTCCATCCGTTAATTCCCATCTACTTCTGTCTTTCAATATAAACTGTGTCTTTTGGAGACAGAATAATGCAGTTGGATCATTAAAAAAATTTTTTTCCAGGGACCGGTGTTGTGGTACAGTGGGTTGAGCAGTCATTTGCAACACCAACATCCAATAGAACAGTCCCAGTTCAAGCTCCAGCTGCTCTGCTTCTGATCCAGCTCCCTGTTAATGTGCCTGGAAAAGCAGTGGAAGATGCCCAAGTAGTTGGTCCCCTGCCACCCATGTGGGAAACTCAGCAGGAGTTCCAGGCTCCCAGATTTGGCCCAACTCAGCCCTGACCATTACAACCATTTGGGGAGTGAACCAGTGAATAGGTCTCTTTGTCTGTCTGTCTGTCTGTCTGTCTCTCTCTCTCTCTCATTTTTTCTCTGTGTTACTCTACCTTGAAAATAAATAAATCTATTTTTTTAAAGAAATCAAAATGCTATGCTAATCTCTGACTTTTAATCAGAGAGCAATACATTCACATCTAATGTAATCACCGATGTGGGAGAATTTGTGTTTGCCAATTTTGCTATTTGTTATCCATATATCTTACATTTTTGTTGTTGCTATTTCTCAATTCCTCTATTACTGTCTTGTGTCGTGTTAAAGAAAGATTTTCCAGGATACAATTTAAATTCCATGGCTGTTTCTTTTATGGTATAATTTCTGTGTTGTTTTCTTACCGATTGCCATAGAGATTACCACTAACATTTTAATATATATCAATCTAATTTGAATTAATAGAAAACTTACTTTTAGTAGAATCTAAAAACTTTGATCCTAAAAGTCTCCATGCCACTCATATTTAGGTCTTATTGTTCCAAATCACTCTTATACATTATGTGTCCATCCACTTAGATTTAAAATTATTATGTCTTGCAATTGTCTATCAGATGGAAAACAGTTTCCAAGTATATTTATACTGCCTATTATATTTGTCTATGTAATTATCTTTTCTGGTACTCTTGCTTTTCTTTGGATTCAGCTATTGTCTAGTGCTTTTTTTTTTTTAAGTCTGAAGGACTCTAATACTTCTTACGGACATGTCCACTAGCAATGAACTCTCATTTTTGTTTATTTGAGAATGTCTTAATGTCTCTTTCATGTTTGCTTAGTTTTGCTGGATATAGAATTCTTGATTGACAACATTTTTCTTTCAGCATTTTTAATGTCACCTCACAGCTTGTTTGCCTCCATGATATATATATATTTAAGATTTATATATAAATATGTAAATATTTATATATGTATATATAAATATATATTTACATATTCATATATGTATTTAAGATTTGTTTTATTTATTTGAAAAGCAGAGTTACAGAGAGGGAGAGAAAAGTCTAAAAGTCTTCCATCCACTGGTTCATTCCTTAAATGGTTGCAATGGCCCAAACTGGACCAGGCCAAAGCCAGGAGCCAGGAACTTCTTCTAGGTCTCCCACGTGGGTGTAGGAGCCTGAGTACTTGGGCCATCTTCTACTGCTTTCCCAGGCTCATTAGCAGGGAGCTGGATTGGAAGTGGAGCAGCCAGGACTTGAACCGGTGCCCATATGGGAGGCCGGCACCGCAAGCAGCAGCTTGTCCAGCTATGCCACAACACTAGCACCCAAGGGTGTGATTTTTCAACGCTTCCACTGAACTGAGAAGAAAATGATAGGACTAGAGTAACCTAAAACAGCACAGCTCACTGTTCTTACCAAGATTCAGCCTTATTTCTTGACTAAACGCTGTCCCAAATTCTACAAGCTTTTGGTAATTCCCAGATTTCTGAAAAAGTTGATTCTGACCATTTTTTACCATTCTTTCTCATGAGTTTTACAGATGGATGAACTTTCGGATGTCCTGACTCATCCGTTTTCACCCACTCTTACCTCTATTGCACAAATCCATGCATTTTATTGTTGTACATTATTCACAGCAGAGGGAAATGACTTTTGTAGTTATGGTGCTGGCTTTTCCCTAACAGGACTAGATGGGTCTCTAAGTTAAATTACTGTGAGAGAAAATCTGCTCGGATCACCCCAGCCAATAATATGTTTCACCGTACACCACTCACCTGTCTCCGGGGTGGCAGACCCTGTGGTATAAACATGGCCAGCTGGTCCCTTGCCTTAAGCAAGAGATGCGTGGGGGCAATGAAAGGGAGCTGGGCACCTCTGCATTCCTAGCAGGGACGGCACAGTTAATTCCTCCCGCTGTGCCGGTGACACCCTTTTCCTCTCCCTGCCCTGGAAGCTTGCTTCCACAAATGCCACTCTCGCGATCACTTCCCCCAGGGCTTGGCAGCCTTCCCTCCCAACTTTAACATCCGCCCAGGAACGTGGCTGCTCCCTTCTTTTACTCTGCCTTTGGCTTCATCTGAGGACAAAGGGAAGCCCCTCTCCCAACACCGTGGTGCTGCTCCGGCAACAAGCGCACCAAGCCCCCATTCCCTCTTCAAGGACTTTCCTCCATTTCCAGGGAAGAAAACAGAATTTAATAGCAATGAAAACTTTGGGCCACTTTCTCCCAGTGCACCTGCAGTTCTGCCCCCATCTTTCTTGGGTTTCTGATTTGTGAGATCTTCCTACTTTGTAGAGGGTTGTCAGTTTCTCTTGACGTTGAATTATGTCTTCCATTGCCCGAGTTTTTTTTTTTTTTTTAAGATTTATTTATTTATTTGAAAGTCAGAGAGAGAGAGAGAGAGGTCTTCCATCCACTGGTTCACTCCCCAATTGGCCTCAATGGCCAAAGCTGCGCTGATCTGAAGGCAGGAGCCAGGAGCTTCTTCTGGGTCACCCACACAGGTCATCTTCTACTGCTTTCTCAGGCCAAAGCAGAGAGCTGGATCAGAAGAGGAGCAGCTGGGACTAGAACTGGCACCCATATGGGATGTTGGTGCTTCAGGCCAGCGCGTTAACTCACTGCACCATAGCATCGGGCCCCTGACTTACCAATTCTTTTGCAAACAAAGCATTCAGTTACCAGAAGGTTCACACAGAGGCAAAGCAAATAGATGATTTTGATGTTGGCTGATGGTTTGTGTAAGCAGATAATGGTAGTGTTCTGGCCTACTCCAGAAGTCAGCTTGAAGAAATTTCCTTACAATGGATGATGGCTTTGTGCCTTCTCTGGTTGTTGGTCCCACTCTTCACCTGCCAAGATTGGTTATGTCGGAAGTGCCCTCCAGAAGCAGCCCCCAACCAACAATAGATGGAGATGGATGAGTTGCGGCCCCAGCTTCCTGAAGTGTGTGGGGTGACGCTGTCACAGGGGTCCCAGGAGAATCAGCTGCACTTGTTCCCAGTGGAGCCGGCTCATTAGCTTTTTGTATTAGTTCCTTCCCTTCCTTCCTTCCTCTGGAGTCCCTTGCCAGATAAATTGGTTGCTGCAAATTCTGATCTCTGGATTCACTTTTAGAGGAACTCAATCCAAGACGGTGGAATAAATGCCTTTACCTGAAGTCGCTAAAGAAGGCGAGGCTTAGTAACAGAGTCATCGTGGCAAAGGAAACTAAATTGTCCTTCTGATCAGATGCATCTCTGTTTGAAACTATAGCCTGTACTTTAGCATGGTGCTGTGCTTTGGGAGTGTCTTGCAGAATTCCTGCATTGGAAAGTTAATCTCCAGAGTTATCTGTTAATGGTATTTAGAAGTGGAGGCCTAGGAAGTCATCCGGGTTAGATGAGGTCATGAGGGTAGAGACACCCCCCCCCCCCATGCCCCATCCTGCAGGAATAGAGACCAGAACTAGCTTCCTAGCTGTCTAGTTGGGTGAAACCCTCCTCCATGCTCTGAAGCCCACAGAAAGAACCATCTGCTGGTTCACCCCCCAATTGGCCACAACAGCAGGAGCTGCATCCATCCGAAGCCAGGAGCTTCTTCCAGGTCTCCCACATGGGTGCAGGGCCCCCAGGACTTGGGCCATCTGCCACTGCATTCCCAGGCCATAGTAGAGAGCTGGGTCAGAAGCAAAGCAGCTGGGACTTGAACCGGCACCCTTATGGGATGCCAGTACTGCAGGTGGTGGCTTTACCCGCTACGCCACAGCGCCAGCTCCAAGAGTCATATTATCATCACATTCAAGCCAACAACCACTTAGGAGTCCTTGATTTTTAAAGATTTGGAAGGTGATGGCAAGAACAACTTCACTACAGGCCACTCTCCCCGACACGCGTGGTAAGGTGCTGGAAGATGGGAGAGTTTCCGCAGGTCCTGGGCACTGGGGTTACAACAAGCTGCTGAAGAGTCAGAAAAGCTTTGGAAAAAATTTTCTGGGCCCTCACTCACACTCCTGGTGGAGTGAATTGAAAATTATTAATACAATTGTGAATGGGCACTCCGGGTTCTAGTCCCAGTTGGGGTGCCGGTTCTGTCCCCGGTTGCTCCTCTTCCAGTCCAGCTCTCTGCTGTGGCCCGGGAAGGCAGTGGAGGATGGCCCAAGTGCCTGGGCCCTGCACCTGCATAGGAGACCAGGAGGAAGCACTTGGCTCCTGGCTTCGGATCAGCGCAGCGCAGCACACTGGCCATGGAGGCCATTTAGGGGGTGAACCAATGGAAGAAAGACCTTTCTCTCTGTCTCTCTCAGTGTCTAACTCTATCTGCCAAATAAAAAATACAATTGTGTATGAGCAGTTCCTTGCTTTTGTTTTGGAAAAAGACATTCTGCAAGTGTGTGTTGGGATTTCTGGAGGAAGACTCAAGGGTGAGATTGAAGAGAAAAGATGTCCCGAGGCTGCTACTCGTGTCTAGGAAGTAGAGAAATACAGGAGGAGAAATAGAAACGAGAACTTGATGTCAGCTGTCTTCATTAGAGCCCACAGCTTGAAGTGTCAATCACTTACTATCTCACGTCAGGAAGGAGAAGGCATTCTATTAGCAAGGATGGAGAGTAAGATCTGTTAGATCATTTTACATGGGATTCTCTATAATATAATAAGAGTCTATAAGTAATTTTTCACCCCTCCAAATTTATTGGTAAAGGCATTGAAATTCAGAGGAAAGGTGTGTCAATCAAAACACTTAGGGAGTATCCAGCCCTTGTCACCGCTAGTTCTATTCAGTCCTTAGGGTGGGCGGTTACTCCCCAGGCCCTGGAATCACTGGACACAGCAAGGGCTCTGTGTCATACTGGTGGGCACCAGCCTTGCTCTCCCCCTCTCCAAAGCCGGCTCCTGCTCCCAGCTGGGAGCCCAGGTCACCTCTCAGCCAGCTGTCTCTCCTGGTCCTGATTCCGCCCATGTGTTCTCAACACACGGCTCACGGTTACTTCCTGCCCTGTCCTCTCTAAATGAAAACCGAATTGTTTAATAAAATGGGTTTTAAAGCAAATGCTTCAAAGTCATCAATAGCAAGAGGAAAAACCTGAATCTTTCTTAGTCTTCCTTCCACCTCCAAGAGGCTCAAGACTTTTAATTTCCATCTCATCCCGTGCCTGGATACTGCTCAGCCTCCCTGCAGATTCGTTTGTCTTAGCGTCCTTCACCTCTCTCACCCAACATTTGGCCTATTTCAAGAATACCTGCTCTGGCTGCCTGTTCTGGGTGCTATTTCCATATAACAATCCATCCCAAATGTTAGTGGCCTGAGACACCAAGTTTATCATGGCCCCAAACTGCATAACAGGTATGGTTTGTCTCCACTCCACGTTGCTGCAACCTAGCAGCGAAGACTTGATGGCTGAGGGTGACTCAGGAGCTGAGCACTGGAATCAGTTAGAGACCCCATAATTCACTGGTGCAGTAGCTGATGCTGGCAGGGCTGGGACTTCTGCTCGGACCCTGATTGGAGCACATAATGGGCCATGTCAGGGCTGTCCGACTTCGTATGTGGCAGCTCAAGTCTCCCAAAATAAGCATGCCAAGGGGGAACAGTGAAGCTGCATAGACTTTTCTGACCTTGGAAATCACACATTTCCACTTCCACTGTGTTCTGTAGATTACAGCAGTCATAATTGGCCCGGAATCAAGGAAAAGGGACGTAGATGACATCTCTAAGTAGGAGGAGCCTCAGAGAAGTTATGGCTATGATTGAAAATCTCTTTGCCATCTTTTCACATGCATCTCATTACAGTTTAGTAATGGGATGGATTTTTTTAATAAGAGGCACACACACCCTGGTTCACTTCCCAAATGTTCACAACAGCCTCTAGCTGGGGCTGAAATCAGGAGCCAGGGACTCTATCAACCAAGGCCTCCCATGTGAGTGACAGGGCTCCAACTACTGGAGACGTCATACTGCCTTCTGGGGTGCACATTAGTGGGAATTGGAGCCAGGAGCTGGAGGGGGAGATCAAGCCCAGGTTACTCCAACATGGGATGCTGGCCTCTTAGATGGCAAATTAACCTCTGAGCCAAACACCTGTCCTGGGATGAATATTCAGACATTTGTGTTATATTAGGATAATGGTATCCTCAGGTCTCCCTCTGCTTTATATTTAAACCAGTTAATTTCAAGTCAGAAGAGAGGATAAGCACTTTAACAGTACAGATAAGAAGAAAAAGATACTTGCTTAGCACTCTAGACTTTGAAGAATTTCTTCACAAGAAGAAAGGGAAGAAGGAAGGAAGGAGGGAAGGTAGGAAGGACTTTAATGTATTGCAAAAATGGTATTTTTAAATAAAAGGAATCAATTGAGAAAGATCAACAAAACACCTTTGAGCTTAGGGCAGTCTTCTCTGGCCTCCCCATTGGCTGGGCTTCCCTGTCTGGTTTTTCATGGCACCTGAGAGTGAGAGCCCTGTCCTTGGTCCTCAGCAATGTCTCTCAGTCTATGATACAATATTTGTCTAAGACTTCTATAAACGTTATATCGTGGGAGATTCCAAACTTCCTCAAGTAGACAGTACAGTGTTATGGCTTCTCAAGCCAGCATCAATATTTTTCAAAGCATTTTCTGTCTTTATTTATCTGAGATGGGGGTGGGAGAGCTGAGAGAGAGAGAGAGAGAGACAGAGAGAGAGAAATATCTCGACCCAATCCAGGTCTCGCCTGTGAGTGGCAGGAGCCTAACCACTTGAGTCATTACTGGTTGTCTCCCAGGATGCAGATTAGCAGGGGAACTGGAATTGGGAACAGAGCCAGGACTCAAATCCAGGCACTCTGATGTTGGATGTGGGCATCCCAAAGAAATCTGACTGTCCACCCCACCATCAACAGCTTATTAACTCACCAGCACCATCGCTTCAGCCACAGCTCCCAGCCACTTCCTTCCTTTTGTGCAGTATTTTGATGAAAATCCAAGACCTCGTATCATCTCATCTATGAATGTCTCAATATATATGTCTCTTTTTGAAACACAACTACACCACCACTCTGACACCTAAAGGAAGAATGGAATACTTCAGTAGCAAAGATCCACTTGATTCCAAATTTCCAGTGATTTCAAAGATGTTATCATTTTTACAGTTTGAATCAGGACCCCCGCAGTAGTCACATATTGTGATGAGTTGGCACATCATTTCCATCTTTTTTAAATGTATAGGTTTCTTTTCCCATACTTTTTCATTTTCTCCTGTTGCAATCCATTTTTCAATGAGTGAGTTGTCTGCCCTGTAGAGCTGCCCATTCTCTGGATTTTCTCCAGATTGTCCAACCTGTTCCTTTGTCCGTGTTTTTCCTGTAAGCTGCAAGGCGAACAGGAAGCTCCTTCATGTGTGGTCTGGATGACTCTTTCCACTAATGCCTGTCCCCTTCTCTAGACTGTGAACTCACGAAGCCAGAGCTCATGAATATTTTTCTCTCTACTGAAAACTACCCACTTACCACAGGCCTTGTATATAATAGGTGCCCAATAGGTGTTAGCCAAATGAATGAATGAACAAACACAGGAACTGTCCCCCTAGGAGTGAGCAGGTATCACCTCTCGGCCATCAGCTGTGGTGTCCCCAGGTTGATCAACAGCGCTTGCTATATATTAAATGTTTGCCTCTTCTAGACTCACGTTGAAATCTGATGGACATTGTGAGAACAGGAAGAGGTGGGACTTTTATGAGGTGGCTGGGTTAAGAGAGCACCACCCTCCTGGTGAGATTGATGCTGGCAAGAAAGAGAAAGTCCATCCCCTCTTGCCCTTCTGCTTTCTGACATGGGACAGCACAGCAAAAACGGCTCTCGCCAGATGTCAGTCCTCAAATCTCGGACTTTCCAGACCCCAGAACTGTTCATTGTAAGTTACCCAGGCTTCTGTGTTTTGTTGTGAACCACACAGTGGGCTAAGACAGCTCCCCTGCACGGAAACCACAGAAGGTGTTTTCAGAATTGACTTTACCTCGTTCCTTAGCGGATTCATTCACTGAATGTATCACACGCCAGGCACTGTTCCAACATCAGGGACCAGAATAAGCAAGCGCCTTTGCCGATAACTTGGGTCAGTTGACTTCTCAAATGACAGCAATTGAATGGGTCCCAGGAGGTTCTCTGGACACACAGCGGCCACTTGTGACAGCCAAGGGAGACCTTGGGGTCAGTTCACCCTCGCTTAAGGTCCTGGCTCTGCCGTGGTCATTTGTGTGAGCCTGGGCAGGCAGCTTAAACTCTTGCAGCTCTGAGTTTCTAATCTGCGAAGTAGGATAATACTGCTGGCTTGGTGGGGTGGTACCGGGAGCAGCCGACTCCTCTGCCACTCTGCTTGGGCCGTCATAGCCTGGCCCTGTGTGTTTCTGGCTAAGGGCATTGTCTGAGCCAGCAACGATGCAGACATAAGAGGGGGACTTCCAAAAGTTCATGAAAGGGGCCGGGGCTGTGGGGTAGCAGGTAAAGCTGCCACCTGCAGTGCCAGAATCCCATATGGGCACCGGTTCAAGTCCTGGCTGCTCCACTTTTGATCCAGCTCTCTGCTATGGCCTGGGAAAACAGTAGAAGATGGCCCAAGTCCTTGGGCCCTTGCACCCATGTGGGAGACCTAGAAGAAGCTCCTGGCTCCTGGTTTCAGATGGGTGCAGCTTATGCTGTTGTGGCCAATTGGGGAGTGAACCATTGGATGGAAGACCTCTCTCTCTCTCTCTCTCTTTCTCTCTGCCTCTCCTTCTCTCTCTGTGTAACTCTGATTTTCAAATAAATAAATAAATAAATCTTTTTTTAAAAAAAGATAGAGTGGAAGTTTTTATGTGCAAAATAAATGCATGTTTTTTTCATAATACACATTTCCATGTACTTTTTTGAAGACTCGTTGTGAAGTGCTTTGGATCTGATCCTCCATTCCCCTCCATGATAATCCTCAAACACACAGCATCAGAAGGCTGTTTCCTCACTCCTTACCAGGACGGTAATAAGTCCCTGTCTCTCCAAGCGTCCCCTATGAGTGTGTGAGTTTCTGGTATCCGCCCCAGTAACCTGCTCATCCACACATCCTCTGCCGGCTGCCTTGCCTTTCCTTCTTCTTCCAAAACCCTCACCGTGCTTCCCAGAGTCACCCCTCAGAGAACTGTGTTCACCCAAAGCTGTTTAAAAATGATTTACTTATTTATTTGAAATGCAGGGTTACAGAGTCAGAGGGAGATCTTCCATCCACTGGTTCACTCCCCAAATGCTTGCAATGCCCAGGGCAAGGGCCAGGAGGCTGGAGCTCCATCCAGGTCTTCCACATGGGTGACAGGGGTCCAAGCACTTAGGCCATCTTTTGCTGCTTATCAGACCACCAGCAGGGAGCTGGATCAGAAGTGGAGCAGCCAGTGCCCATATGGGAAGCCAGCACTGCAGGTGGCTTTACCCTCTGGGCCACAATGCTGGCCCCCACCTAAATCTTTACTTTGGCCTCATGTTGGGACATGCAAAGCAAGATGTTAACGTGCATGATTAAGGAATAAACCACAATTAGGGATTCCCTTGACTGTGTAAGATTCAATAGATGTGTTATCTTTAAATGATGAATGAAAGTGAGAGAAGCAGCAGAAATTCAGATCAGAAAGGAATTCGAAATCACTGCAACGTAATGTGTCCCCATTCTCTTCCACGCCTCCCAGGGAGGGGACTGAAATAAGTCCCAGCTCCCAGCTCCACGGTCATAGCTGCAGTCCCAGATCACAGGGAATGAATTCTGCTTTGATGACTGCATTCTTTTTAAGAAGACAGTCAGTGAAACTGATTTAGGAGAGATTTCCCTCAAAAATGTTTAAGCCAAAAAAAAAAAAATGGGGGGCCCTTTAAAGGAGTAATAAGCATCTATTATTTTGGAAAATTCACTAGCACAGATCAGCTCATTCCTGGACAATGGCAGATAAACGAGACTGGATTGAGGCAACACCTGCACCGATGTTTGTCATGTCTCTGCCAAGGCGTGGCGGGCTTTGTGAATGAAGTGGATTCCTCATTATCTCAGCTATTGTTCCACAAATCAAAGCTATTACCAATGCCCATGCCTTATTCTGCATAACTCAGCCACAATACAAGGAGAAGTGAGAAAATAAGCGATAGAGTGAATAACATGTTCTCAGTACCCCATTTCCCAGCTGATTCTTTTTAGTTTTTCCATTACAAAGGGAGTCCATGATCATCATAAAAAATGAGAACAATGAAAAAATAGGGCTGAGCCACTCTTCTTGGACTGACATTGTCTAAAACAGCCAGCAAGATGCGCTGAGCCCATGCATGTGTATTTATAAAAAGGCACTGGGCTCCCAGCTATGCTCTTCCGACTCCCACCCACCGGACCCCCTCCCCGTCACCAACGTTTTGTTTAGTGGGTGGTCTCACAGAATTCCATGGCATGGATGTCCCACATGTTACCCATTCCCCTTTTGGATACTCAATATGTACAAATTATTAGACTGTGAACATCTTTGAACATTAACCTTGCTCACTTAGGACCAACATCTACAAAACGGATTGCTAGAATTGGAGCGACAAAGTTCAAGGCCATACACTTTTTTTTTTTAATCTTTTTCTCAGTTCCTACAAACTGCCTTACAAATAGGCCAAAAGTGTATTTTATTTTTGAGTGAATATGCATTAAAAATTACTTACAAGAGAGCTATTTTTCCTCCACTTTTGTTGACTAGTAGTATTTTTTTTTTTCTATGAGTTGTGTGGAAATAAATACAGACTATGAAATGAGGGCAAGTGAAGGCTACTCCTGCAGAGCCTGTGATAGCACCGGTGTCAGCCATCATCGCCTGCATTTTGGCAGAGACCCGAAAGGCAGGGAGTAGGGATGGAGAGGTCTGTAATGGAAGACAGGAAAAGCAGTAAGTCACGTGGCCCCTGCTGGTGGGCTGTTGGCACGGGGAAGCAGGAGGCAGAATAACCAACAGCAAGGCACCCTGTGTGGTTGGTTAGGGGAGCATATTTGGCTTTTTTTTTGATAGGTCCTAGGATGACTAAGGAGTAAAACTTAGGGAAACTGTTACTCATTAAGTCCTGGCTGTGTTGGGCCATTGGCTGAAGAGATTATGGTTTGGTTTACTCCAGATTGTAGATTCAAATTCTGTATTTGTTTATGATCTGACCATCACCCATTAGTCTAAATGATCTATAACTTAGGATGGTTTAACTCATGATTTTTTGACTTTACAATGGTGCAAAGGTGATGTGCATTCAGTAGGAACCATACTTTGAATTTTGATCTTTTCCCAGGCAAGTGATCTGCAGTAAGATCCTCTCTTGGAATCCTGGGCGGTACCTAGAACCCCACTTCCAGTCATCCACATAATCACAAGGGGGAAGCACAAGTACTCTGTAGTACACTGTGTTGGCATTTTTTTGATATGGGTATTCAACAAATTGTATGAGATATTTAACACTTTATTATAAAAGGGATATAGGTTAGGTGGTTTTGCTAAGGGATGACCATGTTTAAAGCAAGCTAAGGGGCCAGCGCTGTGGTGCAGTGGGTTAATCCTCCTCCTGCGGTACCAACATTTCATACGGGCGCCAGTTCTAGTCCTGGCTGCTCCACTTCCAATCCAGCTCTCTGCTATGGCCTGGGAAAGCAGTAGAAAATGGCTCAAGTCCTTAGGCCCCTGCACCCACATGGGAGACCCAGAAAAAGATCCTGGTTCCTGGCTTTGGATCAGCGCAGCTCTGACTGTTGCAGCCAATTGGGGAGTGAACCATTGGATGGAAGACCTCTCTCTGCCTTTCCTCCTCTCTCTGTGTAACTCTGACTTTCAAATAAATAAATATATCCTAAAATAAATAAATAAATAAAGCAAGCTAAGCTATGGTATTTTATTAGATGGTTGCAATTAGTACATTTTCAACATAACGATATTTCTTAAATACTTCTTAAAACTTAAAATGGTTTTACTGGGATGTAACGTCATCCTAAGTCAAGAAGCTCCTCTATGTTCATCCTCAACTGCTTCTTCATTTCTGTTGCCTGTATTACTATAGGTTGGGTCGTTGGTCTTCTTCCCTCATTTTTTTTTAACCCAGAGCAGAGTCGCCAGTGTCATGGCTTCAGTCTTTGGGATTCTGCCACATAATTAAAAAGAAACTCATTCATGTTTGCTTAGGGGAGACTTTTCAAAGCTGAAGAGCATGTGTGTACATAGTCCTCCTGCCACACAGTTAACATTTCTTAGGATAACAAAGGAAAATTTAACCTCTCAAAACAATATGCTTTGCACAAACAAATCAGGCCTGTGTTTCCCCTGCATGAGGCCTGCATGGGGATGAGAGAGCTCTGGGCCATTTGGGGCAGAGTTTATGGAAACTTCACAGAGTGTGGTGAACGGGAGCCTATGGGTGCCATGTCTGTGGAACCTCCAGAAGGAAGATCTTTGCACCAGTCCCTGTGCTGCTCTGCAAAAAGCTTGCATTGAAAGGTCTGCAAAGCCTCATCATGCTTAAGACAAAACTTTAGGATACATATTAAGCATGTCTTTCAATCTTTAATCTTGGAAAGAAGCACATCAAATCACTCACCAAGAAGTCTACGTGAGTCACTCTTTCATGGAGTCAAGAAATCTTGGGGCTGCCTCATCAGCTGCCTTTGGGTTCCCCTTGTACTGGTCTTGAGTTTCCAACCACCAGCTGGGTTGCCCCTGGGGGTTGATGTCCCCTCTCCCTGAAGCAGTGGCTGCAGGGAGCCTAGAGTGCAAGCCCAACCCATTGCTTGGGCATAGCTCACACTGGGGCTTCCCCGTGGGCCCACTTCTGCAGGTCTTGCCCACAGGGCATCTTACCTGGCTTCTCCTTTACTCTGCCCTGCTTCCTCCTCTCCCCAGTATGGAAAGAACCCCTTAACAAACCACTTGCCTATCCATCAGTGTGACATTGTCTGTTTTTAAGGAAGCAGAGGTAAAGCAGCATCCTAATTCCTATTCTAATTCTAATGCTAATGCTAATGCTATCTAGCATTCCCAATTCTATCCCAACTTCCTACCCTCTCCAGGCCTCTGCTTACACCTAGAAAATGAGAATCTGGCCGAGGCTCAACAGGCTAATCCTCCACCTTGCAGCTCCAGCACACCGGATTCTGTCCCGGTTGCCCCTCTTCCAGGCTATGCTATGGCAAAGTGGAGGATGGCCCAAGTGCTTGGGCCCTGCATCCCATGGAGAAGCACCTGGCTCCTGCCATTGGATCAGCGCGGTGCGCCGGCCGCGGCGGCCATTCGAGGGTGAACCAACGGCAAAGGAAGACCTTTCTCTCTGTCTCTCTCTCTCTCACTGTCCACTCTACCTGTCAAGAATGAATGAATAAATAAATAAATAAATAAGTAAATAGAAAATGAGAATCTGGACTGAATTTTAAATTTTTTTAGAAGTACTCAGAGAACTGCACACTTTATTTTTTTAAAAGCTGCACCCCCTTAAAGCAGCCCAATTTTTAAGAGATTTTATTTATTTATGTGAGATGTAAAGTTACAGACAACGAGAAGGAGAGGTAGAGAGAGAGGCTTCCATCCACTGGTTCACTCCCCAAATGGCTACAATGGCTGGAGCTGGGCCAATCCTAATCCAGGAACCAGGAGCTTCTTCCAGGTCTCCCACGTAGGTGCAGGGACCCAAGCACTTGGGCCATCTTCTACTGCTTTCCCAGTCCACAGCAGAGAGCTGAATTGGAAGAGGAGCAGGCAAGACTCGAACCAGCGCCCATATGGGATGCCGGCACTGCAGAAGGCTTAGCCTACTAGGCCACGGTGTCGACCCTGGACCAAACTATTTAGAAGGTCATTTAAAGAACTCCATGATTGCCTTTAAATGCAATGTCTAAATGTTGCCATAGCCACAGACTGGGTAAGTTAGAGAACTTTACTTGGATCATGCTTCTGGAGGGTGGGAAGTCAAGTGTGTGCTGACAGCTTTGGGCAGGACTTTTGTGTATCACTAGTTCATGGCAGAGAAAGTAGACGGGCAGGCAAGCTGCCTTTTATGACAAGCCCTCTCCCTTGAGAACTGTCTTAGTCCATTCATGAGAACGGAGCCCTCATGACTCAAACATCTCCAACTGGACCTTACCCCCCAACATGGGGGTGTTAAGGTTCCAACCATGAACTTCCCGGGGACACATTCAAAGCACGGTGCGTGGTGACATGTTGTAGCCCGTGCCGAGAAGGGGTCTGCGGCTTGGGCTCCTGGGCTTCTTTCAGACGATCACCGAAGCGCTGGAAATTGCAGGCAAAACTGTATGCGACTGTTTTCCGGCTCACGGCTTTCCTTGGATTTCCAAGCAGCCCATCGGCCCTCCACCCAAGTGAGTATCCACTCTTTACCGTTTGTTGTTTGCAGACAGCAGCAGGGCTGTGGAAAGAGCGGCCCCTACTCTATCTAAAACATCTGTCTTTGGAGGTTAATAACGGTTAAAACCACTTAATACTTATTTTAAAGTGAAAGAAAGAAGTAAGCAACAATTAACAGAATAACCTACAACAGAGCTAATCAGGATCTTCCTTGCCTAGACTGGGGCGGCCTTTTCTCTTACAAACACAGTCTTTTGTAGATTCAGACCTTTTTAAAAAATATTTATTTTATTTATTTGAGTTACAGAGAGAGGTAGAGACATAGAGAGAGAGAGGTCTTCCAACTGCTGGTTCACTCCCCGGTTGGCCGCAACAGCCAGAGCTGCGCCAGTGAGAAGCTAGGAGCCAGGATTCTGGGTCTCCCACGCAGGTACAGAAGCCCAAGGACTTAGGCCATCTTCCACTGCTTCCCCAGGTCATAGCAGAGAGCTGGATCAGAAGAGGAGCAGCCGGGACTCAAACTGGAGCCCACATGGGATGGCAGCACTGCAGGTTGAGGTTTCAACCCACTATGCCACAGCGCCTGCCCCGGTTCAGACCTTTTTGACCTTGCATTTGGGGTTTGATATAAACTACAACCTTTTCTTTCTTTCATTTTTTTTTCAGACCCATGTTGACTAACCCAGTTTGACTTCACTAAAGAGGAAACCATGTTGGGTCAACGATTAATAAAAAAAAATGAAACCCATTTACCTGAGTTTCTCCTCTCGTTCCTCTCTCTTTCTCTCTTTTTGTGCACAAAGAGACAGACAAACACACAGACACAGTTGGGAGCATCAGAAAAAATCCCAGAATTTTTCATCAAGTGCAGGATTCAAAATCTGGTTTTGACAAGAAGAGCCCAGCTGGTTGTATTTTTGAGTTCCACTTGTTATACACACAGTAGGTCAATAAATTATGCGGCCAGCAGCTGCTCCAATTTTTAGCACCATTATGTCCCACGGGTAAACCACGCAGCAGGGGGATGGCGGGAGGCACAGAAGGCTCTCCTTGAGAAACGAGCCATTTCCTCGTGTGCATCTGGGTCAGCGTGCAAATTTCCCCTCATAAAGGGTATTTTATGAACCTAGATAATAAGAATTTCTATAAATACACATACACGGCCTCACACAATGCATATGGAAGAAATAAAGAGCAAGTAAGTGATGGGGAATTAAATGCATTGAAGGATTCAGCCAGCCCCTTAATAAACCACACGAGGGAGGCTTGAGTGGTTGTGACGTCACCGTGACAAGGACGAACATTTATAGCTTTAAACAAGCCTTCTAGGGGTTGGAGATTACAGATGAAGTTTCCAAGTTGGAGGGATTTGCCCCCCCCCCCCGCCATACTCTGATGGAAGTCAAACACATATATGCTTTCATGATTTTCCATGCTTGGTCATCCATACCTTCAGGTCTGGGAATCCAAACTAAGGCAGAGTTTCTGGTATTTGGGGAACAGTGCAGCTCTCGGGGGCCCTGGAGCCACCTCAGTATGGTCCCAACATTAACGCTGGAGAAACTCCCGGAGGGAACACTGGTCTCGGACATACCCAAGGACCCACTCTGCATTTTCCTCAGGCACACTTGCAGGTGTGCTGTGGTCCCTTTGGGGACCTATAGCTCCCTCCAATACTGACTGATTAACAGGATAGATTTAATTTCAACCAGTCACCCCATGTCGAGTGGTTGTCTGTGTCTATACTGGGCCATATCTATTATGGCACTGTATAAGTGCTCCTGTCCTTGGGATCCCCTTTCTCTAGGGTGAACTCTCAACATTCAGACTGGAGCCTCATTCCCTTGCCCCGTCCACTAGCTCAATGATTGATCTGGCTTGCACTTGACTAAGCTTTGCTCTTGCAAGAGCTGTGCAGTCTCTAAATCATGACTGAGATTGATTTATGCCCAGATTTGCCTTAGACTCTTATAATCCACCCTTGGGATAATCCTGGCGATTTTTGGCCCATCTCCTGATGGGTAGGGGCTGGGTTTGCAGCTGGATGCTTTCTCATATTCTGTTGCTTCCTTTCCTCTATCTCATCTTTGTGTCCACCTTGTTACTCCCCTCCCATGATCCATTGCTGACCTTGTTCCCTATGAAGCAGTGCCCCCACCCTGGTTTGGTGTGCAATGATGGTGGCTCTCAATAACCCTAAGCAGCACAGGAGATCTGGATCAGCTGATCCCGCTCCAGATAACACAATAGCTACCTAAGCACTGTGGAGGTGAGACCGACTCTGAGTTGCCCAGTTCCAGCTGCTCCTCCTTTTGCACATCTATCCTGTCTTCCTTGACTACAGCTCAGCTCCTGAAACCAGCTTTCCATTTATAATGGTACAACTTGACCAGGCTAAAAGATGCCTAGGTAGCTGCTACATTAATAAACTTCCCATTAACAGGACCACAGGGACAGTGCCTGCTGGCAGTGACACAGGCAGTTCCAGTACCTGCTGTTGTCAGAAGACTGCAAAAAAGAAGAGCAGTAGGGAGTCAGGACCCAAGACCAGAAATGGATAATTATCCCATCTGTAGTCACCACCCATCTATTCATACGTAGATGTTTATTTAGAAGCATCCACCATTCACCAGCCCTCATGCTAGGACTCGAAGATGCAGCGTTGGATAAGCTGACCTAGCACGTGCTCTTACGAGGCACACATACAAATGCAGAAGCTCATTAGTCATACAGCATATAATTTCTGTGAAGGGAAGGAAAACATAATGCTTGCAAGAAGGCGTAAAAGTGGAAGCTGAGCTGATGTGGGATGAGGGGTCAGGAGGAGGCTCCCTGAGGCGGGGTCCTGGATGGAGTTCTACAGGAGCAGATCCTGAGGGGGATTCATGTGCAAGTGATTATCCAGGGATGAGCTCCCAGGAAAAGTCAGCAAGGAATGAGTGAAGACGAGGGAGCCACACGCGCACCATTGCAGTCTCGCAGGGTGTGACATCAGCCCCATCCCGCAGGGGGCGCTGCAGAGTCGGGTGTGCTTCAGAGCCTGTGTTATCCCAAGCAAAGGGGCAGGGTTTTCAGGCACCTATGGGTGCTATAAACTCCCTGGGGACAAGGTAGATTCAGTAACCCAATGGCTGTCCCCCAGAGAAGAGTCACAGGGATGAGCTTTTTGGAAGAGGAGCCCACAAGAGCAGAGCACAAGCACACAAACACTGTGAAAGGGCTTGGCAAGTTTCATTTTCCATGAATCTCACAATATTATCTCACAATCATATAACTTGTACTGAAATTATATCATATATAACATCAAATATGTCTTTATATATATATATATATAAATCAATAAAACTGATTACCAAGTGATATTGCTATGGCCTAAGTTATTCAATCATTTTTATTGGTTTCAGAAATTATTTATCTATTAATTTGTTTAAAATAAGTATTTTAAACATTTCAGATGAGCAGAGAAAGAAAATTCCCCTCCACTGGTTCATTTCCTAACTGCCTGCAAGATCCAGGGCTGGCCCCAAGACCTCGAAACTCAACCCAGGTTTCCCACATGGGTTCCAGGAATGCAATGACTTGAGCTATCACTTCTGCCTCCCAGTGTCTACACAGTAGGAAGCTGGAGACAGGAGCCAGAGCTGAGTAGCAAACCCAGATTCTCTGACACAGGTATGTTAACTGGCATCTTAAGACCAAATGCCGACTCTATGTCTAAATTCTTGACACAAAATAATGGTGCACGTTTATGGGATAAATGATGGATTGATACATGTACTTACTGTGTAGCCATCAAATGGGAGTGATTAGTGTATCTGTCTTTGTGGTGAGAATATTCAAAATCCTGTCTTCTAGCTACTTTGAAATGTATATCACACAATTGTGAACTATAGTCAGCATGCTGTCCAATAGAACAGAATTTATTCTTACTTAGTTGTAATTCTGTACCTGTTATTTAACACAACTGTCACTAAGCAAGCAATGTCCTTGTCAAATAAAGGACAGCTAATCAAATTCTCCCCCATTAAATTAGCGTTCACTACAGTCCACTTTTGTAGCTAGGAGGAGCATTGTGTCTTAGCCTGCAAGGCCAGCATGGCCAGAGTCTACATCCCCAGCATGGCCAGAGGAGTCTACATCCCCAGCATGGCCAGAGTCTACATCCCCAGCATGGCCAGAGGAGTCTACATTCCCAGCTCCTCAGCGTGAGGCCACCTTGCTGCTGGCCCCATGCCTCCTGCTCTCAGCACTACCCTGCCCCGCACCCTGCTGCCATGCTCACCTCAGTCTACATGGCTCCTGCTAAGGACCACCCCATTCCACACACGGCCTCATCACAGGTTCTAGGCCCATCTCCAAGGCCAAGGCTAGTTCCTTCAATACCAATCAGACTGGCAGCATTTCAGTAACGACCAGCTTGGTCAGCTTATTGGACGATGTCATCTTGTATCACAGGTGAGCTTCATGTAATTGCAGCTAGTTACTGCTCTGTGAATCTGTAAAAGCCCTGGTAGGAAAGCATCTGTGATGTTCTTGAGAGCTACCTGGGAGCACTGGTGGACCCCACCTGTCCCAGTGACCCTGGTGATCACAGCCAGTGCTCAATAGACAGCAGTTGATTGCTGCAACCATTGGCCCATCAACTCAAGGGTATCAAAAGGATGGTTTAGCTTTGGCTCTGTGCCACTCGCTACGTTCCCACCAACTCTGAGGATATAGACAGACCTCTTTTATAGAGGGGAGGCTGCCAATATGCAATGGTTGGGGGTCACACTTCTGCCTCAGTCTGCAAACAACAGAAATTTCATTCTTCCAGCTCTGGGGACTTGAAGTCCAAGACCAAATCACCAGCAGATTTGGGGTCTGGTGAGGGTTCATAGGCAGCATCTTCTCACTGTGTTCTCTTCTGGTGGAAGGGTCAAGGTAGCTCTCTGAGGCCTCTTGGAAGGGCACTAATCCCATTCACAAGGGCCCTATCACTGTGACCTGATCAGCTCCCTAATCTCCCTAACCTTGACATTGGTGATTAGGTTTCCACATTAGAATTGTGGGGAAACTCCAAGACTCAGACTATAGCAACTTCTTTTTGTTTTTAGCTCTCCTCGTTCCAACATTGATTCCATTCTTGCATTTTGGTGCAGTGAAGGAATCTGAACACAGTGGAGCCCACAATTCCAGGAAGGAATGGAGCTGAGATGGGGATTTGACACAAATATGTCTTTCTCCTTTCTTCACCCAAGAGCACAATGTCAGAAAAATCCTCAGGCTGTGGGGGAGGGGAGTGGGGTCTCAGCTCTAGTTTCATCTTACAGCCACAAGTGCTACAAGCTTGAATGTTTTAGGCAACAGGATCCTACTCACAAACTACAAACACAATCATTTTAAGGCTGGCGAATCAACTAATCAAGCATGAGACATGGCTCCTCACTAGACCAAAGGAAGAGAGCTAGTTCACAGGGATGCTGAAGAAGCTCCGGGACAATGAACGCTCAGCTGCATTCCTCCAAGGTGTCGCCAGTATCTCAGCCATCAGACCCCAAGGAGGCCAACCCGGGAGGGGGCGGAGGGAACAGCATCAACAATAGCAGAGCCCTGGGACTATTCCCAACCAAGGCAGGCAGATCAGATAACACGTAAAGGAGGCTGGGGAAGCAAAAGACCTTCTTCTATTGTCTACATGCTCAGCCAGCGTGACTCAAAGACAGATTTTTAAATATGTAACAGCATTCAGGTAAACAGGGCAAGCTTGCTAATAACCGCGCAATTCAGCAATCGCTCCTCCAAATAAATACATTAGAAATGTCATTACTCTAATCAGATTAACTGCTGTCCCTCATGGTATGCCTTGAATAATCATTGAAATCCTCCCTAGTGAACTTGGCAAGTGCATTGCCTAGAAATTCACAGACGAAATGGTGGTTTGCTAGTGTTTTTCCCTCTTTGAAGAAGTTTCATAAACATTTTAAAATGGATTGTTTTTCCCCCATATGTAGGCAACTTCCCATAGTCAGATGAGCCGTGCTCAGTTCCGGCTTCCCCAGCACCGGGGCATAATTTTTATGTTGCATTTTATCATTCATTGCAGCAACGCGTGTCTTTTATGAGAACAATTGGTATGGTAGGTTAAATGTCATTATTTTCAAAACTACCCTCACGGATTAGCAGCTACACCACCTCCTGAACACTCGCACTTGAATATCTGAACTATGGTTCATAATTGCATTATTCACTGGGCTGATTCTTCTTGCTAATAATGTCTACAAATGCTTTTTCAATAGCTGGGTATCCACTCGTCTGAACCAAACATCCTCCACCCATTATGAACTGGGCGACAGCTGGGATCTCTTGTAAGTAAATTGATATCTAGTGATGAGTTATTTGCTATCATAGTTACATTCATGATGTAAAGGCCATTGAAATTCAAGGCTGTGTTATCGGATGTTCAGCATTTTCTTTATCTCCTGATATTTAAGAGGGAGAAGTACTATAATTGTTCATTAAAATAATTTGCCCATGAAAAAGAAAATGCTCTTTTCTGCTGTGGAATATTTAGGAGTGTTAATGAACAAATAATAACTAGATCAGCGAATGGGCATCTACTCTTTTCTAGAATGGAGACAGGCACTCGTACACATGTTACAAATCCACTGAGATGAGGACTTTCCGTCCTAAATTGACTTTTGTTGATTTTGCTGGGTGTCTTTTTTGAAATCACTTGACCTTTTTCCACCTATGCTTCTCTATCATGAAATAATCAATAGTCATTATGATTTATCCATGTATAGGGAAAAGAGAGGAAACAGTTGAAAATTCAGCCAACAGCAGCTCTCCCAAAGTAGCTCAGAAGCCAATGGCACTGTCCTGCCTGCCTTTTCTATTCCTGTCTGGAAAACTCACCTCTCTCCCCTGTTGTATTTCTTTCTTCAATTCATCAACAGTATTTCTTTGTAATTGGTTTTCATAGGAGACACTTGTATCTATCAGTCATATCCACTCCCAGTAGGAATCCCTGCCATCCCATAATATCTTCCAACACAGCAGGGCAATTTTCTTTTTCAAGAGAAATAAATGTGGACGCAGAGCCAAGACCATGGCCAAATTTATGAAGCCAAGTGTGGGAGTGTAATTGGGTCTCTGTAGTGAGTTTCTGGCTGTGAATATGTACAAATGTCCATTTTTTTTAGTAGAAAGCTTTTATTTAATAAATATAAATTTCATGAGTACAACTTTTGGATTATAGTGGTTCTTCCCCCATACCCACCCTCCCACCCCCAAGCCATCCCACCTCCCACTCCCTCTCCCATCCTGTTCTTCATTAAGATTCATTTTTAATTAAATTTCTATACAGAGGATCAACTCTATAGTAAGCAAATATTTCAACAGTTTGCACCTACATATACACACAAAGTATAAAGGCAAATGTCCTTTTGTGAGAAGAAAAATAGACCAGTCCCTCATTTCTCAACCTATGGTGCCTTCAAAAAATAATGTTTGACTCTGGTTTGTGGAACACTTAAGATGTCTTTGGATTGACCAAGCATTCCTACATATTTGCAAGGATAAAAGGATCTTGGGTAGGAAGGAAACCTTCAGCTCATCTGCTCTGATTCCTGTGTGTTTTGTACATAGGGTGCTGACACACAGCTCAATAGTGACAGGACTCAATCAAGAAGACAGATGTCTTTAAATGCAGTTCTTCGTGATCAGTGTTGTGGTACAGCAGGTTAAGCCACTGCTTGTGATGCCAGCATCCCACGCTGGAGTGTAAGTTCAAATCCCAGCTGCTCTTTTTCCCATCCAGTTCTCTGATATGGACTGGGAAAACAATAGAAGATGGCCCAAGTACTTGGGTCCCTGCCATCCATATGTGAGATCAGGATGAAGTTCCAGGCTCTTGGCTTCCACCAGACCAAGCCCTGACTGTAATAGTCATTTTGGGAGTGAACCAACAAATGGAAGAACTCTCTCTCTCTCTGGAAAAAAAATATATAGATAGATAAATAGATAGATAGATAGATAGATAGATAGATAGATAGATATAAAATCTTAAAATCACATACAGTTCTGTGCCCTTTCCTTCTTCCTGTGATTTTATGCTACACCACCTTCCCCTCTTCTCTCTTCCTCTGGAAGTCTGTAAAAGTAATCCTCAGCCAAGAGTCATTCATCCAGCAGCCCTCCCCAGTGGGCATTTCCCAAGCATTTGTGCTACCACACGGCGGGCCCAAGTTCTCAGAGGCCAGGGACACAAGCTCCGAACAGAACTGAAAGCGTTGAGAGGACCACACCAGCATCCTCAGCAGACCTCATGCTGTTCCCACAACTCTTCGAAGAGCAAGTGGCCGTTGTCATTTCTTCTTTCCCTACCAAGCCAATCAAGCTTATTGCTTCTTTTCTTAAGAGAAAGTAAGCGGCAGCATTCCCAGGATTCCCAGGTTCGTTCCTGGAATTCAGCCTTCCCCTCCCCATGATTATCCAGTCAAGTGGATTCTGAGAGCCGCCAATAGCAGCTTTCCAGAAAAACTAGCTCAGTTGGCAGCCTGCCTTCCCTGTCACTTCTTTAAAGTGACAATGTCCTGCTCCTGAACAGAGGCCTTTCCCAAAGCATCAAGCTTTCTTTTAGCCTCCACAGGAAGAAGATCAGTAAGCCAGGCTCTGTCCACCCAATCCTCATTCCACGACCTGAGATCTAAAAATGAATCCAAGGCCAGGCTCATAACTCTATCAAGCTAAGACATGCACTGGAATCTTTCCTATCTCCAGAGTACTTAAGTGTTATTTATTTATTTTTCATTTGATTTGAAAGGCAGAGAGACCGTGAGAAAGAGAGAGAAAGAGAGCAGGAGAAAGAAAGATCTAGTCTGCAAGAGCTGGAACTGGGCAAGACTGAAGCCAGGAAACCAGAATTCAAAGCGGGTCCCCCATGTATGTGGTGGGCACCCAAGTACTTGAGCCATTACCGCTGCCTCCCAGGGTGTGCATTAGCAGGAAGCTGGAATTGGAAGTGGAGCCAAGACTCCAACCCAGGCATTCTGATGTAGGATACAGGCATCCTAAGAGTGTCTCAGCCATTGCTCCAAATACCCACCACTTGGCTCAGTCACATATGTCATACACATATCCATACAAAGCAAAGGATCATTTTACTGAATTATTCTTAAGCCAAGGTACTTAAAAATTCATGAAAAATGGAATTAAATACATATTTTCCATGAGCATTTTGAAAACCCATCGTGTTCTTATATTCAGTGGGAAATTGTCAGCCATCAACTACATAAGGCTCTGAGCCATGAGTTAAGGCTGAAACAAGGAAAGTTATGATGCTCGCCATCTGGAGTTCACAGTCTGGTAGGAAAGTGCATGAAAATCTCAAGAATCCTACTGGACAGTTTCTATCTACTCACTAAAACAGCTGATGCCAAATGTACTTAATTAATTAGGTGAAAGACAACTCCTCTGAATTGAATGGAAGCTACTCACAGATTGACTTTCCTGCGGTGGGCACTGTAATGGCGAGTGTAAACCACTGCTTGCAATGTCCACTTCCCATATTGATACTCCAGTTCTAGTCCCAGCTACTCCACTTCCAATCCAACTCCCTGCTAATGTTCCTGGGAAGCAACGAAGGAGGACTCAAGTACCTGAGTTCCTGCCACCCATGCGGGAGACGTGGATGGAGTCCCTGGCACCCAGATTTGGCCTGGCCCAGCTCTGGCATTTGTGGCCATTTGAGGAGTGAACCAATGGATGGAAGATCTCTCTCTCTCTCTCTCTCTCTCTCTCTCTCTTTCTCTCCCCTTCTCTGTCATTCTGCCTTTCAAGTAAATAGACAAATATTTAAAAATAAAAGAAATTGACTTTCCTCAAGTATATGTATCTCTGGTGATGTAGAGTTGGGAAAGGAGTCCTTTGATTGCGTTGTGACTGCTTATGGGGAAATTCAAATGACTACATGGAAAAGTATAAGACAATTAATAGAACAAGTAGATTCCACACATATAAGAAAACAGACACAAATCTAGCATCCATTTGCAATTAAATTATTAGGAGATTGTGATGTTACTCAGAACTAACTATATGGGCTAGCGTTATAGCGTAGCGGGTAAAGCCACTGCCTGCAGTGCCAGTATCCCATATGGGCACCGGTTCAAGACCCAGATGCTTCACTTCCGATCCAGCTCTCTGCTATGGCCTGGGAAAGCAGTGAAAGATGGCCCAAGTCCTTGGGCCCCTGCACCCACATAGGAGACCTGGAGGAAGCTCCTGGCTCCTGGCTTCAGATCGGCACAGCTCTAGCTGTTGCAGCCAATTGGGGAGTGAACCAGCATATGGAAGACCTCTCTCTCTTTCTCTCTGTCTCTCTCTCCCTCTCTCTCCCTCTCCCTCTCCCTCTCTCTGACTCTCCTTCTCTCTGTGTAACTCTGACTTTCAAATAAATAAATCTTAAAAAAAGAACTAACTATAAATATCCCGTATATGATTTTTCACCCTGGAGCTCAGAGCATGCCTTGCAGTATGCGCTTTGGACATGGCGCTGAATCAGCAGCGTGCAGCACTGATGAGCCCCTGCCATCAATTTGTAATAAATGGCATCTCATCACCTGCGTACGGCGACCCTGCAATTTCGAGAAGCCCTGGCATGCTTCCCCTTGCAGAGGAAAAACTCTTGCTGGAAGCAATTCCTCATCCCCAGCTCAGTTAGAGCAAGCTCCCTGCTTGACCCAGTGGGAGTGGATCTCTCACTCACGTAAGGGCGCAGGGTGGCCTTCCTGGGTGGCCTGAATCCGGACTCTTTCCAGCTGGAGGTTCCACCAGGCCCTGGCACTCGAATCCTTGTTCCAACTGACAGGTGGATGCAGGGAGAGAGTGTGGAGGATCCAGTGGGAAGTTTCTACAGGGCAGCCCTGCAATGGGCAGATGTCACTTCCATTCCATTTCGTAGCCAGAAGTCCCAGCCAAACCCAACAGCAAAGAAAGCTGGGATGAGTGGTTGGTCTGCTCCCAGATGAAAGGGAAAGTGAGTCGGTGAGAAAGCCACCAGTCTCTGCCACAGTCCTGAATGACTCTGGTGTTGCCTTCACGAGGGAAGAAAATATTATATAAGCATAATAGGACTAATTATAGGTATGCACCACAGGAAAATTTTAATCCTTAGCATTCTTACTTGAATACTTGTGCTGTGGCATAGTGGGTAAGGCTGCCCCTGCAACAGCAGCATCCCAAATGGACACCAGTTTGTGTCCCAGCTGCTCCACTTCTGATCCAGCTTCCTGCCAATGACCTGGGGAAAGCAGCAGAAGATGGCCCAAGTGTTTGGGCCCCTGCCACCTAAGTGGGAGATCAGGATGAAGCTCCTGGCTCTTGGCTTCAGCTTGGCTCAGCCCTGGCCATTATGGCCATCTGGGGAATGAAGAAGTGGATGGGAGATTTCTCTGTCTCTCCCTCTCTCTGAAATTCTTTCAAAATAAATATTGAAATAGTATTTTTACTTGATTTGATCTTCAAACCAATAAGCCAACCAATATAAATAGAAAGATCAAGTGGGGGCATTTGGCTGAGCAGTTAAGATGTAAGTCAAGACAGATATGTCCCATACTGGATATATCTGGGTTTGACTTGGGGTTCTGGTTCCCAGTTACAGCTTCTGGCTGATGCAGACCCTGGGAGGCAGCAGACGATGGCTCAATTACTTGGGTCCCTTGATTGAGTTCCTGGCTCCTGAGTCTCATTCTGGCCCAGTTTTGTATGTTGAAGGCACTTGTAGAATGAACCGTTGAATGAGAACTCTTTCTTGCACTCTCTCTCTCTCTCTCTCTCTCTGTCTCTCATGTAAAGCGAAAAAAAAAAAAAAACTATCCAACATTTACCTTGGCCAAACTATTTTCATGTCCTCAAGTGTCAATTCATTATTCATTATGAAAACATAGCCCAACTCTGCTGCTTAGCACTGCTGTACTGAACTTTGATTTGTAAAACCTAAGCTTCTTTAGAAAAGAAAACAGCCAGCGCCAGTGCTGTGGCACAGCGGGTTAATGCCCTGGCCTGAAGCACCAGCATCCCATGTGGGCACCGGTTCAAGACCCAGCTGCTCCTCTTCTGATCCAGCTCTCTGCTATGGCCTGGGAAAGCAGTAGGAGATGGCCCAAGTCCCTGGGCCCCTCCACTCATGTGGGAGACCCAGAGGAAGCTCCTGACTCCTGGTCTCGGATTGGCACAGCCCTGGCTGTTGCAGCCAACTGGGGCGTGAACCATTGGATAGAAGACCTCTCTCTCTCTCTCTCTCTCTTTCTCTCTCTCTCTCTCCTTCTCCTCTCTCTGTGTAGCTCTGACTTTTTTAAAGATGATAAATACATCTTTAAAAAAAAGAAGAAAATAGCAGATCAGATGACAACAGCTTCATAATGAAGTTTAAAGCAAGACTTACTGCCAGGGGCCATCTGCAAGATGGACTTTTATGTGGAAAAGCAAGAAAACTAGGAGAATACAAATGTACTAAAAACTTCATCGAAAATAGAACTAAAAGATAAGTTGATTTTTGCTGCAAAGAAAATTTGAAATCCATGCAGGCTTGAGTTTTCCGAATGCCAGAGTCACGAGTCACTTAATAACAGGAAAGACGTTCTGAGAAACATGATATTCAGTGATTTCATTATTGTGGGAACACCAGAGAGTGACTTACACAGAGAGGTGTCATCTCACGGGGAGGCTGCCATCGGCTGAACCATCACTACGTGGCACAGGACTGAATTTGTAATTGTTGTCTATGGTCACAAATGAGCAGCTCTGAACAACAGATGTCAGATCAGGAGTGTGGACGGGAGCCAGCCTTGTCCTCTGCCTGGTGTGTCACTACACAGAGAGAGAGATGGTGACTGGGGCTGTGAGCCCCTCTGAGGTTCAGGATCCTCTTCCAAGTTCATCAGGCTGTGCTCCAGGGGTCATTCTCAGCAACCGGACCTACCCCCCAAGTCCCAGCATGAGGTTACTGACTTCTTCAGAGCCAGAAGCTTTGGGGAGTCTCATGGGGACACCATCTCGTCCTCTCCCCTGGCCCAGCCCACACTCCAAGGTTAATAAAGGGCAGGTACACAAGGGGACCGAGGTCTCAGGAGCCCTGCTAGAAGGGGGCCTTCCACACTATTATTTCTCAACGAGCGGGATGAGCACTTGCTGTTCAGACACAAAACACATCTGCATGAGGACAGGAGAAGCCGAGACAGAAGGCTGGGATGGAAAGGGAGGAGGTCTCTGTGGCTTTCTAGATCACTCCTGTGACTGTGATGTTGTCATAGTCATGTATTGCTGATTCAGATGGAGTCGGTAATTAGCACGAGACCAGCATGTTCAGTGCTTCTCTGTGGAACTCAGAGTTGTCCCAGGAGACAGCAACAAGGCATCTGTCAGGCCCCATGGTGCAGGGCTGGTGCATGGCCAGGATCCCGGCTTCCACTGCCTCATCTGGTAGACACCAGCTCAGAGCAGTCCAGGGAAGAAGCCTGTGACAGCTGAGTGCTTCCTTCTGGGAAACCCTTCCAGGCATGGGCATTTAGCCCAACAGTGAAGCTGCCAGTTAGGACATCTCTTTTCCATATTGCAGTACCTGAGTATGATCCCTGCTCCCAGCTTCCTGCTAGTGTGCAACGTGGGAGGCAGCAGGGATGGCTCAAGTAATTGGAATCTACCGCCCACGTGGGAGACCTAGATTGAGAGCCTGTGGCCTGGCTTCAGCCTCAGCGCAGCCCCAGACATTGCAGGTGTTTGGTGAGGGAGCCAGCAGATGGAAGGTTGGTTTTCTCTTTCCCCCTCCCCCTCCCTCCTACCTCCCTTCCCCTTTCCTCTCCCCTTTCCCCTCCCCTTCCCCCTCCCTCTCCCTTCCCCTCTCACTCTCTCCCCTCCCCTTTCCCCACCCTCTCCTTCTCCCTCTCCCTCTCTGTCTCTGTCTCTAGGTTTCTCTGTCTCTCTGTCTCCACCTCTCTCTCCCTCTTTTTCTCTGCCTCTAAGATTAATTAATCTAAAAACTTAAAAATTAAAAAAGAAATACAAACCAAAGTAGTAAAATAAAGCAACTGACTCTCAGTATTCCGGCCACCTAGGCTGAACTTAGCTAGAAAACCTATGTCAGGTCGCTACTTGCTTATTTTATTCATTTTTCATATCCGACTTGGTAGTGGCTTATACCAAGAGTAAAGTCTGTTTTTCTCCCGGATGTCAGTGTTGGGTGGGAGACAGGACTTGGGCAGTGAGGGAAACAGGCATCCAGAGGAGCATGGGCAGGGAGGCAAGGAGAGGAAGTAGGTTGAGGGGTCCTATTGAGCAGGATCCTGCTGGGGCAGCTGGGGCATCACTCGGGGTCCCCAGGAAACAGTGAGAAGTCAGCCCCTTCCCAGGGGCACGGGAACTGGTATTTCTCCATCATGTCCTCTCCATCATTATTTGGAGACTGCACCCAAGGAAGATGTCAGCTTTCTAGCACTTCTAGCCTGGTCCAGTTGTGGGTTAAAAAATATTTCCTGCAGAGAAGAACAAGCTTTTCCAGAAGGAAATGTTCCGGTGAGTGAGTTGGTGACGGGGAAGCCTGGAGACAGAGTGGAGCATCCATAGCGCATGCTGCACCCCCAGATCTGCAACTAGAAAATACTGCTCTCCACCATTCCTGCAATTCAACCCACTGCCTTTTACTGCTTGTTTTTAACTTAATACACTGCTTTCTCCTCCTCCTTCTTTTCTTATTTATTTAAAAGGCAGAATGCCAGAAAGAAAGAGAGAGAGAGATCTTCCATCCACTGGTTCACTCCCCATATACCCGTGAAAGCCAAAGGTGGGGCAGGCTGAAGTCAGGAGACAGGAATTCCATGTGAGTTTCACACATGGTTGTCAGAGCCCAAGCACTTGGACCATCATCCACTGCCTTCCCAGGTGCATCAGCAGGAGCTGGGTCAGAAGTGGAGCAGCTGGGACTTGAACCAGTGCAATAGCCTATGTTAAAGGGAAGTGCTCCAGAAATGTTTACAGAATCCTAACAGAACCTCGGGAAGTTTACAGAAAAATGGATCAGGAAGTACAGAGAGTTCCCAACACCCACTCTCCCTCCACTTCCTATGGTCATTATTATTATATTAGTAGTATTAATTATTATTTGAGTGTTACAATTGATGATCCACTATCAACGCATTGTGATTAACCAATGTCCACATGCACTTGGGTTTCACTCTTTGTCTTGAGAGCATATGGATGTTGACAAAAGTACAATGACATGCATCTGTCACTCCTGCAATACCCAGAATTCCCAGAATCCGCAACGCATGTGCAAAGAGTCTGCATGAATTCGAAAGTGCCCATACAAACCCGATTCTGATTTGTCAAGGAAGAAATCAACCAGTCAGTTCTCTTGGCTGAAGATGGAACTATCCTTAATTCTTCTAGGTTGGTCAGAATGCACCTGCCTTGGACTTTTTCAGCAAGAGGATCCCCTACAGAAACACTCCAAGCAAAGATGGGAGGGCAGCACGTTCTGTTTTGTGTTTGCATCAGGAGGAGAGGACACAGCCCGTGTTGGGGGGCTCTGAGGGCAGCACACTGGTGCTGTAGAGCTGTGTGCTGGCCTGGGTGATTCTGCATCGAGGCACCAAGGCCAGGACACATGGTCACTCCAGCCTTGACCTGTGCAGGGTAGGGTGTGGAGGACTCCCAGTTCTCCCTCTGCAGCCTGCCAGTCCTGGAGACACACAAATACAGCTGTCAAGGCAAATCCTAGCTGCTAAGTCAATTGCAAAATAAGGCTGTCAATCATACGTGCAAAATGTCACCGTGTCACTGCCGATAACATCGACCACAGTCCCCACCACCTCACTTGATACATTCGACACCTGCACTGCCCTAGTCTCTGTTCCAGCCATTGTGTGAAAGAAACTTCTCCAGTCAGCTCTATGGTGTAGGGAGGAAAGATGATGCCTGTGACTACACATCCCATGTGGACACAGGTGCAGTCCCGGCTGCTCTACTTCAGATCCAGCTCCCTACTAATGCACCTGGGAAAGCAGTAGAAGATGGCCCAAGTCCTCGGGCCCCTGCACCCACGTGGGAGATCCAGAAGAAGCTCCTGGCTCCTGGCTTCAGCCTGGCTTACCATTGACCATTGCTGTCATCTGGGAGTGAACCAGTGGATAGAAGACCTCTTTCTGTAACTCTGACTTTCAAAACAAATAAATCATAAAAAGGAAGGAAGGAAGGAAGGAAGGAAGGAAGAAGGGAAGGAAAGAACCATCTCTCTGCCTTCAGCATAAGCATGGGTTTGGGGCTATCTGTAGGCATTCCCACCTCCTCACTCAAACATCTCCCACTATGTCTGCTTCCCTACCCCCAGAGACCATTCCCCTTCTTTCCCTGGCTGTCACTGGGACCCCACACTCCAGGAAACCAAGGCCACATTTTTGCAAACACCCATAATGAGTACCATAGGCAAGCACAAGGTACAGCCCCTGCCCTGTTTTTAAAGTGATAGACATTTGCCATAGGCTGACCATTTCAACGGCGACATACGTGTGAGCATGAGAATGACTGGGAAAGGCCAACCAGGATATTCACACGAATTAGTAATCAGGAGATAAATTGGCATCACCTACACAGAGGGGCAGGCTCTTCCAGCTGGTTTAAAAAAAAAAAAAAACAGGGCTCATAAGAAGCTAAAAATAAATTCCACCGAGATGATTCTGGGTTCATCTCACCCTTTCAGGTCTAAATAAGTCATTAAGTTTCTCTGGAGTCAAACAAGTCTCCTCATTATGATGTTCCCATAACACTAGCTTCCTGTTGCTCCGAGAACTGCGGATCACGGCGCCTGATACGCGGAAGTTTGAATACACGCTGATAAAAATCAGATTTTCTGCATGCGATGGATATTAAAAATACCAAACTTTTATGATTTTTTTTGAATGTTAAGCAGCGGCCACAGGGCTGAGGTGACCTCACCGTGTGTAAGGCGGCGAGAAGAAGAAAGACGGGGCAAACGCCCTCCCATCTTGCATCTTTAATAACTTGCCTGCTCATGCCTTCAACCGGTGTGGTCTTCCCAGCTGTAGTTGTTTGCGTAAATACTCCTGAATGCAGCGGCTTTGTCAATGGTGGTCAACTTGCCTTCGCTCAGCTCCCCAGAGACACAACCTAACCGATTCTCCCTTGGGGTTCCCTCCTGACCCAACGTGAATCTAAACTCCAGAACAAAAGTCTTCATATTTGTCCTTGTATGTCAAGGATTAACACTATTGAAAGGGCTCTCTATTATCAGCTTGTCACTTTCTTTGCTACTTAATCTCTTTTTTTTCTTGCTCAATGGCCCCCTCTTACTTTTCTGCTGGGGAAGAAATAAGAGGGCTTTCCCCCACCCCCACACCACCCCTGACTCTTTCTCTCTTGCTGGCTCTCTCTCTCTCTCTTCCCTTTTAAAGCAACTTAACCAAGTTAGAGGCCACGTTAGCGCGACCACCTGGATGCACGGGCAGGCGCCCCGCGGGCAGCCAGCTGTGCCTTTGTGCCCAGCCAGCTTTGTGCAGCCCCCCGCTCGTGGGATTGCCCTGGCTGTGTTGGCAACCACCTCCCGCCCGGCCAGTGTCCCATTCCGATTGTCCTCGACTTCCCTTGTTGAATGCTGTTTTGCAAATTATTAAGCACTGGAAGTCTATTAATCACAGTTCACGTCCCATGTAAGGCCACACAGGGGAGGCAGGGCTGGGCGGGGAAGCCCACTGGCAGGGCTGAATGTGTTGGGGGGGCTGGCCCATTCACACCCTTAACGAGATCATTACCGCTAACTAAATACAAGCCCGGCCTCGTGACCCTCTGGGGAGGCATGTGGACCAGTTTGGGACATCAATAGGGTCTCAAACCCCATGCCACTGCCTTCCAGCACTGGAAGCTCAACCAGGATCAAAAGGTACCTCGCCCTGCTCAACCCCACCCCAAGCCTCAGGCTCCTGAGCAATGCCCTTGGAGGCCGTCTGGCCGCTGCCCACTACCAGGGCGGCCGGGGTGTGGCCGGGCCAGCTCTTTAGCTGACCTGACCCACAAGCTCTTTCCTGGGACCACTTGGGAGGCTGAGCTACCCTGGACTGGTCCAGCCTGCCCACAGCTCTCACAGAGCCAAAAGACAGGCTGAGCAACCCTGCATCACCAGCCTGGGCCCAGCAGGGTGCGGGCAGCGACAGTGGGCAGGTGAGCTGTGTGTGAACTGCCGACACCTGGAAGGCGGCGTGAGTCCCCTCGGCGTGATCTGCTGCTTAGTTTGTACCCCAATGTGCCTGAGCTGAGAGCGTGATCCTCACGGGCAGACGTGTGAGGACAGCCACGCGGCCCTTCCCCCTTAAGCAAAGGTGAAGCGTGAGTGTGTGTGCATATGTGAGAACACGTGTGAGCCGGTAAACATGTGTGTCAGTGTGCATGCATGCGAGAATATGGGTGCAAGTATGTGAATGTGTGTGAGAACATGTGTACAAGTACTATGTATATGTGCATCTATGTGTGTGTGTGACTAAGATCATGAGTGTGTGTGTATATGTGTGTGAGACTGTGTATGAGTGTATATGTGTGTGAAAATGTTGCAAGCATGTGAATACATGTGTCTATGTGTGAGTGTGTATAAGTTTGTGCGTGAGAATGTGTGTGTGTGCACAAAAGTGAATGTGTGTGACTATCGTGTGAGTGTGTAAGTGTGTCTGGGCAACATGTATGAATATGTGAATATGCATATGTAAAGGTGTGCATTAATGCAATGACTGTGTAGAGAAAGAGTTCGTGTGTGTGTGTTATATCTGCAAGTGTGTGGGTGAGCATGTGTGTGGGTGAGCATGTGTGTGTTTATGTCTGTATGTTTGTGTGTCTGGAAAATATTTATCTGGGTTATTTGCTGTTCACTGTTAAATAATGTGGCAGTTCCACTGCCCAGCTGGCAGTAACAAGCCGGTGTGCTGTGTTAGGATCTGAGATTTCCTGGGGAAGGAGTGAACCCGTGGTCAATTATTTCCTAGCTATACTTATTCCTCTCTCTTTCTTCTCAAAAGAAATGGTGAAATATTCAAATATTCCAAATCACAGAAATCTTTAAAATAACAAAGAAATACCCATTTGCATTATGTTTGCAACCATGTGTTCTGATGGATACTGAAAATCAAATCATAGCAGAATACCAGCATTTCAGGGTATTTTTAAATATAAGAAGTCTGTGGCATGTGCCTATTTCTGTCCTAATCTAACAGAAGGAATCCCTCTTGGTGTGTCCGGGTTGAATTTCTTCTCCCTTTCGAAGGACGCAGTCCTTTTCAAAGTACACAACATAAAACATGGGCCCATGGTGCCTGAGGACTTGGAGTTCCTAAAGAAAGCTAAGTCTTGAATCTCTGCCTTTTTTTTTTTTTTTAATTTTAATTTTTTTTGACAGGCAAAGTGGATAGTGAGAGAGAGAGACTGAGAGAAAGATCTTCCTTTGCCGTTGGTTCACCCTCCAATGGCTACCGCGGCCGGCGCACCACGCTGATCCAAAGGCAGGAGCCAGGTGCTTCTCCTGGTCTCCCATGGGGTGCAGGGCCCAAGCACTTGGGCCATCCTCCACTGCACTCCCGGGCCACAGCAGAGAGCTGGCCTGGAAGAGGGGCAACCAGGACAGAATCCAGCGCCCCGACCGGGACTAGAACCCAATGTGCCGGCACCGAAAGGTGGAGGATTAGCCTAGTGAGCCGCGGCGCCGGCCAAATAAACTTTTTTTTAAAGGAAAAATGTAGAGCGCAAAAAAAAGTGGGGTGGCAGAGGTGACTGAATGGAAGAGCACACACCTGGGATGGACGGGCCAGTGCTTGGCCTGGCAGACTAAGGTTGGCTAAGGTGCCCTTGTTCCATACTGGAATGCCCAGCTCTGGCTCCCGACTCCAGCTTCGACTCCAGCTTCCTGCTCATGGACCTCCCTGGGGGACAGTGGTGATGGCTCAAGTGATTGGGTTCCTGCCACTCGCATGGAGACTTGGATTGAATTCTCAGCTCCATGATGGGCATTTGGGGGAGACAGCAGCTCTCTTGTCTGAGTCTCTGCCTCTCAAAGTAAATTTTGAAAATGTATAAATGCAGATAGAGCTGATGGCACAGCTCAGGTTTGACTACAGTGCAAATAGAGTACTTAGACCCAGAACAGCCAGAAGGCTTGGGGGTGAAGCCTTGTGTCTAGCAAATTGTTGGAAATACCCTTTTAAAAGCTAAGCAGGCTTCTGTTGCAATTCTTTCCTTCTTTTCTTTTCCCTCCCAGTCTGAAAGAGGAACCACTGTGGCTAAGAACCCACGAGCCTTGCTGCACTGTGGGAGGAATTCCGTTTCTTGGCTCAGCAGCGCTTGGTCTGGGGTCCTGCTTGTTCACCACTCTGAAGGAATAATCCCTAATGGCTCACTGCACCTGCAGGAGACCCAGGAACTGCTTACAGGAGTCAGAACTCAGGGCCTCTCACAGACAACAGCAGCGCTGACGTAGCTGCAGACAGCACATCGTGTCTGCGTTTTCCATTTTCATCCCAAGCATATTGATGCTCTCTGTTGTTTAAACCCCCCTAACCCTAACAACCAGACGCATTTGCAATGCGTGGACACCAGCAGTGCTGGGTTTCTGCCCCTGGGTACTGCAGGCAGCCCCATGCTGGCCTCCCAGACTCCGTAGAAGAAGTCCCTGGGGCTCCCTTCTCTCCAGTGCAGGAGCAGCCATGACGCAGGCTGGGAGCCAGGCTGCTTCAAGCAAAGCCTGCCTAAGCGAAGGCTTGATCTCTCTATGAAGCTGGGAGGGTCTGTTCCGAGCTCAGAGCTCACGCGTGGTGGCGTGTTGGGTCTCCCGCAGTCTTTCCAGCCCCCCTGTAAATTCACAGCAACGCATGGGAAGTGCCCATCACTTGGTCCTTCTGAGCATCTCACTGTCAGCGCAGCTCTGAGCTGAACAGGAGGTGAGCTCCCGTCTCAGTGACCCTGTGCTCTGACGGGGCTACACCACATAGGCAAGAACAGCAAAGGGCTGGGACCACCGCTTACGCACTGAATGGTGGATAATAGAACGTCTCTTCCTCATTGCTCAGGAAGGGTCCCCAGCACTGCTAATCTGCTTATCACCACGGCAAGGCACCCAAGCCCCGCGGTTTTCACTTGGATGCCCAAATTGGACAGGATCTAAAACCTAAACCCTTCCCTCCCCAAACTTGAAGAAAAGAGTCCTGCTCTCAAAGGTGACAACAGAACGCTAATGGCGGCACGAACCATGAAATTGCTCTTTGCCTGGCTCTCTCCACTTGGCTCTGTGGGTTGGCAGGAAGCTTCTTCAGGCAGGAAGTCGCGATTGCTTTAAACAATTACTTAATAAATAAAGATCGAGCTTTTCATCAATGGAGAGTCGCTTTTCCCTCCAGGAGTTAGCAAAGCAGTTACTCTTCGGAGTGTGATGGCATTTGTGAACCATCAAGCTGGCTGCCTGTCCTTGCCTGACAACCAGCTAAACCGGAACAGATAAGGAGGAGAGTAAAGGTTTCTCATTAAAACCCTTTGAAGTTTTATCTCGGGCATAGGAATTTTCATGAAGTAGAAAACACAATTTTCAGGTTCAGGGAACTGGAATATAATTTTGGTCAGTGTTTTAAGAATATAGCTTTATCAGAGTAGGGTTATTATTTTATAATGTGTTTCAGCTTAATCTCATGCCAGGCGCCTCTTGCTTCAATGTTGCTGTAGCCACACTGGTCTCCTTCCTGCTTCTGAAACACCCCGGGGCTGATGCTACCCCAGGGCCCTTGCATTTGCTCTTTCCGCCACCTGAGCCCCTGCCTGTCTTTTCCCCCGGAGTCTCACGTGATTCTTCCTTTTCCCACTCAGATCTCAGCGCACACGTCTCCTGGTTGAAGAGGCTTTTCCGACTGCCTCAGTACAAGTAGTCCGCACTCCACTCTGTTAACGTAGAGACATCGTCTATGCTTTAAATCTGTCTCATCCGATTATTGGTCTTTTTGTTCATTGTCTGCCTCCATGAGGGACTTGTACCTTCTTCTCTGGGAACAAAAGTATCTGACACATAGTAGGTACTTGATAAGTATTTGTTGGCAGAACTCTACTTGGAAGATAAGGAAAAGCCACTTAGCATTTTTACTTCTCTTTCAAGATTGTATTTTATGGTAGTATCAGACAACCGCCCCCTTGGGTGTGCACGTTAAAAAAAAAGGCATATCTATATCTATATATCTAGCATGCATTTATATATGTAATCTCATATCACTCACCTGTAGCAATGAAAGGTCTGTCATTATCTTTAGCCTCATGTTTATTACCCATAAGACTAAACCCACTTTACATTGTTCTACACTGAGAACCCATGAAAACATGGGCGATAAGAGCTTTGAAGAATGGCTTCAGAAATCCATCCCGCCAAGTTTTCTCTCTCTTCTAGGGTGCTTTCGGCACACAAGTGCCATTTCCCATGCAGAAGTGGGGGTGGGGGTGGGGAATAGCACACCAGGCCATCTCCAGCAGGCATGGCCCCAGCATGTCTGCTCCTTCCCAGTGGTTATGCGATGCATTTGAAATACAGTTAACATTTACTTCTTTCTGTTCACTCACAGTCATGTTAGGTTTTTTCCTACACTGTTCATTGAGCTGTTTTCTGGGTGTGTAAAAATGAACATGGTTCAAAAGTCTACCCCATGCCCACTCCTATCTCTTGTTCCTCACTGTCATCCCTTCCTCATCCCTCCCACCTCCTTCACACCCCCAACTGTCTCTTCAATGCTGGGCCAATCCATTCCTCAGGTGTGGTTAATTAACCTTGTTAGTTGCTGGTTTATCTACTTCAGATTTCTTCATTCAAACAATCAGCAAACAGATTCACTTTTTCTTGTTTTCCCCTCTTTCTTACACTCCTTGGCACTTTGCTTTTCTTCACTGAACAGTGAAAAACACTCCCTGCTAGTCCACAGGAACCTTCCTCAGGATCCTAGTTGTCCACTTTGTGGATGCACCTTCCTTTATTCTAATACTCTCCTAAGACCGAGCCTCCAAGGGGTTCTGGATATTTTTAAATCATAATGGGCTGGCACTATGGCATAGCAGGTAAAGCCACAGCCTGCAGTGCCAGCATCCCATATGGGTGCCGATTCGAGTCCCCGCTGCTCCACTTGCGATCCAGCTCTCTGCTATGACCTGGGAAAGCAGTAGAAGATGGCCCAAGTCCTTGGCCCTCTGCACCCACATGGGAGACCCAGAAGAAGCTCCTGGCCCCTGGCTTCGGATCAGCTCAGCTCCCTTTGTTGCAGCCATTTGGGGAGTGAACCACCAGATAGAAGACCTGTCTCTCCCTCCCTCTCTCTCTTTTTCTCTCTCTGCCTCTGTCTCTCTGTAACTTTGTCTTTCAAGTAAATAAATGTATTTTTAAAAAAATCATAAGCAGCACTTCTATGAATTGCCTTCTGCCTAGGGATCATGTGTCTTGGGAGATGCCCAGACTGGGCATCGCTGGGTCAAAGACAAGTGCTTAAGTAGGTTTGTTGGCTGTTGCCAAGTTCCCCTCGTCAAGAGCTATAGCAATTTGGGTTCTCACTGGTGTGCCTGAAGGTGTCTATTTCCCAAGCAGTCTCATACAAAGTGTGTTGTGGGGATTTCTGAAACATTTTCCAATCTGATAGATGTGTAATGGTATATCAGTGTAAAGTGTGTGGTCTTTTTTCTTTTTTAAGATTTATTCATTTATTTGAAAGGCAGAGCCATGGTGGGGGGGGGGGAGAGAAAGAGATCTTCCATCCTCTATTCAGTTTCCAAATAGCTGTAACACTACACTCAGGGCCAAGCCAAAGCCAGGAGCCTGGAACTCCATCCGGTCTCCCACATGGGTGGCAGGGACCCAAGCACTTGGGCCATCACCCACTGCTTTCCCAGGCACATGGGCAGGGAGCTGGATCAGAAGCAGAGCAGCCAGGACTTGAACCAGAGTGCTGATACTGGGATGCCTGTGAGGTAGGCGGCTGCTTAACCCCACAAAGCTGGCCGGCACAGCCAGCATTGCAAATTCTTGGACTCCAGCTAATGAGCATGGCTCTAACTGTCCAACTAGAAGAGCGAGAAGAGGCAGCACAGACCCTCGGGCTCTGGGCTGGAAGGATGTGCATACAGGCCCGAAGGCCAGGGCAGTGACCACGGTGGAGGCCTCTGTTTCTCCAAACCTGGGCTCTCCCTGTTCTTTCTCGTGCTTGGGCTCATGCAAGCCTCTGAAGGCTGTAACCCCGGAGGCTGCCTGTGATGGGGCTGCAGGTTCATTCGGTTACCTGGATTTCTCCCCTAGGTCAGAAATCTCTTCCAGGACCTCTTCTACACTGTCTTCCAGAACAATAACCATCGCAAGAGGACCTCCCATCCCTCAAGCCTCACCAGGGCCAGACAGACGCTCCCAAGACACGCTCTTCCCATGGCCCTGTACGGTTAGCTCAGTGTCACGTCCACTCTGCCGAAGGGGAACACAAGGTCAGACAAGGATCATTACTTGCCGAGGCCATGCATTACACGCTGGAGTCAATGGTGGAGCAGGATTTGAACCCAGCACCCTCCTAACTCCCATGCCTGCTCCTTAATAGGCTGTTTCCAGTTGCCCCCATGTGGAGTGAGCAAGACGTATCTGATGTCATGTCCCTTCCAATTTGCACCCCAGTTTTTTTTAAAACTGGGTCTTTACAGGTAAACCCAGACCTAGCAGGAAAATCTAAAACAAATGAAAAAGTTGAACTGCCTTCCAAAATAACAGCTCTGGGTTTCCCAAAGGTAATATAGTATTAAATAGGAAAAAAAAATTGTTTTCTAGGTAGACCAGGTGCCAGTTACAAATTTAAAATGCAAATGATGTCAGCTAGCTACACTTACAAAGTCCTGGGGTACAGCTGACTAACATTAAATACAAAATGTCCTTTCCTCTCTAGCATTCATTTGCCATTCACATTGCCGGTTAAAAGTAGTCATTTTGAAAGCAGTAATTCATTCTCTACAGTCCTTCCTTAACACAATTTTCAGCCTGCAATTTAGATGATAGGAAAATTACAACCTTAGTGCACTATATTATGTGATATAAATGTTATTGCAATTAAGCCTGCTAGGAACACACACACACACACACACACACACAAAGACCCAAATGTAGTAAGTAGTCCATGATTTCATCTAAGTACCCATCTACTATAAGCCAAAGGCTTCTGTCAGTCCAGTAGGATATGGAGCCCCAGCAGATCTTGACCACAAAATTAGAGTCCAGGTTTGGATAAAAATGAGTTGAGGGGCTGGCACTGTGGTGTAGTAGGCAAAGCCACTGCCTGCAGTGCCGGCATCCCATATGGGTGCTGGTTCAAGTCCCAGCTGCTCCACTTCCGATCCAGCTCTCTGCTATGGTCTGGGAAAACAGTAGAAGATGGCCCAAGTCCTTGGACCCCTGCACTCAAGTGGGAGACCTGGAAGAAGCTCCTAGCTCCTGGCTTCAGATTGGCTCAGCTCTGGCCATTGCAGCCAATTGGGGAATGAACCAGCAGGTGGAAGACCTCTCTCTCTCTCTCTCTCTCTCTCTCTGCCTCTCCTTCTCTCTGTGTAACTCTGACATTCAAATAAATAAATAAATCTTATAAAAAATAGGAAGAACCAGGAAGTTTCAAAATTTTTGGATGTTGTACGGTACTGTATCTTCTTTCATTCCTGTTGCGTTAATTCTGTGCTAAATGGACAGCCTCATCTGGAGATAACCTGGAGAGACTAAATCAAAAGCCTCGTGCAGTGGGATCTGGGGCTGGCCACACAGTGCTCCTATTGCCTGTCCTGGCTCCTGCCCGAGGCGGGCCCTATTCTTCACCAGCTTGTGCCCCCTCCCCTGAGTCTGACGGGTGAGAAGAAGTTGATAAATGGTAGTTCAATTGAATCTGAAGGAGGAAACATACCTTTGAGTTCTTTGTAAGTGAAAAAGGAGGAGCAGTTCTCTTCCTGTTTATTTTTTAATATCATACTGTTTAAAAAAAGACTTATTTGTTTATTTGAAAAGCAAAGTTACAGAGAGGGAGAGGCAGAAGCAGAGAAAGAGAGAAGTCTTCCATCCACTGGTTCACTCCCCAAATGGCTGTAACAGCCTGGGCTGGACCAGACTAAGCCCAGGAGCCAGGAGCTTCCTCCGGTCTCCCATGCGGGTGCAGGGGTCCAAGCACCTGGACCATCTTCTACTGCCTTCTCAGGCACATTAGCAGGGGGTTGGATTAGAAGAGAAGCAGCCAGGACTTGAACCAGCGCCCATATGGGATGCCGGTGCTGCAGGCAGCAGCTCAACCTGCTACGCCATAGTGCTGGCCCCAATAGCATACATTTTAATTGTGACTCTTCCCTCTGGACAAATTAGTTAGGCAAAACTGTGATAAATACCTTGAAAGATGTAAAGATTTTCCCTCAGGGTCCATGTCTAAACAGAATGCCCTAATAGGCATCTGTCCTTGAAATGGTAACACTAGGGCCAGAAACTCTTCCACCCTGTTGCTCTGCTGCCCTCCATGTGTGGCATCCGGTATAGGTAGAGGAGGGGAAAGAGCTGACACCGGTGGGAAGCTGCCCACTCCCACCCACTGGCAGGATGTGCAGCCTTGTGTGGACACGCTACTGCAAGGGATGCTGGGAAGTCCAGGACAGCCACACCCAGACGAGAAAGCTGGCATGTGAGCCTGGAGACAGGCTCAGCGCGGTTTTCACATGACATGAGAAGTGGACTGCTTTATGGTCAAAGGCAATATGGAAAGTCTTAGCAATGAAAGCAATAACTCTGGCTTCCCTAGTGCCTGCTATGCGGCAGGTGCCAGTCTGGGCCCGTGTCACCCTTTTTTTATTCTTGAATAACCTGCAAGGTTGATATTCTTATCTCTTTCTTGAAGATATAAAAAAAAACAAAACTGAAGCTCACGGTGGGAAAGTAATTTGGCTGAGGTCACATGGGAGAGCAGGAATTCAAATTTGTGTCTGGCTGAGTTCAGAGTCCAGGGTTTTTCTCTGCTATCATGTAGTGTTTCCTTAAAAAAAATTAACCTTCAACATGGATTACAAGCTTTGACATACAAGAGAGTGAATTTCAGAGAGCAACATTATGTAGCTCGTTAGAGAGGAAAGGAGCCGTGGGAAGACACCCACTTCACTTTTCCGTGAGAAAATTAAGATGGCAAGGAGATGACACCAGTCCAGACCTATAACTGGCACCTGTAGCTCCTGAGTCCCAGGTGCATTTTTTTTTTAAACTCGGTATTGTGTCCAAAGAAGTCATGAGAACAATCTATTAAATACTAATTGTATTGTTGGAAGCGATTCTCAGAGCTTTTTCTTTTAAATTTTTTTAACAGGGTAGGTACAAGAAATTGCTTCTAATTTTTATAATATTTACTTATGTATTTAAAAGTCAGAGTTAGAGAGAGAGAGAGAGAGAGAGAGAGAGAGAGAGAGATCTTCCACCTGCTGGTTCACTCCCCAAATGGCCTCAATAGCCAGGGCCAGGCCAGGCCAAAGCCAGCAGCTAGGAGCTTTATCCAGGTCTCCCATGTAGGTGCAGGTGCCCAAGCACTGGACAATCTTCTGCTTTCCCAAGAACATTAGCAGGGAGCTGGCTTGGAAGCAGAGCAGCTGGGACTCGAACTGGCACCCATATGGGATGCTGGCATTGCACACAGTGGCTTAACCCACTACTCCACAACCCCAGCCCTGATTCTCAGTTTTCAGAGTGGCAGGTATGTCTATCCATGTATATTCCATATGTCCATGCTGGCCACTGAATAGTTTGATTTCTCTAGTACTATTCTATGCTTGATCTTAATATAAACTACCTTCAAGAAGCTTCTGGAATGGCTAAGAGAAGATGGTGTGGAATGCCTCAGAGCCTCAGCTCCCTACTCACACATGTGTTTGAATAGAGGAGGCCTGGAATTTCTGCTTTCTGACATGGCAGTGAGCTTGGGCTTCCTTGCTTAGGTTTAGGAAGAGATGGGCCTTCGCCAACCAAGGGAGGTGGTGGTTGATTCACTGGGGTTCCTCCAGTTTCCTGGACTTTTCTATATATTGCTACCTCTCTCTCTCTCTCTCTCTAAATTAATTCTTTCTATTTTATTTGAGTGACGAGAAAGAGACAGACATAGCTCCCATCCCCTGGTTCATTCATACCCACAACAGCCTGAGCTGGACTAGGCCAAAGCAGGGAGGCAGGAATTTAATCCAAATCTGGCCAGGGACCCAGGTACTTCAGCCACCACCTGCTGCCTCCTGGGTGTACCTGAGCAGGGAGCTGGAGCCGGGAGCAGGGCTGGTACTCTCAGCCAGGTGCTCTGATGTGGGATGCAGGCATCCATGAAGCAGCTTATTGGTTATGCCAAACACCCAGCTCCTTGGCTACTTCTTACCCCTCGCTGTCTCCCTCCACCACAATGCAGGTATTTAACTTATGTCTAACTGAATCTAAAGAATCCCCTTTCAAATGTCAGTGGCTTACTCCAAGTGAATCAGAACGTTCTGTGTAAATAAGAGAGTCTCTAAGGCTGGCACCATGGCTCACTAGGCTAATCCTCTGCCTGTGGCGCCGGCACCCTGGGTTCTAGTCCTGGTTGGGGCACCGGATTCTTTCCTGGTTGCTCCTCTTCCAATCCAGCTCTCTGCAGTGGCCTGGGAGTGCAGTGGAGGATGGCCCAAGTGCTTCAGCCCTGTACCCGCATGGGAGACCAGGAGGAAGCACCTGGCTCCTGGCTTTGGATCGGCACAGCGCACCAGACGCAACACACAGGCCATAGCTGCCACTTGAGGGGTGAACCAACGGAAAAAGGAAGACCTTTCTCTCTGTCTCTCTCTCTCACTAACTCTGCCTGTCAAAAAATTAAATAAAATAAGAGAGTCTCTAATTTTTTTTTTTCATGTCTCTGTACCCAAAGACACACATTTCTGATTTTTCTTATAGGTGTGAAATGGACTCTTCCCACCATAACCTGACTGTAATGTGGTCAGATCTACTTTACAGTGCTTGCAAAAATAATAGCTCAGTGCCAGTACTATGGCATAGCTGGTTAAGCCACCACCTGCAGTGCTGGCATCCCATATGGGCACTGGTTTGAGTCCTGGCTGCTCCACTTCCGATCCAGTTCTCTGCTATGGCCTGGGAAAGCAGTGGAAGATGGCCCAAGTGTTTGGGCCCCTGCCTCCACATGGGAGACCTGGAAGAAGCTCCTGGCTCCTGGCTTTGGACTGGCCCATCTTAAGCTGTGTCAGCCATTTGGAGAGTGAACCAGCAGATGGAAGACCTCTCTCTCTCTCTCTCTCTCTCTCTCTTTTCTCTTTCTCTCTGCCTCTGCCTCTCTGTAATTCTGTCTTTCAAGCAAAAATACATAAATAGTTAATAATAATAATGATAGCTAATCATGAGCTTTGCTACTTTATCAGCCTGATTTATAAAGGACACATTTTAATTGTGGCCAATTTTAACTTGAACAGTCAGACGTTTCACTCTATATTCCGTACATTACACAAACATAACATATGTAAATGGGAAAACTGCAACAAAGAAAAAAAGTGACATTGGGACAGGAACTCTGCCCCACCTTCCTGTTTTAGATTATTCCCCTCTCCCAAGCCAAGAACCCCTTTTGACCTGACTTAAAGTTAAGCAGATTTTCAAAGCAGTGAGAAACACTATTAATTCAGAAAATTAGTCTTGACTTACCTGTTTTCCAATTAATCCACAGGCACTGAGCTCATTTGGATTCCGTTCAGACTTGCAAACCTTTCGCTGCAAACAGACACAAACGCACTGCTGGAATGACAGCCGGCTGAGGTTTATTAGTTCTCCAGGAAATGTTCTCTGAGTGAGTGTGTGGTGTGAAAAGGCCCAATTTTGATAATGGATGTGCCTCTCTGAGCTTTTAATTCCGTGTTTAATTGGGCACAAAATTCAGGCTCTCAGACTCGGTGTAGGTGCTGGCCAGAATAATGAAACCAGCAGGAAAATGAATGGAGCGGAATGGGGCTTCCAGCTCCGATGCCACGGCCACTAAGAACGCCCCCGCTGGAAGTCGAGGGCTTTAAAGTCTGATTTTGAATGACCATAAAATTGGGAGAAATTGCACCGTTTGTGCCAAGTGCCTTGTGCACCCAGAAGAACGTCACGTAGCCGACAAGGAACTTCCTGACCACAACTGTTGAGCAAGGTGCCACCTGCTAAGGCTCTACACAGAGTCAGTAGGGCATCCCTAGCTCAACCTAAGTGGGCACGAAGTGCCAGAGCTGCTAGAACCTTTCCTCCCTCCACAGGTGTCTGAGAGACTTCCAAAGCAGCATGCATTTGGAGCACTAGTTAAGACCCCACGTCAGACACCCGCTCCTCCTATCCGAGGGACCGGCTTCCATTCCAGTCTCACTCCAGATTCCAACTTCCTGCTAACGCACGCCCTGGGAGGCAGCAGGTGACAGAGAGGCCCAGGAGTTGGGTCCCTGCCACCCACACGGGAGACCTGGATTGAGTGTCTCGGCTTCAGCCATTGTGGATATTTGATGTCTGTGTGTGTGTTGGGGGATGGGGATGAGAGATCTCTCTGTGTCTTTGTCTCTGTTGCTCAGATAAACACAGGGAAAAGTTTTAAATTTAAAAGTGAAAAAGACAGCGTGTGCTCTGAGGGTGGAGCTGTCAATGCACTTCTCTCGGTCAAGCTTATTTGAGTATTTCTGTGCGCGACACTGAATTTCAGCTCCGAGCTTCGGAGAACTAGTTTGCGATCTGCAGCTATGCGTGTAGATTTATTGACCCACAGCTTCTTAGCCTTTGCTTTCTATGTTTCAAGAAGAAATTGTTATGTTCATGATTATTTTATCATACTTAGAGAGATCTTCTTTTAAAATCTGTGTCCTTTTTTTTTTAGCTCATATTCACATTGTTTTGTTCTAAATTCAGCATAATACAGCGTAACAGCTTTTTTCAGTTTGATTTCAGCTTTTGCCCAACCCTCTATTTTCAACCTCTCGGGGGTCATTTGCCTGATTTTGTTTTTCAAAAAACACCAAGATCTGTCAGTAATCAATCCAGCCTGCTGCTAAGAGATCAAAAAAAGAGAGAAAGAGCTGTCCGCTGTCCTCAGAAGCAGGTTCTTTAAATATTTAAACAACTTGAAAGTCTGTAGCAGTTGCAAAAAAGACAAAATTAGTTCTCGGTCTTTATTTGCCCATGTGGACTTGGGAGTTTCTGAAACCCGGGGCTGCCGGTTGTTTTCCTCTTAGCTTTCAGAGAAACCTTCGACAACAGCCCTGTGATACTTAGCCTAAAGCTCCTTTCCCCACTAGGAAAGCAATAATGCTTGTCACAGCCCTCCACCCCCTTCAGGGAGTGTTATGCGTAGATGAGAGGGAAAAAAATCCCTAAAAGCATCGGTGAGAGACGACTGAGTGTTTTTATCGCTGGCGATGGGGACTTTCCCCCCATAAATATATGGCATTCAATAACACAATCTCCCTTCCCAGCTCGGCGCACGTGTCCTTCAACGGCAGGCTAGCACGTGACCATTCAGGGGAGGAAAAACCAGCCCGTTTACATAACAGCTGTTAGCGCCAGTGGTGACATATTACTCCAGGGCCTCCTGCCTATAATGGGTTTTTCAGATGCGTTGCCATGTTCAGCTGATTAGTTGTGGGTGATCTGAAATGTCGAGCTATTAGCCTTGACAACTACTGCCAAGGTTACTATCTTCGCAAAATATCTTTTTAATAATATAACTGTTTGTAAGTGGAAAAGGTGATGCTCAAAATACAAAGTAACAATAAGTGTGGATTACCCAGTTTCCCAGCTTGGGCGAGGCGTGTGCTCTGGGGGTGGGGGAGGGGTGTTGCCTACTGAGCCAGTACCTCTGGGGTGCCCCCAGGGTACCCCACCACCACCACCATGAACCACACAAGCATGCATTTGAGTGGTAGAAACAGAAGGCAGGTACCGTGGGTACTCACAAAACAAAAGCTTTAAAATGATGCTCCTACCAGCCTCCCTCCCTCCAAGTCACTGCCACACATACACACCCCAACCCCCACCCCCTCACCCCCCACCCCCCCCAGGGACCAATTTCCAAATCAAGCCTTGGGATGGGGATGGGGCCGGGGTCTTCAAGTGCAGATCTGTACATTTCAGCCGTCAAGGGGACGCCCGCAGTTAAGGAAACTAGGGCTGGAAAAACCTGCTCTTTGAGTCCTTTTCCTTTTTTGCTCACTCTCTGGAAAGTACCGCCCCCAGCCAGGGATTTCCAGGGCTGTTAACGCTCTGTTCTAATGAGTGCCATCCCTTATCACCGTCCGCTCTTCTCGCTCTTCCATTTCCTCTGTTCCATTCCTCCCGTCTCCTGATAAGACCTGCCCGCATGACAGCTCCTGCCAATGAGCAGGCGAGGCTGTGTGTCTGATCTGTCTTGCAGCTAAGACAGTTTCAAGAGTGAAAGGGGAGCGGGGAAACTAACGTGGGGACCCCTGGGTGGTCTGGACCCCTCCCCCCCCACACATACAGGGGGTGGGGTTACCCTCTCAGTAAGGGATCAGCAATCCCAGGTGTGTTTCAAATAGTTCCGCCACCTGTTGGGAAAGATATTCCTGTTTATGATACAGACTGCCTGGAGATGACACTCCGGCTCAAAGGTACCCTTCAACCCCAGACTAGCAAATGCCAGAAAGCAAAATAACGCCCACCTTGTATTATCTTGCATACAAGAGACACAGACACTCACACAATGGGAGAACTCAAAAAGCACATTGAGACTGACCCAGGCATGCAATGCTCACCTCTCCCACCACCACCACCACCACCACCCACAGCCTCCCGGGTTCTGCCACAGGACAGCACAGCCTAGCGCCATGCTTCCGTGCCTTTGTCTGAGCTGCATGGTGAAGCCAAATGGCCTTGTCCTCCAGATGTGTGACCATCAGCGGGGACAGTGGACAAGGAGCTGACAGCAGAGGACAGGGAGAATTAACAAAGATTTCCAGAAGGAAGGGAACTATGAGAAACAGACTGGTTCCTGAGTCATTTCTTGTTTTTATAGCAGGGGCCCTGAAGTCACAAAACCTTCATCCAAAGTCAGGGTCATAGTGGAGATTTCAGGCACTGTGGCAGGCTGGGGGGAGGGAGAGAAGTGGGGTGGGGGTGGGGCATTCTCTGTGCCAGTGCCAAGGCTGCCTGCCCTGTGAGACATGCTGGAGGCAAGTTCAGGGGCCTCTGCAGTGTGACCCTGGCCATTCAGTCCTCTCACCCCACGCCCACCCCCAGAACACCTGGAGTCAGGGAAAGATGTCAAATGTATGCAAATTCCCAAATGGGCTTCTTTTAAAAAAATGATTTATTTATTGGATGTCAGACTTATAGAAAGAGACTTTCATCCGCAGGTTCACTCACCAGATGACCACAACATCCGGGGCTGAGCCAAGCCAAAGCCAGGAGCCAGGAGCCCAAGCACTTGAGCCATCCTGCTGGGCTTTTCCCAGGCCGTTAGAGGGAGCTGGATCAGAGGTGGAGCAGCCTGGACCAGTGCGCATGTGGGATGCTGGTGTTGCAGTCAGCAGCTTTACCTGCCACACTACAACACTGTCTCCCCCTACCCCCAGTAAAATGTGGTTCATTCAATTATCTCAATACAAAAATGGTTAATAAGGGGCTGGCACTGTGGCAAGGTAGGCTAAGCCTCTGCCTATGATGCCAACATCCCATATGAGGTTTATGTTCCGGTTGCTCCTTTTCCAATCCAGCTCTCTGCTATGGCCTGGGAAAGCAGTAGAAGATGGCCCAAGTCCTTGGGCCCCTGCACCCAAGTGGGAGACCCAGAAGAAGCCCCTGGCTCCTGGCTTTGGATCAGCTCAGCTCCAGCTGTTGCAGTCATTGGGGGAGTGTACCAGTGGAAGGAAGACCTCTCTCTCTGTCTCTCCCTCTCTCTGTCTGTAACTCTGCCTCTTGAATAAATAAATAAATATTTATATCTTTTTAAAAATGGTTGATAAAATTTTTAATGAATATGGATGTTGAAATTTGTTTCAGATTTTAGTCAACATAAGCGCATGGGCAGAATGGAAGTCCTGAGTTACAGTGAATGACCCCAAACAGATTGCAACCAGGGAGTTATAACTCCAAATGTGTGGCTTTGTTATTTGCCTTAAACCAGAGGCTTCAACTGCTTGTTGTTGAAAACAGTCTCAGAACAACTTTTAAATGCGCAAAGCAAAAACATAGGGAATCAACACCTTGCAATACAGTTAGGAAGTCTTTGAAAAAACAAATGGCTGAGGCAAGCATTGTGACGCAGCAGGCTAAGGTGCCTTGTGGGATGCCCTTGTTCCATTCTGCAGCTCCTGGGACCTCAGCCGCCCCTGCCGCTGACCCAGCCTCCCGCCACCGTGCACTCTGGAGGGCAGCAGGTGACGGCTCAGTTACTTTGATTTCTGCAACCCACACAGGAGACCCAGATGGAGCTCCTGGCACATGAAATCTCTCTCTCTCTCTCTCTCTCTCTCTCCCCCCCCCCGCCTTCCAAATAAATAAAAATAAAAGAAAAACATGAAAGAAAACAAAAACCAAAGGTGAGACATAATATGTATATTCCTGTGTTACTGCCTTGAGTCACAGCACCAAGTGAGTTTAATGCCCCATCATTCTGAAGTAGTGATGAGCCTAAGCAGAGGTTTGACCCCTTGGCAACCACTGTGATGTGCTGTGAGAGTATACGGGGTCTTCAAATGGTCCAGAGAAAATCTGTATTATGAAAATGCATATTATGCAAAAGCTGTGCATGAATTTCAAATCTATAGCATCAAAATATGCATTATGAAAATGTACATTATGCAAAATTATTATTTTTGCACCAAAATCAGCTTATCGTTTAATTCCATTTTCCATGAACTTTTTGATGTCCCTTTTTATCTGCTTTTGGTGACAAAGTCACAGGGACTGTGGATCCTGTTGTGGTTTTTGCCTTGTGTATTCACAATGAAAGGAAATGTCAAATTTCAATCAGAGGATTGGGAAAATAATGAGAAACCTTGTTTTTTTTTTCTTATTTAAATCCACAGACCTTGTCATTTTCAAGCATGGACCTCTTGGGGATCCACACACTGCAGATTAAGAACCAATATAGTTGGGGGTCCGGTGCTGTGGCTCAGTGGGTTAATGCCCCGGCCTGAAGCGCCAACATCCCATATGGGTGCCGGTTCTTGTCCTGGCTGCTCCACTTCCAGTCCAGCTCTCTGCTATAGCCTGGGAAAGCAGTGGAAGATGGCCCAAGTCCTTGGATCCCTGCGCCTACTTGGGAGATCTGGATGAAGCTCCTGTCTCCTGGCTTCGGATCGTCACAGCTCCGGCCATTGCAGCCATTTGGGGAGGAACCAGAGAAAAGAAGACCTCTCTCTGCCTCTCCCTCTCTCTGTAACTCCACCTCTCAAATAAATAAATACAAATATTTAAATAAATAAAAAAGAACAAATATAGTTCTTGTAAATCAACGTGGTAATGGCCTGATTTTTAAAAAAATGTTTATTTATCCATTTAAAAAATTTATTTGAAAGGCAGAGTAAGAGAAAGATACACAGAGAGAGATTTTCCATCTGCTAATTCACTCCCCAAATGCCTGAAACAGCCAAGGCTGAGGCAGGCTGAAGCCAGCAGCCAGAAACTCCATCTGGGTCTCCCACATGGTGACGGGGACTCACATACTTGAGCCGTCACGTGTTGCCTTCAGGTGCACTTGCAGGAAGCTGGAACAGAAGGCGGAGGCAAGACTTGATCCCAGGCCCTCTGATATGAGATGCAGGCGTCCGATGTGCCAGAACACCTGCCCCTAAAGAAAGCACTGCTGGCTGGCGCCGTGGCTCAACAGGCTAATCCTCCGCCTTGCGGCGCCGACACACCGGGTTCTAGTCCCGTTTGGGGCGCCGGATTCTGTCCCGGTTGCTCCTCTTCCAGGCCAGCCCTCTGCTGTGGCCCGGGAGTGCAGTGAAGGATGGCCCAGGTGCTTGGGCCCTGCACCCCATGGGAGACCAGGAAAAGCACCTGGCACCTGGCTCCTGCCATCGGATGAGCGCGGTGCGCCGGCCACAGTGCACCGTCCTCGGCCACATTGGAGGGTGAACCAACGGCAAAGGAAGACCTTTCTCTCTCTCTCTCTCTCTCTCTGTCTCTCTCTCTCACTGTCCACTCTGCCTGTCAAAAATAAAAATAAATAAATAAATAAAAAAAACAGAAAATGAAAGCACTGCCCGCCTGTGTAGCACAGCCTGATCTGAAGCCCCTCCCATGAGGTTCCCCAGAGGCCACTTAGGAAACGCAGCCCTTCCCGGGTTTCGCTGGGAGTAATGGCAGCCAGCTCACAACTGCCAAAACCACTTCACACCAGCCTAGCGACTGCCCCTCCCTGGGAAGTGGCGGTGCAGTGAGAAACCCTGGTTCGCCCACACAGGGTGCTTCAGAAACATTGTGGGAAACTGGAACTGAAGTTTACTTTGGTGCAAAATTTTGAAGGCCACGCATGCACACAAGAGGTCTTCAAAGGGTTCATGGAAATGCAGGTTATGAGAAAACTATGCTTGAATTTCAACATTTTCGCACCAAAATAATGTTATCTTCCAATTCCATTTTTCCACTTTTTGAAGAATCCTTGCATAATTCCATCTGAAATAACTATTGAGCCTAAAATTTCCCAGAATCCCCAGCTCTTTGCCAGAAGTCCTGATGGAAAAGTCTTGCTTGCTGCTAAGTTACTGAAAATGAGAGAAATGGATATTATTTTTTCTTTTACTCAAAAATAGAGTTGGGGCTGGCACTGTGGCACAGCAGGTTAAAGCCCTGGCCTGAAGTGCTGGAATCCCATATAGGCGTCGGTTCTAGTCCTGGCTGCCCCTCTTCTGACTCAGCTCTCTGCTATGGCCTGGGAAAGCAGTGGAGGATGGCTCAAGTCCTTGGGCCCCTGCACCCATGTAGGAGACCTGGAAGAAGCTCCTGGTTCCTGGCTTCGAATCGGGGCAGCTCTGGCCATTGCAGCCATCTGAGGAGTGAACCAGCGGATGGAAGATCTCTCTCTCATCTACCTCTCTCTGTAACTCTGTCTTTCAAATAAGTAAAATAAATCTTTAAAAAATAAATAAATTGACTTAAAAATTCTGAAAATTCACATCATTAAGGAAGCAGGCAGAAACTGGAATAAGTTGGGACAGGTGACATGGCAGAAAACATCTTCAAAGCAGAAGTGCATGCTCACATTCTAGTTAGATAGTTACGTATTACCCCGAGGAAGTAATTTTAATTTCCTCAAGTCTCAGTTTCCATGGAAGTAAAACCTAGATCGGGCAGCAGGTAAGACTCCAGGTGGAGGGGCATGTGTTTTGGACAGGAGGTTAAGCTGCTGCCTGCGATGCCACCTCCCGGATATGAGAGCCAGTTCATCTTGGTTGCTCCACTTCCAACCCAGCTTCCTGTTAATATGCCTGGGGTAGCAGTTGGAGATGGTCCAAGGACTTGGCCCCTTGCCACCTTGTGTGGGAGACCCGGATGGAGTTCCTGGCTCCTGGCTTTGGTCTGGCCCAGTCCTGGTGGCCCAGCCTTGGTCATTGCACTCATTTGGAGAAGTGAACCAGTGAATGGAAGATCTGTCTCTTTCTCTCTCCATCTCTCTCTCTCTCTGTAACTCTGCCTTTCAAAGAAATAAAATAAATTTTCAAAAAAAGACTCCCACATGAAAGTGCCTGGGTCCATCCCCAGCTCCAGCTCCGAACTCCAAGTTCCTGCTAATGCAGACCTAACAGGAAAGTGATGGCTCAGTGACTGGGTTCCTGCCACCCAAGTAGGAGACGGGGTTGCGTTCCCAGCTCCGGGCTGCGTTCAACCCCAGCTGGGGGCCATTGCAGGTGTCTGAGGAGTGAACCAACAGACAGGAGCTTTCCCTATCTAGATGCCTCGTTCTCTTCCTGTCTCTCTGCCTCTCAAAAACAAACAGGAAAGTAGATGCTTGTGGGCCTCTCGCAGCCCCATGGGAGGCCTACATGGGGGGTGGGAGCAGGTGTACTGTGCCTTATGCATGGGGCTATTGAGCACACTGCTGCTCTCCCTGCCTCCTCCTTCTCGGAACAGCACAGATGCCAACTTCCTCATGAGAAAAATGCTATGCCCGACTCTTGAGATTCTCAGGAAAATGTTAATTTGAAAAACATATTTTTATAGCACGTGCCAACTCCCCAGCAAGAGATAAGTGGAAAGTTTCTGGCACAGAGAAAGGATTCCAAACAGAGAGAGGAAGCTGTTCAGAAACAAAAATATTCTACTGATGGTCCAATAACAAAATCATAAAGAGAGAATCCAGGATTCTCAACACCCAACAGGAAGGTGGCTATTCAGCTTTTCATAAGAACAGTGTTATGGATCTAAAACCAAACAGTGCCATATATATAAATTGCTGTGTTTTCTCTTTATTTTTAATCCAGCAAAATTGATTCTCATAAAAGCACTGCCTCAGATCTGTAGGAGCAATCTATCTAAATGGAGCTTAGTATTTTAAGCTCCCTCAATTTTTTTCTTTGAATTCAGGTTTGGGCACATATTTTAGTCCATGATTAGATTATGACCTGCATATATATATATATAAATATATGACCTGTGTATATATATACATATATATAATATGTATATATTATATACATATAATATAAATATATGACCTGTATATATATATATATATATAAATATATATAGAGAGAGAAAAAAATATATATATATAGAAAAAAAACAACTGGGCACTGAGATAACAAAGGAGTCCATTACATCATGGTTGCTCTTGCTGTTTCCCAGAGCTATTTAGGAAATGTAGGTCAAATGATGGGGATTTAAATATAAGGAAACTGGGGCCAGTGTTGTAGCACAGTGGCATAGTGGATTAAGCTGCTGCTTCTGAGGCTGGCATCCCATACGGGCCCCAGTTCGAGTCCCGGCTGCTCCACGACTGATCCAGCTCCCTGCTAATGTGCCTGGGAAGGCAGCAGGTGATGATCCACATACTTGTTCCTCTGCCACCCACTGGGGAGACCCAGATGGAGTTCCTGGCTTCTGGCTTCAGTCTGGCTCAGCCCTGGCTGTTGCCATCTTTGGGGAAAGAACCAATGCATGAAAGATCTGTTTCCATCTCTCCCTCTCTCTGTCTCTTGGCCTTTCAAATAAATACATCTCTTTTAAAAAATAAAATAAAAGGTTTAAAAAATGCAAGATCATCTCAAAGCAAGTCGCAAAACACAGCCCCCTTAGACAGTACACTACTTTGTTCCAACTGTACTTCAGCATCAAACACCTTATAATACTTAAAAATTGGCCGGTGCTGCAGCTCAATAGGCTAGTCCTTCTCCTTGTGGCGCCGGCACACCGGGTTCTAGTCTTAGTCGGGGCACCGGATTCTGTCCCAGTTGCCCCTCTTCCAGGCCAGCTCTCTGTTGTGGCCTGGGAGTGCAGTGGAGGATGGCCCAAGTGCTTGGGCCCTGCACCCGCATGGGAGACCAGGAGAAGCACCTGGCTCCTGGCTCCTGGCTCCTGCCATCGGATCAGCACAGTGCGCCGGCTGCAGCACACCAGCCACGGCAGCCATTGGAGGGTGAACCAACGGCAAAGGAAGACCTTTCTCTCTGTCTCTCTCTCACTGTCCACTCTGCCTGTCAAAAAAAAAAAATACTTAACAATTATAATAACCACCACCATTTCTTGAGCATTTACTATACTCCAGTCACATGAATTATCTCATCTATGCTTCACAAAACCCCTAGTGGGCAGATGCTGTTGCTATGCCCATTTTGGTTTTTTTTGGCAGGCAGAGTTAGACAATGAGAGAGAGAGACAGAGAGAGAGAGAGTTCTAGAGAGAGAGAGACAGAGATAGAGAGAGTTCTAGACAGTGAGACAGAGACAGAGAGAAAGGTCTTCCTACCGTTGGTTCACTCCCCTAATGGTCGCCATGGCCGCCGCTGTGCCGATCTGAAGCCACGAGCTGGGTACTTCCTCCCGGTCTCCCATCTGGGTGCAGGGACCCAAGTGCTTGGGCCATCCTCTGCTGCCCTCCCAGGCCACAGCAGAGAGCTGGACTGGAAGAGGAACAACCAGGACTAGTACCTGGCGCCCCAACCAGGACGAAAACCTGGGGTGCTGGCACCGCAGGTGGAGAATTAGCCAAGTGAGCCACGGTGCCAGCCGACTAGGCCCATTCTTCTCCTTTTTTTTTTTTTTTTTAAGACTTATTTATTTTGCTTGAAAGTCAGAGTCACACAGAAAGGGAAGGAGAGGCAGAGAGAGAGAGGTCTTCCATCTGCTGGTTCACTCCCAAGATGGCCAGAACAGCAGGAGCTGCGCCGATCTAAAGTCAGGAGCCAGGAGCTTCTTCCGGGTCTCCCACGTGGGTGCAGATGTGGGGCCCATCTACCACTGCTTTCCCAGGCCATAGCAGAGAGCTGGATCAGAAGGGGAACCATAAGGGATGCTGGCACTGCAGGCGGTGGCTTAACCTGCTGTGCCATTGCGCCAGCCCCTACCATGCCCATTTCACAGATGAGGAGACTGCTTAGCAGAGATGCAGCAATGTGGAACAGGAAGTAGAAGGTGAAGCAAAGATGGGGCAAGGACCATCCAATAAACGTTCATTCCTGTGTCATCACCAACTAGGATATATTGTAACCAGACAGCTAGCCAGAGCCATTCATTTTTTTTTTTTTTGACAGGTAGAGTTATAGACAGTGAGAGACAGAGAGAAAGATCTTCCTTCTGTTGGTTCACTCCCCAAATGGCCGCCACAGATGGTGCTGCGCCGATCCAAAGCCAGGAGCCAGGTGCTTCCTCCTGGTCTCCCATGCAGGTGCAGGGCCCAAGGACCTGGGCCATCCTCCACTGCACTCCCGGGCCACAGCAGAGAGCTGGCCTGGAAGAGGGGCAACCGGGACAGAATCCGGTGCCCCGACTAAGACTAGAACCCGGCGCCGCAAGGCGGAGGATTAGCCTGTTGAGCCACGGCGCCAGCCCCCAGAGCCATTCTTAAAATGGAACTGCAACCCACCTACAAAATACAGCAGCCTGTCCACCTGTCTCCTTCCCAAAGGCTTTTGGTCTGGCAAGCTCCAGTCTGGGTCTGTGTTCAGCAGTGACAGCAGAACCAGCCAAAGCCAGTCCCATGGGGCCTATCCCTACTAGGCCTTAGCAGGGGCCACAGGAGTGATGGGTAATGACCTGCACAAGCCAGGGTGTGAGGGGTGAAAACCCAGAGCCAATGGGTAAACACATGGATGCCTGCCCACCCTTAACCCTGAGCACAGGGTAAACAGCTTTTGCTCTTCAAATGTTTACTGTTGCGAGGCCTGGGAGCAGTCGGATAAAAGAAACAAATTAAGAAAGCATTGTCAAGGGAGTTAACTTGGACAATGCCAAGGCACTATTTCCAAGGAAGCCCAGGGTTCCAGGAGCTATCTGCCCTCCCTTCCCACAAAACATGATGTCAAATATAATTTTCCAGGGCTGGCTCCATGGCATAGTGAGTTAAAGCCCCAGCCTGCAGTACTGGCATCCTGTATGGGTGCCGGTTCCAGTCCCAGCTACTCCACTTCCAATCCAGCTCTCTGCTAGGACCTGGGATAGCAGTAGAAGATGGCCCAAGTCCTTGGGCCCCTGCACCCATGTGGGAGACCCAGAAGAAGCTCCTGGTTCCTGATTGGATTGGTGCCGATCCAGCCATTGAGGCCAATTGGAGAGTGAACCATTGGATGGAAGACCTCTCTTTCTCCCTCTCTCCCCCTACCCCACCGCTCCTCTCTCTGTGTAACTCTGACTTTCAAATAAATAAATAAATCTTTAAAAAATCATTCAGCAAAAGGCCAAGATCATTAGCACTACTAAAGGACCATTATACTCAAGTCAGCAAGCCCTCCTGTCATGTCCCTAACATTTCTACAGGCACTATGGAATGAGAGAGAGAGAGAAAATGCAGCAAGAATGTAACCACGGCCGGCCCTTATTGAGTGTGTATCACCTGCCCAGCCCTTCACTGCTGTGCTGCACAGATTTGGACTTGATTCTCATGCTCCCTCTAGGAGGTTCGTTTCTGTATTTGTAGATGGAAAATATCTGGGTCTGTACTGGACACGGACAGACTTCTTTTATGAAGCATCACAACCAGTCACACAGCATTTGCAGTGTATTTGACACTACAAGTAGTTGAGAGATGATTCTGAGAATATGAGAGGATATCCATGGGTTATAGGTAAATACCTGAGCATCCACGGATTTTGGTACCCTGTAGGAAGGGTCCCAGAACCAAACTCTCATGGATGCTGAGGGGAATGACTGTATCCTCATTTTCATTCTGGACATAAGAAAGCTTAGATGCAGTGAGATAAGGAAGTTCGCAAGCCCTGGTGGATGGTAAGCCCTGGTACTGGGGCTGGTTTTTTGTTTGTTTGTTTGTTTGTTTGTTTAAGATTTACTTATTTACTTGAAAGTCAGAGTTACAAAGAGAGAAGGAGAGGCAGAGAGAGAGAGAGAGAAAGAAAGAGTGAGAGAGAGATCTTCCATCCACTGGTTCACTCCCCAAATGGCCACAGCAGCTGGAGCTGCACAGATCCGAAGCCAGGAGCCAGGAGCTTCCTCCAGGTCTCCCATGCAAGTGCGGGGCTTCCACTGCTTTCCCAGGCCATAGCAGAGAGTTGGATGGGATGTGGAGCACTCGGGTCTCCAGCCGGCACCCATATGGGATGCTGGCATTGCAGGCAGCGGCTTACCCACCATACCACAATGCCGGCCCCTGGGGCTGGGGTTTGAACCTGTGCCTTGGATCACTGGCCCTCAAGTAATGTAAACCCTGGAGAGTCCCAGAAACCACCAGGGGACTAAGACTCCTGCAGAAAACAGAGGGAGGTTGGAGCAGAAAGTGAGTTGACTATGAAATCAGCAGTCTCGTCATACAGCTTGCCTTCATTGCTGGAAGACTTTAAAGCCAAAATTTGCCCCATTCTGCCCAGGTCCAGTGAGAGGTCATTTGACATTCATCCCCTCCATCCTACCACTTCTCAGGGCAGCTTCTCCCAGTTAGGCTACAGCTTCAAGAGCGGTGTTGCTCCCTTTCACATTCAGATGGACTCCGGATGATAGTCCAGGGAACTGGCCAATCGGAGTGCTTGTAACCTCTTAAGGAAAGCTAACAGGATTTCCATCGGGTATCTTCTCTTTGCCATGGGTGAAAAACGAAGGCACATAAAGGCTAATAACATTATCTTAGGTTTTACAGCGAATCAAATGAAATAACAGGCGTGAAGGGTTTTTGCGGGAGAGTGTCGTCCAAATGCCAGGTGCCATTATGAAGAATGCCAACACGCCATAGCTTTTGGCCTGCACAGTCCCAGTAAACTCGGCTGACTTTCCCCTAGGACATATTTCTTTAAGTGAGATTTGCTTCTTCACACATGCATTTAACAGAGGTTCCCAGGCTAGGAACTTGAACTAGGAGCGGAGGAGACAATGGCAAACAGAGAGGCGGCCCACATTAGCTTTCCCCAGTGCTAGCTGAAGTGAGAATTCAGAATGGGAGACACTATGGGCTCAGGAGCAGGCTGTGCTGAGAGCCTCTGGTTGCCTTTTGCATAGACCTGGCACTCAGGAAGTGGGTGCTTGCTGCCTGGCAGGCTGAACGGGAGTCCGTTTGGAGAGCCAGACCATCCAGGGGTGGGGAACACCTGGCCTGTGAGATCACTGGATCTGGCCCCGCCAAAGCAGATGCAGGTAGGACTTGAAATTCCATGCATCTACAGAGCAGGCTCATTTCCGTATGGACCTTGGCAGAGAAAAATCTTCCCCCCACCCCTGGAGCCAAAGGAAGCTTCTGCCCTTCCATGGTTTTCCAATGCGACCTCACAGGAAGCGTCAACCGTTATAAACTATATTTTTGCCAAAGTGTCTTCAGATCTCTTCTCCCTCAGAGCAGTAGCTATGGGGTCACTTTGAGACTCTGTTTTTCCTTTCCAAGAATTTTTTTTAAGCATTACCCACTGTTAGCTCATGACTCAGCCAGCAGCACGGGGTGCTTCTATCCGCACTTGGCAATTATCAGAGGGCTGGGTGTCTCCCGCTCACGAGCCATCAAGCCCATCCAAGCTCCAACATCCCCATCTTCAGGAAATAATGTAAAACTCGCCTCCACATCAGACCTTTGCTGATATAAGATCCACTGGCTCATCCCAGCACAATCACCTCCGGATTGCCTCTTTCCTATTTTCCCACCCCCAGCCTCCTGTCTCTGTCCCCATGAAGGCTCCCTAATTCTGAAGACCCACTCTCAAGCCATTCACTTCCCCGCCCCCTGTCACCCAGAAGCCGGCAGGAAAAAGAAAAGTGTTCTAGCCCCTCTCCTCTCCCCAGAGTCGCAGCAGGTACTCAGCACCTGAGACGGAAGATCCACACATTTCTTGGCTGTACAAAGAAAGTATTGGCTGGGGTTTCATAGAGTTATGACATTAACTGAACAATCCCAGAAGGGCTCGGGCCGACACAGAGCTATTCCAACAATGCTTTCTGCTGTGAACATTTTTTTTGTGTGTGTCCCTTTATGGAGTCAATTGGATTCAGCTTAAGCCGGGAGTGATTCCGTCCTGACGCTCTATTCAGTAAGCTCCAGGATCTGAGAAAATCGCTCATCTCAGTGATGGCTACCAGTGGCTACTTCTAGACTACTACTGTCCATTGGAACTTGCTGGGATGACAGAAATGGCCTTATCTATGGCATCCAATGTGGTAGCGACTAGTAACACATGGCTCTGAGCCCCAGAAGTGCGGGAACTAACGGGACTGAGTGACTCAGCTTGTAGGTTTCTTTCATTTTCTTTTTAAAATATTTTCAATGAACATGTAATGCTACTTGATTTTTATAGGGTACAGTGCACTATTTCAACACACAGCCACAGCATTAATCAGACAACCAGCCTTTCCACTTCCTTACTTCTTTTCTTTCCAGTTCCAATTCTTTGTACCGAATCTACTGCATTCTCGTGAACTGTGGTCATCACATTGTACTGCAAAAAACTAGAACCTAGTACTCCTATCCATCTGTGTCTTGGTGCCCCTGATCCAACAGCCCTCTCTCCCTCTCACCCTTCCCAATTTCTAGCAATCACTATTCCACATTCAGATCAACTTTTATTTTTAAATTCCACCTATGCAAAAGAATGGTATTTGTCTCTTATGTCTGACTTATTTCATTTGATCTTAAGTTTCACCCAATTTGCTGTACATGTCAGGATTTGATTATCATGGCTATATAATATTTCATTGCCTATACTTTGCATAGTGCATCTCTATTCTTCATTTTCCTACATCTTCATATTTTAAAAATAGCTCCCTTTCTTAAAAAAAAAAACCCACAATTTTCAGCAGAAAAATGGGCAAACATCTCAGAGAGATTCTTGAGGTTCACAATGAAATATTTTGGTCAAGAGCTACATTTTGTTTCCAAGTCTTTATGCCATCTAACTAGAATCAAGTTAGCTAAATATTTCATGATAACGCGGTCATCCATTCATAGCTGTGTGTCCCAAATCCTCAAATTCAACCAACCATGGATCTAAAGTAGTCAGAAGAAAAATTGCACCTGTACTGAACATGTACAGGCTTTTTTCTTGTCATTAGTTCCTGAACAAGACAAGATAGCAATATTTACATAGCTGGTAATATTAGATTCAGAGGACATGGGAGGATGGGTAGCTTACACAAAACACTATGACATTTTATATAGGGGACTTGCCCATGCACCGACTTTGCTGTCTGGGGAGGGGGTGGTGGTGAAGGGGTCCTGGAATGAAGCCCCCATGAATCCCAAGGGACAACCGCATTCACTATTTGGCCTCTCCTCTGCTGGTGTAACGATTTCCAGCCGCACTGCAGCCCACAGCGCTACTGTTCTAAGAGACACAGGTGGCGCATTTGCCTCTGGTCTCCTACCCTGCCTCAGGGTCAGAATCACCTGGGAGCTCCATCAGCGAACAGCCCGGGGCCCTCCTAGACCTGATGTGTGTGCCGAGCAGGGTCCCCCACATCCTTACGTTCAGTCAGCTCTCCAGTACTTGAGTAACCAAACACTAATCCTCAGACCAGCATCTGGGAAGTCGTGATCTACTCAGTGTTGGGCCAAGAGGGTCAACAGGATTGCCCTCCCCACTCCATTCCTAGACATCTGCACACATCATCGGCCAGGGTTGACAGAGCAGAAGGGAATTTTCATGATGTGAAAGAGGAAATGGTGTGGTTTCAGAAGGAACCCAGTTTGAGCTTCAACTCCCATCAAGAAGGAATTCTTTCTCTCCTAGGGCCTCTGCAGTACTATCCCTCCTCCATTCCGGGGGACACGGGTTATAAAGCGGGAGACAGCAGGCTGCACTCATGGGCAGCCTTTCCTAGGGTTTGAAATGGAGCAGGAAGCCAGCTGTACACAGGCCTGGGAGCATTGGCAGGATGGAAGGAAAAAGCACAGGCCCTCAGGGGACATCAAGCCACCTGCACCTCTGTATCCATTCCTTTACGGGGAGGAAGTGGGAGCTTCCGGGGAGCCTGTTCGGGTTTTATGCGAAGTGTTCTTACTACACATACACACATACAAGGAGTAATGGTAACACTAGGGTGCGGGGAAGCTGAAGGTGAAGGATCTGCCTGTGGCCTTGATGGCAGTGGTGGTCTCGCTGATACTCACTTCTCTCCAAGTTCACTGGGTTGTATACATGAAACACATATAGCTTTATGCCCATGCATGTCAATCATATTTCAATCAAGTTGTTGTGAAAATCTTCCCCTGGGGTCCTATCACCAGTGCATTTTCCATATGCAAAATGCAGAGGAGAGGGCTTCAAAAAGTTCGTGGAAAATGCCCATTCTCTTTTCATTCTGTTTTTCCACGAATTCTTTTGAAGTTTTCTCACCGGATTCTAACCATAGGCGTCCCATCATTCGGGAGTTCTTTTGTCATCTCCCCCAAAGACTTCAAAGGAATAAACCTTACCAAAAGGTGCTGTGTGGGGCCCCCAGGATTGGAAGAACCTGGCCCAATCACCACAGTCAGGATCCTGGTGTTCAGAGAAATCCACACCAGTAGCTTCCCCACCGAGGGCTGCCTTCCCAAGGGTCATTCCTGTTGGGTCATTTACAGGTACAACCTGAAAACTTTGAGAACTAGAGTTCAAAAACTGGTGCAATTTTTTTCAAAAAAAAACCTTTGTTATGTTTTTATTCTCTTCTTTCCATGATACTTCTATGCCAAAGACAAATATTGTCTATGCCAAAGACAATATTTGCCCAAATTAAATGAAGCAAAGCTGTAGTCACATCTCTGTGCTAGGTCGTGTTTGGTGTCTAAGACTTAAATGAAATGGGAAAATGTGTCATTCCCAGGGCCAGCATTGTGGTGCAGTGAGTTAAGCCACCACCTGTGATGCCAGCATCCCCTACGAGAGCAGGTTCACATCCCAACTGCTCCACGTCCCATCCAGCTCCCTGCTGATGCACCTGGGAAAGCAGCGGCAGAGGGCCCAAGTGCTAGGGCCCCTGTCACCTCTGTGGGAGACCCGGATGGAGTTCCAGGCTCCTGGCTTCAGCCTGGCCCAGCCCTAGCCAGCTGTGGTCATACGGGGAGACCCCATCTCCTTAGCCTATGGAGTACTCTATAATTCGAAGACTTTCTCTTTATTCCTCCACTAGAAGTGGAGCCCTGAACCCAAGAGTGACTCCTTTTCACTGGCTGTACCTCTGACCTTTGGAAGAGGCTGGTTGCACTGATGGTGAAGAGTCAGACAAAGTGATCAGACACCCACGTCATTCCCTAACACGCTCATAGTGATTCTGGGGGCTCCTGCATTCTGTTTGTGAACACTTCTGTCCTTGGCATATTATGCTTCTTCGCCTCTGTTCTTAGATGCATCTGCTCAGACAAGTTTGCTATCATTTATCTCACTTACAAGAACATCGAACACACCATTAGTGTTGCTTAGAATTACCCCAGCTCCAATGAAGGCGCTTAATAGTTTTGAAGCAAAGCCACCCAAATTACAGTGTGTGGGAGAGACAGTTTGCCAGTCTGTGGGTGTGGAGATCTGTAAGCACCGCGCTGCATTCTTCTCTATTAATTTTCCCCGGAGCAGGTTAACCCTCTTGAATTAAGATCCACGCTCAGATGCCAATGGAAATGGAGTGTGTGTGCAAGTTGCTGTTTACTTGAACGTGTCCGTTGCTTAAGCATCGTTTCTGCCTTCATCTCCTGCCTTCAGAAAGGAATCTGGTCTTTCCAATTATCTAATCATTTCCTCCAAATGTGTATTATTTGAGTCTGCTGACGGCAATAACAACTTCTATTTAGTTATTTTAAAATAACTGCCCAGATCAATTTTTTTTAAAAAGAATAGTTACCGAAGTATTCGTTGATTTCAATTAAAAGATGCTATATGTTTGCCTTCAAGTCGAACGTTAGAAAGAACTCCTACTGCATTTTAGGGTCCTGCGTGCCTGTTTAAGTCCATGTGCAGCCTAATGTCACAGTCAGTCCTCTCTGAATTTGTATCCTGAAGGAGGGAGAAGCCGATAGCCGCGTACGGTGGAATTGCACACAGCATTGGTACCTTCGCAGAGACTCTGTGCGTGTGCGCCCCCTGCTGGCTACCTTTATTGGCAACAGCTGTCGAGGAACTAGATCTAAGAGGAAACAGGTGCTTTGGTAGAAACAGGAAGAGAATGAAGACGACTGAAATATCTCCTACTATCTAATCCTAAGACCTTCTTCCAAATGGGCAACAACACATATTTTTAGAAATATTCTCTTTCCCATGACTGTTGCAGAAATTAGGACCCCACGCTTTGAAAGCACATATTCACAACACTATTTCAACATTTATCACAAGGCCCAGAGGGATGCTTGGGTTTGGGAGGAAGGGTGCATGTGCGCATGACTTGGTCCAGCTTCTGCATTTGCCTAAGATCCTTCATTTTAAAAATGTGGGCAACTGACATTCCCTCCATCTTCTCTAAGGTGTTATCCAGATGCAACTTCACGGTCTCCACCTCCACGACTTCCACTGCCAATGCCAGGAACGCCGGGGCCACCAAACCGCAGCTTATCTTTCACAGTAGCCACACGCTGATATCCAGCCAATTCCCTATGGAAGAGCATCCCATGGAGGTAGCTAGCTTAGCCCACTGGAGACTCCGTTGCAGAGCAGTGGAGCTGAGTCCCAGAATGGGAGATCAGCAAGGCAAGCCAACTCCTTTGGGACCGAGACCTCAGACTCTCCCACTAGGACGCAGGAGTCTCCTTGGATTGGTGCAGAACTGGTCCAGGGCCAGCATGGGTTCTAGCCAAGCAGCAGCGCCCATTTCTCTGGCAGAAAGGACTGGGCATGCTGGCCTTGCGCCAGGCTGGTGCTCCACACCTCTACATGGTCAGAACCAAATGCCTGCTGCCACCCTCTCTCCTGTACCCCAACTTCTCAGCCTCCGCACTGCTGCTCCACTTCCATGAGTCCTTCTTACAATCCGCTCTTCCGCTCTGCAGCAGAGTGTCCCTGGAATCCCAGACAAGTCCACCTCACCTTTTGCATCAGAACTTTTCAAAGGTTTCCATTGTTTTTAGAATAAAGACTAAAATCCTCAAAATAGCTGACAAAGCCAGGAAGATCTCGTATCTATCCCCCCCCCCCATTCCACCTTGAGTCTGAAGAGTTTCCTATATTTGCATTGAGAGTTTGTGTGTGCATCTAACATTGGACTTTAAGCTCCGTCAGGAGTGGGTAGGAGCCAGTCCCTGTATCTGCAGCACCCAGTGCTGAGCCTGGTGTAGAGTTATCAATGATTATGACTCTGTCCTGCAGGAATAAATGAAAGACTCAGGTGGTAGCATGGATGGCTTCAGCAGCAGTGGGAAGCGGTGCCAAGGAGAGGAGCACCAGCCCCTTTGGGACTAACAGAAAAGGGCTCCCTTGGCAACAACTCTGGTGACAGTGGCCAGCCCTCCTACTCACATGCCATTACTGAGAGCAAAGCAATCAGCCACAAAGATGATCAAGTGGGGCCAGAAGACAGCAGACACCATGTTTACCTGGGAGAACTTGCTGGTGAGCAACACCTGCTCAGGTGTTGAGAAATGTTGGGAGGACTAGAATCCCAGAAATCTCCCTTCCCGGGGATAAGGTTCAAAGAGATATGCTTTCTCTTCTTCTCATCACCTGCCAAGGTTTCAGAAGGCAGCAGATCTGATCACCAAGCAATGGTTTTCTTTCTGGTCAGAGAGCAGAGACAGGAATGCAGTCGGAAGGTTTGGCATCCTCGGATTCAAGCAACTGCATGTAGAAAACACTCTCCCAATTCTGCAAGATGCTGCTGTACTGAACAGGTACAGACCATTTACCCTGTCATTACTCCCTGCACAATGCAGTCCGACAACCACTTAGTTAGCATTTGCACTGTCCCGGGTATTATAAGCAATGTAGAGATGATATACAGTATAAAGGAGGCCATGTGTAGGTTCTATGCCAGCATCATGCCCTTTGATACAAGGGACTTGAGCATCCACAGATTTTTTGGTCCTGGAACCCATCCCCTGAGAACACCAAGGGATGACCATAGAGTGACTCAAAGAATGAACAACACGGATTCGATGAGTTTTAGCCAACACTGATTGGTCCATGGAGTCTTACCACAAAGGCCTGCTTGGAGCCATTAAGATGCTGTCTCAAGGGGCTGCACAGCTTCTCATCAAATGTGAGAGCATGGGGGGTTGGCACTGTGGCGCAGCAGGTTAAAGCCCTGGCCTGCAGTGCCGGCATCCCATATGGGCACTGGTTCGAGTCCTGGCTGCTCCACTTCCCATCCAGTTCCTTGCTAATGCACCTGGGAAAGCAGTGGAGTGAACCAGCTGATGGAAGCCCCTGGAATCCCAGCCCTAAATGGGTTCTTTGGCTTCTCTCAAATTCCTCCCTGTCCTCCGCTGCCCTGTGCTCCTGCCTATCTTCCTAGAGGAGAATTTTTTTCAACGTTAGGGGCCACAGCTACACCCCAGGAGCTACACGTCTTACCCAGGAACCACTCACTATCTTAATAATGGTTTGCTAAATGGAACAATAGTCCGTAGGCGACTGGGTTCAGAGCCTTCCTTTCATCCCCCAAAACAAACATAAGGGCACTCCTCTAACTGGCAATGCTATCAACACAAAAGCAGGTGCACACCCCAGCCCACAAATGCCCTTATGCACTGAACTAAAAGGACCTCACTGGGAAATGAAAAGTACACATTTCTCTTATTATTTCCTATCCAAGAAGCTAAATGACCAAGGCCAAGGAAGAGAACAAGTAGTTTTCTAAGCTTGAGAAGACAAAGAACTGTGGCTCACCATGCTCAGAGCCAATGGGAGTTCAGGGTGATGGGTGGACAGATATCAACCAGCTTCATGTAAGAATTATTGCTCCAAGGCCGGCACAGCAGCTCACTAGGCTAATCCTCCACCTGCGGCGCTGGCACACTGGGTTGTAGTCCTGGTCGGGGCACCAGATTCTGTCCCGGTTGCTCCTCTTCCAGTCCAGCTCTCTGCTATGGCCCGGGAGTGCAGTGGAGGATGGCCCAAGTGCTTGGGCCCTGCACCCGCATGGGAAACCAGGAGAAGCACCTGGCTCCTGGCTTCGGATCGGCGCAGTGCGCTGGCCGTAGCAGCCATTTGGGGGGTGAACCTACGGAAGGAAGACTTTCTCTCTGTCTCTCTCTTTCACTGTCTAACTCTGCCTGTCAAAAAAATTTATTGCTCCAAGTTCTATTTTTTTTAATTAAAAGATAAATTTGAGGCCAGCACTGTGGCATAGTGGGCTAAGCCTCTGCTTTAGGCGCCGGCATCCCATATGGATGCCAGATCATCTCCCAGCTGCTCTACCAATCCAGCTCTCTGCTATGTCTTGGGAAAGCAGTGGAAGATGGCCCAAGTCCTTGGGCCCTTGCACTGGTGTGGGAGACCCAGAAGAAGCTCCTAGCTCCTGGCTTTGGATCAGTCCAGCTCTAGTGGTTAAGGCTATATGGGGAGTGAACCTGTGGATGGAAGACTTCTCTCTCTCTCTCTCTCTCTCTCTCTCTCTATATATATATATATATAAACACTCTACCTCTCAAATAAATACATAAAATCCTTTTTTTCAAATGATAAATTTATTTTGGTACAAAAATATTCTAAATCCATATATAGCTTTTCCAAAAATCTGCTTTTTTCCATGAACATTTCAAAAACCCCTCGTGTAGCAATTCTCTCCTAACCGGAAGTGACAGATGATTATAAGACTTAGCACCACTGGGTTCTGCATGGAGGCCTTGTCACAAAGCTCTTATTCAAGATGGTTCTGGAAAATTCTGCCCTGCTTTTATTTCAAACAAATCCTTAGGCTTTCATTTTCTTTCAATCAAACCTCTTTGGTTGGTTGCTTTTATTTTGTTTTTGTTAAAGGCACCAGAAATGATAGCTCAACACAGATATTCCTGCAATAGGGAACTTTACTTGCTAACACAGAGAGGTCCATTGGCTGCTTCTAAGCGGCCCAGAAACAAATCCTTCTCGTATACTGAACCTCCCTTCCCACTGCTAGTGCTGATTTCCAGAGAGTCTCACCCAGCTGAGGGAGAATTCCTGGGATTTAACAGAACCCTGTTTTAAATGCAGTGCTTGATCCATCCTTTCTCAGTAAGTTCCTTATTCTACCTTCTCGCTCCACAATGGCCTGGATGCCCACCGGGAAGGAGCCCCCAGGGCCCGGGGTGACGAAGCCACTGCAAAGGGGCAGCGTTGCTACAGGAGACTTTGTGGTGCACAGGTCACCTCTGCCTGCCCTCGCACCAAAGCTCTCAGTCTGGACACTGGCGGACACTTAAATCAAACCCAGGAGTGAGTTTTTGCTCTCTCCCTTTTTCCCTGGGTTTCCCTGCAATAGAAACCTCAACTAGGATTTCTACACATTGTAAACCTCTCAAGACAAGATGAAAACTCAGCACCTCTCAGTTGATTCCTGTGCCTCTTGGGCCCAACCATTTTTTTTTTTTTTAAGATTCATTTATTTATTTGAGAGGTAGAGTTATAGACAGAGGGAGAGACAGAGAAAAAGGTCTTCCATCTGCTGGTTCACTCCCCAAATGGCCTCAACAGCTGAGCCAAGCCTATTCTGAATGCAGAAGCCAGGAGCTTCTTCCGGGTCTCCCATGTGGGTACAGGGACCCAAGGACTTGGTCCATCTTCTCCTGCTTTCCCAGGCCATAGCAGAGAGCTGGATCAGAAGTGGAGCAGCCAGGACTTGAACTGGCACCCATATGGGATGTCAGCACTGCAGGCAGGCTTAGCCTACTACACCACAGCACTGGCCCTAGCTATCCTTAATCTACCTGATAGGTGGATATCAGGGATCCCATTCCCACTTCTAGTTCATTTTGTCCCATTTCTCATCGCTTGCATCCAAAAGGATGTCACAAAGCTCTGTTTTGTTTTCTTCCCTGAGTTCCTGGAGCCTGATGCAATCTGGGCTACTTGCTTGTTCAATTGTTTCTAACTTCTGGCCCTGGACTTTGTCTTCATGGCTTCTCTGTCAACAAAGCCTCAGGCTGTTGTTGGTTTTTTTTTTTTTTTTTTAGATTTTTTATTTATTTGAAAGGCAGAGTTAAGAGAGAGGAGGAGGAGGAAGAGAAAGAGGTGGAGAAAGAGAGGGAGAAAAGAGAGAGAGAAAGAGAAAGGGAGGGAGAGAGAGAGAGCTCTTCCATCTACTGGTTCACTCCCTAAATGGCCACAATGGCCAGAACTGAGACAGGCCAAAGCCAGGAGCCAGGAGCTTCATCTGGGCTTCCCACATGGATGCAGAGGTCCAAGTACGTGGGCCATTTTCCACTGCTTTCCCAGGCACATGAGCAGAGTGAGGCTGGATCAGAAGTGAAGCAGCTGGGACTCGAACCAGTGTCCAGATGGGATGCACAGGCAGTGGCTTTACCTGCTACACTACAACTCCAGCCCATTGTTTTTTTTTTTTTTTTTTCTGAAATGTTCACATGAGCCGTGGATCTATGCCAAATGATTAGATTGAAGATGAGCAAGGTTACCGGTGATGAGATGGGCCAGGGAACTTAAGGAAAGTCAAGACATGAAAGATCCACCCATCTGAGAATGCAAGGCCAGGTCCATCTGTGACTAAGAGCCACACCTTCCCGGGGCTTCCCCAGCTTTGGCGTGCCCTGGAATCTTCTTGGGGGGGGTGTGGCTTGCTAAAATGCAGGTTCTGATTCAGGCTGTGTGGGGAAAGGGCCCCAGGTCGTGCATCGCTACCACAGTTGTGGCCGATGCCATAGGTGTGTGGACCACATACGGAGCAAAGAGGCTGCAGATGGTCAGAAGCTGTTGGGAATCACTGAATCCCGGGGCTGGTGCTGTGGCGTGGCCAGTAAGGCCGCTGCCTGCAGTGCCGGCATCCCATGTGGGCATTTGTTTGAGTCCCGGGCTGTTCCACTTCCGATCCGGCTCTCTGCTGTGGTCTGGGAAAGCAGTAGAAGATGGCCCAAGTCCTTGGGCCTCTGCACCTGCTTGGAAGACCCGGAAGAAGCTCTTGGCTTCAGGTCGGCACAGCTCTGGACGTTTCGGCCAATCAGGGAGTGAAACAGCAGACGGGAAAACTCTCTCTCTGCCTCTCCTTCTCTCTCTGTGTGACTCTTTCAAATGGATAAACAAATCTTAAAAAAAAAAAAAAAAAAAGGAAGAAAATCACTGAACCCCTGATTTTGTTGTAAGGACGGAATGCTGATCAGATACTGACACCAGTTGTTCTCCGTTTACATTTTTGCTTCTCAGTGTCTTGTTGTTGTTGTTTGCCAGATAGGCTAATCACAAATTGTAGACAAACGTACCCACAAGAGAACTCTTCCAAATACAGAAATAACAGTTTGGCAACTGGAAGGCTGCTTAATACCGATTCGGTGAGGGGAAAAAAAGAAATTAGGGTTTGGAAAATCATGTGAAAGCAGTTTTGTTCCTATTAAACGCTTGTACCTGTTTCTTTACGGCCATCGAGATAAACCAATAAACTCCAGGGGGTCCAGGAGGGAATTGTCAGCCTTCGTCCCTAGGATTTCATCGCTTTAGGGATGTCTGGAAGAAGAGGAGGGGTGTGAGTCCTGGGCCCAGAGAGTGAGCCTCCTTCCAGCTCCTGGGCCCAAGTGATACTTGGCTCTCCAGATGTTTATGTCACAGAGAGCTAGAGAGAGGGAGAGGGAGATGGGGAGGGGTAGGGGGAGGGGAGAGAGAGAGGGAATAGGAGGGGGAGAGAGAGGAAGGGGGAGAAGCAGAATGGTTAGGCCGAGAGACACTGAGGGCACCACTGATGGGGAAAGCCCTGCTGACTTCGCCAGCCCAGCTGTTCCTGGTCCAGATCCCCGGGCTGTGGGATTGGGGGTGGGGGTGGGAGCGGTGGGGGTGGTCCCGTTCCTGCTGCTGCATGGGTCTGGGCAGGAAGAGTCCAGCACCAGGAGAGTGAGGCTCTGGTCCTCTCTCTGGCGCTCAGCCCTGGCAAGGCCACGCAGGAGACCACCTGAATGGAGACTGAGGTCCCGCTGAGTCCGGGGTCGGTCTCCAGCCCTCTCCTTCCCACGGCTGAGACCTTACTGCCCTCCCCATGTTTTCTCCATGTCTCAGTGTCAAGAACGCCCCGGCAGGGGCCCCGGCAGGTGAAAGGCACCCAAATGCTCTTGGGGTTTTCTCTCTGGAGCGCCGTGGGGGAGGAAGTTACCATGTCAAAGCTCACCCATGGCCACCCTTCTGACAGGAGGAAGTTAGCGACCCTCAGCTCTTCCTCGAAGATGAAAGTGGGACTCCAGGCCCAGCCTGGACAAACACAGTCCCCCCATGGACGCCGTACGTGAGGTCAGAGGTCATTGCTCCCTCCTCAGGACACCCAAGAGTGACATCCCAGCTGCCCCTTCACGTGTGTGCACACTCACAACCATGTAAACTCACACACTGACACACTCACAACCACATGCACACTCACACATGACACGCTCACACCCTGCACACAACCACGTACACTCACACATTGATATGCTCACCTCATGCACATACACACAACCCTGTGCACACTCACAACCACATGCACACTCATACATTGCCATGCTCACCTTATGCATGCACACATGACACACTAACACCCTACACACACAAATCTGTGCACACTCACACACTGACACACTCACAACCACATGCACACTCACACATTGACACGCTCACCTCGTGCACACACATATGACACACTAACACTCTGCACACACACAATTCTGTGCATACTCACACATGACACACTCACAACCATGCACACACATCAACATGTTCACCTGTACACACTCAAGCAACACACAACCTTGAGCACACCCACACACTGACAGTCATGACCCTGTGCACACTCACAATGACACACTCATACCCTGCATGCTCACACATGACACACACACCCTGAAAATACCCAACCCTTCATACACTCACACATGACACTCACTCTGCACACACACACAACACATAACCCTGCACTCACACACCGACACACAACCATGCACACACATCAACACACCCCCTGTGCACACTCACACAACACAATCCTGCACACACACGACACACTCATACCTTGCACACACATGGCACACAACCCTGCAAACACACACGGACACACAGCTATGCACACATATCAACATGCTCAGCCCCGTGCACACTCACATGACACACAACCCTGCACTCTCACACATGACACACTCACACCCTGCACACACTCACATGCCCTTGCACACTCTCACTTTGACACACACCTCCTATGCACACCCACAGACTGAGGAATAACAATCCTCCCAGAGAGAAGCCCTTCCTTCTTTCAAATCCAGGATAGTTAGAACCCCCAGCTTGACAATACCCTGTCTCCTCATTCCCCACGCCTGGCACATCCGGGACCACTCAGCAGGCTGTCCTGGGACGGGCTGTTCAGAGATCCTGAGCAAAGGTGCCGTTGGGTCTCATGTGCTCTGAGTCCTGCTGTACCTGGAGACCTGGTTCTCTACCCATGCACTCCTCCTCTTCCCTGCGCCTCTCGCCCATCCCCCTGGTCCTGGAACGCTGTCTGGCTCTTGCTGTCCCCATGGCCTGCTGCCCTGTCCCTGCAGCTGACAGATGTCCCCACGGTTGACCTCCCGGTCTCTGAACAGCGCCTGCCCCTGTGCACACAGCAGCCCCGTCATCAGGACCCGCTGTCACCTCCTGCTGGACTTGCCCCCAGCCCTGCTGGTTGCCTGGGTGACCACAGTTGCCTAGCAGCAGCTTGCGCCAGGCAGATGCACTTCCTGTCACTGGCCATCCTGGGTCTGTCTCTGCTTCAACACCTGGGCCACAAGTTTCATCTCCTGGGCTACCCTGGCGCAGTCTCTGCATCCATCTATGTCAGGAGATTAAATTCTCAGATCAGTAAAGGCCAGGCAATAGATGCTAACAAGCTGCACTGTTATGAGTAACAGCACAGCTGTATCAGTTCAACGAAGGGCCACCACCTTCCAAGATGGATCACAAATTGCTGCCTGGTCTCCTTTCGCAAATGTGTACTTCTTCTCCTAAGATGCTTCCGTAACAAGGCTAATACGTGTTCCGTGACAAACCAGATGCCACAAAAGGAATTCCTCATAAAATAAAAAGAACTGGAACTTCTTAATTAAGCCCAGCAAAGATTCTTAATATTAAATATATTTTAATATTACCTTTCTGAAAATATTTAAATCATTTGAATAATGTTCAAAGTAACACTCAATATGAAAATGATGTCACATTGTAAAATAGAAACCAGCTACTGGCCGGCACCATGGCTCAATAGGCTAATCCTCTGCCTGTGGCACTGGCACACCAGGTTCTAGTCCCGGTTGGGGCGCTGGATTCTGTCCCGGTTGCCCCTCTTCCAGGCCAGCTCTCTGCTGTGGCCCGAGAGTGCAGTGGAGGATGGCTCAAGTCCTTGGGCCCTGCACCCCATGGGAGACCAGGAGAAGCATCTGGCTCCTGCCATCGGTGCGCCAGCCGTGGCGGCCATTGGAGGGTGAACCAATGGGAAAAGGAAGACCTTTCTCTCTGTCTCTCTCTCTCTCACTATCCACTCTGCCTGCCTAAATAAATAAATAAATAAAAACCAGCTACTAAAAATTAACTTTTAATTGAAGAAAAGTATATATATATATATATATATACAAAAAATTTTTAAAAAGTATCCATAACTCCTACTAGAAGATGTTTTTTGTTGTTGTTGATGTGAATCTGAGCTGATGGTATGAACGTTCAACATCAATCTTTTGAATCCACCCTCTGTCTGTTGCTACGCAAATATCAAGTTCAAGTCCCTGGCGAGTCTGCAAGGCAATTGAGACACCTGCATCAGAAAGGAAGTGGCTTATCTGGAGAAGAAAGAAAGCCAGGTGGCTACTGACAGTTCCAGAGGGCAGCAATGCGCATGAGAGGAGAAGCTGCAGGAAGAGGGAGAGGGCCCAGCAGGAAGTGAGAATGGGGCTCCCCGCCCCCACATGGCCATCCCTCCCTTGCCTGCTGGGGTTGGCCAGCTGCCTCTTACCAAAGAATAACATCCTTGAGGGAATAGGGGCTCAAACTGTTAAGGTCGTTTACATTAAATACACACACACACACACACACACACACGTATATATATATATATATATATACACACACATATATATCATAAGTGTGTGGGGGAGGGTGCATTGTGGCACAGCAGATTAAGCCACCACTTGAAATGCTTGCATACCATATTGGAGTGCCTGGTTCGAGTCCTGGGTCCTCCTCTTCAGATCTAGCTTCCTGTTAATGTGCCAGGAAAGCAGTGGATGATGGTCCAAGTGCTTAGATCCCTGCCACTCACCTGAGAGACCCGGATGGAGTTCCTGGTTCTTGGCTTCACTCTGCCCATCTCTGGCTATTGTGGGCATTTAGAGACTGAAGCAGCAGGTGGAAGATCTCTCTCTCTAGCTCTCGCTCTCGCTCTGTCTCTCTGCCTTTCAAATAATCTTTTTAAAAATTATGAATGCTCATTCTTGTATGAAATACTGCATGTTTTTAGGTTAGTGACTAATGTTCTGAAATTTTGGGGGGTATTTGAAGATTTAAGATACCAGCTAAACTCTTTGGGGGATATTTAAACAAACTAACAAAACAATAAGATACCAGCTAGACTCCCCAGTGCTGCCTGGCAGTGCACATGGGAAAAACAGGCCGAACGGTAGGTGCATGGTCTTCTCCCCTGGGTGACTGAGCAGAAACCAAGGGCTCTGTCCTATGACCAGGGTCTCCCAGCCTGCCCCGTGTCTGCCATAGGCACCTGCCCCAGAACTTGGTCCCCAACTAACCCTAACAGAACTGTGCATCCTATTCTTCTCAGCTCTCTTTAACAGAAACACAGAATAAGTGCCTTCGCTACTCTTTTGCAGTTTAGTAGGGGGAGATAACCTTGAACATCCACAGGGGTTTGAGAATGTTCCAAAGGCACCAGGTTGTTACACAGAAGCACCCCCATCCCCTACCTGTGACGCTGGCATCCCATATGGATGATTGTTCAAGTTCTGGCTGCTCCTCTTCCGATCCAGCTCTCTACTATGGCCTGGGAAAGCAGTAGAAGATGGCCCAAGTCTTTGGGCCCCTGCACCCACATGGGAGATCCAGAAGAAACTCCTGGCTCCTGGATTAGGATTGGTGCAGCTCTGGCCATACTGGCCATTTGGGGAGTGAACCAGCAGATGGAAGACCTCTCTCTCTCTCTCTCTCTCTCTCTCTCTCTCTCTCTCTCGCTGTAACTCTGTCTTTCAAATAAATAAACAAACCTTAAAAAAACAAAAAGAAATTCAGCCCATGGGGATTTATTCTAATTGCTCACCGTCATGTCCTTTGAGGTTTGAGACTGGGGCAAGCCAGGGCCTGGAGCACCATGGGCAGGCAGAGGTCAGCAGCTGGGTGTGCTCTAGGGCGCAACCCAGTGGCCAGGAGGAGCAGGACGCTGTTGGCCCCACAAGGTCTGACCTCACTGAGGGCATGCTCCTGACGCTCCATCCCAGATCCACAAGTCTGAGAAGTCTCCATGTTCAACATGCCTCCTCACTTCCACACAGTCTGGAAAGCTTTGTAAATGACACAAATATCTACAGGTAGCATTATCTTCTCTGAACACGTACACAGATGTGCAAGTTGAGACAAAGCATCCAAAATCCATGTCTAAAAAATAGGAGGAGGAGGCTACATTGCAATCCCTTATAAAATTGAAATGAGATATAGGGGCTGCTCCAAATCCTTTTTTTTTTTTAAGATTTAATTATTCAACTGAGAGGTAGAGTTACAGACAGAGAGAAGGAAGGAGAGAGAGAGAGAGAGAGATCTTCCATCCACTGGTTCACTCCCCAGATGGCCGCAACAGCTGGAGCTGAGTCAATCCAAAACCAGGAGGCAGGAGTTTCTTCTGGGTCTCCCATGTGGGTGCAGGGCCCAAGGACTTGGGCCATCCTCCACTGCTTTCCCAGGCCATCAGCAGGGAACTGGATCAGAAGTGGAGCAGCCGGGACTAGAACCAGTGCCCAGATGGGGTGCCAGCACCAAAGGCAGATGCTTAACCTACTACAGCAAGCGCCAGCCCCCCAAATCAGTTCTTTATTGCACATTTTGCATGAAAGGTGAGGAGGAACACACAGCTCCCCAAACTCCTGGGAAGCCCCCACTCTTCCCAGAGATATCCCGGACAAGAACACACATCTTCTCCCCAGCCTGATACTCCTCTGCAGTGCCGGTCTCTGCTGGGGTGTAGGCTTGCACACTCCATGGCTCGTAATGTGGCTGCTTCCCACCAGCATGTCTGCCTTGCCACCCAGATGTATGTGAGTCCCCTGGGCAGGAGGACTCTCCTAGGTTGTAGATCTTCTGCAGCCTTACACATCCTCTTTGGTTTGGGAGGCCCATGATGTACAAGGTGGAGAACTCACTCAAGCCACCCTCTAGGGCTCCGAAAGCTCAGGCCACTTGATTTCTTCTTGGTGAATGAGAAGTGGATGGTGGTCTGGGCACACTGCCCCATATGCATTGTGTCAACAGAACACACGCTGCTCTCTGCTATTCCCAGTGGAAGAGTTCTGTAACGCCCAGAGCACTCGTCATGGGCAATGACTTGAACTTTGCAGCAGCACCAGGAGTAACATAAGGCAGCTATCAATGTTCTTGTCTTAACTGGACAAACTGAGGCTTGAGATTGCATAGTTTGTGCATAATGGGTCTGGGAACTAAATTTAGCTCTCCTGATTCCAAACCCCATCTTCCTTGCATAAAAAAGATAATGCAAACCTTTGGCAGAGAGTTTGCTGTCCCAAACACTCATTTCTCTTTCCTTAAACCCCTCTGCACAGGCTGGCATTGTGGCACGGCAGGTAAAGCCACCACCTGCAATGTCAGCATCCATCCCATATGGGCACTGGTTCGAGTCCCAGCTGCTCCGCTTCCAATCCAACTCCCTTCTAATGGCCTGCAAAAAACAGTGGAAGGTGGCCCAAGTGTTGGGGCCCCTGCCACTCATGTGGGAAATCCAGATGAAGCTCCTAGCTCCTGATCAGCCTGGCTCAGCCCTGGCTATTGCGGCCATCTGGGGGAGTGAACTGTGAGATGGAAGACCTCTCTCTCTCTCTCTCTCCCTCTTTCTCTCCCTCTCTCTCTCTCTGTAATCTGACTTTCAAATACTTTTTTGGAAAAAAAAAAAAAACCCTCTGCAGGGATGGCGCTGTGTGAGAGGCGCTGGATTAGAACCTTGATATCTTTGTATCTAGCATATCTTTTAAGAATGTGGATTCTAGGGGCCAGTGCTATGGCATAGTAGAATAACCTCCCACCTATGGTGCCAGCATCCCATAGTGGCATCAGTTCGAGTCCAGGCTGCTCCATTTCTGATCCAGCTCGCTGCTGATGGCCTGGGAAGACAGTAGAAGATGGCTCAAGTGCTGGTGGGAGATCTGGAAGAACCTCCAGGCTCCTGGCTTCTGATGGGCCCAGCTCCAGCCATTGGAGCCACTTGGGGAGTGAACCAGTAGATAGAAGCACCTCTCTCTCCCTCTCTCTGTCTGTAAATCTGTCTCTCAAGTAAATTTTAAAAAAAATCCAGATTCAGGCTTTTGCTCCCAACCCACAGGAGTTCTGCCTTGGTCCCTGGACGCCGCATCCCCCACCTCCCTGTGTCCTCCAGGAGCTGGGGGAGGGGGGCTTGCTCCCCCAACAGGCCTTCTCCTGGCTCTCCTGTCCTCCCGCTGGGACGCTCAGGGGACCCCAGCTCGTAGAGGACAACTTCCGGTTCTAGGGGGGTTCCACTCTCTATGGGAGGGACCTCGTTCCTCCTAGCGCCTCCACTACTGTCTGGACGTGGTTTGAGTGTGTCCCCTGGTTTCACGTGTTGGAAGCTTGGTTCCCAGCGTGGTAGCACTGAGGTGCTGAGAGCTGCAAGAAGGGAGGTGTTGGGTCCTTGGGGATCCGCCCTGGGCGGGGATTAATGTAGTTCTTTTGGGACCCTGGTTAGTTCCTGAAAGCATGGCTCCTGAGCACCTCTCTGGCCTCCTGTCTGCCTGTGTGATCTCTTCTGCAGGTGTTGCCACCACTGTGAGGCCACCCAACGTGCAGCCAAACACACAGGCACAAACAAATCAATCAATCTTTAAAAAAGTACAGATGCCGCCGGCGCCGCGGCTCACTAGGATAATCCTCCACCTTGCGGCGCCGGCACACTGGGTTCTAGTCCCGGTCGGGGCACCGGATTCTGTCCCGGTTGCCCCTCTTCCAGGCCAGCTCTCTGCTATGGCCCGGAAGTGCAGTGGAGGATGGCCCAAGTGCCTGGGCCCTGCACCCCATGGGAGACCAGGAGAAGCACCTGGCTCCTGCCTTTGGATCAGCGCAGTGTGCCAGCCGCAGCGGCCATTGGAGGGTGAACCAATGGCAAAAAGGAAGACCTTTCTCTCTGTCTCTCTCTCTCTCACTGTCCACTCTGCCTGTCAATAAATAAATAAATAATTTAAAAAAAAGAAAAAAAAAATACAGATACCTACAGCAGTATCAAAGAAGCCAGACTTAAAAGGGCTACACACAAGGATACTTTCAAAAGTTTGTGGAAAATGGAAATAAAAGATTAATTTATTTTAGTGCAAAAAATTGTGACATCTGTGCATAACTTTTTCATAATATCCATTATCATGAACTTTTTAGAGATCTCTCACACACATGAATGTCAAAATTTTTTGCAATGAAATAAACTATTTTAGAAAAAATTATTTATTTATATGAAAATAAGTGTTACAGAAACAGAGGGAAAGACACACACACACACACACACACACACACACAGAGGGAGAGAGAGAGAGAGAGAAAGAGAGAGAGAATCTTCCATCCACTGGTTCACTCCTCAGATGGTCACAACTCCCAGGGCTGGGCCAGGCCAAAGACAGGAGCCAGGGGTTTCATCCAGGTCTCCTATGTGTGTGCAGGGGCCCAAGCACTTGAGGCATCTTATCTTGCTGTTTTTCCCAGGCCAGTAGCAGGGAGCTAGATTGGAAGTGGAGTACCCAAGACAAGAACCAGCGCCCATCCCATATGGGATGTTGATATTGTTCCAATGCTATGAGCTCAGTCAATCTCTCTTCTCCATGTGTCACCCAACCTCATTTGTTATAGAAATGGAAAACAGGCTGAGATGGTAACACAAGCGGCAGCAGCTAAGGCCTGACTCAGGTCCCCCGCCTCCCAGCCCAGCGCCCTGTGCTCTCCGCCGTGCTGTTTTGTGTGACATTGCTTGCCTGAATGTGGTAAAGTATAGGAAGTGCCTACCAACCCCAAGCTCTGACTGTACATCCAGGAAATCCTTGCAAGAGAAAAAATATTAGGAGTTGTGATGGTTGATGTTAAGTGTCACCAGGCCAGGCTGTGGGAGCCAGATAGTAAAGTATTAGTTGAGATGTTTCTGTGAAGGTATATTTGGATGATATTAACTATTTTTTAAAAATATTTATTTATTTATTTGAAAGGCAGGGTTACAGAGAAGCAGAAGGTGAGAGAGAGAGAGAGAGAGAGAGAGAGAGAGAGAGAGAGAGAAGAGAGGTCTTCCATCTGCTGGTTTACTCCCCAGATGGCCACAACAGCCAGAGCTGGGCCAATTTGAAGCCAGGAGCTTCTTCCGGGTCTCCCATACAGATGCAGGAGCCCACGGACTTGGGCCATCTTCTACTGCTTTCCCAGGCCACAGCAGAGAGCAGCCCAGGACATTAACCAGCGTGACATTAACATTTAAATCAGTAGAGCTCCAGCAAAGCAGATTGCTCTCTGTCCTGAGAGGGGCTCCAGCCAATCCACGGCAGGACTGAAAACACTGACCTCCCCCAAGCAAAGAAGGGGGACGTGACCTTTGAACTTTAACTTGAAATTCCCTGGGCTTCCATCCTGCTGGCCCACCCTGGAGATGTTAAGCATATGCCTTAAAATAAATCTCTGCTGTGTGCATGCAATGTTCCTAGTTCTCTGCAGAGGCCTGGCTGATCCGGGGTGAAATCTCTCCGTAAAAGCACAGGCTGCTGAATGAGGATTCTAGCCACAGTTTCTGAAAACCGAATTCTTAGCACTCTAGGTTCACATACCACCCTTCTCGGTGGGTTGATGGCAGAACGAGACAGAAAATGCACACAAGGAAGGAAGAAGGCAAGCGTATGTATAAATTCTGTTTTCAAAGGTGATCCTCGGGGAGAGGAAGTGAGGTGAGGCCACTGGAGCCAGGCTGATGCGCCCAACTGACCAGTTCATTTTTATTTCCATGATTTGTGTTTACATGTGTATTACCAGAATGGTTCTTTAAATGCAATTCCTCGTGACATCCCCCCGAAAGACACAATAGTCTTTTACCTACATCTAAGTTAGCTGTTGTGGGTGTGGGGAGTTGGCACAGCAGTTGAGATATGGCCTGGATTGCCCACAGCACATATTAAAGTGACTGGATTCAAGACTTACCTGGGGCCGGCGCTGTGGCGCAGTGGGTTAACGCCCTGGCCTGAAGCGCCGGCATACCATACGGGTGCCAGTTCATAGACCTGGCTGCTCCACTTCTGATCCAGCTCTCTGCTACGGCCTGGGAAAGCAGTAGAAGATGGCCCAAGTAACCTTGGACACCTGTACCCACATGGGAGACCCAGAAGAAGCTCCTGGCTCCTGGCTTCAGATCGGCGCAGCTCCAGCCGTTGTGGTCATCTGGGGAGTGAACTAGCGGATTTAAGACCCCCCCCCCCCCTCTCTGTGTAACTCTGACTTTCAAACAAACAAACAAATAAATCTTAAAAAAAAAAAAAAAGACGACTCATCTGTACTTCCAACTCCAGCTTTCTGGTTTTGCATACTCTCAGGGGCAACAGGTGATGACTCGAGTCCTTGGACCCCTGCCACCCACTTGGGAGACCTGGATTGAGTTCCATGCTCCTGGCTCCATCCAGCCTGACTCAGCCCTGGCTATTGCAGGCATGTGGGAAGTGAATCAATGGATGGAAGGTCTCTCTATTTGTCTGTCTCTCTGCCTTTCAAATAAAAAATAAAAACAATAAACTGTTTCACCAAGAACTAGGATTCAAAAATGATTTTTTTTAAAAAGATGTATTTATTTATTTGAGAGGCAGAGCCACAGACAGAGAGAGGAAGAGAGAGAGAGAGAGAGAGAGAGAGAGAGAGGTCTTCAATCCGAAGCCAGGAGCCAGGAGCTTCTTCTGGGTCTCCCATGTCAGTGCAAGGACCCAAGCACTTGGGCCATCTTCCACTGCTTTCCCAGGCCATTTCAGAGAGCTGTATTGGAAGAGGAGCAGGTAGGGACACAAACCAGTGCCCATGTGGGATGCCAGCACCGCAGGCAAAGGCTGGCACCCCATATGGGTACTGGTTTGAGTCCCAGCTGCTCTATTTCTGATGCAGCTCCCTGCTAATGCATCTGGGAAAGCAGCAGAGGGTAGCCCAAGTACTTGGGCCCCTACACCCAGGTGGGAGACCCCAGTGGAGTGCCAGGCTCCTGACTTTAGTGTGACCCAGCTCCTGCTATTGCATCCATTTGGGGAGCAAACCAGCAGGTGGAAGATCTCTCAGTCTCTCCCTCTCTCTGTAACTGCCTTTCAAATAAATAAATAAATCTTAAAAAAAAAAAAAAGCAGTGATGCATACTGCACTTAAGTCAAGGTGTTTTTTTTCCCTATTGGGTTGCAGTAACAGTTCCATAAATCTTTGCACTCAAGCGAAGCACAGTAAGGTTATCAGGAAGGGAGTGAGAGAACTGGAAAGCAGAATGATGTGGCTGAATCCCAGCAAGGCCCAGGAAACCAAGGTGACACAGGTTCTCTGGGCCGCCATGTTCAGACCTCAGAGCCGAGCACACAGAGGGACTCTCTTCAGCCCTCATCAGAGGTTCTTCTACATGGAGAACTGAAAAAAAAAAATTCTTTTATTCCGAAGCTTTGCAGGAGTTTGCCAACCCTGGGAACCTGGAGTCATACCCCAAGCTGGAGCCTCTGCAGTTTTATTTTCTGGTCCACACTGCCACCTGCTGGCCTTGGCCATCTCTCCGAGTTAAGCGTTTACAATTTTCTGCCAGGGCATAGCTCCTGTTTTATTTCTAAAATCCATACGTTTCAAGTGTCCCTTCACATCATGCATGAAATATTTCCAATCATATGAAGGAAGACACGTAATGAGCCACTTCATCAGACAGAAGTTCTGTGGATGCGAAGCAAAATAACAGTCAAACAGCTAAAAACAACTAGGAAACTCGGGTCAACCCAAGTCTCATCTGGATAATTAGTACCTGCGCTCGCCAGTCGTCTGATTGCCTGGTAATTGCAGTTTAAGTTAAGCAGGTAAAATCTGATGAGCACATGTGTGTTTGCCGACAGGGTTCACGGCGCGGCTGATGAAGCATCGCCCACCATTCTCCGGGAGCTCCGTGGTAATTAATGAGCTGTTACGGGGGTTTTTATAAATGCAAATAAATACTTAACACAGAAATGCCTGTGGATGACGGACAACAGGTTCGCCGGAAGTAGCGCTGGATCCCAGCGCCCGCTGCTCCAGGGATGGCGTCAACGTGTGTGTGCAAAGCTATTCGAGGGGTGCTCAGGCCTGGGACCCTCAGAGAGTTTTCAAAGTCCTTCAAAAGTTAACGGGAGTGGGGGGGCAGCAGGCACCATAGCTTAATGGGTAAAGCCACCACCCGCAGCACCTGCATCTCATATGGGCGCTGGTTCGGGTTCTGGCTGCTCCTCCTCCAATCCAGCCTCAGCCATTGCAGCCACCTGGGGAGTGAACCAGCAGATGAAAGCTCTCTCTCTCTCTCCCTCTCTCTCTCTCTCTCTCTGCCCTTCAACTAATTTTTTAAAAGTTAATCTTGTCCATCCCTTGCAGCCTTTCTTTTGCTTTTTTGTGTCGATCACTTTATAAATTAAGGCAAGAAAAATAAGGACAGGTGAGAAGGTGGACGAGGGGAGAAAAGGCAGGTAAGCACATGTGTGAGGCCCCCAGGGAGACCGGTCACCCACGTGTCTGCCTTCAGGTGAAACCTCTAACCAGCTCAGTTGTATATCCTGAGACAGATGGGGCAGCTTGGAGAACCATGCATTTGCCCTTTGAGGAAAAAGAGAAAAACTCAGGAACTGTCTTCACAAACAGATCGCACCCAGTATTCTCCGTGAATAAACAGCCGATGCAGAATAAAGTGTGGGGGGAGGAGAGCCGGGGGGGGGGTTGGGGGGGAGGCCACAGGCTCTGGAATCATCTGCTGCCCTTGACGGTCTATGCCTGGGTATGACCATGGCTAATGGGACTGGTACCCCATCCAGCCAAAGGAGCCTGGAGCCTTCCCCAGTTAACTATGGCTTTGTGGGACTGGTGCTGTGGCACAGGGGGTTAAGCTACCTACCACATGGGTATCTCACAGGAGTGCCAGTTCGAGTCCTGATTGTTCCACTTCTGATCCAGCTCCCTAGCAATATGCCTGGGAAAGCAGCAAAGGATGACCCAAGTATTTGGGCCCCTGCACCCATGAGGGAGACCCAGATGGAGTTCCAGGCTCCTGGCTTTGACCTGGCTCCAGCTGTTGCAGCCATTTGGGGGAGTAAACCAGCAGATGGAAGATACTGTGTGTGTGTGTGTCCCTCTCTCACTGTAACTTTGCCTTTCAAATAAATAAATCTTTAAAAAAACAAATTATGATAGTGGAAAGGCCACTGTCAGTTTCTGAAATAAGCAGGATGTCAACAAGGGGACATGTCCTGCAGCCCACAATCATAGCTCCCTGGGACAGCAGGGAAGCATTCAGTGTCCTTGGGACTTTAAACTACTCCCTAGGAGCCAACGCGGCGGCATAATAGGTTAGGGTGCTGGTTCAAGTTCCGGCTGCTCCGCTTCCCATCCAGCTCTCTGCTATGGCCTGGGAGAGCAGTGGAAGATGGCCCAAGTGCTTGGACCCCTGCAATGGTGTGAGAGACTTGGAGGAGGCTCCAGGCTCCTGGCTCCTGGCTTCTGATTGACCCAGCTCCGGCTGTTGCAGCCATCTGGGGAATGAACCAGTGGATGGAAGACCTCTCTCTCTGCCTCTGACTCTGTGACTCTGTCTTTCAAATTAATTCACTCATTCATTAATTTAAAAAAAAATCTCCCCCAGGTAATCCCAGTTGAAGCAAAACTTGAGACCCACTGCCAGAGGCGAGGAATTTTTAAATTTCCCAGTGCCCCAGGCTGCCCTGGAGGACGTGAGAAACCAGACAGTGGCCTTGTCCCCAGCGGCTATGCATCTCTAATGAGTTTCCTGGTGACACTGCTGCCACTGGTGGTGGCCCCAGGACCACATCAGGGGGCCTCTCATGCCCTCCTCCAGCTGGAGCCACCACCCTCACAGTAACCAGTGCGAAATGCCCTGTGCTCCATACCCCAGGGACCAGCTGTGTCTCCACTGGGATGTTTGTTTTGGTTGTTTGGTGATTTAATTGAGAGGCAGACAGATAAAGGGTTCCTATCTGCTAATTCACTCTCCTCTAAATGTCCATAGTAACCCCAGGCTGAGCCCCAGGAGCCAAGAACTCAACCCAGGTCTCCCAGGTGTGTGGCAGGGATCCAGTGACTTGTGTCATCACCACTGCCTCCCAGGGTCTGTGTTATTGGGAAGCTGGAGCCAGGAGCCAGAGCTGGGGATCAAACCCGGGTCCCCCGCAGGCATCTGAATCTCTCAGCCAAATGCCCACACCACCCCTGGGATGTTTCCAAGGCACTTCTGGGTGTCAGACCCAGAGCTGAGCCTTCGCACGTCTCCCCATGGCTATGCCAGCGTGGATCTTAATTGGGGCTCTCTGGAGAGAAGGATTCCAGTGCAAATGGTTCCTTTGGTGGTGGTGGTGGGGGGGGGGGTTGCAGAATACCCAGCCCCTAAAAGGCAGAGTTGTTAAGCCACGTCCGTGTGGAGCCCTGAGTGCAATGCCAGAGAGCTGTTCTCAGAAGCAGCAGAGAACACTCTCCCAGGAGTGACACCCAGTGGGGCAGGGGGCCTGGCATTTCCACTCTGTAGGGCGTGCATGTTGAGGTCACCCGTGTCACCAAGCCCTGTGGCCTGGGACAGTGGCATGCACAGGAAGTGGCCCATGGGTGTCTTGCCTTTGTCTCCCAGCCCAAGGGAACTCTCCACTAAGCACCAGAGGGCCTAGACGGAAGGGGACAGGGGCCTCCAGGGAAAACCTTTGCCCCCACATAGGACAACAAACGGGGTGTGAAATCCCAGCTGTGTCTTACCCAGTTTGTTTTAGGAGCACCACAACCTAAGCTGTTGAAATTCTCTCTGTGAGCAAGCTTCTTGCCAATCAACATTTCCAAAAAGTTATGTTTACTTATTTTCATTGTGTGTATTTGAAAGGTACCTAGAGAGGCCGAGAGGGATTTTTTTTTTCCATCTGCTGGCTCACTCCCCTAAATGCCTACAACAGGCAGGGCTGGGCCAGGCTGAAGCCAGGAGCCTGGAACTCAATAACCAGTCAGCCAGAGTCCCTTAAAGGGACCCTCTCGTGACAACTTCTGAAATGCAATGGCCTCAGCAGCCAATTGTTGTGGCTGCAGAGGGGATGGGTTTGGAGTCTGCGCAGACACAGGTGTACTCACCAAACACAAGTCCACGGACTTCACAGAATGATGGGTACAAAGCAGAATCGGGTACTCAGAGGCTCAAAGGAGCTGGCAGGGGAAAGAAGGGAACCAGGGAGGTGCAGCGGGCCCATCCCTGGGCACACAGGGATATTAAGACAGGGCTGCGCCTTGAGACCCTGCTAGCTATGGTGTCAGAAGCTGTGTGTGTCTGGCAGAAGCACAGCTCTCCAAGGAAAGGGAGGGAGGAGTGGCAATCATGGGACAGTTGATGACAGTGGTGTTCCCACAGGAGCAACACCTGCTCCAGAATGTTCGTTGCTGAGTCCTGCCCCATCAGAGTAGGGTCCTTCCTGCTCCCCTGTCTGTAGCCGGCACTGTGCCTGCCCACACACCTCCAACCCAGTCTCTTTCCAGGTCAACTTCCACCAGCTTCATTGCTTCTCTTGGTCTTTTCTCAGGCACCAGAGCTCTTTGCTTGTCCCTGCAGCAGGCTGGGGATGCCAGTGAATTTACATAGCCCACCCCGTGCCCAGGTGCCAGCCCCCACATCACTCCCAGCCATCTCGACACTGTCTCCCAGTAAATGGAGCTCCAGTTGCCCAAGATGATAACTTCCTTGATAATTATATTCATCAGCATTTCATTACTATAACAAATTGCTTGAGGCAGCTAACCTATAAGGAGAAAAGGTTTACTTAGCTCTTGGTTCGTGAAGGTTCGAGTCCAATAGTGGGCAGCTCCATTGCTTTAGCATCTGAGGAGGATGGTAGATGGTAAGGGTGGGGTCTGTGCAGAGGAGGCTCACTTGGTGAGCCAAGAAGGAGAGAGAGGGGATTGGGCCCAAACCAGGTTGTTATGGCAACCCTCTCATCAGACCTCAAAACCAGTGACCCAGGGACTCCACCTGCCCCCACCTCCTAAAGGTTCCACCACCTCCCAATGGCATCACCTTGGGGAGCAAGTCTTGAACACATGGGCCTTCAGGGGACAGCCAATATCCAAGCTCCTACCTGAGCCATACTCACCCATTGCTGGCTGGCTTCCTCTCTCTCTCGCTCACCTACGGGGTTTCCTTTCCCTCCCTATAAACTGCTCACACCCAAATCCTTGCTCTGAATCTGCTCTGTGGGAATCTACCCCAAACCGTGGTATGTTGATTGGATTAGACTTCACACTGTGAAAACGATGGACAGGGTTGCAATGATAATTATAATCTCTAACTGCACTCAATAATGCAGCTTCATCTTAAACATCTGATGGGGAGTGAGCAAGGCCAGATACAAAAGAGAACACACACGTGGTTCTCTCCATTCACAGGACAAAGGCAGGCCAAACCAACCCATACTGCCAGAGGCAGGACTGTGGTCACCTTGCAGGGTGGGTGGTGACCAAGGTGGGGACGTGCAAATGTCCTTTCTGGAGCCAGATGCTGTTCACAGAGTTGAGCCAAATTTGAGAAACTTCATTAAACCATACAATTGTGATCCGCTCACATTTCTGTACATGTAATAGACTTAAAGGGCTTAGAGGGGCCAGTGGTGTGGTGCAGCTGGTTAGGTGTCCCCTTGCAATGCTGGCATTTCATATAGGAGTGCTGGAGCGAGTCTCTGCTGCTCTGCTTCTGATCCAGCTTCCTGCTAAACTGTGAGGGAGAGCAGTGGAAGATGGCCCAAGTGCTATGTGGCAGACCTGAATGGGGTTTTTGGGTCCTGTCCTCAGCCTGGCCAAGACCTGGGAGTTGCAGGCATCTGGAGAATGAACCAGCTGAGGGATGATTTCTCTCTCTTTCTGTCTCTCTCCCTCTCTCTTTGTCATCATGTCTTTCAAATAAATAAATAAATAAATCTTTAAAATGTTTTGAAAAGATACAATGAGAAAAAATAAAGGATGTATCATTTTTCTGTCCATCCTCCTATCCATCCATGGACCAATCAACTGTCTGCAACTGGATGTCCTCACCTTAAAAACCTTAGTCTCATGAGGGAGACAGGCGAGTGAATACTAGAGGAGTCACATTTCAACTTGGTAACATTTTGTTTTGGGCAAAAAAAAATTCCATATAACATTGAGTGAGGATTCTACAGACCAGACCGTTTGTAGCTTGGGAAGACAGTTATGAAAATAAATTCTGGGGCTGGCTCTGTGGCATAGCAGGTAAAGCTGTCATCCCATATCAGTGCTGGTTCGAGTCCTGTCTGCTGCATTTCCAATCCAATTTTCTGCTATGGCCTGGGAAAGCAGTGGAAGATGGCCCAAGTCCTTGGGTCCCTGCACCTGTGTGGGAGACCTGAAAAACGCTCCTGGCTCCTGGCTTTGGATCAGCACAGTTCTGGCTGTTGTGGCCATCTGGGGAGAGAACCAGTGGGTGGAAGACCTTCTCTGCCTCTACCTCTCTGTAACTCTGCCTTTCAGATAAATAAATCTTTTTTTAAAAATGAAAAGAAATTCTGACTTTGATAGGAATGCTTGCGTTTAATCCTTTCAAGTTCAAGAATAATTTCTTTTCCACCCCAGAGCAAGATGGGAATAAAGAGGCAGGAACCCCACGTGGTATCAGGAGCTGCACATCTACAATCCAGGACAGAGCAGCCCACCTGCAGCAGGTCTGGATGATGCCACAGTATCAGGGCGGGATGATGCCAGGGACGCCCTCCTGCCCCTCCTGGGACCAGGCTGTGTCTCCTCTGGGGGAGACAGAGCTTTGGAGCAGGACCAAACAGGCTGAAAAAACATACTCACTCCATACCTGTGACAACTAGTTGCAGATGTAGTCCGGCAGAGGGCGCTAGAGAAGAGCGGGCCACGCCCGGGGAAGGTTGGCCCAAGTCCAAGTGAATTGGCCAGCCGCGGGTTTCACTGCCCAGAGGCATCTCCCTTGACCGCTCCCAATTCCCACTGCTCCTCCACGCCTGACAGGGCAGGAGACCGGCCTGGAACGCGGTCGTCATCTGCAAGTGGAAGCTGGCTACGGCTGCTGGTCGTTGTCTCGGGTCCAGAATGCTTTGTGGAGACTCTTCGGGGTCAGTTTCCCTGTGCATTTAAGAGGGAGCCCCTCCTTTCCAAACTCAGCCCCCTTTTTTAATTTTTTTTTTTCCTTGGTAGAGGGCAAGCAAGACCTGCTGGAACTTCCATTAGAAGCCTTAGTAATTCACATGGTATCATAAGTATTGTCTCAATGAGTAGTAGTAATCGAGTTGGTTGATTACATGTATCCAGTGATCAATGGCCTTAGCAAACATTGACAAAAGAAATTCTTTTTCAATTAAGCATTGTTTTATCTTTTTTTTTAAGATTTATTTTATTTATTTTAAAAGTCACAGTTACAGAGAGGGAGAGAGAAAGAGAGCTTTTCCATCCTCTGGGTTCACTCTCCAAATGGCCTCAACGGCCAGGGCTGGGCCAGGCTAAAGCAAGGAGCCAGGAGCTTCTTCCAGGTCTCCCACATGCATGCAAGGATCCAAGGACTTGGTTCATCTCCTGCTGCTTTCCCAGGCCATAGCAGAGAGCTGGATCAGACGTGGAGCAGCCAGGACTCGAACCAGTGCCCATATGGGATGCCAACACTGCAGACAGCAGCCTAGCCTACTATTCCACAGCACTGGCCCCAAGCACTATTTTCTAGTATTTTTTCCCGACTCATCTGTTTTTTTTTTTTCCTCTGGAGGCCAGTAGCATGTCCTCTCTGTTCTTGGTAGCTGAAGAGAATGCTGGGATACGCTACCCTGATCTCCCTTCAAGAGCAAGATACTCACTGCCCCCGCAGTTGGGAGATTCGCTGCTCCTGGCTCCCAGCTGAGAGAGAACCTCTCTGGTTCTCAACAGAAGGGAGCTGCCCTTCCAAGGGGGCTGCTACGCTCAGAAGGAATTTACAGCCAGTGTCTGGACAACAGGGGGGAAAAGGCCTGGTCTCCTGGCTTCAGTTCAGGGCCCTGGTGAAGGACCTCTTCATTCCAGAACTCCTGGAGATCAACCAGATAGCACACACATCCCTGCCCCGGGGTGCGGCCCCACCTCCCTTCTCAGCCCCTAGGACAAGAAGTAGGGAAGATCTGGAGATGGAGCTGTGGCCCACACGCCTGTCACCCATCACCCTCGCACCGGCAGACCTCCCTCGGCTCCTGTTTATGGCCTCCTGGCAGGGGAGGCACTGAGCTTGCTTCACAGTTGGGTGGGTTTGGATGCTGGGTGCAGGGTGAACACTGACTGCAGATGGACTGCAGCCCTATTTGGGGTTGTCCATTGAAGTAGGGAGAGAGAAGTCTCCCAAGGGGCAGAGCTTCAGCTAGTGTGGAAAGACTTGGAGTCCAGGGTAAGAACATGCATTGGCTCATACAGGATTATGTGGCTACGAATGTGCACTGGTTCGTACACTGGGTAATGTGGCTGGCTGGGCAGAGCCTTGTAGGAGGAAAGATGGGGCACATGGAAATCTGGGGAAGAGACGCATACATGGACCTGTGGAGCTGGCGCCAAGCACAAGGGTACTTCGAGAAGTTGGTGGAAAAAGAGAAGTAAAAGATAAGCCTAATTTTGGTGCAGAAATTATGAAATCCATTCATAGGTTTTTCATAATAGGCATTTCCAAGAGCTTTTTTGAGACCTCCCCCTGTATCCATGTGTTTCAGAATTTTTTGCATTTAAATAGTCTTAATTTGGTTTCCCTGAACTTTTAGGAGTATCCTACTGTGGAGATTTTTACACCACGTGTGTTAGCATCCATCAGAAAGAAAGCGATGCAGCAGAGGTACCCAGTGTCCGAGTACATGGGGTAGCTCCGTTGGCGACAACAGTTCCAGGCTCTGTCACTGGCCATCCCAGTGCTAGCATGCTGGGCTCATGCATATAAATACCATAGTTACAGGAATGGAGGCCACACAGGCATTGGAGCAAGAGCTTACTGGTCTTACTGCCACAGCCAGTTGTCCAATTGTCCAGTTGTCCAGCCGCTAGAGCTGAACCTGAGCCCTCAATCTTAAACTGACCACAGAGACACTTGGTGGAGAGTCCATTTCACTCTGGATGTGCGATTCATCTTTGGTGGAAGCCGCAACTTTCTGGGTCTGAATTTCCTTTCCTGCCTGGAGAGGAAGCCCCTCTACTCATATTACAATATTCAGTCCACCAGCATGGAATACTGGGTAACACCGCCCCAGACCAAGTGCCCCACTGTGTAGCAGAGGAGACATCCTGGTCGGAGGATTAGCTGCTGGCCTGAGAAAGTCATGCCAGAGCCTTTGAAGGCGTAGCTGAGGCTCCATCTCGCAGATGATGCCTAGTAGACACCTTGAGTCAAAGACCGGTACCTGGTACTGCATCCCCTGTGGGAGGAACCAGGCATGGGTGTAGGCTTGGCTCTGCTTATGACTCCCAGTGACCTGGATGGATTGTGGCTTCTGCCCTACAACTTCATGCTCTGAAGACCTGGACCTGTACTATCCAACATGGTAGCCACTATGCAAATGCATCTATGTATTTAAATTAGTTAAAATATGTAAGACTAAAACATCCACTTTCCCACTCACTAAGCCTGGTTCCAAGCACTCAGTGGCCACGCTGGCTGTGGCTATCCTGTTGTGCAGAGTAGATCTAGTTTCATCACGGCAGAAAAAAAGTTCTGTTGGACAGCACTAATCTAATGGTTCCTGTTCCCAGGGGAAGACACTTCTTCCAGGAGAAGCAGTAAGAAAATCCCTCTACTTAAGTGATTGTTGAAGCCTTCCTGTTTGGGGCTCCTCTTGCCAAGAGACCAGCGTGCAAGAAAAGGGGTTACCATGGCAGGCAAGTTATCCGTGTGCATCAGGGTAAAGAATGCGCCTTGGGAATAACCTGTTTGGCACCCAGTTGTCTATGGAGCAGCTCTTGCTTATCTACATCCTGCCCAGTTTCGAAGGTCAATGAGGGGCTGGCGCTGTGGCCTAGTGGGTAAAGCTGTCACCTGCAGTGCCAGCATCCCGTATGGGTGCCGGTTCGAGTCCTGGCTGCTCCATTTCCAATCCAGCTCTCTGCTATGGCTTGGGAAAGCAGTAGAATATGGCGCAAGTGCTTCAGCCCCTGCACCCACGTGGGAGACCCAGAAGAAGCTCCTGGCACCTGGCTTCGGATCCACACAGCTCCGGCCGTTGAGGACAATTGGGGAGTGAACCAGCGGATGGAAGATCTCTCTCTCTCTCTCTCTCTCTTTCTTCCTCTCTCTCTCTTTCTCTCTCTGCCTCTTCTTCTCTGTGTGTGTAATTCTGACTTTCAAATAAATAAATCTTAAAAAAAAAAGAAGATGGGCAATGAAGACATGCCCATGAAGCAGCCATGCCTGAGAATGACTCTGGACTCTGTGCCCAGGGCTGAGGCAGCTCAGGGTTGAAGATGTGGATCGCTCTGCCAGAGATGCCACCAAGGCCAGCAGAGGTGCTGGAGGTAAGAGGTAAGAGGAGGATGAAGAGGGGATGGAGTGGGGGAGGAAGTGATGAGAACCTCTTGTAGACCGGACGCAGCGGTGGGGACTGCAGTTACGTCCCTGTCCTTTCTGTTCTGCGTCCCCAGGGAGCCTGGAGGAACACCCAGAGGAGGTGGACATCTACTCACAGCACCTGGGTTGCAGTGGCACAGGCGTGGGCTGTAGTGGATGCTGTGGTCTCTCGGGACCAGCCTTCTTTCCAGCTACTGTACGTAGCGGTTGCCAATGGCTAAGAGCCAAGTTCTCCCTCTTGGAATTGCCCTTGGCTAAAGGGAGCCACTTATATCAATGTTACACCCACTCTGAAGGCAGCCTGTGTCCAACAGTTGCCCCATAGAGGGAGACAATATCTGGTCCTCTTAAGGCTTGGGTCTTTAACCCTGGAGTATTTTCTCCTATATGTTTTTTTTTTTTTTTTATGACAGGCAGAGTGGACAGTGAGAGAGAGAGATAGAGAGAAAGGTTTTCCTTTGCCATTGGTTCACCCTCCAATGGCCGCCACGGCCAGCACGCTGCGGCCGGCCCACCGCATTGATCCAAAGGCAGGAGCCAGGTGCTTCTCCTGGTCTCCCATGGGGTGCAGGGCCCAAGCACTTGGGCCATCCTCCACTGCACTCCCTGGCCACAGCAGAGAGCTGGCCTGGAAGAGGGGCAACCGGGACAGAATCTGGAGCCCCGACCGGGATTAGAACCTGGTGTGCCGGCGCCGCAAGGTGGCATTTTCTTTACTTCTATAATCATTTTTTCATTGCTAAGAACTCTTTCTGGTTTGTCTATGGTTCCTTTTACTCACAGCAGCCTGCTGCTGTGGTGGGGATGTAATAACTTTGTTTTCAAGTTCCTTTCTGTTCCCAAAATTGCCTTTGTACTTGCAGCATCATTTTTTCCCCTCCATTTGTTCTGATCTTTCTCATTACAGAGCCGATTTGTTTCTGTTTACCATTGAGTAATATCCTGACCAGCCTCTCTCCTGAGCTGAACAGTGTGGAAACTGAGTGAGAATTGACAGATTTTGCTCGAGGATAATGGGGTAGACATTTTCCATTTGTCCTTTCTTCCATCCTTTGCCCATTTCTTTCTTTCTTTTTTTTTTAAAAAAGATTTATTTTATTTATTTGAAAGAGTTACAGAGAGAGGTAGAGACAGAGAGGTCTTCCATCCACTGGTTTACACCCCAGATGGCCACAACAGCCGGAGCTGTGCCAATCCAAAGCCAGGAGCCAGGAGCTTCTTCTGGGTCTCTTACGTGGGTGCAGGGACCACCTTCCACTGCTTTCCCAGGTGCACTAGCAGAAAGCTGGATTGGAAGTGGAGCAGCCAGGACACGAACTAGTGTCCATATGGGATGCCGGCATCATGCAGAGGCTTAACCTACTATGCCACAGCGCCGTCCCCTCATATTATTCTAACTTGAGGGTGGGGCCTCTTGTGCTGTCCACAACTTATAAGGGAGGGGGAAGTAACCAGAAAATTTAGTGGCAACCTTTGAACTTCCTAAGGATCACCTGTGCCTCAGCAGATGGCATTACAAATCAATAAAACCTATCAGTACGCTTAAAATCTCAAACACCTACTTAATTTCTGACCCAGGAGACCTCAGTAAACCTGACATTCATGCTATCAACCTGTTAAAGGGGCTGATGGCACGCACTTCTGAAAGTGACAGGAAATAGAATTACATCTTTAGTACTTTCAAATCTGCCATGTGAAAGGTGTTGATGCAAGGGGGAGAGATTGAAGAGCTCATTTGCTCTCAGGGATGTGTTGATTACTTAAATCATGTGCACAGGCCTATTAGGACTTCACAATTGAAGAAGAGGAAGGGGGTGGGCGTTTGGTATAGCAAGTGAGATACTGCTTAGGATCCCTGCATTCCACACCCAAGGGCCTGGGTTTGAATCCTGCCGGAGCTTCCAGTTCAGCTTCCTGAGGATCGTGCACACCCTGGGAGGCAGTGGTGATGGCTCAGTCCGTGAGTCCCTACCACCCACGTGGGAGACCTGGATGGAGACCCCAGGTCCTGGGCATTTGGGGAATGAACCAGGAGGTGGAAGTTCCTGCTGTCTCTCTTTCTCTGTGTCTCTGATCCCACCTCTTTCTGTTCCTTATCCCTCAGCCTTTCAAATAAATAAGACAAATATGTTTTTAAAATAAAAGGGTTAAAAGAGAGCAAAAGAGAAGGAGAGAGACGGAGTTCCTGTCCATAATATAAATTATACCTGTACAGAATGAAAGAGGTTATGCTGATGTGAATATTATAAAGGATAATAACAAAATGGAAATTTGTCTAAATTTTCTATAAAATATTTTGAAGACATCACTAAATGTTGGATGACCCCATGTTCCTGTCCTATCTTTAAAATCTAAATTATTGGGGTCAGCACTGTGGCATAGTGGGTAAAGCTACCACCTGCAGTGCCAGCATCCCATACGGGCGCTGGTTCGAGTCCTAACTGCTCCACTTCTGATTCAGCTCTCTGCTATGGCCTGGGAAAACAGTAGAAGATGGCCCAAGTCCTTGGGCAACCGCACCTGTGTGGGAAGACCCAGAAGAAGCTCCTGGCTCCTGGCTTCGGATCAGTGCAGCTCCAGCTGTTGCAGTCATCTGGGGAGTGAACCAGCAGATGGAAGACCTGTGTGTGTGTGTGATTCTATTAAGTAAATAACTAAATCTTTTTTAAAAATCTAAATTACCTTCGTGTTGGAGGGACTTTGACTCATCAACCTGGACTTCTCCTCTTTCCATTTTCTTGGGAAACAGAGCACTAAAGCCACATCAGGCAGGATTTCCCTAGAGAGAGAACCAACAGGAACCAAATAGAACACAAGGAGACCCAGGCTGGTGGGGGGCTTCAGGCTGAGAACCAGGGGAACACACTGTGCCAGGCCCATCAGGGGGCCACAGGAGATGAGCTGAGCAACCCTAACTCAAGCAGTGGGGCCGGAGCAGAAGGCACGAATTCACCATACCTCTGTCTTTCGTTCCGTGCAGGCCCTCAGCTGGTTGGAAGATGCCAATCCTACAGGCTGTAGGATCCACCAGTTCCAATGCTAAGCTCTTCAGGAACACCCTTGGACACAACCAGAGATACCGGATGTTCTATGGCCCAGCCCAGTGGACCTACAGATCTAACCATCTGACTCTCTGGTCGCCTGGGCCGGTGTTGTGGCCCAGCGGGTTGTCACTATCAGCCCAGCTGATAGTGAAGCCTATATCGCACATCAGAACTGCTCCACTTATGATCCAGCTTCCTGCCAGTGCACCTGGGAGGGCAGCAGATGATGGCCCAAGTGCTTGGGCCCCTGCTACCCATGCAGGAGAGGTCAGTGGAGTTGCTGCCTGTTGAGGCCATTTGGAAGTGTGGAATTAGCAGGTGGAAAACTCTGTCTCTCCATCTTTCAAATCAATCAATCTATCCAATCAGTCATTCACCAATTTCTAATAAAGCAAGCAGCTTTTGTCTGTATTACGGGGTTCTCTTAACAGCCTGGGAGATGAGGCAAAGGCTGGTTCCCATGGCCCGAGGGTCGTGGAGGGAATCCTTATATGGTTACAGTGAAAGACCCTTCTCTTCCTCTGGGCCTAGGTCATAACTTCAAAGGATCGTGTCTTTCAAATCGATTCCATGTCTGGAAAGCACCTGGCAGCTGTGTGTCCTCTGCGCCCTCCGTCTCTGTGACTCACGGTGACGGAGGGACCTGCCCGCATCCCACAGGAGCTAAGTGCACACCCTCCCTCAGTGCCTGTGGGTTTCCCCCGGCTCCTGGTGTGTGTGCCATGATGAACATTAAAGATCTTTGTGTAAGCTGCCAGATTCCTGCCTCCCATATTATGAGCCCCTGTGTCGGGGCAAATTGAGACAATTAGTGTGGGCATTCAAAAATGCAGTAAATGAGCGAAGCGCTGGCAACACACACAAAGGTAGCAGTTATTGTCCCAGCACAGGCCACGGTGAACGGATGCTCCTTTAACAGGAAAATGATAGGCTGGCGCCCCTGGAAGCACATGAGTATAGGCTCGCCTGTTGCTTTCTGCATGGTTCTCTGCTGCATTCCAAACCAGAAATTCTGCTGGGCTGATCGATGGTTTTTAGAAACTTTTAAATAATTTTTGAAAATTGAAATTCTCTCTCTTTCCCTTCATCTCTTTCTCTTTCATTCCCATATTTTTTTAAGATTTATTTTATTTACTTGAAAGGCAGAGAGAGAAAAGAAAGAGACAGACAGAGAGAGAAAAGGAGAGACAGAGAGAGATCTTTCATCTGCTGGCTCATTGTTCAAATGGCTGAAATGACTGGGACGGGCCAGGGTTGAAGGCAGGAGCCTGGAACTCCATCAGAGTCTCCTACGTGGATGGTAGAAGCCCAAGCACTTGGGCCACTTCTGCTGCCTTCCCAAGAGCATTAGCAAGGAGCTGTATCAGAAGTGGAGCAACTGGAACTTGAACGAAAATTCTTATGTGGGATACTGACTTCACAAGCAACAGCTTAACCCACTGCGCCACAAGCCCAGGTCCTCGTTCCAAAATCTCAACAGGCCATTGCTCACCGTGTTGTAGAAAGGAAACCAAAAGTGGAGAAAAAACACATTTCTCCTAAAACTTTTCCAGTGGAGTGTCGGTGTTTTGCAAAGATGAGATTATTAAAGAGCCAGATCTTGGGGCTGGCTCTGTGGCTCAGCGGGTTAACGCCCTGGCCTGAAGTGCCAGCATCCCATATGGGTGCCAGTTCTGGTTCCGGTCGCTCCTCTTTCCATCCAGCTCTCTGCTGTGGCCTGGGAAAGCAGTAGAAGATGGTCCAACTGCTTGGGCCCCTGCACCCGCGTGGGAGACCTAGAAGAAGCTTCTGGCTCCTGACTTCAGATCGGCAAAGCTCTGGCCGTTGCGGCCATCTGGGGAGTGAACCATCAGATGGAAGACCTCTCTCTCTCCCTCTGCCTCTCCTCTCTCTGTGTAACTCTGACTTTCAAATAAATAAATAAATCTTAAAAAGAAAAAGAGCCGGGTCTGGATTTCTAAGTTCTGACCTCTGCTACTTCCAAATTAGAGTAACATGGATTCTGCCCTTGCAGGAACTTGCTATGTTCACACACACACACACACACACACACACTCACATACACACACACACACACATACACACACACACATACACACAGCCATTTCTCACAGGTACTTAGAAGTAGAGCCAGAGAGCCTGATACCAGAACTTACATCCTTAACCTTATGCAAAAATACTGGCTGAGAGAAGTCATTACCCCAACAGTAACCTTTGGGAGGGAGTAGAAGTTTGGATCATTGGAGAGACACAGAGGTAAAGCTGGATGAAAATTTGAGAGACACGTCTAAGAGGTAGTAGCTCCAGCTCAGACTAAGAAAGAAGTGATCAAAGGCTCAAAAGGAACATGAGGGTCAAGTTTGGAGATTCTTCCAAGGCCAATCATAGCCATCAGCAGTTGAGTCAGCAGCTGTAATAGATTGAAACATGGCGAGTTACATATCCTAGGGGCTTATTCTCCCATGGAAAAAAAGTCAAGAAGTCAGCTCTGTGGGCCCAGTATGTCAGCTTCAGAGATCCAGATTTCGTCTTTTTTTTGACAGGCAGAGTGGATAGTGAGAGAGAGACAGAAAGAAAGGTCTTCCTGTACTGTTGGTTCACCCTCCAATGGCCACTGCGATAGGCACGCTGTGGCCGGCGCACCACACTGATCCGAAGCCAGGAGCCAGGTGCTTCTCCTGGTCTCCCATGCGGGTGCAGGGCCCAAGCACTTGGGCCATCCTCCACTGCACTCCCGGGCCACAGCAGAGGGCTGGCCTGGAAGAGGAGCAACCGGGACAGAATCTGGCGCCCCGACCGGGACTAGAACCTGGTGTGCCGGCGCCGCAGGCGGAGGATTAGCCTGTTGAGCTGTGGCACTGGACCAAAAAGATTCTTTTTAATATGTGGCATAATAGTCTATCTTGGTTCATACTTAAAAACTGAATTTATTTATTTTTATTTAATGAATGCATTTTTATATAGATCATCTATCTTTCTGCTTCTCCATCCTCACATTCACAAGATGGCCCCAAGAGTTCCAACCCTTTTGCCCATGCTCTAGATCCAATTCAGAGAAGGGGAAGGGCAGAGGGTGGTGAGCCATCTACCTTCCACTCAGTCAGTTCCCCAACAAAAGCTTATTAGAGAAGCCCCAATGACTTCCTCATACCCAGGCCATGGCCTGGCTGCAAGGGAGGCTGACATGAGCCTTCTTTTAACTGGGCCTTGCTTTCTGGAGAAAAATCAATATTCTGAGGCAGAAATGAAGAAGGTAGGTTGGGTGGGCATCCTGGGTGGCAGGCTCAACCTCCCCCGCCTGAGGAGTGTAGACTGTTCCCTAGGCCGTGGGAAGTCATTGCCGAGGTGCTGGGGGTTGAGCAGAAGGAATGGGCAGGAGTGTGACAGCCAATGCAGAAGAGTAAGAGAGGGTAGTGCTGCATGTGTGGGCACAGAATGGAAGGTAGACAGGTACACGCCAACCTAACACAGCCACTGGGGAAACTGAGGCAGTTGGATGGCATTGCTTTAAGAACTACCTTCCCATCAGCTTGGCGATACCTCAGAAATCTGAATAGGCCTACCATATGACCCAGCCATTCCACTCCTGGGAATTTACCCAAGGGAAATGAAATCAGCAAATAAAAGAGCTATCTGCACCCCCCTGTTTATTGCAGCTCAATTCACCATGGCTAAGGCATGGAATCAACCTAAGTGCCCATCAACTGGAGACTGGATAAAGAAATTATGGGATGTGTACACTATGGAATATTACACAGTGGTTAAAAAAATGAAATCCGGTCATTTGCAACAAATTGGATGAATCTGGAAAACATCATACTTAGTGAAATAAACCAGTCCCAAAGGGACAAATACCATATATTCTTTCTGATCTTTGATAACTAATAGAGCACCTAAAAGGAAATCTGTGGAAATGAAATTGAAACTTTGAGAAGCAATGACTTGAACAGCCCTTGTCTTGACTGTCAAGGAGCAGGTTTTTTTTCTTAATGGAGAATGGGACTGGGAACGGAAGAGGGAGGAGGAGGTAGAGTGGGAGAGCGGATATGGTTAGAAGAATCACTATATTCCTAAAGTTGTACTTATGAATTTGTACTCATTAAATAAAAAGTTTCTTTGGGGAAAAAAAAAAAGGAGTACCTTCCCAGGGCTGATGTTGTGGTGCAGCGGGTCAAGTCACCACCTGTGACGCCAACATCCCCTATCAGAGCACTGGCTCCTCTGCTTCCGATCCAGCTCCCTGCTAATGCACCTGGAAAAGCAGCAGAGGATGGCTCAAGTCCTTGGGCCCCTGCACCCACGTGAGAGACCCTGATGGATTCCAGGCTCCTGGCTTCAGCCTGGTCTAGTTCCAGCCACGGTGGCTATCTGGGGAGTGAACCGCCAGGGGGAAGATATATATCTCTCTCTCTTTCTCCCCCTCCCTCTGCGTGTCTTCTCCCTCACTCTCTGTGTCACTCTGCCTCTCAAATAAATAAACTAAATCTTTTTTTAAAAAGAAACATTTGCATCACCTGCAGCCAGAGTTACCTGAACATTTATAGATTTCATATGAAAAATGATGTCAGCTTCCTTGTGATTAGCATTGTCATCTCAGTATTAAGCTTGGGGTCACCTTTTCTTTTCACAACGAGAAGTCTTCCTTCCACAGAGACACCCTAAAGCACTTCTGTCCCGTGCAGTCATGTTGACACTAACAAAACATTTTGTAACTGAATGATAGGTCAAGCCTTCTTAAATTTGAACCGCATACAACTGGACTTGGAATTTTTATAGTCCTTAGCATGTTCGCACCAACTCATATGGAATTTGTAGCCACAATTCAATGGGCATTTATATCAGTGAAATATTCATGAGATTTATGACTCAAAAAAAAAAATCCCAGCTAGACCAAATAAACACAGCAATAATGGGCTATTGTGCACACATTTTACAATAGATCATACTGAATCATTGATCATACAATAGATCGTACTGAATCATTGGTCTGGTGTGATGTGTGAAAATAGTCATTCAAATACCTATTTGCTTCATCCAGTGTTGAATATCGGGATTCGGTATATTGGGATTTCTGAGAGATCTCAGTGGTTTGTGAAGACAAAGGGCCAGGCTATTTGGAATTGGAACTGCCCTGCAAATGGCATTGGCTTCCTGCCATGGTTGTCCACACGATAAATATTCAAAATGGTAGGGTTTCTGTTTCAGCTGTAACAATTTTCGTTAGAAATGGACACACGAGTGCTATATTCTAATTTACAATTAACATTAAAAGTTGAAGGATTGGCTGGCGCTGCAGCTCACTTGGCTAATCCTCCGCCTGCAGTGCCAGTACCCCGGGGTTCTAGTCCCGGTTGGGGCGCTGGAATCTGTCCTGGTTGCTCCTCTTCCAGGCCAGCTCTCTGCTCTCTGCTGCAGCCCGGAAAGGCAGTCGAGGATGGCCCACGTGCTTGGGCCCAGCACTTGCATGGGAGACCAGGAGAAGCACCTGGCTCCTGGCTTCAGATCGGTGCAGCGGCCATTTGGGGAGTGAACCAATGGAAGGAAGACCTTTCTCTCTGTGTCTCTCTCTCTCACTGTCTAACTCTGACTGTCCAAAAAAAAAAAAAAAAAAAAAAAGTTGAAGGATTGGCCCTATGGCAAAGAACGGTGTGAGACGGCCAGTTTTCAGGCCACAGAAGCAGGCACCTGCATTTTGGCTGCTTAAAGAAAAGCAAGAGATCCATGAGAACTTCCTGCTGGCTACCGACTCAGCCCCTCGCCTTCGCAGGACTTGCTGGTCTGATCCTATAAAGCCAAATTATTTCTTTGTGTTTGAAAACCTACAGTCTTTCGGGAAAAAAAAAAAAGATTCTACTTCTGAAATGCAGATGCTAAAACCTAAGATTCTCAGAGCAGGCATAGTGTCTCTTTCCACCGGTGGGATCTGGTTTTAAACCTAATTTCCCATCCCAACATAGTTTCAGTTTGAGAGGAAGGAAATCATCACATACCCATGTGATGAGGGTGGCACCTTAGTGATTTTGTAACCACTCATTTCTCAGGAACCTCTTGATAAGTCTCGCTCACTGAATGCACTATGCAAAGTCTATTCCTGCAGGAAAAAGTGTATCCCCTTTATTTTGTCCCTCAATCAAGCCTTTACCTCCAAAGGATCCCAAATTTCCTGCTACCATAGCAACCCTTTCTGGCATTTGAACCCACACCAAGGATGTGGCCCAATGCCTCGGTACAGTCTAGCATTTAATGACTGTGACATCCCACGATGCCAACAGTGATGCCACCAGTAGATGCCCCAGCCTTTGGGGTCATCTCTGTAGCAGTGGGTTTTTAAATCTCCTTACCAGTGACATCTTTGTGCAAAATGCAATCAGCAGACTTCCCCTGATCCTTGCAGAGAAGGTAGGAAGTTGCAATGTTTCAGTTGATGACATCAGACCATGTGCATTTTTCCCATGGGGATGGATGTTAGTTTGAGTTGGGCACATGAGCTCCTTTTTACTTGCTATGTATAAATATTAAATGTTTCTCTTTGACAACAAATTTCCAACAAAACATCGACTTTATTCTGTGAGCCACTGAGAATGATAAATTCCAAAGTCGCCACAGATGGGTTAACGATGTGATAAACACGGTTTCCCAGCTAGACAGATGGAGGCAGCTCTACAGCACAGGCAGCTGGGAAGACGAGGGCTGCATGGCAGGGCCTGGTCCAGGGGCTTTATCAGAACTCATAACAGTAAAAACAGCCGATCTTCATCCTAGTTCAAGAGTGGTTGTTCCTCTAACACAGACACGGCCCGGTCTGCCTACCACAATGCACATTGCTGCCAACAGAAGTAGCCGATGGGGATCAGGAGAATTTGGGGCATCCAGGTCTCTCTGGCAGAGCTCTGCCTCTCCCCCTGTCACATCCCTGCCCTTTCTCCTTTCGCAGGATGCCCTGTTCAGGAGCAAGGAGGGAGCCAAGGGAGTAGCATCCTTTCTTTTCTCTGTAATAGCTCCCAAAACTCCATAAGGCCAGTCCAGGGTAACATACAACCCGAGAGGTATTGGGGTGCCAGCCAGGGGAAGGTAGCTCTAATACAAGCCTGCTGATGCCTTTGCCAACCAGATGGCTGCCCCAAAGCCCCACTTGTAGGAAAATTTTGGATCCATGGCAGCTTAGAGGATTCCGTTTATCCCCAGCTGACAGATAGGATTCTGTCTACATCACTGCAGGGCTGGCCAATGAAGACAAGGTTCCCGCCAGGCATCTGGGCATCAGTAAGTCTGCTCATCTTTGGGGACCTGCAGAGAGTCCTCTACCCGGTAAGGGCTTAGTGCTGGCCAGGGGCGCTGTACAGGATCTCAGCAGCAAGCAGCTCTGCCTGACTCTGCCTCAAAGCCTCCAAGAAAGGTTTGTCCCCTGCCAACAGAGGGTACGAAGCAGAGCTGTGAGCTATGGTCCACGCCAGCCACAAGAGCAGTTAGCATGGGAACACCATGCAGAATTCCCTGCCACCTGTCCCCTCAGCAAGAAGCAACAGTCATCCTGCCTACAGTGTGTTCTCTGGGGGTCAAGAACCACAGAGAACTCCCTACAAGCAGGTGGCTTCTGTTCACTTGGCAAAGACGGAAGTGGAGCAGCCGGGATGAGAACCAGCACCCATATGGGATGTTGGCACTGCAGGCAGAAGCTTAACCTCCTAAGCCACAACACTGGCCTTCACTTGGCAAAGACAAAGTGGGCGCCGAGCCAGCCCTGGCATTGTGCAAGGCATGGAGGGTGCAGCTGTGGAGGGACTCAGGCCCTGACCTCCAGGGGCTCACGGGTGGAAAGAGAAAGAAGCAGCTGAGAGGAGTGGTGAACAAAGACAAACAAAGGCCTGCTGGGAGCCCTTGGCCGAGGTGCGGAAGAGGGCGCGGTGGGCCATCCTCTTGGCCCATGCCTGCTCATCAGTGGCTGGTGGGCGATTTCTAGGCATGCCACCAGTTTCCTGCCACAAGCAGCTGTCTGCCTCTCCCTTCTCCTCTGCCTGAGGTCAGTGGGCAGCCAGAAAGTGGCAGACACATAGCGCACCGAGGGCAACGTCCAACCTTGGGACAGTTCTGAGGTGTGCTCCTCCCAGGCTGCCAGATGGCCCCAACAGTTGGAGCCTCAGCTTCCTGATGCAGTAACTCGTGTGTCCACATTCCCCGCCTCCTTCCCAGGGGTCATGGGTCACCACCCAGAGTAAACCACTCTGCTTGCATCCTTAGATCAGGCTCTGCCCTTTCAGAGGACTGGTGCTAAGACGAATCACCGTTATCTCCTGGTACCTTGTGTGAATGAGAAGATGCAGGAGGCACACTCATGCCTGGGTGCAGAGATGCCCAGTGGACAATGCCCACCTGCTCCCTTGGCCAGGAAACCTCATGCAGGCCACAGACTTGCCAATTCTACACAGCGCACCTGTCAAAGAGGGCTCGTAAAGGACCTGGAAAGTTTATACATCCAAAGTGCTCTCCATGTTCCATCGTCTTCCTGTTGCCTGTGGAACGGGCACCTTCTCATTAGCTCCATGGTGGTATCTGACACCTCCTCCTGTCCTTACCTCCTCAGACACATCCCCTGCTTCCCCAAGACATGACACATGGTCCCTTAGACAAACTCCTTGGGGCCAGGAACCATTCAGATTTCAGAAGGGTCATGTACAGCAAACACTATATATGACATATCGCTGTTGGCAGAGCTGGAGCCAAACCTTCTAACCAAACGGTTTTAAATTTCTGCATCTCCACGTGGAACACAATGAGTTTGTCCCAACTCAATCAAAACCATCAGTTCTCAGAATATTTTGGGTTTCAAGTTTTGGGGGAAGTTGTGGAACGAATGGATGTCTTAGCCATCTCAATCCTACCACTTCAAGGCCCATATCATATTCCCTTCTTTCATAATGAATTCTTTCTTTTTTGGTTTGTGTTTATTTACCTGAGAGGGAGGGGGAAGAGAGAAAGAGAGAGAGAGAGAGTTCTGATCTGCTGTTCCACTCCCCAAATGCCCGCAACAGCCAGGGTTGGACTAGAGCTAACGCCAGCGGCCTAGAACTTCATCCAGATCTCCCATGGGGGCTGCAAAGACCCAAATACTTGAGCCATCATCAGCCACTACCCAAGATGGCATTAGCAGGAAGTTGGAGGCAGAAACCAAAGCCAGGAATTGAACCCAGGTACTCAGATATGGGACACAGGCATCTCAACTACTCATCTAAAGACCGATTGCCCCTTCTCTAGATTCTGAAGCACTTGTAGGATTCATAGCATATAAAATAAAATAAAACACTTGACAACATTCTTTGTTAGTCTCTAATTTCATGCCTGTCTTCCTTGGGGCTGGTTGGGTTAACGCCTTGGCCTGAAGCGCCAGCATCCCATATGGGCGCCAGTTCAAGACCCAGCTGCTCCACTTCCATTCCAGCTCTCTGCTGTGGCCTGGGAAAGCAGTAGAAGATGGCCCAAGTCCTTGGGCCCTTGCACCTGCGTAGGAAACCCGGAAGAAGCTCCTGGCTCCTGGCTCCTGGCTTTGGATTGGCGCAGCTCCAGCTGTTGTGGCCAATTGGAGAGTGAACCATCAGATGGAAGACCTCTCTCTCTCTCTATGCCTCTCCTCTCTCTGTGTAACTCTGACTCTCAAATAATTACATAATTCTTTAACAAAATTTTTTTTGTCTTCCACTTCAGTTGTACAAATCCTTATAGGCAGAAATCAAGTTCTGTGCAGTACTGGAAAAGGTCATTGGTTGCAGGCAAAAAAAAAAAAAAAATTTAGGCGCCAAATGTCTGTTTTCATAACTACAATGGGTAGGATCGGCCCTGGTTCAGGCCCAGCTGGTGGCCGGGGCTCCATCAGTCCATGGATTCTGTGCTGTTGCTCTCCCTGGGTCTCTTTTGTTGCTTCCTTCCCAGTGTCATTCTTAGCCAGTCTTTCTCCACAGGTTTTCCCCAGGAGGTAATAGCTTCTCTCCCTTGATATTTCCATACAACTCCCAACACGCTCTCTCACTGACCCGCTGGTCTTAGGGCAATCTCCATGGCAAGGGGCCATGTACTCTCCTTGACCAACACTGGGACTCGTGCTTCCAAACATGGCTGGTAACAGGAAACGTGATCGTCCCCTTAGGGAAAGGCGATCGCATATGCACTGACCCTTGACCCGGCAGCCCCTCTGGTAAGATGCCATCCCACCAACACAGTGGCAAATGAACGCACTCTGAATGCCCAAGGGTGTGCGTCACAGAACCACTCACAATGACGGAGATGTAAGTAATCAGACGTCCAAAAACAGAGAGATTGGCGTCCTAAACTATGGGGCATCCATACAACGGAGCTGCTTAAGCAGTGAGGGCTTCGTGTGATGGTTAATTCTGTGTGTCAACCTGAAGGGGTCATGGGGTACCCAGACTGTGGTTCTGGTGTTTCCATGAGGGTGTTTCAGATAGGATGAGCATTGAGTTAAGCAGGTGGCCTTCTTTCATGTGCAACCAACTGATAGGAGGCCAGTCAACCTATCCATTGACTAATGAGCTGACCTTTCCCCAGAGAAGAGAGAATCCCTCCTGCCAGGCAGCCTTAGAGTTCATCCATTGTTTTTTTTCCAGCCTTTGATCTCAAATCAAAACATTGGCTTTACCTGTGTCTTCAGCCTGCTCGCCTTTGCACTGGAACTTACACCCTGGACTCTCCTGGCTCTCTCTACCTTGCTAGCTCATTCTGCTGATCTTGGAGGTTATCAGCCTGCACAATTGTCTGAGCTAGTTCCTTATACTAAATTTCTTACACACACACACACACACACACACGTACTTCAAAAAGTTTGTGAAAATGGGATTAAAACCTAAATTAATTTTGGTGCAAAAGAATTTTGAAATGTCTACTATTAAAAAAACTAGGCATGGATCTCAAAATTCTTTTTTTTTTTTTTAATTTTTGACAGGTAGAGTTAGTGAGAGACAGAGAGAAAGGTCTTCCTTCCGTTGGTTCACTCCCCAAATGGCCACCACGGCTGGCGCTGTGCCGATCTGAAGCCAGGAGCCAGGTGCTTCCTCCTGGTCTCTCACGCAGGAGCACTTGGGCCATCCTCCACTGCCTTCCCAGGCCACAGCAGAGAGCTGGACTGGAAGAGGAACCACCGGGACTAGAACCCTGTGCTCATATGGGATGCCAGTGCCGCAGACGGAGGATTAACCAAGTGAGCCATGGTGCTGGCCCCTCAAAATTCTTTTCTACAAAAATAAACTTGTCTTTTAATTCCATTTTCCCATCAAAATTTTGAAGTACCCTCACAGACAGACCGACAGACAGGTTCACAAACACAGACCACTGATTCTGCTGTATACAAATATCTACACTCCCCGGGAGTACTTCTCCAGGGTGGTACTTCATTAAATAAGACAAGCAAAGTGGGGGAAAAAAAAGTACATAATTTGCTAGCATGTATCCAAGACAATGTGTAATATAAACATTTAAATCAGTTTGCTTAGTTTTTTTTTAATTGAAGGGTAAATAAGAAAAAAGTTAAATAGGCAAAAAAAAAGTTAAATAGGCAGGCAAAGGGGGAATGGAGTAGAGGGAGTCACGGTTGGAACAGACCTAACTTTATAGAATTGACATTGGAATTAGGAATTTTTAAGAGATAATTTATTTATTTAGTCAGAAAGCAAGGTGACAGAGAAAGAATCTTCTATCCTCTGGTTCACTCCCCAGATTGCCAATGCCAGCAGCCAGGAACTCCATCCGGGTCTCCTACATGGGTGGCAGGGGCCCAGGCACTTGGGCTGTCCTCTGCTGCCTTCCCTGGGCGCATTAGCAGGGAGCGAGATGGGAAGCAGAGCAGCCAGCCAGGACTGGAAGAAGCACTCAAATGGCCTTGGCATCACAGATGGGGGTGCAACCCTCTGCAGCACAATACCAGGCCCTCAAAATGCTTTTAAGAGATTGTGAAATAAAATCCAATGAAATATTTCTCATCCTGTAATTTCCTAAAGTCAAATTGGGAAACCTGGACTGATAAAGGATGTCTGGGTCGCCTCCCATTGGAAGAGGTCATCTCGGAATAAGACAACATTTTGCATTTTCTAGGAGAATGTGAAATTGGATGGGACCAGCAGTACAGAATAGTTGATGCTGAGACACTGCAAAAAAGGACTGGGTTTTGTGGTTGCTGAGTCTCTGATGTGCACTCAGTTATGTTTCCTGAATAAATAAATGTGCCCAGCAATCAACCTCATGAGAGGAGTGATTCAGCCTCAAAAGCAAGAAGCTATTCAGATTGGTATAAATCTGTATTGCAGTTGAAAGTGCTGTTGGTTGGAGGCAGGAGATGGGACAAGGCAAGAAAAACAGGGAGATGGTGAAAATCTGAAAGTGGAAAAATGTGCAGGTGCAGTGACATCCAGTCGCGATCTGCAAAAGGGCCCAAGGATCAGAGCAAGGTCTTGTCAAACCTGCGCTTGGTTCTGGGAGCTGGGCAGGCTCAGGAGCCCACATCATGCAAGCTTTGACACAATACCTTGGGAGAAACCAGGCCGTTTAAAACTCCTCCTACTGTTAAACTCCTTTGCTTCCAACTGCTCAGATTCCGTTGTGGATTTCAAATCATGAGGCTGCCAGGGATTAATCTAATGTTCAGCTGTAATCCGTCTTTCCTTGTAACAAAACATTGCATGATAAATCGCTGGAAATGTCTGCTGCTTCATTAAAAGATTTGTTTGGTGACGCATGCTCAGGATGAAAGAATGGCAGCTTTTAATGAGCATCCCATCCTGCTCACCAACAGCAAAGCTGCAACAGGTGCAATGGACGCCCACCCTGGCATTTGGGTCCTCTCAATGCCAGACTCCAGCCCACTGGACCGTCTCCAAAGTGGCTTTAGATGGTTGTGCTCCAAGAAAAAAAATGTATCAGACATGTCTTCTGGTGCTGTTGAGTCCATTTGTGTTCTGTGATTACCCCAGTGGGTCCCTGGACATTGCGAACATTGCCTGCTGTGATGGATTTCAAATAGAGAGCGAGGGGTAAACCCAGCCACAGGCACAAGCAATTCTTGGGCAGTGAAGCCTGGAGGGAGAGACCACACGGGCAAAGACTCAGAAAAGGAGGAACATGGACTTTCCAGTCCCAGAAAAGTTTCCATTTCTTTGTTCCTTGGGTGGGATGACCATTAAGGCATGTCCCAGGGGGAATGCTGTCCCCTTCCCTCCTGTAGTGGCAGCTTCCTCATTAACACCCTTTCCTTTTTTCAGTTCTCCGCTTCCCAAGTGGTACTGCCTGAGACAAACTGCCTGTGCAGAAATGTATTTCTCAGCATTGACTGCCCAGAACCCAGAACAGTCCCAGAGATACACAAAAGGCTGAGTCCAGCCACTCCGCAGGGTGAAGCCAGGCTCTCTCACCATGAAGTCCTGCTGGAAGCAGAGCCTGATGGTTGGCTTCATGTCAACTCGGCTGTCTGCAGGGTGACCTAGAGAACTGGTGAATCCTGACCTCTCTGTGTGCCCAGAAAGGTGTTTGTAGAGGAAACTGTCTTGTGAGTGGGTGGACTGACCCACCTCCAATATGGGTGGGGACTATCTGAGGTCTGGAAGCCAGGATGGAATGAAAAAGGAGAGGGCACTGGCATTGTGGTACAGAGGGTTAAACCAACACTCGGAACACCAGCATCTCATATCGATGTGCTGCTTCAAGTCTTAAGCACTCCACTTCCAATCCAGCTTCCTGCTAATGCACCTGGGAAGACAGATTTTAGAAGATGGCCCAAGAGCTTAGGCTCCTGCTACCCACATGGAAGACCCGGATGGAGTTCTAGGCTCTTGGTTTTGGAACCATTCTGGCCATGTAGCCATCTGGGGAGTGAACCAATGGATGAAAGATCCTGTTCTCTGTTTCTGTCTCTCTCTCTGAGGCTCTGCCTTTCAAATAAATAAATCAAAAAAAAAAAAAAAAAAAAGAAGAAGAAGAAGAAGAAAGAAAAAGTACAGAAAAGGATTTCCTCTTTGTCTCTTCCTCCTCTCCCCACTCCAGAGCCAGATACCTCCTCACCTGCCCTTGAACATCAGAAGTTCAGGCTCCCTGGCCTTGGGAATCCAGGACTTGTATCAGAACACTGGGTTCTCAGGTCTTTGTCTTCAGACTGGAAACTACATCATCAGCTCCCTTAGTTCTGAAGCTTTCAGACTTGGGATTGAGCCATGCTCCCGGCATCTCTGCATCTTCAACTTGCATTCAGCCTGTTGTAGGATTTCTCAGTCTCTGTGACATGTGAGCCAATACCCACAAGTCCCTTCTCTTATCTATCTATCTATCTACCTATCCATCCATCCATTTATCCATCTATCATCATCTATCCATCTCTGATGGGTGCTGTCTGTCTGGAGGACCCTGGATAATGCATTATGTTGGTGCTGCAAGGACTTGAACCAGAAGTGTGGAGGCAGAAACAATAGGGCCAATAGGAATGTAGTGGCCAAATTCTGTTGAGCCAATCGCAGACAGAGACGCTGAGATTCCTCCAGATTGCAGGAGTGTGACTGAGCCCGGTTGAGATCCACTGAGCCTGACTCAGACCAGCAGAACTGTAGGCTCCTGAGCAGTCACGGATGGGGGTTTTCTAGGCCCATGAGGTTTGGGATCATCTGTTGGGCATTCAGTAACTGCTAATAACAGGGAAAAATTCTCCTGTTGCCAAATCAGACAAGGGAATAGTAGAAGGACAGCCCCCTTGCCTCCAGTGAGGTGGGGAGTGAGGCTAGAGACCATAGATGACCTGTAGATGTGAATAGGGGCACAAAATGACACCAAATGCTCCCTTTGTACTGTACTCCTGGCCAGAGCAGGGGAGTCTTGCCCAGGCTAAGCTGTAGGTACCAGGCAGCACCTTCCTTCTCTGTGAGCCACCCCAAATATTCATTCCCAAAAAATGAAGTCACCTGTGCCCAGGCAGAGGCTGAGAAAACATGCGTGACATTCAGGTTGTGGTTGGCCTTGAACCGTGTGGCTTGCAAAGACTCTGGAACCTTTGCGGTGGGATTCCAGGTGACCAGATGTTGCTGTCTCACTGTGGGGAAATGAACCCAAGGAAATCCTGCCTACAAGATGCAGTACCACCCATTGAGACCTTAGACCTCCTCATCAGGAACTTCTCGATTCTCAGAATGCCTCCTGAAGACACAGAATGAGAGAAAATATTTTCAAAGTGTATACGCAACCAGAATTTGTGCCTAGAATATATAAACAACACTTGCAACTCAACAATAACACAATTCTAGTTTTGCTAAAAATATTTGAGCAGGCACTTCAGCAAAGAAGGTTTAAAAGTGACATGTGCTCATATAGACAGGCTGTTCACATCATCCATCATTAGGGAAATGCAAATTAAATCACACCAAGATAACGTCTGTTAACCCACAAGCATTGGTAAGGCTGTGAAGCAACTGGACCTCTGATGGTAGAAATGTAAAACAGTACATCCACTTTGGAAGACAACTTGGCTGTTTCTTTAAAAATGATACATTTTTCCCCATATGACCTAACTATTCTACTCTTAGGCAGTTACCCAAAAGAAATGAAAGTGTACATCTACACGAAGATTTACACATGAATCCTCATAGCACATTATTTGGAAAAGTTATAAACTGGGAAAAAATCCAAATTTTCATCAATGGGTGAATGGATCAACACACTGTAATATATTCATATGGTGGAATGCAGTCATGTTCTTAATGACTTTCCAGTGATGCAACATTTCGTTTTCAGAAAGCTTTTATTTAATAAACTACATAGGTACACTTTTGAAATATAGCAGTTCTTCCCCCCATAACCACCCTCCTACTCCCTCTCCCATCCCATTCTTCATTAAGATTCATTTTTAATTATCTTTATATGCAGAAGATCAACTCTATACTAAGTAAAGATTTCAACAGTTTGCACCCACACAGACACACAAAGTACTGTTTGAAGACTAGTTTTACTGTTAATTCTCACAGTACAACTCATTAAGGACAGAGGTCCTACATGGGGAGCAAGTGCACAGTCACTCTTATTGTTGATTTAACAGTTGACACTCTTATTTATGATGTCAGTGATCACCCGAGGCTCTTGTCATGAGCTGCCAAGGCTATGAAAGCCTTTTGAGCCCACAAACTCCATCAGTATTTAGACAGGGCCATAAAAAAAGTGGAAATTCTCTCCTCCCTTCAGAAAAAGGTACCTCTTTCTTTGATGGCCTCTTATTTCCACTGGGATCTCATTCACAGAGATCCTTCGTGTAGATGATTTTTTGCCACACTGTCTTGGCTTTCCATACCTGAAATGCTCTCATGGGCTTTTCAGCAGGATCCAAATGCCTTAAGGGCTGATTCTGTAGCCAGCATGCTATTTAGGACATTTGTCATTCTATGAGTCTGCTATGTGGCCTGCTTCCCATGTTGGATCATTCTCTCCCTTTTAATTCTATCTATTGTTATTACCAGACACTTGGTCTTATTTCTGTGATCCCTTTGACACTTAATCCTATCTATATGATCAGTTACACACTTAACGTCTAAGATGGATTAGTACCTGCCAACTTAATGGAATTTGGAGCCTTATGGCAAATTTTTAGCTTTACCCTTAGGTTTAAGTCTTTGGGAACATATGTGGCAGTGGTTTCATAAGATTATAATGGAACTGAAAAATTCCTATCGCTTGGTGATGCCTTAGCTATTGTGATGGCAAAACACAATGCATTACCCATATGTTCCTGGTGATACTGATCTAAACAAACCTACTGTGCTACTAGCTGTGTGAAAGTATAGCACAAAGAATCATGTATAGCACAACCTTGCTAGTAAACCACTATTTTACTGGCTTATGAATTTACTATGCTAGATGTTTTACAAAGATTTATTTATTTATTTGCAATAAAGAGTAACAGAAAGAGAGAGAGAGACAGAGAGAAATCTTCCTTCCCTCTGGTTCACTCCTTCCCAAATGTTTGAAAGATGCAGGTCTAGGCCATGACAAAGCCAGGGGCCAGAAACTCCATCCAGGTCTCCCACATGGGTGGCAGGGTCCGAAGTGCTTGGTCCACCTTCTGCTACCTTCCCAGGCACATTAGCAAGAAGCCAAATTGGAGGTAGAGCAGCCAGAACTCAAACAGTTCTCCGATATGAAATGTCAGCATCACAAATGGTGACTTAATCTACTGCACAATGCTGGCCCCTAGACTAGACTTTTTATCATTATTTTATTATAATTTTAAAATTGAATTATTATTTTAAAATGCCCACAGTAGCCTTCTCCATCTTTGGTTGCATTAAGGGGTCATATGGAGTGTTTGGCAGTGCTGTTGAGATTTGTGTAAGTATAGTCTAGGACATCTGTACAATGATAAATTCACTCAAGGATGCATTTCTCAGAAAATGTCCCCATCCATTAAGTGGTGCCTGACTATACTACTCAATAACAAATTAAACAAGCTACAGATACACAGGACAACAGGAATGCATCTTAAAATCAGTATGATAACTTTAAGAAAGGAAGGCATACTATGCCTTCAAAAGGTTCATGGAAACATGTATTATGAAAAAAACTATGCATGCATTTCATTTTTTTAATAAGATAAATCTATCTTTTAAATCCATTTTCCCACACATACCTTGAAGTTCCCTTGTATATGAAATTCTGGGGAGTGCAAAACTCACAAGAAGCAGATCAGCAGGAACCTGATGATGGGTGCAGAGGGCAGGGAAGGATTACCAAAGGCCTAAGGGGGCTTCTAAGAATGAGGTCCAGGTTCATTGTCACAACCGCGGTGAGGTTTTCACGGGTGTGTGCTTGCGTCAGCACTGGTTGAATTATAAAAGCAGGCACCTAACACATTCAATGGGCCTGTGCTGGAAAATTCTAATGTCCACCTGACATCCGGTAAAGCTGTTCCCCAGACCCCAAAAGGGTCCTTCCTGGGCAAAGTGGAACACAGCATGCAGGGAGGCTCTTTGTGCTGGTTCTGCTGGGCGCACGGTGACTTCAGGGCTGGTCCACGGGCACTTGTCTTGCCACGGCCCTGGACCTGCGCTGGGGGCACCAGGCCACAGCTCTTCCCAAGCCCTTCACAACCGCCCATGGCTTCCTCTTCCCTGGCATTTAGAGTGCTGGACTGAGACCGTGGTTTCTGAAGTTGAGGGTTGTTTAAGACGCTCTTGGAAACCAGGCCTGGTTTTCAATAGAATCGTATTCCTCATTCCTTTGTGTCCCTGGGTCACAGATAAACAGCTCTTTAGTCCTCCTGAGTTGCTTTGATCACTGGACCTTTTATCCCACATCTATACCCAGCAGCCTTACCCCCTTGAAGCCCCCCCATGAGCCCAGACTCTGCGAGGGTAATCTGTGGCTCCGGCCGACACACATATGCTGAGCCGGAGTCATAAATGCCTTCATTATGCCAGACCACCCAGCTAATATTTTATTTTCAATATGAATGCCCAAGCCGTACAATGGCCTTGTTGTACTGCACACTTAGGCTGTGGCAAAGCCTGGCCATAATCTCCCCGTTCAGAAAGGGCCCCCTGGGCCCCAGGTTATCCTTCCTACTTTGTGAGCCCTTGCAAAATCTTTTGGGCAGCCAGTGTCGTGAACAGCAGCATCTTACGCCCACGTCTCCCCTCCGCAGCAGCCCCTCGCCATTCACGGGGGATTTCCAAACCGCGCACCACACACAGGGTGGCCGCCACCAGCACCGGTGCACGCCCACGTGCCAGGACGGACTCAGAGGCTCAGATGCTGAGAGAGGCTGTCTCCCTCTCCTTTGCCCCTCGGGCTCTCTCTCCACCCACTTCCTACCTCTGTTGCCTCTCTTGAAAGGACTTTGTGCTCTGTTGCTTGCTTAACAGACACACAGGAGGGCATGAGAAAAATAGAGCCATTTGTCAAAGGAAACCACTGTATCGCTCCCCGTCCATCCTGCCTTGATCCAGCCTGGAGGAGAAAGAGGTCAAAGATCCTGCCCTGGCTGTGTACTTCTCCAATGGTAAACATGCCTCTTTGCTGTTTCTCGACTTTCTGCTGGAGACTCTCAGTACTAGACACTGAAAAAGAAAATCTTTGGGGGTATTGGCCACTGGCACTTGGCTTTTCAGAGTGGTCCATGAGCCAGCAGCACTGGCATCACTCCGGAGCTTTGTCAGAAATGCAGATTCTCAGGCCTCTCCTGCATCACAGTCTGTGTTAACAAGATCTTCGAGAGGTCTGGACTTCTCTCGACAGTAGCACGAAGATAGATCATGTTAATTTACTGTGTATTTCTCTCTAAAACAAAACAAAACAAAACACCTAGCAGGGGCCAGTGTCACAGTGCAGCGGGTTAAGCTACTGCCTGCAACCCCAGCATCTCATCTCACAATAGTGGTTCGAGTCCCAGCTGTTCTACTTTGGATCTGGCTCCCGGCTAATGTAGCCTTTAGCTAATGTAGCTAAAGCAGCAGAAGGTGGTCTAGTGCCTGGACCCCTGCCACCCACGCAAGAGGCCCAGATGGAGGTCTAGGCTCCTGGCTCCTGGCCCCCGGCCATTGCAGTCCTTTGGGGAGTGAACCAGTGGATGGAAGATCTCTCTCTCTCTCTCTCTCTCTCTCTCTGTGTGTGTGTGTGTGTGTGTGTCTTTCTCCCTCTCTCTGTCACTCTGCCTTTCAAATATCAAAAAAAAAATTTTTTAAAAAACCTTAGGATATAGAATTTTTAGATTTTTTTTACTATAATATACTATAATTTTTTTTAATATAATTTTTAGATTTTTTTTTACTATTTTTTTTTACTATAATGTTAAATGCTTGAAAGGATAAATTTATTTACTCTGAATGGACACTACACAATGTATACACATCATGAAACATCACAACAGCACCCCAAAAATATGTACAATGTTTAGTCTGTTCAATCTTTTAAAAAAAAGATAATTAAATCACCATTAAACACTCCCAAGAGAAAAACGTTAACTGGCTGCCGAAATCAGGACGACCTTGAAAATGGGGAAGGGGTTGCTGCCTTCTGGAGCTTTCTGGCAATTTCCAGCATTCCAGAACTCCCTACAGGAGCTGACTCCCCCAGAGACCTTGGTAGGAATCGTTCCAGAAGAAAGTACAGGACACAGTGCAGGGCGAGACGTGAAGCCCGTGCTTGCTGTATTCCTGGGGTGAAACGGGGGGCAAGGGCAAAGCCACGAATGACGTCAGCCCCTCCTGGCCTCCCTGAGAACCACTTTGGGGTCACCAGCTCACATGGCTCTCGGGGTGACACAGCTGTTTTTATTCATCTTAATAAGCCTCAATCCCTGCCATGAACACGTTTCTGTTTGAGACGTTTCCCTTCCGTAGAGGTATTTTTGGTTCTCTCCATAGACCTGTTTTTCCATAATACACACACATACTCAAATAAACGTATCCAGCTTAGAACACCGGGAGCGTAGAAGGGAAGCGTTTTCACGCCGATGGCATTGGTCCTGCCCAGCTCAATCGCTCTCTAGCAAACGTTCATGTCCCAGCGCTGGGGTTTTCTCCTTTGATCTACAGCACGGGCTTCATCAATGATTCCCACTGGGAGAGGTTGTGTCCCATAGGGGGACATTTGACAAAATCTGGGGGCACAGCTGGGAACACGGACTCCCAAGTGGATCTGCTCCAGCGCTCACTTCTTAATCACAAGTTTGATAACTAAATTCTTACATTCAGTGTGATGTTGCATGGCGCGTGTTCGATCTTCGTCCAGTCGCCTGGAAAACAGCTCCTCCAGTCCTTAAACTCTCCCAATCAATAAGCAGCTTTTTGTATGATAGTGAGCTGACTGTTGGCTGCCACCCCTAAATAACTTCTGGATGGGAGCTGGTTACTGGTTAGAGGATCGGGTTCCAGGACATGGGGTCCTGGAGGGTGGAGCATCCCAGGAAGGCGTGGGAGCCCCATGGAAGCTCCATGCCCTTCCCCCCAAAACTTGACCTACCCATCTCTTCTTCCATCGTTCATCACTATTCTTGATAATAAACCAGTAAACATCAGTAAGGGTTTTTCTAAGTGTTGTCAGCTGCCCTAAAAAACTAATAAAACCCAGGGAGGCAGTTGTGGGAACCCCAGTTTATAGCTAATCATCCAAAGCATGGGTCACAATCTTGGGTGTGTGGGCTGGTACCTGAAGTTGGGGTGCTGTGGTTCTGTCCTTGGGACTGAGCTCTCCGCCTGTGGGACCCAACCCCTTCTCTGGGTACACAGTTCAGAACTGGATCGGAGTTGAGGACACCCGACTAGGGCCCAATGAAGAATTGTTTGCTTGCCTGGTCTGCAGAGAAAACCCCACACATTCAGTCACAGCAGTCTTGTGTCCCCCTTTTACAGGGAAAACTGAATGTGTTGTCCCTGAATTCTCAGACCAAGGACTGAAGGTGCAGAGTGCCAGAGTGAGTGGCACCACAGATGGGTCCTCCGGGGTCACAGATCTGGGCACGGGGCCGCCTTTCTCAGGACCACGTGCTCTTGTGCAAACAAGGCTTTGCTGCAAGACTCAGGTTGATGATGGGGGATAGGAGGTGGAAATCCAGCATTGATTGATTCCCAGAGATTGGGAAGTTGTTGGCGTCTCTGTATCCTTAAAGCCTCTTATGCCCACGGAAGCACACGAATGGGTGGGAACACGAGTTGGGGGCCTGGTGGCTTGTGGCTGTAGCTGGAAAAGATGGAAAAATAGCCCTGAAGCTGGCAATCTGGATTGGAGAAGGAGAGAGGATGTGTGTGCTATGGGGGACCCTGTTCTTGGTGTTTGGAGATTGAAATACAGTGCCTACGGGTCCTGGCAGATAGAAGTCTTTCTAGGAACAAAGCCGAGTTTTACTTGGGGAAAACGAACAAGAGAAACAAAGGTTTCTTTTGGGATCAGGATTTATAAAACTCCCAGCTGCCTGGAGTGTTTCACCAGCCTCACGGCCAAGGGCCCTGTCCTGACAGCCTCACCATGTCTTGCAGCCCCAGCCCCTTCCTAACTCACACAACAGCCAAGCCACTGCAAGGCAAACGTGGTGCACAGTAAGTACAGTCATCCACCTACTGCTGTGGAGAAAGTCAAAGTTCAGCTAGTTCAGTGACTTCCCGTAACTATTGTACTGGTACAGGTTGCTATGGCTTAGATATGGTTTAAGAGTGTCCCCCAGGGGTTCACTCCTGGATTATCTCATTTAATCCTCACAACAACATGGCCATTTTACAGATAAGGAAACTGAGGTTTAGAGTGACAGAGGCAGAACTCAAGCCTGTTGCCTGCTCACTAAAGGATCCTGTGGCCCCCCTGGAATGTCCTTAAGGCCTCAGGGCATAACTTGGGTTTCAGATCAACGGCACTGAAGTGTGGCTTCTCCCTTCTCTCAGAGGCATTCAACCGACTCCCCAAGTTCTGTATTGGGGAAAACGAGTTCACTTCCATGAAGTGGGGGTCTTTCATCCCATCTCAGCTACACCTGGGGGAACCAGGAGGCCTAAACGCTGGTCAGCATGTTGAGCAGAGTCACAGGGCCCCTCAGGGCAGAAGGCAGACTTTGGTGGCCCTGGCAAAAAGAACACAGAATAGGACTGCTTTGCCATCAGGCAAATATATAAATAAATAAATTTAAGGGACTGGTGCTGTGGCATAGTGGGTAAAGCCACCACCTGCAATACTGGCATCCCATATGGGCACCAGTTCAAGTCCCACCTGCTCTACTTCCTTTCCAGCTCTCTGCTATGGCCTAGGAACGCAGTGGAAGATGGCCCAAGTGTTTGAGCCCCTGCACACACATGGGAGACCTGGAAGAAGCTCCTGTCTCCCGGCTTCGGATCAGCGCAGCCAAATGGGGAGTGAGCCAGCAGATGGAAGACCCCCCTCTCTCTCTCTGTCTCTTTCTTTCTCTCTCTCTCTCTGCCTCTGCCTCTCTGTAACTCTGCCTTTCAAATAAATAAATAAATCTCTCTAAAGTTTAAAACAAAAAAATTTTTAAGATTTAATTTATCTATTGGAGAGGTAGAATTATAGAGAGAGGGAGAGGTAGAATTATAGAGAGAGGGAGAGGTAGAATTATAGAGAGAGGGAGGGAGGGGGGGAGAGAGAGAGAGAGAGAGAGAGAGAGAGAGAGAGAGAGAGAGAGGTGTTTTCCATCCACTGGTTCACTCTCCAAATGACCACAACAGCCAGAGCTCGGCAGATCAAAACCAGGAGTCAGGAGTTTCCTCCAAGTCTCCCACATGGGTGCAGGGGCCCAAGGACTTGGGCCATCTTCCACTGCTTTCCCAGGCCATAGCAGAGAGCTGGGTCAGAAGAGGAGCAGTCAGGACATGAACTGGTACCCATGTGGGATGCTGTCATTGCAAGCAAAGGCTTAGCCCACTGCACCAGAGTGCCGGCCACTAAAACAAAATTATCAGGAAGAAACAGGTAGAGGAAAGGGAAGAATTTGCCATGACTATTTTGGTTCATCTTTCTTGGAAGCTTTAGCTCTACACCAGTGGTTCCCAAAATGCAATGAGTGGGGCTGGTGTTTTGCCACAGTGGCTTACGCAGCCGCTTACAACCCCTGCATCTCATATTAGAGCGCCAGTTCAAGGCCCAGCTATCCCATATCCGAACCAGCTCCCTGCTAATGTGCCTGGGAAAGCAGTGGAGGATGGTTTAAGAATTTAGGCTCCTGCTACCTACATGGGAGACCCTGATAAATGTTCCTGGCTCTGGGTTTAAAACTGTCCCAGGCCTGGCTTTGTGGCCATTTGGAGTGAACCAGCAGATTGGAAGATCTCTCTCTCTCTCTCTCTCTCTCTCTCTCTCTCTCTCTCTGCCTTTCAAATAAGCAAATAAATAATAGTTTTATGAAACGGTGGGGTATGATTTTGTCCACCCGGGGATACTGGGCAATGTCTAGAAATAAGGTGAGGGGTGTTGTTGGCGTCTGGTGGGCTGAGGCGACAAGGCACGGGACGGCCCTCAAAATAGAATTTTCTGGCCCAAAATGTCAATGGTGCTGAGTGTGAGAATCTGCTGTCTGGGATTAAACATCACAATTCTGAAGCACAGACCAAGCACAAGCTACCTGGTAAAAACCATAACCATCAGCAGCAGCTTTCGTTTCTATGTGGCCCATTCTTCTCTCTGCTAACAGAGGAGCAAGAATTCAGAAATTTAGACTCTTGTCGCTCCCTCCTCTGAATCTGGAAGTCAACAAAAGCGATTCCCAACACGAAACCTGGTGTGTTCACTGCCCTGCCTCGCCTTGGCAATACCTGTGAGTCGCAGCTTGGTTGGCCTTCCTTAAAGAAATGGAGGACTCAGAAACAATTTAGCACAGCAAAGTGCAGTGGTAGAAAAGGAAACAGGAACATTCTAGAAAGATTTTTCCAGGAACCTCACTCCGAGAAAGGTAAACTGTGCAACAACAACAAAGCAGGGGAAACAAGTAGATATCCAATGAGAAGCGAAGGTACATAGGTGACCTCTGCAGCCCAGGGCAGGTCAGCGTGATTGTGGAAAGGACACCAGAGTCCAAGGACAACCTCCCCAGATGGGTTCTCCAAGAAGCAGACACCAAGATGAAGTTAGGAGTACTTAGGGCTAGCACTGTGGCTCAGCTGGTTAACGCCCTGGCCTGAAGTGCCGGCATCCCATATGGGGTGCCAGTTCAAGCCCCAGCTGCTCCACTTCCAATCCAGCTCTCTGCTATGGCCTGGAAAAGCAGTAGAAGATGGCCCATGTCCTTGGGCCCCTGTACCCATGTGGGAGACCCGGAAGAAGCTCTTGGCTCCTGGCTTCGGATCAGCTTAACTCTGGACATTGTGGCCAATGGGGAGTGAACCAGTGGATGGAAGACCTCTCTCTCTTTCTCTCTCTCTCTCTCTCCCTGCCTCTCTTCTCTCTGTGTAACTGTGACTTGCAAATAAATAAATTAATTAAAAAAAAAGTTAGGAGTGCAAAAACTTTACTGAGGGGGCCGGCACTGTGGCACAGTAGGCTAAGGCTCCACCAGCAGTGCCAGCATCCCACATGGGTGCCAGTTTGAGTCCCGGGTGCTCTACTTTCAATCCAGCTTCCTGCTGATGGCCTGGGAAAGAAGTAGAAGATGGCTCAAGTCCTTGGGCCCCTGCACCTGCATGGGAGACCCAAAAGAACCTCTGGCTCCTGGTTTTGATCTGCCCAGCTCTGGACATTGTGGCCATTTAGGGAGTGAACCAGAGGATGGAAGACCTCTCTCTGTGTGTCTCCCTCTCTCTGTAACTCTAATTCTCAAATAAATAAATCTTTTTTTAAAAAATTAATTATTTTATTTGAAAATCAGAGTTACACACAGAGAGAAGGAGAGTCAGAGAGAGAGAGAGAGAGAGAAAGGTCTCCCATCTGCTGGTTCACTTCGCAAGTGGCCACAATGGCCAGAGCTGCGCCGATCTGAAGCTAGGAGACAGGAGCTTCCTCTGGGTCTCCCTTGCAGGTGCAGGGGCCCAAGGATTTGGGCCATCTTCCACTGCTTTCCCAGCCCACAGCAGGGAGCTGGATCAGAAGTAGAGCAGCCGGGTTTTGAACCGGTGCCCACGGGGAATGCCAGCACTGGAGGCGGCAGCTTTACTCGCTATGCCACAGGGCTGGGCCAGCGAGTCAATATTCCAAGGAAAAACCTGGGAGTGGGAAAGTGGACCAACGGAGGGAGGGCGCCTAAGCCAGGTGAGACACCAGGCAAGGTCCCACCAATGGCCATTTTGAGCTGTGCCCCTTGAAGGTCACACTTGAAGCTGATGAATCAGGGCTGGCTCAGTCACAGTCACAGCCACAGCCCAGGGCTGCTCCTGACAGTGGTAAATTTCAGGCACTTCTTGCTTCTTGTGCCCACAGGCAATGGGAGTTCCCGCAGCTTCAGCACAGCCCTGGCAAAGAGCAGCAGGTGCTGCCTGCTGGCAGTAAAGGCAATCCAGAAGTAGGTTTGCTTGGGGCGTAGGGCCCGAGGGCTCATGGGAGGATGGCCAGATTGAAACCCACAGGGTATCTTTGCAGAGGAGGAAGTTAAAATACAATCAGTGGTTTTTAAATGCTTGTCACACTGGTGTGAACATGGTGCATCAGTTAAGATGTGCCTGGGACACCAGCATTGCATTTTGGAGTGCCTGGTTAGAGACCTGGCTCTGCTCCCAGTTCCTGCTCCCTGCTGGTGTGCACCCTGGGAGACAGTAGCTCATGACTTAAGTACCTGGGTCTCTGCCACCCTCATGGAAGGAAGACCTAGATTGAGTTCTGGGCTCCAGGCTTCAGCCTGACTCAGCCCTGGCTGCTGTGGGCATCTGGGGAGTAAACCAGCAGATGGAAAGTCTCTGCCTCTCTTAAAAGGTCTCTTCTAAAGTTTTTTTTAAAAAGAGCTTGTAAAAACATTTAAAAGTCAATCCTGGTAAATTAATCCTCTGCCTGCAGTGCTGGCATCTCCTATGGGCACTGGTTCGATTCCCAGCTGCTCCATTTCTGATCCAGCTCCCTGTTAATGCACCTGGGAAAGCAGTGGAAGATGGTCCAGGTCCTTGGGACTCTGCACCCATGTGGGAGACCCAGAAGAAGCTCCTGGCTCCTGTCTTCAGATCGGCACAGCTCTAGTCGTTGTGGCCAATTGGGGAGTGAACCAGCGGATGGAAGACCTCTCTCTCTGCCTCTCCTTCTCTCTCTGTGTAACTCTGACTTACAAATAAAAAATAAATAAATAAATCTTTTCCTAAAAAAACTATTGTTAATTTCTTATATCTGATAATGAAATTATTGTGGTTATGTAGAGGAAATACGGCTGTGACCAGGGACAAAGATAGAAAAGCAGACCCTCTCCTCCCAACACAGACCTTGAAAAATGGCTGCTTGCAATTAACTAGTGTAGCAACTTCCCACTGTTATCTTGTCTGGAGGGAAGAAGTCCTAAGTTCTGCTTCTGTAAACTCCAGTCATAAATCTGTCCTAATAAATCTGCCCCTGGTATCTCTTCTACAAACATACCAGGCCCACCGACCATTGGAAGTGTGGTCCTAAGTCACATAGGCTGCAATTTAAACCCACCAATGCTGTAACAGCTAAGGTATAATGCTGGCAAGCCTATAAATATTGTAAGAAACTTGGGATTGCCGCTCAGTTCTTGGGAAGCGATTTCAGCTGAGCCCACTGGCGTAGTAAACTGCTTTGATCCTCCGCTGTCTCTGGTGCCTGTTTGAACAAAGGGAGTCTTCCCATCTCGGATTTCTGTTACAGGCATGTTCACAATGATGCCTATTTTAAGACTTATACACCTAAATTTTAATAAGCAAAATGAGAAATTTAAAATTTGCATCAAAATAATATGGGGGGGCAGCGCTGTGGCCTAGTGGGTAAAGCCGCCACCTGCGATGCCAGCATCCCATACGGGCACCGGTTTGAGTCCCGGCTGCTCCACTTCTGATCCAGCTCCCTGTTAATGCACCTGGGAAAGCAGAGGAAGATGGTCCAGGTCCTTGGGCCCCTGCACCCACATGGGAGACCCAGAAGAAGGTCTTGGCTCCTGGCTGCTGGCTTTGGATCGGCTTAGCTCCGACCATTGCAGCCATCTGGGGAGTGAACCAGCGGATGGAAGACCTTTCTTTCTCTGCCTCTCTATAACTGCCTTTCAAATAAATAAATAAATAAATGTTTAAAAAAATGAGAGGGATTGTGGATGGAGCAGTACTCCGCGTGTTTGCTGGTTGCTGAGTCATCAGTACATGGGGTCCTTTGTACTGTGTACTCCTTTGTATGTTTCAAGGTCGCCACCTTAGAAAGTTAAATGAATAAACATCTTCCCTAAAAAACAGATAGGATTAGCCCACCTGATTCTGATGATTTCCAGAGTAGTCCCCTACACACACACACACACACACACACACGCAGTTCCTTATGTTTATTCATTTATTGTTAAAGACAGTACAACAGAGAGCAGGGGGTAGAGAGAGAGAGATTTATTGAGAGAGAGATCTTCCACTCTCTGGTTCTTCCATTCTCAGTGTTCCATCCAAGTGCTGCAACACGCAGGGTTGGGCCAGGCCGAAGCTAGCAGCCAGGAACTCCATCCTCATCTCCCACACTGCGGCATGGGCCAAGCGCTTGAGTCGTTGTCTGCTGCCTCCCAGGATGCATTGGCAGGAAGCTGGACCGAAAGCAGAGGAGCCAGGACTGGAACTGGCACTGTAGTGTGGGTGCCAGTGTCCTAAGCAGCGGCTTCACCTGCTGTGCCCCAAGGCCCTCCCCAACACCCCCCCACCCACACCCACACCCACACCCACACACACACACACACACAGTCCAGCCCACACTTGGCACCGCTGTGCACTGACTGCATCGTTTTCATTGTGTTTTCTCCCCTGTGGGTCTGACAGCCAATGATTTAATCTGCTCAAGAGCAATATGTGTCCTTGAGCCCCCAGGAACTCTGAACCCCGCTTATCCCTCTCTCCTCTGCCTCCTTGGGTGGTCCCTGCCCTGACTCAACACCTCCTGCCGATCATGATCTTGTCAGGAATCCTGAGCACTGCTCTGCATCCTCTCTAAAGAGACACATTCACGAAAACACAAGATACATGCAAAACGGAGTCATCCCACCCCTAACTCTCCAAGCAGCAACTCAGGGATAAATGCATTCCTTTGCAAGTGATCTTAAGCGGCAATGCCCTCATCATGTTATGTTCAGAAAATACTCATGATTTTCTCTAACTTCCATTAAAGAAAGTCTTGGGCACTGACTGATACAACCAAGTCTTCGTAGCTGCTCTGGCAATTGTCTGAGCTTGAACTAATTAATATTAAACGGAATTTAGAGTTGTATTAAGTAGGCCATTGCCACCCAGCCCTGGGATACACAAAGCTAAATGCTGATGCTGCGATTTAACTAATGTTGGCAGTTTTCATGCTTCCGTTCCCTTCAAGGTCTTTCATGTGAATGTTCTAGAACATGGGTCATGTCCAGTTTGCAACAAACCAGCTACCCTGCAAGGTGATGCCTTAGCCTACCACTGGCCTTCCCTAAAATGATTTTCTCTGACAAACATATGAACCGTGTTGTGCAGAGCAGGAGACGGCAGAGGCTGAAACCTGAGGATGGTCTCACATGGAACCCAATCTGGCATTCCAGGGTTATCTCAAGTGAAGGCCACAGAGGATGGAGAGGAACCAGGGAGAACTCATAAGCCTCTAATATTTTTTTAAAAGATTTATTTGAAATTCAGAGTAATAGAGAGAGAGCAGACAGAGAAAGAGAGAGAGAGAGAAAGATCTTCCATCCACTGGTTCACTCCCCAAATGGCCACAACAGTTGAGATGGGCCAGGCCGAAGCCAGGAGCCAGGAGCTTCCTCCAGGGCTTGCGCATGGGTGCAGGAACCCAAGCACTTGGACCATCTTGCACTGTTCTCCCAAGAGCATTAGCAGAGAGCTGGATCAGAAGTAGGACTTGAACTGGAGCCCATATGGGATGCCGGCACTGCAGATGGTGGCTTAACCTGCTGTGCTACATTGCCAGCCCAAGCCTCTATCTTATTACCATTGTCCAGATGGCTTAGCCATCTGTGCCTTCAACAGTGGCCTGACGTGCTGAGCACAGCACCCGGACTTCAGCGTTCAGGGTTGCAAACACCCATATCAAATACCTCCTACAGACAGGTGTCTTCAGGTTGCAGCTAGGTAATGTCTGGGAGTAGATGGACCTGGGCAGTTTGCCACATTAAGTAGGCACAGAACCATGCATTCTGCTGTTTCTCCCCGGCTTCCTACACCTATCCTTTCCTCTCTCTGGGGGAATCATGTGACTGCCACGATGATTTTATTTCCCTCTTCCTCGTGAGTTGGTAATTGGCTACTTAGAGTCATTCGAGACACAGGGAAGGGGTGGGGTGGGGTGGGGTGAGGAGTGGGGTAATCTGGGGCGGGTGTGGCCACTGCTCAGCACACAGGGGTTACTCCCATGTGGGACCCAGCACTGCAGGCCTTCCAGCTGCTAAAGGAAAGCCAGCAAAGCTGCCAAAACTCTGACTTTTAAATTTCTCAAAAGTACAAGTAAGTGTTTGTCAGAAATAGCGCAGGAAATAGCGCTAACAAAATCGGTCTGTGGGTGTAGGTCTGGCCTTCGGACTACTGGCTTGCAGCCTGTGCGTAGACTGTTGGGAAAAAAATTAACCTGTAACCATTCTTTACTTGTAAAATTCTTATAGCACTTTCCCGAATCTCGATGTTCTGTTTGGTCTGATTCATGAGTCACGAATAATAAAAACTGCTTCCTGACACGTGAAGTTTTCTCTCCCAGGCTGGGTGGAGAGAAACATTTTCCTGTTCCACTGCTGGGCTCTGAGGTTTACGAATTCTTTTCCTTTAAGAACTTGCCTTTATCTCATCCCTGTGGGCCACAAGGCCACTCCGCTGAGAAAACTTGGCAGGAGGTTATATTTAGAGAATCGTGGAGCCCAGCAAATTCCCCTATCAGCTCCTCTGAAATTCTTGACCCTGCCAATCCAGGGGCCTGCGCCCTGCTATTTCTGCCTTTCCTTGGAGAATTTTTTTTTTAATTTTAGAAAAATAATAATAATAATTGGATACTGCTAGCTAGAATGCCCAAGTAAGCAGTGGTTGAAGAAGTCATATCAAATACCTCTTTGTAAACATGGCAGTTGCCTGATTTTATTGTTACCTTAATTGCCAGAACACTACAAAGAAAGGTTTTTATGAGTAGCAGAAGGAAAAGGAGTCAGCTCCTGTCTCCTTCCGCACGTGGGCTGAGAGTTCATTTTTGACCCCTCCCCCTGCATGTACCTGTTTGTACGCAGACAACATGTTTAATCTGACATGCTTTGTATTTTCCGCTCCCAGGAAAAGCTACTCAGTTGAGTTTATCCCTAAGAGGCAGGTGTTTGTTTATTCCCATAAAAGATGAGATGAGGGTAGCAGGCATCTCACAGGAATTCCTGGATGGTGATGCTGAGTGGGGCCTTGTGAGGGATTTGCATCTGGAGCCGGGGGCAGGGGTAGGGTTCCTGCTCGCCCAGGAGCTCCGTTCCCTCAGTGAGGCATTTGATCAGGAGTTCCCCAGGCCCCACCTTTAAGAGGTGCTGCAGACGGAGTCGTGCACCCTTCATCCCATGTGTTGCGTCCTATCCTGCCTGACTTCAGAATGTGGCCTAATTAGGGGATAAAGCCTTTAAAGAGATCATTAAGGAAAAATGAGGTCATACAGGTAGGCCCTGATTCCAGGTGACAGGTCATCCTCAGGCAGACACAGACACCCACAGAGTGAGGACCATGTGACGACACAGGGAGATGACAGCGGCACTGGCCAAGGAGGGAGGCCTTAGAAGGAAACAGCCCTGTTGACGCCTTGATCTTGGGCGTCTGGTCTCCAGAGCTATGGGAATTCATTAGCCTCAGCCACCTGGTCTATGGCACTTTGCATCACAGCCATAACCAACTCAAACAGTGGGCTCAGCTGCTTTTGTGCCTACAGCTGCCACCACCACCCACCACCCTACCCCCAGAGTGTCTCCAGGCTCGCTGGTGCTGACTCGGAGCTTCTGCTTATCCACACGGCTACGCCCTCATGCTTCCTCTGTGGAGCAGAGCACTCAGATCAACTCTGCTTTCAAGTTCCTGGGTCAGGATCTCTGCCCTGTCCCAACTCTATGGCCAGGAGGTCACAGGACACGCTCTGAGGCCCCTGAAGGCTTGTTTGCCTTGGCGTGTGGTTGTGGAAAAGGATCTTTCTTAGAATGGTGTGTGTGTGTGTGTGTGTGTGTGTGGGTGTGGGTGTGGGTGTGCAGGAAACATGCTAGGGTTTGGCTCATTGCCACACTCACTTATTCAAACACCAGTTTTATTCTAGAAAATGCAAACTCGTCTACAGGGACAATGAGGTGAGCTTATAGGCTACTGCCACCAGGTATGAGGAAACTTCAGGAACAGAAGACATGCTTGGTGTTTTGATTGTGGCCATAGTTTCATGGAAATATTTATGTACCAAAACCTCATGAAGTCATCATACCCTTTACAATATGGATGCTTTTTGTCGTACAAGGGTGCTCCAGAAATTTCTAAAAGTTACATTCTCCTTTGATCCCATCTTCCCATGAACTTGTACTCAATGCAAGCTCAACAAAGTCTGGCCTTGCTTTAGGGGGCTCCTTCCCAGATATTTGGCACCCTGGGGTGTGACCGGAAGGCCTGGGCCAAGCTGTTGAGACAGCTCAGAAGCCTCCCCCGGCTCACTCTGTGACTTGAATCTGTGATCTCTCTACCTTCTTGCCCTGGCAAACAGTGGAGCCAGGAGGCCAGGGCTGCTGTACTGGCAGACGCCTGCACCACGTCCGCAAAGGCCTGAGTGAGCAAGCAGAGGTCAAGGAAGGTGTTGAGCAACTGAGAAAAAGGAAGTGGCACTGATGACAGTGGTCATTGTGTAACAGGGGCGCTGCACCTCAGATTCAGGGACATAAGCAAACACCCCCTGGAGTCCTGCTCCTATTGATCCCAGTTCATTCAGGAACTAAGTTATCTCTGCATTCTCTTGCAAACCCAGCTTGGTCCAAGTAATGAACAAGGCAGAGTGATGATTACAACATCGCCTGGAAGGAATCCTGCTCCCATGTAGAAGACGAAGTCCTGGCCTGCGCTAAAGCCTTGCTTTACTCTGACTAGCTCCAGAGCACGCTCAAGTGCGCGAGGGTACATGGAGGCGCTTTATTTCTGTTCATTCGAAAAATCCCATAGAGTCACAGTCCAATTTTTAAGAAAATGTTTACAAGACAAAATCAGAGATGTGTAGTTGAAAGTCCTTTTAAACAATCCTTGCGGGCGGCCCCGCGGCTCATTAGGCTAATCCTCGGCCTGCAGCGCCGGCACCTTGGGTTCTAGTTCCAGTTGGGGCGCCAGATTCTGTCCTGGTTGCTCCTCTTCCAGGCCAGCTCTCTGCTGTGGCCCGGGAGTGCAGTGGAGGATGGTCCAAGTGCTTGGGCCCTGCACCCCATGGGAGACCAGGAGAAGCACCTGGCTCCTGGCTTCGGATCAGTGCAGCACACCCGCCGCAGTGGCCACTTGGAGGAGTGAACCAAAAGAAGGAAGACCTTTCTCTCTGTCTCTCTCTCACTGTCTAACTCTGCCTGTCAAAAAAAGAAAAAACAATCCTTGTATTGAGGGATAGCATATATACAGAAATGATACTTTATATGACATTATTACTTTATTAGATTAGATTAGATTTATATTATATATCACATATTATATAATTATATAATAACTATTATTGTCTTATATATTTATATTATATTATTGTATTATTTTATTTATTTTAAAGACAGAGTTAGGGCCGGGGCCGTGGCTCAATAAGCTAATCCTCCGCCTTGTGGCGCCAGCACACCAGGTTCTAGTCCCAGTCGGGGCACCGGATTCTGCCCCGGTTGCCCCTCTTCCAGGCCAGCTCTCTGCTATGGCCCAGAGGTGCAGTGGAGTATGGCCCAAGTCCTTGGGCCCTGCACCCCATGGGAGACCAGGAGAAGCACCTGGCTCCTGCCTTTGGATCAGCGCGGTGCACCGGCCACAGCGCACTGGCCACAGTGGCCATTGGAGGGTGAACCAATGGCAAAGGAAGACCTTTCTCTCTGTCTTTCTCTCTCTCACTGTCCACTCTGCCTGTCAAAAAAAAAAAAAAAAAGACAGAGTTAGGAATAGAAAGAGAGAGAGAGAGGTCTTCCATCCACTTGTTCACCCTGGTTCACCCTGGTTCACCCCTGAAATGGCCACAATGGCTGGGGCTGGGCCAGGTTGAAGTCAGGAGCCAGGAGCTTCACCCAGGACTCCCACATGAGTAGCAGGGATTCAAGGACTTGGGCCATCTTCCACTGCTTTCCCAGGTGCATTAGCAGGGAGCTGGATCGGAAATGGAGCAGCTGGGTTTCAAACTGGTGCCCATATGTAGGCGGTGACTCCACCTGCTGCACCACAATACCCGTGCCCCCAACTTTTTTTATTTAAAGTTGATCTTTCAGTCATCTAGAATTACCTGACCCACTACCATTAAAATGAATATCATGCTTTCAGAAATACTGACCCAATTCAGAGATACATTCAGCCTTCTCTTAGTAGTTGCAGGTTTTTGTGTGCTGCTAGGTAGAGTCTACGGCCTTGGAATGAAGCCTATTTGACTCTCAGATGTGGGACTATGCCAATGTCCTTGGTGTTTTCCCCATCGTAAAGTAAAGTAATGGGCTTTCCAGCTCAGACTGTGGACAGAGCAACATGTTGTAATGGGAACTATTAACTAATTATCAACGTGTAATGTTTGCTCCTTGTTTCATTAAACAATACGCTAGTCATTTATATTGTGCTTATACTCAGGGTTTCATTCTGCTCCTGGAAGCAGGATGGCAGCATCCTGAAAAGAATGAAAGCAATAAAAAAACAACAACGAAAAGTCAGCCAATTAAAAAGCAAAAGCATTTAAGACCCACCAAGGTCAAGTGTAAGTAGTAAGTGATGACAGGCAGCCTCCCACCACCCTGAGGCAGTTTCTGCTCATCTACTCGGCTGAACTCACCAGCATGTGGCTAGAGTCGGGAACACCTACAGCTAGCTTGTCCACCGCCAGCAGCCTGAATAACCACACTCTTCATCACTAATATCCTTGTGACATCTTGAATTCTTTTATGTGGTTCTGCAAGGATGGCTTGTTACAACTGGCCTTCTCTGTGATGGCAAAACGAGTGAACAACCTCTCAACACGTGTTTGCAACTAGTTGGGACACCACACTGTTCATTTAATTCCAAAGTCTTATTGGAACACATCCAAGTGTTAGGCAAAATTCTTATTCCTATTTGGTTTCTGGAGAGATATTTTCCTTGTTTAAGACAAAATGCCTGCACTGTAAACCTATAGATGAAACGCATTCGTAACTGGAGAAAAGCAACCACTCACACTGTCTTCAGAGCTCACTCTGGAAATGTGGTGTGTGGGGCCATTTCCTGTTACTGACAAAGGGCACTTTATAAAGACAAGAGGTCCACGTGGCTCACAGCTCTGGAGGCTCAGGGAGTGGTGCCGGCATCAGCCCGAGCTCTGGAGATGGTGCGTGGTGGACGTCGTCAGTGAAGGGAGTACAGGTGACAGCAGAGCCCCCACAGGCAGACAGGAAACCAGAGCCGGACACCAGGACTTCATTCGAGAAGAACACTGACCCAGCCCAAGGGCAATGCCCCCAGTAACCTAAGGACATCCCGCTAAGCCCCATCTCTTAGAGTCCCGTGACCTCTTAACATCACCACGCTGGGGAGCAAGTCTCCAACACGTGAACCCTTGGGGGACACACACTTAAACCATGCCTAAACCACAGTACGTGAATGTGCCTATTCAGTTCTGCAGTGGGAAGAAGCCTCAAGAGGTCATGGTCTCCGGTTCTCTATCCCTAAGAGCTGCAAGGACATCGTGATGAATACTCCAGTTCCTCTTAGCTGAAGCTCACTGACCACAGGTTTCTTGTAATGCTGGAGTTCCCAGAAGAATTCAAATATTAAAATCTCTGGGCTGTGGGCTGGCTCTGTGGCACAGCGGGTAAAGCCACTGCCTGCGATGCCAGCATCCCACGTGGGCGCCCGTTTGAGTCCCAGCTGCTCCACTTCTGATCTTGTTCTCTGCTAGGGCATGGGAAAGCAGTAGAAGATGACCCAAGTCCTTGGGCCTCTGCCCAGGAAGAAGCTCTGTAACTCTGCCTTTCAATAAATAAATATTTAAAAAAAAATCGTTGGGCTTTTCAGGGCATGTCTAATTTCCCACATATACACAGGAAGCTTCCAGAAACCAAATGAATTACCTGTAAAGTATATTTTGCAAACAAATTAAGAATGCATCTTTTTTTTTATAAGATTCATGTGTTTATTTGAAAGGCAGAGTTATAAAGAGGCAGAAGCAGAGAAAGAGAGAGAGAGAGAGAGAGAGAGAGAGAGAGAGAGAGAGAGAGAGAGAGGTCTTCCATCCGCTGGTTCACTCCCCAGTTGGCTGCAACAGCCAGAGCTGTGCCGATCCGAAACCAGAAGCCAGGAGCTTCCTCTGGGTGTCCAATGCAGGCGCAGGAGACCAAGGACTTGGGCCACCTTTTATTGCTTTCCTAGGCCATAGCAGAGAGCTGGATGGGAAGTGGAGCAGCTAGGACTCAAACCAGTGCCCATATGGGATGCTGGCACTGCAGGCCAAGGCCCTAACTCGCTGAGCCACAGCACCGGCCCCAAGAATGTTTCTTGAGAATGTCTTCAACTCGATAAAAGGCATCTATGAAAAATCAGCAGCTAACATTAATACTTAATGAGGATGGGCCAGTGCCATGGCTCACTAGGGTAATCCTCCACCTGCGGTGCCAGCACTCCGGGTTCTAGTCCTGGTTGGGGCACCAGATTCTGTCCTGGTTGCTCTTCTTCCAGGCCAGCTCTCTGCTGTGGCCTGGGAGTGCAGTGGAGGATGGCCCAAGTCCTTGGGCCCTGCACCTGCATGGGAGACCAGGAGGAAGCACCTGGCTCCTGGCTTCGGTTCAGCATAGCATGCCAGCCATAGCAGCCATCTGGGGGGTAAACCAACGGAAGGAAGACCTTTCTTTCTGTCTATCTCTCTCACTGTCTAACTCTGCTAACTCTACCTGTCCAAAAAAAAAAAATACTTAATGAGGAAAGACTATAAACTTTCCTCCTAGACTCAGAAAAAGACAAGGATGTCTGTACTCTCCCGCCTATTCAATACTATAGAGGAGATTCTAGCCAGGGCAATTAGTCACAACAAAGAAATAAAAGGCATTCAAATTGGAGATGAAAATATAAAACCATTTCTATACGTAGACGACTTGATCTCACACATACAAAATCCCTAAGAAATCCACGGATAAACCCTCCAACAACTAGTAGAGTGAATGATCAAGGTAGACAAAGTTATAGGATATGAGTTCAACATAAAAAAAAGATTAGGTGTATTCCTATATACTAACAATGAATAATCCAAAAATTAAATTAAGAAAACAATTCACTTTGTATCAATAAGTATAAAATATTTTATAATAAATTTAACAAAAAAAGTACAGGATATACCTGGAAAATTAGAAAACATTGTTGAAAAATTAAACAATACCTTAATAAGTGGAAAGATATCTCATGTTGGTTGATAGATTGGAAGGTTTAATATTGGTAAGAAGGCAATATTCTTCAAACTGACTTACCAAAATCCCAGGTTACTTTTTTCAGAAATGAATAAGCTGATCCTAAATTTCACAGGAAGTTCAAGGGACCCAGAATGGGCAAAACAATGAAAAAAGAAGAAAGTTGGAGGATTCTTTCCAATTACAAAACTTACTACAAAGCTACAAAGTAATCCAGATTGTGTGGAATTGAAATAAGAATAAACATACGGAGTATGGAATAAAACTGAGAATCCAGAAATAATCCTATAGGGTTAGAGTCCATTGATTTTTGAAGTGGATACCAAGATAATATTTTCAACAAATATTCCTGGGACAAAAGGATATCCACAGGCAAAAGAATGAAGTTTAACTTCACAACACAGGCAAAAATTAATCCAACTGGGTTAAAGACATAAATACAAGAGATAAACTATAAAGTTCTTGCAAGAAATGATAGGCGCAAATTTTGTAGCCTTGGATATGACACCAAAAATACAAACAGCGAAATAACAATTAAGAATTTTCTTTTTTTTTATAACGCTTTTATTTAAAGAATATAAATTTCCAAAATACAGCTTATAGATTACAATGGCTTCCCCCCCCATAACTTCCCTCCCACCCGCAACCCTCCCCTTTCCCACTCCCTCTCCCCTTGCTTCACATCAAGATTCATAATTAAGAATTTTCATGCTTCAAAGGATACTTTCCAGAAAGTGAAAAAAAAAAAAAACCCACAGAATAAGAGGGAAACAAATTGCAAATCATGTATGTGATAAGGGGCCTACATCCAGAATATATTAAGAACCTTTACAAGGCAATCGTAAAAAAAGCAAATCTCTCAATTTAAAAATGGACAAAGAATATAAACAGACATTTCTCCAAAGAAAATATGCACACGGCCAACAAAGACACAAAAAGATGCTGGACGTCTATAGCGAGTAGAGATATGCAAATCAAAATCACGGTGACATTACTCTTCAGCCCACTAGAATGACTTTAATTACAAGGTCAAGAAAAACCAGTGTTGGGGCATAGCAGGCTCAGCCACCACTTGCAACACCAGCATCCCATATCAGAGTGCTGGTTCAAGTCCCAGCTGCTCCACTTCTGATCCTGCTTCCTTTTAATGCCCTTGGGAAGGCAGGGGAGGATGACCAAGTACTTGGGCCCCTGCCACCCAAGTGGGAGACCCAGATGGAGCTCCAGGCACCTGGCTTTTATGGCTATTTTTCTCCATCACCATCCCTCCAACCACCTTCCTGACACTCTGCTTTTCAATAAATATATGTTAAAACAGACACACACACACACACACACACACACAGATGTTAACGTGTGAGATACCCTCACACATTTCTGATGTTCGGTAGTGCAGCCACTTTAGAAAACAATTTTGGGGCTGGCACCACAGCTCAATATGCTAATTCTCCACCTGCGGCGCCGGCACACCAGGTTCTAGTCCTGGTCAGGGCTCCAGATTCTGTCCTGGTTGCTCCTCTTCCAGGCCAGCTCTCTGCTATGGCCCGGGAGTGCAGTGGAGGATGGCCCAAGTCCTTGGGCCTCTGTACCCCATGGGAGACCAGGAGAAGCACCTGGCTTCTGGCTTCGGATCAGCTCGGTGCACCGGCCGCAGCGGCCATTGGAGGGTGAACCAACGGTAAAGGAAGACCTTCCTCTCTGTCTCTCTCTCTCACTGTCCACTCTGCCTGTCAAAAAAAAAAAAAATAAAATAAAGAAAGAAAGAAAGAAAAGAAAGAAAGAAAGAAAAGAAAGAAAAGAAAACAATTTTGGCAATTCTTAAAAAAATTAAACAGAAAAATACCATACGACTCAACAATTCTATTCCTATGTATCTGCCCAAGGGAACCAAGATCATATGTGCACACAAAAACTCGTACATGAGTGTTCATAATGGCACTTTCTGTAACAGTCGAAAACTGAAGGAGGAGGGAGAGTAGGAGGGAGGGTAGGGTGGAAAGTATCATTATGCTCTTAAATCTATATATATGAACGACATGAAATTTGTTCACCTTATATAAATAAAGAACTTAAAAAAACCAACCCAATGTCCATCAACTGATTAACAAATATACGAAATGAGGTACATCCATAAAATGAAATATTACTCAGCCAAATGCATGTACTACAACATGCATGAACCTTAAAAGCATTATACGGGGCCAGCGCTGTGGTGTAGTGGGTAAAGCCACCGCCTGCAGTGCCAGCATCCCATATGGGCGCAGGTTCAAGTCCCGGCTGCTCCACTTTAGATCCATCTTTCTGCTATGGCTTGGGAAAGCACTGGAAGTCCTTGGGCCCCTGCACCCATGTGGGAGACCCAGAAGAAGCTCCTGGCTCCTGGCTTAGAATCGGCACAGCATCAGCCATTGCAGCCAACTGGGGAGTAAACCAGCAGATAGAAGACCTCTCTCTCTCTCTCTGCCTCTCCTTCTCTCTCTGTGTAACTCTGACTTTCAAAAAAATAAATGAAGCTTATTATGTATTATGCTACATAAAAGAACCCGGACACTGAGGTCACATGTTAAAAGTAAGTTTATGTTTGTCATGGGGTAGGGATGGGGGTGTAATGGTGTCATGGCTGTTAACAGGTATGGAGTTTCTTTATGGGATGATGGTAATGTTCTGGAATCAGAGAGTGATGCTGGTTGCCCAAGTGTAAAATACTAAAAAGCACGGAGCTGTATACTTCAAAGGGGTAACTTGTATGGTGTATGGTTAGATTTCAATTTTTAAAAAAATAAAATTAAATTCATCTCCATTTTTTTAAAAAAGATTTTATTTATTTATTTGAGGCAGAGTTATAGACAGAGAGAGGGAGAGACAGAGAGAAAGGTCTTTCATCCGCCGGTTTACTCGCCAAATGGTCGCAGCAGGTAGAGCTGGGCTGATCCAAAGCCAGGAACAGGGAGCTTCTTCAGGTCTTCCACGTGGGTGCAGGGACCCAAGCTCTTGGGCCATCTTCTACTGCTTTCCTAGGCCATAGCAGGGAACTGGATCAGAAGCAGAGCAGTTGGCACTTGAACCAGTGCCTATATGGGAAGCCAGTGCCACAGGCAGAGGCTTAGCCTACTATGCCACAGTGCCAGCCGCATTGTCACTTTTTACATTGTGTAATGTGTGTGTGTATGTGCACAAGCATGCAAAAAAAAAAAAACCCACATATATTTATTGGTTATTCAAATGAATTGAATTTTATTGAAAGATACTGTAATTGTGTTTTATTGCTTAATTGGACTTTTTAAAAATTTAAAGCAAGTATACCAATCCAGTTTTTATTAAAGAGCCAAAAGATAGATTCCTGTTTCCAAATGTTTCTCAAACTAGTTTATGGGATGGGATGGGTCTCCAAAAGATACACTGAGATCCTAATCCCTAGGTTTCCAAACTGTGCCCTTACCTAGAAATAGTGTTCCTACAGAGAAAGGTCATCACAGTGGGCCCTAATCCAATGTAAGATGTCCTTATAAAAACAAGAAATGTGGACATGGGACAGATACGTGCAGAAGAAGAGAATATGAGGAGACACATGGAGGGGACCATGTGATGACAGAGGACTGGCTGATTCCACCAACCAAGGAAAACCGGAGATGAACGACTACCCACTGGAACCTAGGAAGAGGCGAGGAAGGATTCTTGTCTACAAGACTAATAAATCATAAGCAAGGAGCCTGCACAAAGGTCACAGAACATGCATGCTATGAAGAAGCCATGGATGGATTTCAAAAAATGCTTGCGCCAACATAAACTGATCATTTAATTCCATTTTCTGTGAACTTTTTGAAGCACCCTCAGATCTCTGCCTCACTGCTGCCACATCCTATAGTCAAAGCGCATCTCAAGGCCAGCTCAGAGTCAAGGAGGGAAGAGATCGACTCCAGCCCTGGATGGGCAGAACCTCCAAGGATCCGAGTGCATACTTAGTAGGACTCCTTTGGAGCTCAGGGGTGGCAGGCGGAGCCAGGGCAGACTGGCCCTGGGTGCCGGACCCACTATCACTCTTGTCCCAGGGGGTGCAAAGGAGGCTCTGATGAGGGCCGGCTCACCCAGGGAAGACAGAAACATCTGGCTGTGCTAGGGGCCTGGGGAGGGGAGAGAGTGGTGGTGAGGCCCCCACATCGCGTCTCAAGGGCAGCTGGTGGGGATGAATGGCATGGAGAGACGCACTCTGGGTCCCAGGAATCCGCAGGAGTCACCGACACAGGACAGTCCATGGCCATAGAGAGGAGGGAGTAGTGAGGACAACCCAAAGTGATTTGTGAGATGCAGAGAAGGGTCCAGGAAGCGAGGAGAGCAGCTGTTCTGCCATTCTCCACAACCCGACGATGGCCAAGTAATGACAAGAGGGCGCTGGGCACAGTACAAGGAGGCCAAGGTCACCTGCAAAACGGGATTTTCCTGCTGCCCACATTTTCCCCCTGGATAGAATGTATCTGAGTTGCACTCAAAGTATCAGTGAAAACATTTATTCATTCATTCTATCATTAACCTTTCCGTGTTGAGCATAATTGCAGTGTTAAATGGACTTCCCCCGGGAGAGAGTCTAAGACAGTATAAGAGTGCAAAAGTTTGTATTATTTTTTTTTGAATGTTCAGATATTTCATGGCTCATCTTTCAACCGGCCAGTTCCTTTCAGGTTCACGGTGCTCAAGGCAAAAAGCAGTGAATCCTGTTGATTTCAGTAAAGGAGAATAGAAAGCATCACTTGAGCCAGACTTTTGCTTTCTGCAGCCATAATAAAGGGCTCTCTGTACTAAGCAAAAAAAAAAAAAAAAAAAAATCTGTCTTCGCCAGGTATTTTTTGCACAACCAAAAAAAGACTCCTGCTGAAAGCAAACTCACTTGTGTTTGCTGAGCCAGTGGTGTTAACTTCTGCACTAAACAAATGTTGGTTTGCCGTTTCTTCTAGCTGACTTCAAGTTAAAGTGGAACCTGCTCTATATGGATGCAGGTCAGGTGGAGGTTTGTTGCTGAGCTGACTTTAGGCAACCCTGGGAGGGCTGAGGCAAAGAGACAGGGAAGGAAAACAACCAGTGAAGACATGTGTTGAGCAGGGCACTGCTGAGGGCCACAGGGGCATGATATGGGAGCATGCAGGGTAAATTCAGGGCTATCTTAGCCAAAGAGTAAGGTGGCTGCAGGCTAATGAGTCAATTCCCACCTGTCACAGGAAGTGGGGAGAAGGCTGCTCCTGAGCACAGTGGGGTTCTGGAAGTCCCCAGAAGGTTCTAGTCAGCTTCCGCTTGGAAGATTTGGGATTGGAATGCCCAGAGGTGCAGAGTGCTGAGCAGACATCATCAACGTGAGCTCTAGTGACCACCCACGTCTGCAGAGATGCCCACTTTATGCAATCCACACAGGAAAGATCAGCTCCTCACTTGTGATTGTCACCTCTGATGATTTTTTTTTTTTTTTGCATTTATGCCCATAGTTTTCAATGCCAAGTCTCAGGAAATCCAAGTGGTCAGAGAGTGATTCTAAACGTGTAGCCAAGGGCCAGGGATGTGAAGCAGCCGCTTCTGACACTGGCATTCCACATTGGGGTGCCAGTTCCAGTCCCAGCTGCTCCACTTCTGATCCAGCTTCCTGCTATGCCTGGGAGGCAGCAGATGATGGCCCAAGTGCTTGGGCCCCTGCCACCCATGAGGGAGACCTGAATGGAGTTCCTGGCTCCTGTATTCAACCTGCCCGTTGTAGCCATTTGGAAAGTGAACCAGCACGTGGAAGACTCTCTTTTGCGCTCTCTCTCTCTCTCTCTCTGTCAAATAAATAAATCTTCATAAGCAAATAAACAGCAGTGCAGCCACTGCTGTGCAGTGAACTGGTGCATAACGGATATAAGCCATGCTTTGCCCTGGGCTCAAATTACTGAATTCTCGTTGAATATAGTGCTGATGTAGTAGTTGGCTCATGACCTTCCTTCACAGACTCTGACATCTACAGAACTTTCTAGATTGGCAATCCTAATTTCTTGGACCATGTAAATTCAAGCCCCAGAGCAAGAACTGTCTAGGCTTGTAGACAAAATGTAGTATGTTCACCGGGCCAATCTTGCCCTGGGTTATGAACTTTCTCACTGAGCCTCCACAAGCTGCCCGTCTGTCTAGAAGGTAGCCGTGCCAAGATTCTGGGGCTGCCTTGGCATGGCTGTCAGCCGGCTGAGGCTCCCGCAGGCAGAGAGATCACATTTTCCCATGTCTGAATCCCATTGATAATATCTTCATTCCCACAAAGGGCTCCTGATGGCCCAACATACAGTTGCATAAAAGGAACCACTTAGTTTTAGTGGCTCTTGTCTGGGTGAGCTGTCATTTCAAGAGAATAAAAGAAAAAAGATGGGAAACAGACAGAAGAGGAAAATGCGGGGGTTTGAAAAGCAGGAGAGGCTGGCGATGTGGCTCACCAGGCTAATCCTCCACCTGCGGTGCCGGCACCCCGGGTTCTAGTCCTGGTTGGGGCACTGGATTCTGTCCCGGTTGCTCCTCTCTCAGTCCAGCTCTCTGCTGTGGCCCGGGAAGGCAGTGGAGGATGTCCCAGGTCTTTGGAGCCTGCACCCACATGGGAGACCAGGAGGAGGCACCTGGCTCCTGGCTTTGGATCGGCACAGCGTGCCAGCCACAACGCCAGCCACTTGGGGGGGTTGAACCAACAAAAAAAGGAAGACCTCCCTCTCTCTCACTGTCTAACTCTGCCTGTCAAGAAAGAAAAAAGGAAAGAAAGAAAGAAAGAGAGAGAGAGAGAGAGAGAGAGAGAGAGAGAGAGAGGAAGGAAGGAAGGAAGGAAGGAAGGAAGGAAGGAAGGAAGGAAGGAAGGAAGGGAGGGAAGGAAGGAAGGGAAGGAGGGAGGGAGGGAGGGAGGGAGAAAGGAAAGCAGGAGAGAAGGAGACAAGAAAGAGTGGCAGGAGGAAGGACGCAATGCAGTAGGAAAAATGTCTCCCAGCAAAGTGGCTCTAGATCAGAGTCTGGGCACGTGGAATCAGGTGTCCCTGGGCTCAAGGAAGGAGGGATCCCCTGGGGACTTAGCCCCTGGAGAGAAAACCAGCCTGAGGCTTTCCACTGGAGGGGGAGAGAGTGAGCGCATTCATACTCCAGTTTCTCTTAATCAATGCCTCAAGGCTGCTCCCAGGAAGAAGTGTGTGTGGCTAAGAAAAGCTAACCAGGAACACAGACTGGAAATGAGGGCAGCAGGGAAGCTGAGCAGGCACCCAGTGTCAGCTCCTCCTGCAAGTCTTCGTTATGGTTATTCCAAGGGAAAACAATGATACCGTCTCTGCTTGAATTTGGTCCCCATGCTTTGTCACGTCTCAGAGCAAGGTGATCTGGTGGATTCTCCCCTTGGGGACTTACACTCTGCCTTTGAGAACACAGCCAGGTGGACATGGTCAAGGAGTTCCTTCCTCTGCGCTGGTGAACCAGCCTCAGTTTCAATACTCCCTGAGAAATGAAACGGTTGCTGTGTGCATTTCACAGGCATGCTACTCAAAGAGGGTTCTCGTAGCTTGAAATGACTACAAGCAGGTACAGTGAACCTCAGTGAGAAGAGTAAAGAATGGGAACTTTTAAAAAATTATCTTTTTGTAAGGTTTATTTTTATTTATTTCATTTACTTGAGAGGCAGAGCAACAGAGGAAGATGGGCAGGGGGCGGAGAAAGAGATCTTCCATTCACTGGTTCACTCCCCCAAATGGCCACAACAGCAGGGCTGAGCCAGGCTGAAGCCAGGAGCCCAGAACTCCAACTAGGTCTCCCACATGGGGGATTGGGGCCCAAGCACTTGAACCATCCTCCACTGTCTCTCAGGATGCATTAGCAGGAAGCTGGATCCGAAGCAGAGCAGCCAAGACTCCATCAACTCCAATATGGGATTCCTATAGAACAACCTGTGACTTACAGAGATGGCATTTGGGGTCACAGTCAATGAATTTCCATTATTGAAATAATCAAGGAGCATGGTACAGGGTGGTCTCACTTAAAAGGCAGCTCAAGGGCAAGACCAATGCTTCCCTAAATAAGTTATGACTCAAGAGCAATTTCAAAGTGATTACCAAATCACTCGTTTAAAACACTCACTCATTTAACAAATCCTTGTTGAGCATCTTGTGGTGGCTGGGCTCTGTTCCCCAAGCTGGGGATAAGCAGCAAGCCACACCCACGCCTTGGTGACGCTGGCCACCTAATAACATGTAACGGAGCACAAGTGAAGAAGCCAAATGCAAGTGTCAGGAGATAAGAAGACCAAAGCAGGGCAAACAGTTGGGTGAAGCAAGTTTTGGGAACTGCAGCTTTCAATAGTGCCAACAGGGCAGGTAGGACTTGAGCTGAGAACGAAAGCCGATGAGGAAGAGAGCCATTTGCACCTACTCCTGGGGACAAGGCTTCCCAAGCAAGGGAACAGCAGGTACAAAGCCCAGCAAAGTCTGGGGACAGGGAAGGGCAGAGTAAGCACGTATAACTACGTCTCTGTCCTTCGTTGTGAATGTGTTCTGAGTGTGTTCACCTTAGAGACAGTAATAATAGAAGACTGTCTCACAGCCTGACAGAGGAGTGAACACAAAGAGTCTAGGGTGCCTCCACAGCGCCTACGCTCCACAAAGGCCACTGGGCAATTGATGCCTCTAGCCCATATGCATCACTAAACAGACACTCTAACTTTTTAAAGATTGATTAATTTATTTGAAAGTCAGAGTTACACAGGGAGAAAAGAAGAGGGAGAGAGAGAGAGGGAGAGGGGGAGAGAGAGAGAGAGAGAGAAATAATCTTCCATCCGATGGTTCACTCCCTGATTGGCCGCAACGGCCAGAGCCAGGAGCCAGGAGCTTCCTCCAGGTCTCCCACGAGAGTGCAGAAGCCCAAGGACTTGGGCCATCCTCTACTGCTTTCCCAGGTCATAGCAGAGAGCAGGATCGGAAGTGGAGCTGCCGAGACTCGAACCGGCGCCCATATGGGATGCTGGCACTGCAGGTGGCAGCTTTACCCACTATGCCACAGTGCCGGCCCCCAACAGCCTAACTTTAAAAGGTAGGCTGGGAGTTGGTGCTGCAGTTCAGCGAGCTAAGCTGCTGCCTGCAGTGCCAGCATCCTATATGAGCACTGGTTCGAGTCCCTGTTGCTCTGCGTCCAATCCAGCGCATGCTAATGCACCTGGGAAAGCAGTGGAGGATGGTCCAAGTACTTGGGTCCCTGCCACCCACATGGGAGACCCAGATAGAGGCCCAGGCTGCTAGCTTCGGCCTGAACCAGTCCTGGCTGCTTCTTTCTCCTTCATATAACCAGTAGGCTGGTTTGCATATAAAATGTCCTCTGTTCGGGGAAAATTGATATTTGATGAGTCCTTTTCTTAAAAAAGTTTTATTTGAGATGCAGTTGCAGAAAGAGGGAGAGACAGAGAGAGGTCTTCCATCTGCTGGTTCACTCCCCAAATAGCAACAGCCGGAACTGCGCCGATCCAAAGCCAGGAGCCAGGAGCTTCTTCCAGGTCTTCCAGGTGGGTGCAGGGGCCCAAGCACTTGAACAATCCTCCACTGCTTTCCCAGGCACATTAGCAGGGAGCTGGATTGGAAGTGGAGCAGCTGGGACTCAAACCAATGCTGATATAAGATGCTGGCGCCACAGGCGAAAGCTTAACCTACTACACCACAGCGCCAGCCCCAGATGAGCTGTTCTGAGCTGGGCATTCTGCAGTGGCATTGTCCTCAAAGTCCTTCAAGGGGTTAGTATGCAGTGATGGATACTCTTACTCCTTGTCTTTCCATCCTGCTCAGCACTCAGCCCTCCCTGATTGGAAAGGCAGATCCTTTCCCATGGATGGTATGGAATTTTCTTTGGACTTTATTTCCTTGAGCTTGGCTCCTTTCGAGCCAACAATGACAGTGAAATCCTCTAGAGGAGACCCAGGCAGTTAGAAAAACAAGCCCTAAAGATCCCAACGTGGAGCACTTGCTTGATAAATTCTGGCAATCCAATCAATGGTGTTGTATGCAGCAAGATAAGAAGTGCTTTGGGGGAAAAAAAAAAACAGAAAATGTAATCTTTTCCATGATTACTATACTTTGTAGACTTTAAGAAAACAGGGATCATATTCTGTTTTCTGATATCATATCATATGCTGTTATATCAAGAGTTTTCTGTTTTTGTTTTTTTCTCTGTGAACTGTTTGGAAGTTCTAGCTTCCTGATTTCTGGCTTCTGCAAATTGACAGTCTTTGCGATCCGATCAGACTGTGCAAGACTCTGGAAGGTTTTCTGTGGGTGCCTCTTTCTCCTTCTCTCTAGGGTCTGGAAGATGGGACTCTGTCTTATTTCAAAAGCCCCTCAGTCCTTTGCTGGAGGCCAGTGTATGAGTCACACTGTTCCCTTCCAGGTTCCTGGGAACAATGTAACAATTTCCTGGCAGTACTCCCCAGTCATCAGCAAATTAAACCAACAAGGATACATATTGTCTTTCCTTCTTCCTCATCCTTTCTCTTCAGAAATTTAGTCAAACAGAAATTTCAAAGGTCACCTTTACCGCCCTGTGATTTTAATACGACCAGACACTTACCCGCAAATGCAGTGAATGAACAACCCCTGTTAAGTCAAATGTCAAGGGAGGGAATTGAAATTCTGAGTTTTAAGCTAGAAAGGGTGGGAAAAAATATGGTTAATAAATATTCCAAGTAAAAGGGTGTGCTAGTGCATTTGCAAAGACTGCCACTTACTTCCAAATAATCCAGTGCATATTTATATAATTTATAAAATTACTCAGGATCTTAATTCTTTATGCAAAAAATAATTTTTTTAAACGTGCTGCCCATAAAGATTGCAATGATTGTTGATGAGTATATCATACATCCCATTTAATTATGATCTACTAAATAAGTTGTTATGGCATCCCCAAAAAAGACTTGATTTATTTCACTTGGCTTTTCTAAATAAACATCTAGTAAGATGCTCTCATATAATAATTGTAGTTCTGTTTGGCTATTTCCCTTTTCTCTTCCTCCCTTCCTACAAATTGATCACCAGTCACCTGTGCTGTATACTAAATTTCTCTTAGCACTTTATAGGCAATTTAAAAAAATCTTTTTTCATAACTAAAAATGCACTTACACTCTCCAGTATATTCCTTCTGGCTCTCCTGCTACTGCCTTGTTTTTTTCACTTTGCCTTTGTCCACTTTCAAATGGGAATGTGGGAAAACTACACCAAGATTTCGGGGAACTGTATGAGGCTCCGTCACTAATTAATGCTCTAATTAAAGTAGGCAGCGGTAATGTTCTAATGAGCTCGTTCGTGCCAGTCCCACGGTGTCACGCTCACTCTCGGAGGTAGCTGTTCCATGACTCTGCTTCTAGCCTTCCTTGTGAAAAGCAGATCCCATCGTCAGCGGGCACAGGCATGCGCTTGCAACAGTCCCCCAGCCTTCTGCAAAGATTGTGCAGTCTGTTTGATCCTGCCAAGTTGGCTTGTTGTTCCATTCTTTCTTGATTCTGAAGTTGGACACGGCTTGCATGTAGATAGCTGTGGTTTGGATTGAACATTTCTAAGAGTCTTTGATAAGGTTAGCTGTCTCCATGGCGACTTGTGTACCTCAACTTCCCTCCCATTAGGGACCTAATCATTGCACGGTCCTCACTACCAATCTGAAGGTCCCTTGATACTCTGAGCTTGAACTCAACCTCTGTCAGACTTCCTTTTGCCTGAGCAATGACCCAACTCGGTGGCGGAGATGTTTTGGATATTTTAAACAACCAACCAAAAAAACCTTCTAACACTTCTTCTAAAAAGAGATGCTTGGGCCCACATCTTCACCACTTTGTATATGTTAAACACAGCAGGAATAGTGCCAACATCCAATTTGCAAATGACTCCACTTATGCTAGAAATAGGCATTCAGAATTTATAAGTGGAGCAGATGTGTCAAGTAGATTACAGGCTCCCAATAACACACTGGTTCCAGCATAGCCATTTTGCATGCAACAACATTTGCTACAAGATTGAGACATAGATTACTTGTGAGAGAAACAATTTGGTGCCTCTGCTTTTTGAGTAATGCCCCAGTTAGTAGTAACTTGTTATATTTATTCAGGTGCCTGCTGGAGTATAGCTCTGCTGGTGAAAAGAAAGTTTTATTGACATATAATAAACCCCGAAGCATTCACATATCAAGATAGATAGTGTGCTGAGTTTCTCAAACTGGACACACCCTTACAACTGAACTCAGAACAAGAATCAAAGGATTTCCAGTTGCCCAAAGCCTCTTCAAACTCGCTTCCACCTACTACTCTTCAGCAAGGGAACTGTATCCTGACTTTCAACAGCATAGACTAATTTTCTCTATCTTTGCACTTTCTGAATATGGCTACTTCCAGCCAACGTTGTCTTTGTGGTGTCTACTTATGCAGTTGCAGCTCATTTCTTTTTATTACTCTGGAAATTTGCCCGTCTGGGACACGATTAGATCACTGCATTCTACCAGTGAGGAGATTCGATTGTTTTCTGTTTTGGTCATAATAGATGACTGGCTGTGAACATTCTGGTATGTGCTTTTTGGTCTGTATGCATGCCCATTTCTAACGAGTACACCTAGAGTGGAATTGCTGGGTGATACAGTCATGATCAGTAGCACCAAACAAACTTCAAAACTAGTGTTGGGCTGATTTCCATTCCCACCAACACATCCTCACCAGCACTTGGCATTATCCGATTTTCATTTTAGCTACTCTAATGGTTGCTGTAATTTGCATTTCTCTTAGAACTAATTAAATCAGGCACATAGCCTATGCTCATTGGTCACTGGACACACCTTAAGGGATAGTGCTTTAATATTTCAGGGATTGTCTATTGATGTGATATAAAAGGAAGCAGAAGGAACAGCTTCCATTAAAAAGTAAATGCACAAAGCTAACTTCTCCACAGTTACGTAGCTCTCATCCAGAGTCTCAATACAGGTAAGCACCAATTCCCTGGCAGGAAATGATCTAACTCAGATGCTTCCAGAGAGTTTAATAAAAGGATTTCTACAGGAGTGAGCAGAGTTGGTAGGGGACAGAGAACTACCCAGGGACCAACAGCAGCTATGGGAAACCATTATCATCCCAGACCTAAAGAGAGAGCCCAGTGAGAAATGCTCCAGAGAGGGGAGGCCTCTGGGTAGAAGCCGTGTTCATGCAGGCACCCAGAGACTGCCAGAAAACACCCCGTAAAGCACAGAGGAAATGAGGAGGAAACTGTCTTCCTGCCCCATTCTCCTGATAGTGAATGCTGCCCAAATATAAAGGCAGGAGAGTCAGAGTACCCGACACACCACTAATGCATGCACACCTTATGATCCAGCAAAATTCTAGATGCTTGCCCTAAGGAACTCTTCACGTGGGTCTGTCTGTTTAGGGTAAGCCAGCTTGTGTTGGAGTTCTACCAAGCATGACTTACTTGTTATTTCTCGACTTATTATCTGCTGTGTATGATCTGAGTACATTTGTTGCTGGATGATTTATTTGACACTGTATTTGAGAAGATTGCGTTTGGGGACTTCCGTAGGAGACTTGATTTCTTCAGCCTGTTGGAGTGTTTTTAAGAGCCGTGCCATCCAGAGAAATTCAATGCCAGGAAGTGTTGCCTAATAGATAGAGGGCCAAAGGGAAACCCGGAGGGCCAGCTGCCCAGCCACCTCCCCTGCTGATTGCTGGCTGACCCAGGGTGACCTTGCTCACTGCACACTTGTTTCCCTTATCTGGGCATGCAGCTCTTCTCCCGGTATTTCGAGGTCACTTTTCGTTTGTAAGAAGGACCTGAAGCCTTCCTCTGCCTCACACAACCATCTTACCCCTTTATCAACTGCATTGGAGTTGTCGGTGTAATAGCTGTTCAGACATCAACCCACGGAAGTTGTTAATGGAGGCTGACATTAAATTGGCACTCACCGCCTCAGGCAAGCCAATGAATTTGTATGATGAAAATGTTATTTAGCCAGCTAGCTTTACATCTTCTCATTTGGAAGTAGAAATGCAACCTAATTTAATAATCTATGAATATAGGATGCTGCACAAATGCAAGTGGAATGGACTGAAATTATTATGGTATTACAAAGTGTTCCGTTTCCTCAGACAGCTTAAGACTATGGGAAATTTAGAGCCAGGTCACCAAGGCACAAAATTTTATCTTGGTTTATGGAGACTTAATTACCAACTTTTTAAAATGTTCCTTCGGGGGAAATTATATAGTTAAAGAAGCAAGAAACAGAGAGACATTGATGAATTTCACACACATAGTGTTGGATGTAAGAAGTCAAATAAAAAAGAGTGACACTGAAGGAGTCCAAATATACAAAGTTCAGAAACAAACCCAGCAGATCTGTGCCGTGGCTGCCCCTGCGGGTTCCTGGAGACAGCATGTGAAGGACTTGCAGGTGCTTGAAATGTTCTACAGTTTGTGCTTTCATGAGTAATATGTGAATTTTGCATATGGAATTTTGTCAAGCTGTGTGGCTGCTATTTTTACCCTTTGCTATATATAAGTTGTAACAAAATTTTTTTTAAAGAATTAGGCAAAGAAATCACTTAAATCAAAAGTAGCATAAACTACTATTTTCAAATAATCTATCTATAATTTAGAATTATTTTCTAATGTTTTAGGAGACCCTGAAAATAAGGAAAGATAATCCATAAACAGTTTGATCTATATTTTGAAAATACATAATTTAGGTGACTAATAAGTCAGCGTGTCTTATACAAATCCCTCAGAATGAACAATAAAGAAGAGACATAATCTTTACTAAGCTTAATTTATTTCTCAGCCACAAGGATAATAATCTCACTCTTGAAGTTATGGCATATCAATGACTTTAATCCTACAGAATGTTCCAGGCTGTCATATATGTTAATTATCTTATTGGTCATAATGTCCAAAAGTAATTACAAATAATTATCCTGTAATTTTTTATATATTTACTGATATTAATTTGTGAGAAACAGGCCACTTAACATCTTTCTTTTAATATGTTTTCAAAGTCTTTTGCATGGTTTTCTACAAAATAGCTGTATTGTTTAAAATGAATCTGTGTGGTGGTCTGCTGGCTGTTGGCTTGGGGAAAACATGTTGACAAATTATTAAATTACACTTGGGACTGTAATTATTCTAAGTTCTTTTGCAGTAATTCTCTTGAAAGAAAAAGAAGTGTCACAAACCGTAAATTACCAGTGAACCAAGAACACTTATTCATAAATCCTATGCACAGAGGATGCTGGACAGTTTTATGTTTATTTTCAATAGCGTGCACAATGACTGCTTCTGGTTCGATTTCCAACTTCTGCCCTAGAGATCTGGCACTAGGCAAAGCCCAGACACACAAGAAAACAAGGAAGTGTCTGATAAAATCATATAATCAAGTCTAGAGCTGAGTCCACAGACATCACGAAAACTCTTCCTTGTGGTCTGTTTTGGATGAATTCCACCACCCACACTGGACAAGCCCCTGCCTTCCTAAGCCATAGGTTAGGCTCCCAGAGGCTGAGCGACCCGTAGCAGGCACTGTGGGTGCTCTGCCTAGATTTCCTTTGATGACTTTTTTTTTTTTTTTTTTTTTAATTTAAGAGGGAGAGAGAGAGACAAGAAAAACAGAAATCCCACTACAGGTTCACTCTCCAAGTGCCCACAATGGTTATCCCTGGATCAGATGGAAACTGGCAGCCAGGAATTCAATCCAGGTCTCCCACGTGGGTGGCAGGGACTGAACCACCTGTGCCATCATCTGCTGTCTGCCAGGGTCTACACTGGCAGGAAGCTGGGATCAGGAGGCAAAGCTAGGAATCCAACCCAGGCACTTCAATATGGGATGCAGGAGTCTACAGGCAGAGTGGACAGTGAGAGAGAGAGATAGAGAGAGAGGTCTTCCTTTTGCCATTGGTTCACCCTCCAATGGCCGCCGCGGCCGGCATGCTGTGCCGATCTGAAGGCAGGAGCCAGGTGCTTCTGGTCTCCCATGGGGTGCAGGGCCCAAGCACTTGGGCCATCCTTCACTGCACTCCTGGGCCACAGCAGAGAGCTGGCCTGGAAGAGGGGCAACCAGGACAGAATCCAGTGCCCCGACCAGGACTAGAAACCGGTGTGCCAGCGCCTCAAGGTGGAGGATTAGCCTATTGAGCCACAGGGCCAACCCTTCATGAGCATCTTAATTGCTAAACCAAACACCTGCCCCCTGTGGCTTTTGCCTGTATTCGTGTGTGCCCCTCTCCCCTCTCTCTACCAACTTCCCATGTTCTGTTGCGCTTTGCCTTCCAACAGCATGGCCTGCAGCTCTTCCTCTGAGGCGTGTCCTGTAGCTACTGCAGCCATTTTTGCACAAGCATGCAGGCAGCCTAGAGTGCTGGAAGTCACCTTCCTTCAGGGAGTGTTGGGTGCTGGAAGCCCAGCCAGGGTTCCTTGTAGGATCAGGCTAAACCTCCCCTCCCCCCCGCAGCATGTTGCTGGATCCTGTGTTGTTCCTCTCTTCCCTCTTCCTGTTTCCTATTTCCTTAGGGTCTCCCTGGAGGGCACTTCCTTACTAAATCTTAATCTTAGGGTTAGCTTTAGAGTAAGCTGGATTCAGCCATGATCCCAAACCCTGATCTGTCACCTCCACCTTGGGTTTCATAAATGCAACTTCATTATGGAGATTTGAAGGAGTCCAGAGCTGTTCTGCTCAACCATGGCTGCTTTTAACTCCATGCTCTATGATCCTTGCAAGAATTCACCACTGGTCTAACCCTTCACGCCTTCTTTTACACATGCGGCACTTTTAGGGCTGTCAATTTAAAGTTAGCAGCAAAATGTCTACAATGGCATACAACTGTGTGCAACTCCAAAAAGGGCAAGAAAGTTGGCACCATGAGTTACCTGCCTAATTCAGCTGTAGCAGGTGAGGCAGCATAAATGCTAATCCATTGGATTAATGCCTTGTAAATCCAATTTTTAATTATTGTAATGACTGTTGTGATGAAGCAGCATCGCTAGTTGAAATATAAGGCAAATCCTCCCTACTACCACACTTAAAATATATGCAATAAAGACATACATTAGATGTCTTTCCTAGCTTCACTCTAAGTACATAACTTCAGATGTAATCATGAAAATCATTTCAACCCTTTTGGAGAACCACAAACATCGCTCATAAGGAGTGACCCTGAATTCACAATACTCTTTAATGTGGATGATCAATTTCTCATTCAAGTTTCATGAAACCCAGCAGACCTAATTTGACAGTCTTATTTGTAGTTTCTTATACCAATGACAATTCTTACTTTCGTGATTCTTTCTAAAATCTCTGTAAAATAATAGAGATGAGTAATTAGATAAGTGTTAGTGTAAATAACTCAACTTCTAAATATGTTTTAAAATGATTGATGGAACAAGTATTGGTTAAGTGCCTGAGATTACAGCAGGTGTAATGTGCTAAAAGTAGAGGAAGCAAATACAAGACCATTCTCCAAGAGCCAACACTTTTGTTTCACTACTCAAAGATAAAAAAACTAGGCATTTTCCTTATTATTCATTGTTACAAGCTGCTCTTCTGAACAGAGAGTTCTTGATACTTCAGGGGACAGTTCTTGTCCTCCACCCCACACGACCATAAAGATAGAACAGTGATGGCAAAGCATGCATATGATCAGCCCAGTTGATGGCACCTAGTCCATGGCATTTAAGGACCCCAAAAGCTTGGACATAGGAACTCAGAAATGGATGGCAGAGTGCACCTCCCTAATTTTGGGAAGGGTGTCTGTGGCTTTTATCAGATTCTGAATAGTTCAGAATGGGTTCTGAATAGGAGCCAGCACTGTATGTAAGCCTGCATCCCATATCAGAGCCAGTTCGAGTCTCAGCTGCTCTGCTTGTCATCTGGATGCCCTGGGAGGCTGAAGTCCACAAGTAAGGTGTCTGCTACTCTGATGCTGATCATGCCATGCTGAAGAGACGGCAGAAAAAGACAGACACAGAGATGCCCAAGGACCCCAAGTGATCCAGCCCCGAAGAGTTTGAGTCTTCTCAGCCCAGGCACCAGGCACCAGGCACCAGGCACCAAGCACCAGGCAGTGAGTGAATCATTCCAGGACCAGTCTTTAAGCTGCCTCAGCTGACACAAGGTAGAATGGAAGTGGGCTGCTCCTACCAAGTCATGTCCAGATTGTGAGATGTATGAGCAGAATACATGAGCTACTTGTGTGAAGTCAACTTTGGGGTAATTTATTTTGCAGTCCTAAAAACCGGGAACACAAAGTGAAGACAGCATATCACAGAGAAACAGTTCTTAGTTATATCAAAGTCGGCTGTAGATAAAGTAAAATAATGGCTGAGAACAGACTGACTGCTGGGTTAACAACAAAGAAGGCACCAGCACCACGGGATACTAGTGAGGGCAGAGATGAAGTGCAGCGGATTTAAGAAATAATTGAAATTGAGGCTGGTGTTGTACTGCAGTGGGTTAAGCCACTGCTTGCAATGCCAGTGCCCATGTCATAGTGCTGTGACTATGCTTCCTGCTAATGTCGCAGGGAAGACAGTAGAAGATGCACCCAGGCATTTGGGCCCCTGTCACCCATGTGGGAGACCCAGATGGAGGTCCTGGCTTTTGGTTTGGGCCTGGCCTTAATGTTGTAGCCATTTGGGGGAAGATCTCTCCCTCTTGTTCTGTTGTTCTTCCTTTCAAATAAACAAACAATTTTTTAAAAGAAAATGAAAGAATTTAAATGGAATTGGAAACAACCAGTAATGACAACTCTTTAAGGAATTTTGCTACAACACAGATGCGAGAAATGGAGAGGCAGCTGGAGAGGAAAGTAGAGTTAGGAGACAAGCTTTGAGTCATGTGGGAGATGTAGCAGCATGCATGAGGGTATTTCAAAGAGTTCAAAGAAAGGGGCTGGTGCTATGGTACTATAGATTAAACTAGCGTCTGCAAGGCCGACATCCCATGTGGGTGCCAGTTCAAGTCCCAGCTGCTCCACGTCTGATCCAGCTCCCTGCTAATATGCCTAGGAAAGTAGCAGAAGATGGCCCAAGTGTTTGGGCCCCTGCACTCACATAGGAGACCTGGAGAAAGCTCCTGGCTCCTGGCTTCAGCCTGGCCCAGCCTTGACCATTGTAACCATTTGGGAGAGTGAACCAGTGGATGAAAGATTCTCTCTCTCTCCACCTGCCTCCTCCCTCCAATAATCCTACCTTTCATATAAATCAATAAATCTTTAAAAAAAGAATTCAAGAAAAAATGGAATTGATAGATAAGTTTATTTTGGTGCAAAAGTTTTTTGAGGGGCCAGTGCTGTCGCATAGTAGGTTAAACCTCTGCCTGCAGTGTCAGGTATCTCACATGAACACTGGTTCGCAGTCCAGCTACTCCTCTTACAACCCACCTCTTTGCTATGGCCTGGGAAAGCAGTGGAAGGTGACCCAAGTGCTTGGGTCCCTGCACCCACGTGGGAGACCTGGAAGAAGTTCTTGGCTTCAGGCTTCAGATTGCATTGGCTCAGCTCTGGCCATGGTAGCCATTTGGGTAGAGAACCATTGGATAGAAGATCTTTGTCTTTGTCTCTCCCTCTCTCTGTCTGTAGCTCTGCCTCTCAAGTAAATAAATAAATCTTAAAAAAAAGAAGAAGAAGAAGAAAAAGAAGAAGTGAAGGCAGAATCTGTGGGCACAGAGGCAGGTAAGTGGGTAAAAACACAGTGGTGGGAAGAAGAGTGAAACCTTGTTCATTTGCTTTCATTTTCTTTGCTGGAGAGTAAATGATCTAGAGTACTATGTGAGCTTAGCAGGCATTATGGTCCCACTGGAGGTTTGTAATCATGGTTTGAAAGGGAGGGCAGTAAGAGTGCTGATGCTGCGGTCCAGCCACATTCAGTAACCCAGGCACAGGACTAAAGTGAGTGGATCATTGGATCTCACCAGGGTTAAGCTGCTGTCCAAAGAAAATAAGAGTGAGTTGCAAGGGAGGTGTGATCTACACCAGGGAGTGATGGTCCTGATTGGTTGTGGGGAGTTAAGCTGGGCCAGGAAGAGAAACAAAATGTAGTGGGGCTGAGAGACAGCAAAGATGCAGTAGGATCTAGGGAGTAAAGGACCCAGTGGGGAGAAGGATCTCTCGAGCTTGTGTCTAAGAGGAGCGATTTCATTTTAGAGAGGTTCAAGTGGCTTTCAAGTGAAATATCCAGGGAGTGGCCAAGCTGGGACTCAAACCTGGGCTGCCAGCTCCTGTACCAGTGAGGACATCATGCTCACAGTCCAACTTCCGGTCAGAAAGAAAGGACAGAGAGGTGAAAAAAGAGCAATCTGTATTGACGGTCACCAAGAGCTCCAAGAGAAACCCCAGGGTTCAGGCCCAGGTGTTAGGAGAGCTTGGTTTTGAGTTCTTAATTCTTTGATTTCTCACTGGACAGGGATGCAGCAAGTGTCAGCCAACAGGTGGAGAAACCAAAACTGGTAGTTTCAGTCCATCTTGGCGCACCTGCTGCTGCAAGTATACTTCCTTACTCATCTGTTCCCTGCGGCCCATGGATGATTGCATCACAGGGGGCACCTGCCACAGCCACATCATGAACCTGATTGCTTAGTGTTTCTATTACAGCCGAACAATTACAGTGAGGACGAGGGGGCGCTCTATTTCAACCCTGCTGATAGCATCACACCCCGGTTAGGAGAGGATGTTGGTAAGAGGAAGTTTTGTAAGAGGAATTCAACAAGGCTCTCGTGTGCATTGTGCCCTCAATTGTATTTGCAGTATCATTTCCTATTGTTGATTGTCCCGTAATTCTGGTTTGTGCAGCAACTCCGGCACTGGTAATGTGTTTATTTCCAGAGCAGGCAGTTTGGGTGGGGAAGAGGATGGCTAAGAGATTGTTCCTTGTGTGTTTAAAAAAGCAAGTTAGCCTGAATGCAATTATATTCTCTTTCTTCATGAGAGAGGGAGACAGGGAGAATGTGATTATCTCTAACAATTTAGAAGGTAAGTATCTCAAAGCAATTTGAAGGAAATTAGATAATTCAAAAGCAAAATAAGGTGGTAAAGAAGAAGGAGTTTTCCCTGCCCACTGTGGGGGTCATATTGCCCCCTGGTAACCCCACCATGCTGCTCTCAACCTCATCAGGACTTCTGGAGTCTCCAGTTACTTTATCAATGTTGGTTCATGTCATAAGAGAAAGAACACCAGCTTTGCCTCTGCGTTTTTACCCAAGTTCCATGTAGTTATGTGTAGACTTGAGTCAAACAGAGCTGTCAGCCTCATTTTCTTCCTTTGTAAAATGCAGCTCTTGGGGCCGGTGCTGTGGCATAGTGGGTAAAGCCACAGCCTCCAGTGCTGACATCCCGTATGGTTGCCAGTTCCAGACCCAGCTGCTCCACTTTCGGTCCGGGCTCTCTGCTATGGCCTGGGAAAGCAGTAGAAGATGGCCCAAGGCCTTGGGCCCCTGTACCCATGTGGGAGACCCAGAAGAAGCTCCTGGCTCCTGGCTTGGGATCAACGCAGTTCCAGCAGTGGCAGCCAATTAGGGAGTGAACCAGTGGATAAAGACCTCTCTCTCTTTCTCTCTGCCTCTCCTCTCTGGGTAACTCTGACTTTCAAATAAATAAATGAATATATTTTTTAAAAAAGGATGCAGCTCATAATACACCCATCATGAGGAGGTTTGAGGCTTAAATGAGATAAAGCATGAAAAGTGTGTTGGTATTTACTATTGGCACAATGTTCTGTTGCCCACTGTTCCTCAGTGTGGTCTTTGTCCAGTCCTACCAGCTCTTCCTTATCTTTGTGTGTAGTGTTTACAATGTCTCCTACACTCTGGATAATTTCTTTAATTTATGTTTTGTTTGAAAGGCAGAGGGGAAGAGCTTCCATCCACTGGTTCACTGTCCAAATGCCCACAACAGCCATGGCTTGGCCAGACCCACGCCAGGAGCCAGGGATTCAATTCCTGTCTCCCTAGTGGGTGAAAGTGACTCAACTATTTGAGGTTGTCACCTGCTACAACCCAAGGTTCACAGTAACAGGGAGCTGAAAGGACCGCACCGTGGCATAACTGGGTAAGTCTCCGTGTGCGAGGCTGGCATCCCATATGGGTGCCGGTTTGAGTCCCAGCTGCTCCTCTTCCGATCCAGCTCTCTGCTGTGGCCTGGGAAAACAGTAGAAGATAGCCCAAGTCCTTGGGCACCTGCACCCACGTGGGAGACCTGGAAGAAGCTCCTGGCTTCATATAGGCTCAGCTCTTACCATTGTGGCTATTTGGACAGAGGACCTTTCTCTCTGTAACCATACCTCTCAAATAAATAAACAAAATCTGTAAAGAAAACAAAACAAAACAGGAAGCTGGAATTGGGAGCAGATCCAGGACTTGAACCCAGACACTCCAGAATGGGGTGCAGGTGTCCCAAGGGGCAGCTTAACGCCATTCCAAATCCCACCACTCCAGCTAACTTGATGTGCCCTCCTTTCTCCCTTCCACTCCTTCATCCTCTTTTTCTTTCCTTCTAGCCCCCAAGGCCCCAAATCCACCCCCCCCCCAAAAAAAACTTCACAGCTATTCAGGAGAAATGGATAGCTTATCAAGTTTCTCTAGAAATCATATGTAAATTTTCATGACTCACATTAACATCCATTTACCATGACGTCAATCCCACATTCATTATTCATCCAGCCTTCTGACTTACACACCAGTCCAGTGTGCCCCATCTTGTTTATGTCTCTCCATGTCAGTATTACGGTTGAAATCTCATATTTCTATAGTGCTTCTATTCGTTTCCAACACATTTTATTGTATATTATTTCAGAGGCGCTTTACAACATCCTTTGTGGTTTGCAGCATGGAGAGCATCATTTTCCACTTTTAGAAATATAAAAACAGGGGAACGGCATTGTGGCATAGTGGGTCAAGCCACTGCTTGCGATGCTGGCATCTCATATGGGTGCCAGTCAGTACCACGGCTGTTCCACTTCTGATCTAGCTCAGCTAATGTACCTGGGAAACCTGCAGAAAATGGTCCAAATGTTTGGGCCTCTGCTACTAGCTCCTAGCTCCTGGCTTCGGCCTAACTCAGCCTGGCCATTGCAGCCATTTGGGCGGTAAACTAGTGAGTGGAAGACCTCTCTCTCTCTCTCTCTGTCTCTCTCTTTCTCTCTCCCTCCCCCCTTCTTTCTCTGTAATTCTGCCTTTCAAATAAACAGATAAATTTCTTTAAAAAAAAAAATGTAGAAACAGACCAGCGCCGCGCCTCACTTGGCTAATCCTCCGCCTGCGGTGCCAGCACTCCGGGTTCTAGTCCCGGTTGGGGCGCCGGATTCTGTCCCGGTTGCTCTTCTTCCAGTCCAGCTCTCTGCTGTGGCCCGGGAGTGCAGTGGAGGATGGCCCAAGTCCTTGGGCCCTGCACCCGCATAGGAGACCAGGAGAAGCACCTGGCTCCTGGCTTTGGATTGGCGCAGCACGCCGGCCATAGCAGCCATTTAGGGGGTGAACCAATGGGTAGGAAGACCTTTCTCTCTGTCTCTCTCTTTCTCACTGTCTAAATCTGCCTGTCAAAAAAAATGTAAAAACATGGGGCCAGCTCTGTGGTATAGTGGGTAAAGCTGCTGCCTGCAGTGCCCATGTGGGCACCGGTTCGAATCCCGGTGGCTCCACTTCCAATCCAGCTCTCTGCTATGGCCTGAGAAAGCAGTGGAAGATGGCCTAAGCCTTTGGGCCCCTGAACCCACATGGGAGACCCAGAAGAAGATCCTGGCTCCTGGCTTCAGATCAGTGCAGTTCCAGCCATTGCGGCCATCTGGGGAATAAACCAGCGGATGGAAGATTCATTCTCTCTCTCTCTCTCTCTCTCTCTCTGTCTCTCTCTCTGCCTCTGCCTCTCTATAATTCTGCCTTTCAAATAAATAAATAAATCTTTTTTTAAAAAAAATGAAAAAACAGGCTGAGGAGAGTAGGGACTCTACCTTCCCCAGATCACAAGACCGGTTTTCTGAAGGCTGTTACAGGCGATCTGGATCCACTGCAAACTCATGGGAGCCACATACCGCCTTTACCCTTCTCTCTTCCAGTGCATGAGACCCTAATACCAGCAATGAACTGCTTGGCTACAGAGTCCCAAGAACATGGTCTCCTTGAACTCTACTCACTTTTTCCGAGATGCACGGTAGGGCCTGTTTTACGCAGCCATAATACCACTTAAATCCTGCTTTTCTTTAAGCTGAGATTTCCTTATATACTGAGGAGTCAGAACTATTTATTTGAATTTCTCAGCAGGTCAGAGTCACCAGGAGCAATGTGTTGGTCTCTACAGTAACAAGGGAAGACCTCCAGCAAAGCCTTCAATTTTGGCTTAAAGAATTTTCTAAACAGGTTCGGCCATCCCTAACTACAATTCACAAATGCGAGAGTATGCTGATTTTTATTGCAGCAGAACCTGCTTATCCCTTATCCCATAAACAGTTGCAATGTGTTTACATTAAGTTGATCCCTGTTCTTTGTGTCTCTATCCTTATCCTGCTAAGTCCAAAAGCCAAAACTTCTCATAGCCCCGTATCAGAAATAAATAACCTTTTAACGACATTTGGATTCCAGAAAAGACTCCACTCAGAAGTACTTAAGCGCCCTCAGACAACTCTGTGCGATCTTAAGAATCTCATTTGTGTGGTGGATGACACCATTTCAAACCTAAACCCCAGGTACACAAGGCCAAGAAACAAATACAACACTGAAAAATACGTTCAGCTTTTGAAGTTTTTGTTAATATGTATGCTGGCATTAGAAATAGGTTGATTCCTTTCCTTCCTGAACCAGGTTTTGACTTGAGTGTCCAATGTGACTACTCAGGCTCCACTCTTCTCTCTTGCACTCCAAACCCCATAGGATGTCCTTGGTTCGCTAGGTTCTCTCTCAGGCCAATGTCTAGAGCCCTGATGATCAATTTCTTCCGTGGGGTTTCATGAACTCTTAGTCCCAGCCTGCCCATGCAGAATCTGACCTGTTGCTCCCAACTCCATGGTTCTAACATTGATTAACCATGGGATGAGAGTGGACAGAGAGCCATGGCAGATCACATGAATCTTAAGTTAAACCGGCTGTGGCTGAGAAGATGACAAAGTCTGAGTAAAGCCATACAAGTAAAACTAAGCTTAGGAGGCCTGGAAGACACAGCGGGAAGAGGTGGGGGTGGGGTGGGAAACCTGGTGTGCAGGGCCAAATGATGACAACTGTGCAAAGTTTAGATTTGATTTGATATTAAGTGATAAGCCACTGTGCATTCTTGAACCAGGGTGCGGCTTGGTGAAATGATGTTTTAGTAAGATTAGTGCAGCAGTGGAATGTAAGGTAGTATGTTGAAGCTGAAATCAGAGGCCAGTGGTTACTGGGCCCAAGGGTGAGAGGATTACTGGGGCTACAATAGAAATAATGGCTCAGAGACTATTTGGAGGGGGAAAAAACATCTACAGGACAATGCTTTCACAGGTACACTAATGGGGTGGCCAACGGGAGCTGTATAAGCTCTGGGGGCAGGAGTGTTGGAATGATGGACAGCAGTGTGTGGAAAGCAATGGAGAGACTGGTGGGAAGAAAAGGGCTGGTAAACAGTAATGGCTTCCTCAGCTATGCTGGCAGAGGCTGAGATGAGAAGGCATGATGTAGATGAACATCCTTGGTGGAAGAGGTGGACTCCAATGAGAAGAAAAGTGGGGAGGATAGTGTAGACATCACTGATGTGGCTTTTGACAAATGTTGGAGCCATCAACACAAAGGGAGACTTGATGAGGGAGGGCTGGTTTGGGAGGGAAGTTGAATATCCCATAGACCTAGTCTGAAATAATTCTTGGCACTCTGTTAGGAATACCTGTTAGGAAGGGCCTTGAGGTAGGGTGAGAAGTAAGGGAGGGCAATATCAAAGAGTAGAGAGCTGGTCCAAAGTTAAGAACCCATATGGACCCTGGTTCGAGTCTGTGTTGTTCCTCTTCTGACGAAGTTCTCTGCTATGGCCTAGAAAAGCAGTGGAAGATGACCCAAGTGCTTGGGCCCGTGCACCTGCTGGAGGATCTGGAAGAAGCTCCTGGCTCCTGGCTTTGGATTGCCTTTGTGGCCATTTGGGGAGTGAACCAGTGATGGAGGACCTCTTTCTCTGTGTCTCCCTCTCTGTCTATAACCCTGTCTCTTGAATAAATAAATAAATCTTTAAAAAAAAAAAGTTGAGATCCTGCAACACTGCGCATGCAGCATCCAGCTTTGCTCCTGGACCACTCTGCATGTACTTTTCACCATCACAAGTCAAGGGTAACATGGCAGGGCAGGAAGGCACATCACACAGGAGCAGTACAGGGATCCTGGAGAGCCCAGCTCTTGGCCTTAGTCTTCCACATTTTCCCATGGGATCCACCATCCTGCATAGATTGTTCTGGTCTCCAGGTCAGAGAGAATGCAGTTTTGTTTTTTTTTTTTTTGTACTGAGGTTTCTACCAACCATGATGCAAATCATTCAGCCTCAAAACGAAGTTAACGCCGTGGGTCCCAGCCCCCTGCACAGGTGGAAAACCTCAGCATCCCATATGCACACAGCCTGTGACAACCCTGTAGTCCCAAAGCTCCAAAGTGGCAGTTCAGACCGGTTCATCCTGCTCCTCCCTTCCCACTCGCTCAGGGCGGCCTAGCCCCCAGGTGGTTTTCTCTCTTCTGCCAGCTTGGCATGTGGCTGCTGCTCCCAGTGTGTCTTTTTCCTTCCTAGCGCGATGTGTGATCTGCCTCCCTTGGCTCTGTTTCTCACTTAGTAGCCTGCAGCTAAGGAATCTCCATCAATCTCAAGGCTTTCATCAACAACACGGTTTCCTCTTCATTTGACAATAGGATTTTTCAATCTATTTTCTTCTTTCTCTCTCAATAGGGATGTTCTCTTACATAACCAATGTGGTTATCCACTTCATCTACTGCCTTTAATAAATAGAAGTTTAATTACACATGTAAAGCAGAATCTGTTATTTTTTAAATTATAGCACTAAGGGTAGAGCTAAGCCTTTAACTACCTCTTTCTCCAACTTTGGTTCCTTTCAGCTTCTGAGAGTGCATCATTGTTGTCCACTTGGCTTCTATCTTTCCAGACCTTTATTTTATGATTTAAAAAAAAATGTGATGGGGCTAGCACTGTGGCATAGCAGGTAAAGCCACCGACTGCAGTGCCAGCATCCCCTATGGTTGTCAGTTCGAGACCCAGCTGCTCCACTTTCAATCCAGCTCTCTGCTATGGCCTGGGAAAGCAGGGGAAGATGGTCCAAGTCCTTGGGTTCCTGCACCTGTGTGGGAGATCCTGAAGAAGCTCCTGGCTCCTGGCTTTGGATTGGCCCAGCTCCAGCCATTGTGGCTATCTGGGGAGTGAACCAATGGCAGATGGAAGACCTCTCTTACTCTCTCCGCCTCTCTCTCTGTAATTCTGCCTTTCAAATAAATAAATAAATCTTTAAGCAAGCAAACAAACAAACAAAAAACAATGTGACATGTTACCTAGGGAACAGACCAATAAAAAATTAGGTAAAATGTTTGAATGATAAAACCTGCAGAGGCTAATGCTGTGGTATAGTAGGTAAAGCCACCTACTGCAGGGCTGGCATCCCATATGGGCTGTTCCACTTCCAATCCAGCTCTCTGCTATGGCCTGGGAAAGCAATAGAAGATGGCCCAAGTGTTTGGGCCCCTGCACTCATGTGGGAGACCTGGAAGAAGCTCTTGGCACCTGGCTTTAGATCAGTACAGTTCTGGCTGTCGCAGCCAACTTGGAGTGAACCTGTGGATGGAAGACCTCTGTCTCTTTCTCTGCCTCTCCTCTCTATGTAACTCTTACTTCCAAATAAATAAATAAATCTTCAAAAAAGAAATACAGATACCTACAACAGCATCAAAGAAGCCAGACTTAAAAGAGTTACACACAAGGGTACTTTCAAAAGTTCGTGGAAAATGGAAATAAAAATTAATTTATTGCCAGCGCCACGGCTCAATAGGCTAATCCTCCGCCTTGCGGTGCTGGCACACTGGGTTCTAGTCCCAGTCAGGGCACCGGATTCTGTCCTGGTTGCTCCTCTTCCAGTCCAGCTCTCTGCTGTGGCCTGGGAGTGCAGTGGAGGATGGCCCAAGTGCTTGGGCCCTGCACCCCATGGGAGACCAGGAGAAGCACCTGGCTCCTGCCATCGGATCAGCGCGGTGCGCTGGCCGCAGCGCGCCGGCTGTGGCGGCCATTGGAGGGTGAGCCAACAGCAAAAGGAAGACCTTTCTCTCTGTCTCTCTCTCTCTCTCTATGTCCACTCTGTCAAAAAAAATTAATTTATTTTAGTGCAAAAAATTGTGACACCTGTGCATAACTTATTCATAATATGTATTACCATGAACTATTTAGAGATCTTTCACGTGCATGAATGTCAAAATTTTTTGCACCAAAATAAACTATTTTAGAAGAAAAATTATTTATTTATTTATATGAAAATCAGAGTTACAGAGAGAAAGAGAGAGAGAGAGAGAGAGAGAGAGGTCTTCCATCCATTTTAACTCCTCAAATGGCCACAACTCCCAGGGATGGACCAGGCCAAAGACAGGAGCCAGGGGTTTCATCCAGTTCTCCCACATGTGTGCAGGGGCCCAAGCACTTGAGCCATCTTCTCTTCCTCTGTTTTTCCCAGGCCAGCAGCAGGGAGCGGGACTGGAAGTGGAGTACCCAGGACAAGAACATGCGCCCATATGGGATGCCAATACTGCAGGAGGTGGCTTTACCTGCTGTGCTACAATGTTGACCCCCAAAATAAACTTTTAATTCCATTCTCCATGAACTTCTTAGTGTTCTACCATTGCATGATTTCATTCATACATTTTTGGGGGAAATCTGTAAGAACAGAAAATATGTCAGCAGTTGTCGGTCACTATTTTGTCAAACTGTTCATTTATATCTATCCATGTTAATATTACAGTTCTAGTTCATTCCTTTTCTTTCTTTCTTTCTGTCTTTCTTTCTTTCTTTTTTTTTTTTTTTGACAGGCAGAGTGGACAGTGAGAGAGAGAGAGAGAGAGAGAGAGAGAGAGAGAGAAAGGTCTTCCTTTGCCATTGGTTCACCCTCCAATGGCCCACCTTGGCCAGTGCACTGCGGCCAGCGCATCACGCTGATCCAATGGCAGGAGCCAGGTGCTTCTCCTGGTCTCCCATGGGGTGCAGGGCCCAAGCACTTGGGCCATCCTCCACTGCACTCCCTGGCCACAGCAGAGGGCTGGCCTGGAAGAGGGGCAACCAGGACAGAATCCATCGCCCTGACCTGGACTAGAACCCAGTGTGCCGGCGCCGCAAGGTGGAGGATTAGCCTATTGAGCCGCGGTGCCGGCCTCATTCCTTTTCACTCCATAATTTCCATCATATAAATCTATCATTTTTCTATATCTATTTCCCTATTCATGGACATTTAGGTTATTTTCTATTCTTTGCTAATATAACAAACAAAGCAGTGAAAGTCACTGCACATTTGAACAAGTTGCTGTACCATGGATATTTATGAATAGAATTGTTGGGTGGTAAAATCTTCATTTTTAGATTTTTTTAAAGATTTATTTATTTGAAAGGAAGAGTTACAGAGAGGCAGAGAGAGAGAGAGAGAGAGAGAGAGAGAGCGCTCTTCCATCTGCTGGTTCACTCCCCAAATGGCCGCAATGGCAGGAGCTGAGTGGATCGGAAGCCAGGAGCCAGGAGCTTCTTCCGGGTCTCTCATGCGGGTGCTGGGGCCCAAGGACTTGAGCCATCTTCTACTGCTTTCCCAGGTCATAGCAGAGAGCTGGATCGGAAGTGGAGCAGTTGAGACTTGAATCAGTGCCCATATAGGATGTTGGCACTGCAGGAAGCAGCTATACCCACTATGCCACAGCACCCGTCCCTTCATTTTCAGTTTTAATGAATAATCTCAGGTTACTGTCTAAATTTGTCATATAAATCTGAACTCTCAAAATGGTCTAAGAATATCCACCTCAGGGCCAGCATTATGGCACAGTGGGTTAAGCCACCACCTGCTAAGTCAGCATCCCATATGGGCACCAGTTCAAGACCCAGCTGCTCCACTTCTGACCCAGCTCCCTACTAATGCACCTGGAAAGCATCAGAGGATGGTAGCAAGGCCAAGGTAACTTGGATTGGCTAAGAAGGTCACAACAGAAGGTCTGTCTCCGCAAGGCATGAGAAGGACAACTGCAGTCCTGGTGGTTTTAGGTTTGTTAGGAACTATACTCTGCATAAGAAAGCCAGAGCTTCCTGGTGGTCCCACCAACGATTGCTGTATTTCTAATTTTTGGCAAGAGCACTTAGTTTCAAAATCCTCAAAATGTCCATTGCCTTGTAGGATTTTTATCGAGCCGAATGTTAATGTAGGAGAAAGGGTTAATGCTTTATGCAAGGTTGAACTGTTTGTGGGAAAGAATTAAAAGACAACAGGCTCCCTGGTATATACTTCCCACTAAACAAAGATAAATGTTATTAAAGCTTTAATTCAGGGGCCGGCGCCGTGGCTCAGTTGGTTAACCCTCTGCCTGTGGCGCCGGGTTCTAGTCCCGGTTGCTCCTCTTCTAGTCCAGCTCTCTGCTGTGGCCTGGGAGTGCAGTGGAGGATGGCCCAAGGGCTTGGGCTCCTGCATCCGCATGGGAGACCGACCAGGAGGAGGCACCTGGCTTTGGATCGGCATAGCTCCGGCCGTGGCAGCCATCTGGGGAGTGAACCAATGGACAGAAGACCTTTCTCTCTGTCTTTCTCTCTCGCTGTCTATTTTTATCTGTCAAAAAAAAAAAAAAAAAAAAAAGCTTTAATTCAATTTGTGCTACAAATACAGCAATGGTTAGGATATCAAAACTGTGGAATAGATTTAAGTGAACCTTAAAATAAGTAGAATAAAGAAATTAAAGATTTACAGAAAGAATCCCTAAAGAGGGGATACATTTTAAAAAGGGCCTGCTTTGAACATTGGGGCTTCTAGTAAAGATTAGATTAGGAAGGTATTATTCTAGCTTATGTAGCCAATTTCTGCATAGTTCGACTGCACTCCAGGTCTTGGCTTCTGTGGGCAGCCTATTATCTTGCACCAGTCTGTGATAGTAACCCATGCTCTGAACATGCTCTTGAAAATCAAAGAAATTGTAGCTAGAGGAAAGTGGCCAACAGATTTGTTATTGTAAAAAGAAAGAATCATTATGTGACTTATGATATAAAAATAAAGTCTGGTGCTCGAGAGCCAGAGCCATGCCATCAGCCTTGCTGTGAGTGTCTCTCATTTCTTCGAGTGCCGACACCTCTCACACCTTGGGGCCCCTGGACTGGCTGGAGCTGGTCTCTGGCAGGATGGCCCAAGTCCTTGGGCTCCTGGCTTCAGCCTGGCCCAGCCCCAGCCATTGTGGCCATTTGGGGAATGCACCAGCTGATGGAAGATCTCTCTCTATCTCTCTATCTCTATTACATAAATTAATTTAAAAAATACCTCTCCCAGTACCTACAACTCTTCATGCTATTACATTATACTTACCTCTGCTTTTACAGCACTTTCTAAGACATTGGAAATTACCACGTTTTATTTTATTTAATTAGTTAATTTAAGTTTTATTTATTTGGCAGGCAAAGTGACAGAGAGAGGGACAGATTTTCCATCTGCTGGTTCACTCCCCAAATGGCTGCCATGACCAGGACTGAGCCAGGCGTAGTCCAGAGCCTGGAACTCCATCTGGGTTTCCCACGTGGCTGGCAGGTGCCCGAGTACTCAGGCCATCCTCTGCTGCTTTCTTCCCAGCTATGTTAGCAGGGACCTGGGTCAGAAGCAAAGCAGTTGGGGCTCACAACCAGGGGTCACAAGCAGTGGCTTAACAGACTGCCTAGCCCCCACGGTTTACCTTAACATAGCCTCTCTGCAGAGGGTGGGGGATGGAATTTACGTTCCCAAGGGGAGTCCTTGTTTTCCTGCTGACTCTCACGTGGATGAATTCACTCAGCAGGAAAAGCACCAGAAGGTCAAGGCTGGCCCTTGGGAAATGCCGGCCTCCAGTTACTGCAGTAAGATGAAAGTGAGTGAGGAACAGAAGGGAGTGGTGGAAGATGGGAGGGAAAAACTAAGAGTCAAAGAAGCCCTGGAAAGACCTGGTGAGAAGGAGCCGGGGACAAGGGGGTTTGTGGAGGGGCCGGCGATATGGTACAGTGGGTTAAAGCCCCAGCCTGAAGTGCCACCATCCCATATGGGTGTTGGTTTGAATCCTGGCTGCTCCACTTCCGATCCAGCTCTCTGTATGGCCTGGGAAAGCACTGGAAGATGGCCCAAGTCCTTGGGCCCCTACATCCATGTGGGAGACCCAGAGAAAGCTCCTTGGCTCCTGGCTTCGGATCGTGCAACTCTGGCCGTTGCGGCCATCTGGGGAATGAACCAGCAGATGGAAGACCTCTCTCTCTGTCTCTACTTCTCTCTGTAACTGTCTTTCAAATAAATAAAAAATAAAAATCTAAAAAAAAAAAAAGAGGGTTTGTAGGGGAGCAGGGAGGAGTTGGCACCTGTTGAGCCTGATTGTGTGCTAGGCACCGCTGATTGCTTTGTGTGTATATTCTATTTAATTTTTACAATTAGCTTTATGAGTTATTAACATGGCCATAACTCTGAGGCATCTTCTACATGGTTTCCCAGAGCCCATGCTGGTGATTTGTTTAATATTGCAGACTTTTTAAAAAAAAAAGATTTATTTATTTATCTGAAAGAGTTATAGAGAGGCAGAGACAGAGAGAGAGAGAGAGAGAGAGAGAGAGAGAGAGAGAGGTCTTCCATCCAGATTCACTCCCCAAACGGCTGCAATGGTGGGGCTAGGCTGATGTGAAGCCAGGAGCCAGGAGCTTCTTCCAGGATTCCCACATGGGTGCAGGGGCCCAAGGACTTGGGCCATCTTCTACTGCTTTCCCAGGCCATAGCAGAGAGCTGGATGGGAAGTGGAGCAGCCGGGACTAGAACCAGCGCCCATATATGGGTGGGATGCCAGCACTGCAGGCGGCAGCTTTACCTGCTACACTGCAGCAATGGCCCCAATAATGCAAACTATAATGGCTTCTCCTCTTCCTGTTCTTTTCACTCCCTACGAGGATCTCCCAGTGCCACCAGGTAAAGTATCTGCTCTCACCTTGCTCTCACCGTCTGTGTTAGGGTCTCAGCTGCCTCACCGTGGTAGGGAGGGGAGGCCCTGGGGTACGGCTTTCCCAAGTTCCTCAAAGGTCCAGAGCATCGAGAACACTGAGTTAAGAACCCCCTCAAGGCCTGTTAGAGGGAGCAGGGGTGATGTCTCAGCATTGGCAGGTGTGGACCCATGCTCAGGCCAGCAGGCTGTTAGGGGATAGGTCAGGTTTGAGGTAGACCTAATGCAAAATTGGTCAGAGAAAGGTGGCTGGCTGTCCTTGTGGACATGAGACACCCTGTGGGTTCTCTAGCCATACACTGCCACCCCAAAGCCCAGCAAGACAGCCGAGAACCGGGGCTACCAAGCTCATATCCCAGGAGGGAGCTGGGCAAGCCCATGTCCAAGGACCCCAAATCTTCTTCTCTAACATATAAGTCATTGGCCTTCTCCATACATCCAACAGCTACCTCACAAAGGATTCTGGGAAAGCAGCAGAAAACTGAAAAGTCTAGAAGACCAAGCACTGCTTCCCGGGATGATTAAACAACCAGGCTGACAAAATGAAAACTTAGCTGTTACTTCTTGTGGCTCAGGATCAAGGTCAAACAATCAAAGGAGCTCCCTTTTACTCAGCACGGCCCAGCTGTGCTGTATGTGTTAAAATCAGCAATTCCTGGGGCCGGCGTTGTGGCGCAGCGGGTTGATACCCTGGCCTGAAGCGCCAGCATCCCCTGTGGGCGCCGGTTCTAGTCCCGGCTGCTCCTCTTCCCATCCAGCTCTCTGCTTTGGCCTGAGAAAGCAGCAGAAGATGGCCCACATCCTTGGGCCCCTGCACCCATGTGGGAGACCTGGAAGAAGCTCCTGGCTCCTGGCTTCAGATCAGCACAGCTCCAGCCGTTGGCGGCCATCTGGGGAGTGAACCAGCAGAAGGAAGACCTCTCTCTGCCTCTCCTCTCTTTGTGTAACTCTGACTTTCAAATAAATAAATAAATCTTTTTTTAAAAAATGAGCAATTCCACGGGAGCACATGCAGCGTGGAGCTTCGGGTGGCTACACAGGGAGTCAGTCCCCCTACGATGCAGAAATCTTGGAGAAATATATGCCATGTAGAAGCAGGAAGCATGCTTGACAACATCTTCCAAACAGGCTGGGATTTGAATTGGCCTCTTTTCAACGCTAGCACACTCTCAGGAGTGGCTCTTTGTTTGTTTTAAAGTACCTCTCCACCCCTGAATTCTGGCCCTGCAGTGACAGGATGTTATACAAATAGGCCCAGTTTTCCATGGGCTGTGGCCCTCCTTCTGTGAGGTATCAGTATGCAAAAAGCCACTTGTCCTCCCTGTTTTGTATTCTGCTGGAGTGGCTCTTTCTCCACTAAGACAGGAATTAGCCACACTCAGCTTGGGTGGGATCCACTCCAGTCCCTGTCAGCCAGGTCTGTGGGGGCCAGGGCCCTCCCTGCATGGCTAAAACCCAGTTACAAGGGTACTTCAAAAAGTTCACGAAAAGATGGAACTGAAGCAGAAGTGTGTTGTGTTCAACAAACTTTTTCAACTTAGTGCATTGTTTGTTCATAACATGCATTTTTCCATGAATGTTCTGAAGACTGCTTGTATAACTGACAAATTGCCAATGAGGGAAGGGTGGTGTTTCCCCTTTAACCAGAGCTTCTGGCTAAACAGCAGCACAGATTTGATTACTGGGAGGCTCTGGTGGGGGTGGGAAGTGACATTAGCGAGAAAATAAGAGGCCGCTTTAAGGAATTTCCACGCTACCTTTGCATTGGCCGGAGTTTAATTATTCATTTGCAGCCAGCCTGATCTGAAAGGCTCCCCTGACAAAGCCTCAGCCCCTCTCTGTGCCCATTAGAGGAAGCAGTGTGAACCCTCTCGCTTGAGTAAACACACAGTGAGTATGGTCTCCTGTGTGCTGAACAGCATAGGAGCACGGGGCTCGGGGTCGTTTCCTTCACCGACAGCAGAGTGACTTTTCATGAGGATAAGCTCAAACGTAAGGGCCAGAGGCCAGTCTGCAGCTGACATGGAGGGGCGGGGACAGCACCCATAGCAACAATGAGAACAGCGTCTCTAGTAGCAGGGATTACGCACTGAGCCTCTGCTATATGCCAGGCCATGGTAGGCACCCTTCGTGCATCCAGAGCAACCCTTTATTATCATGGTCCCCACGGTACCTCTGAGGACACTTGGGCCAATTGAAGGAATTTGCCCCAAATCTTAATCCTACAACTGCCAAGTAGCTGAGCCAGGAAGTCAAAATGCAAATCCAGCTCCATGGACGAAACTTTATTTGCTCTCTCCTCGTGACTCTGCCCCCCCAACCCAACTTTCTTCAAAACCTCTGACATTACAATTTAAAAATTCAACCAATGGGTCAGTGCCACGGCTCAACAGGCTAATCCTCCACCTGCGGCGCCAGCACCCTGGGTTCTAGTCCCAGTTGGGGCACCAGATTCTGTCCCAGTTGTCCTCTTCCAGGCCAGCTCTCTGCTGTGGCAGTGGAGGATGGCCCAGGTCCCTGGGCCCTGCACCCACATGGAAGACCAGGAGAAGCACCTGGCTCCTGGCTTCGGATCAGCGCTCTGGCCGCGGCGGCCATTGGAGGGTGAACCAACAGTAAAGGAAGACTTTTCTCTCTCTCTCTCACTGTCCACTCTGCCTGTCCAAAAAAAAAAAAAAAATATTCATCCAATGGCTGGGAAGGATGGGTGGTGAGAAATGGAGAGGATGGTTAACAGGTACAGGGATGCAGTTGTAGGCGAGAAATAATTTCTAATGTTCTATAGCACAGTAGGGTCACTATGGTTGAAAACAGTTAATTGCATATTTCAAAATAACTGGTGGAGAGCACTTTTAATGTTTCCAACACAAAGAGATACAGTGTTTTATGTAATGGATATGCAAGTTACCATTATCTGATCATTGCACCCCATGTGCGTGCATTGAAATACTATGCTGTTAGGGCCAGCGCTGTGGTGCAGTGGGTTAACACCCTGGCCTGAAGTGCTGGCATCCCTTATGGGTGCTGGTTCGGCTGCTCCACTTCCTGTCCAGCTCTCTGCTATGGCCCAGGAAAACAGTAGAAGATGGTCCAAGTCCTTGGGCACCTGCACTAGTGTGGGAGACCTGGAAGAAGCTCCTGGCTCCTGGCTTCGGATTAGTATAGCTCCAGCCATTGTGGTCAACTGGGGAGTGAACCAGAGGATGGAAGACCTCTCTCTCTCTCTCTCTCTCTCTCTCTCTCTGTCTCTCCTCTCTCTGTGTAACTCTTTCAAATAAATAAATCTTTGAAAAAAAAAAGAAATACTATACTGCATCTCATCAACAGGTGCACTTACTATATAACATTTAAAAATAATGTATTAAGGGGCCAGTGCTATGGTACAGTAGGTTAATCATCTGCTTGCAGTGCTGGCATCCCATATGGGCGCCAATTCTAGTCCTGGCTGCTCCTCCTCAAATCCAGCTCTCTGCTATGGCCTGGGAAAGCAGCAGAAGATGGCCCAAGTCCTTGGACCCCAGCACCCACATAAGAGACCTGGAAGAAGCTCCTGGCTCCTGGCTTCAGATCGGCATAGCTCTGGCTGTTGTGGCCATTTGGGGAATGAACCAGCAGATGGAAGGCCTCTCTCTCTGCCTCTCCTTCTCTCTGTGTGTACCTTTCAAATAAAAAATAAAGAGCTTCTTTACTATAGAACCTTTGGGTACCACCCCTCTCCCCTCAACCCCATCCCACATGGGCAGACATCATGGTGCCTTTCTTTGAAAGCTCTGAGATGTGGAATCTTCTGTGTGGAACTCCTCTCTTGATCTCTCAATACAGATCCTTGCTCCAGCTCCAGAAACACAGCTGAGAACCAAGGACAAAGGTGGGAAAGAGGACGGCCTCTACCTCCCCTCTGCTCCCTAGCCAAGCAAAGTGCTCTTTGGGGATGTTCACTTGAGTTCCTGTTTATAGAGACGAGACAGAGACAGAAGGAGAGAGATTAAATCTAGACCTGGATTTTAATTTTTACTTCCTGGCTCAGCTAGTTAGCAGTTGTTGGATTAAGATTAACCATCAGAGAAAAGGTTAATGAATGCTAAATTGTCTGTTTACTGTATTGTTTTTTTATTTATTTGACAGGTAGAGTTAGACAGTGAGAGAGAGAGACAGAGAGAAAGGTCTTCCTTCCATTCACCACCCAAATGGCTGCTATGGCTGGTGCACTGCACCAATCGGAAGCCAGGAGCCAGGTGCTTCCTCCTGGTCTCCCATGTAGGTGCAGGGGCCGAAGCACCTGGGCCATCCTCCACTGCACTCCTGGGCCACAGCAGAGAGCTGGCCTGGAAGAGAGGCAACCGGGACAGAATCTGGTGCCCCGACTGGGACTAGAACCCAGGGTGCCGGCACCACAGGCGGAGGATTAGCCTAGTGAGCCAAGGCGCCAGCCCCTGTTTACTGCATTTTTAAAAGAATGAACTTAGGGACCAATGTTGTGGCGTAGCAGGTAAAAGACACAGCCTGAAATGCTAGCATCTTATATGGATACCGGTTCATTTCCCAGCTGCTCCACTTCAGATCCAGCTCCCTGCTGATGTCCTGGGAAAGCAGTAGAAGATAGTCCAGGTGCTTAGGCCCTGCTACCCACATGGGAGACCTGGAAGAAGCTCCTGGCTCCTGGCTTCAGCCTGGCCCAGCCCTGGCCATTGGGACCATCTAGAGAGTGAACCAGTAGACAGAAGATCTCTCACTAGTGCCTCTCCCTCTCTGTATGTAACTCTGACTCTCAAATAAATAAATAATTTTTTTAAAATGAATTCAAATTATACTCCAGACCCCGCAACTTTGAACTCATTTTACACAACAATCATACTGCACACATGTGTTCATTGCATACAAAGTGTTGGAGAGAAGAAAAGAATGACAGCAAGGTCGCTAAAGGCCAATTTGCTTTCTGTAGTGCATGAATCACAAAGTTTCCCAAGGGACAGTCATTTCACGCATCTTGGTTCTTGTGCCCACCATCAGCACAGCCACAGGACCACCTCCTCAAGCTGCTCCAGGGAAACCTGGCTGGCCCAGCAAAGTATGGCTGAAACTGTTCGCATACATTAAGGAACAGAAGCATCAGTTCGCTAGGTGTTTGCTGGATTTCCACCGTTTACAGGATCAGAACATAGACAACATGACTCTAAGGGGTCTCTTAAAACTTGCACTGGCACTGTGGCATAGCCAGTAAAGCCGCTGCCTGCAGTGCCGGCATCCCATATGGGCGCCAGTTCAGGTCCAGGCTATTCCATTTCCAATCCCGCTGTCTCCTATGGCCTGGGAAAGCAGTAGAAGATGGCCAAGTCCTTGGGCCCCTGCACCTTTGCGGGAGAACCAGAAGAAGCTCCTGGCTCCTTGCTTCAGATCGGCTCAGCTCCAGCTGTAGCAGCCAATTGGGGACTGAACCAGTGGATGGAAGACCTCTTTCTCTCTCTCTCTCTCTCTGCCTCTCCTTCTTTCTCTGTGTAACTCTTTCAAATAAATAAATAAATCTTAAAAAAAAAGTTTTAGGCCGGCGCCGTGGCTCAACAGGCTAATCCTCCGCCTTGCGGCGCCGGCACACCGGGTTCTAGTCCCGGTCGGGGCGCCGGATTCTGTCCCGCTTGCCCCTCTTCCAGGCCAGCCCTCTGCTGTGGCCCGGGAGTGCAGTGGAGGATGGCCCAAGTGCTTGGGCCCTGCACCCCATGGGAGACCAGGAGAAGCACCTGGCTCCTGGCTCCTGCCATCGGACGAACGCGGTGCGCCGGCCGCAGCGCGCCATCCGCGGCGGCCATTGGAGGGTGAACCAACGGCAAAAGGAAGACCTTTCTCTCTGTCTCTCTCTCTCACTGTCCACTCTGCCTGTCAAAAAAAAAAAAAAAAAAGTTTTAGTGTTACAACTGAAAGATTCCACCAGATGCTAGGAAGAGTAGAAGAAGGTAGGAATTTTTCAACAAATCAGTTAGGTTTTCCTTCATAAATCAGGTTATGTAATACAAGTGTACTTCAAAATTTTCATGGGGCATGGAGTTAAAAGATAAGTTGATTTTGGCACGAAAAATTTGAAATCCACATGTAAGAGGGATCTTCAAAAAGTTCATGAAAATTTGCATTATGGAAATATTATATATGGATTTCAAAATTATTTTAGCCCCAAGATAAGCTTATCATTCAATATCATTTTCCATGAACTTTGTGAAGAATGCTTGTATGCCCTATCACCTTTAAGTTTCTCTGCTCTATGCAGAACTGTGGACACAGTACCCGCAGTGCCAAGACATAACTCCCCACCAGATTTGCGTTAATTCCACGGTGCTTGGCTTTTGAAATCCTGTGCTGCAGCCCTGTTTGCACTGGGATGTTGCAGAACATCATGCTTGCTCATTCCCTTTAGAAGCAACTCCACTTTTGTCACCAGTCAGGGAAGCCTCCAAGGCTGATGCTAAAACCTATGACTTCAGCATCCATGATCCACATGCCCAAAGCACTTGTGCAGTCCTGGGTCACAGGCCCGGGGCTTTGGAGGGACATTCACTTCATCTGCCCAGCAGCCCTGTGCTGTATCACAATCAGCCTGCACCCAGCAGGTAACAGGGGGCACTCAGAGTGCAAGTGACAGGTGTCACCGTGAAGGGACAGGTGCAGAGATGAGGGTAGGGCCGAGGCACCAACAAGGGATGGTGATGCACACAGGGAATGGCAACAGCAGAAGGCTGCACAGTCTCAGACCCGAAGGAGCAAGAAAGGAACCTTGCTGGTGATGAGTCACCAAATAAGGACCAATGGTCAAGCCCTAAAGAAACATGGCCACGTGCAGAGCCTGGGCCAGAGAGCAGCTGCATGAGTAGGGCTGAAGGGAGGAGAAAGGCATGAAGGTCTCTGATCTCTCCCTCTCCTGCTGCCGTGCAAGCTCTGGCAAGTGGCTCCCATCGGCCACACCCAACTGCAAGGCGAGAAGGCCTGGGGGTTACCACCCAGAGAGAGGCCACAGAAGAGGGACAGTGGATGGAGAAAACCCAGCAGGTTTTTGTCCCCACCTGAAACACCTGTGTAAAGGATGGGACAAGCAAGGCTAAATGATTTGCCTGAGTTTGTAGGTGGTGAAGATCAATTTGGAGCAGACTGACCCAGAGCCCGCTGTTTAACGCACTCAGAGATGTGGTCTCCACACTGCTGCCCCTTCCCCACACATCAGATCCTAGTGACCTGAGCCTTGCATGTGGTCCAAATGTATCATTTTCCCAATGATAGCACACAGTCTGGAGCCCGGAGCCTCTTTCTCAAGACTCTGTTCTAAGAAAGTCACTCAGCAAACCGCCACACACAGGTGACTGAAATCATCAAGCCGCACACTCGATGTGCGCTTCCTCCTACACAGCCCCACGGGCTGCAGGGAATGGTTTCTCTGTCTTCTACAAGGTGGGGTAACTCAGAGAGGGGTTACTTTGTTGGAGACTGAATCTGCTCACGGTGCCTGGCACTGTGGTGGGAGGGCACACAGAGAGAGATGACATAAGACAAGGAAGCCAGGGAGTCGCTGGGGAACCACAAGAGCCTCTTCTGTCCCTTCCAAGGGCAGCACCCCCTACCCCGGGACCTAACTTCCACCCACTTGGCCCCACCTCTTAAAGGTCCCACCACCTCTTAACATCACCACCCTGGAGAGCAAGCCTCCAACACATGAACCTCCAGGGAATACATTCAGACCATGGCAATGCTTCACATGAAATCCTCTGTCACGGTCCACGCACCTTGCTGGAGAGCTGACAGGGAATGTGAGACAGGGCACCGCCTCCAGGCAGATTCCACACCTCAAGCAACCCTAAAGCCTTGTGCACAGAGTGCCTCTCAGTAACTCTGACTTCTGCTGCACCAACAATCTGATCAGGCCCGAGCTCTGTTGTCAAAAGCAGAAGTACAGATACAATGATGTGGGGAAGTAACAGTTCCTATATAACTTCTGACTTACTCCTGCCAGACCTCTTCTTTGGATTCAAAAGCATGCAGCTGTCACACCGGATAACTTACACTGTCTGGACCATCCTCGTGCCTTTTGTTTTCTCCCTTTAAAGGGTCTTGCTTCCTTGTGTAAAGCACAGGATGTTTGGAAAGATGTCACACAGCTTTTTGTGGTAAATACACCTTTAAACTTTGGCTCTTGGGTCTGTCTGGGATTTTCGGAGTGACCAAAAACCAAACAAACATAAAAATGATGATATTGGATCATAGTCCATAGAACACAATAAATACATACATACAAGTCCATAACAACATAAATAAATAATTGAATAAATAAATACAGGCGAGGAAAAGCTTTTCGTTAAAGCACAAGCTCAGTTTAATAAATATAGATGGAATGATGCAATTAGAAAATCATAATTCGGCCAGTCCCACAGCAGTAACTGTCCCAGATAAGAAACCATCAGTGGAAAGTATTTGGTTGGTTAAAGTATGAAAGCAAATTATTTACGTAGTCTGAAAGAATCTTAAAGTATCTTCCCCTAAGGTGATTAGTAATTCCAAAGGGCAGAGGTGGTAACATTGTGGTGCTGAAACCTTACAGGCACCACCTTAATGAAATGGTCAAAGTTAACTCCTGCAGTATTGAGATAACTTGGTGTTTTGCACCTCCTGACACCATGTACTGGGAAGGGCACAACATTATGTCTGTATCTTCTTAACAAAAATATGTGGCCAGAATGTAATCAAGAAGAAACATCAGACAATCCCCAAATGACTGCCCAAGTTTCTGCCTAGGGGGTCGGCACTGTGGTGAAGCAAGTCAAGCAGCTACCTGCAACATCGACAGCCCACATGGGTGCTGGTTCATGTCCCGGCTGCTCTGCTTCCAATCCAGCTCCCTGCTAATGGCCTGGGAAAAGCAGCAGAAGATGGTCCAGGGATTTGGACCCCTGCCACCCATGTGGGAGACCTGGGTGGTGTCCCTAGCTTCAGCCTGACCCTGCCCTGGCCATTGTGGTCATCTGGGGAGTGAACCACCAGATGGAAGACCCCTCTTGGTCTCTCCCTCTCTCTTTCTCTGACGCTGACTTTCAAAATAAATCTTCAAAATCAAAAATTAAAAAAAAATGAAAACTAAATTACTGTCCAGAATATCTCACATGTGAAAGTCATGATAGATAAATGGAGGAACTGTCCCAGGTTGGAAGGGACCAAGGAGATCTGCCACCTATTGTAATGCGAAGGTGTTGACCCTGGACCAGAGTAAAAGAACATTAGTGAGACTTTTGTTAACATTTGAATAAGACCTGTAGATTAGTAAGCAGTATTGCTCAATGTTATCCTGTTTTTGATCGATGTTTATGTGTGTGAGATGTTAGCACTAAGGGAAGCTGGGTGAAGGGTTTAAGAGAAACCTCTGTACTGACTTTTTTTTTTCTTTTTGACAGGCAGAGTGGACAGTGAGAGAGAGAGACAGAGAGAAAGTTCTTCCTTTGCCGTTGGTTCACCCTCCAATGGCCGCTGCAGCTGGTGTGTGCTGCAGCTGGCGCACCACGCTGATCCAAAGCCAGGAGAAAGGTGCTTCTCCTGGTCTCCCATGGGGTGCAGGGCCCAAGCACTTGGGCCATCCTCCACTGCACTCCCGGGCCACAGCAGAGAGCTAGACTGGAAGAGGAGCAACCGGACAGAATCGGGTTCCCTGACTGGGACTAGAACCCAGTGTGCCGGCGCCGCAAGGCGGAGGATTAGCCTGTTAGCCTGTTGAGCTGCGGCGCTGGCCCTGCACTGACATTGTAACTCTTTTGTAATTATTTAAAAATGAAAAGCTAACAATAGCAATAAAAATCAACTGATTCTTCCACTGAGTACTGTTTCCTTATAGATTTAAAATAAGATTAGGTTTAACAGCAGGTTTACATAGCTGAAAACACTTCCGTTGCATTTCTTTTTGCCCATTTCCTACATGTTTAGTCTCTTCATTTGAATGTGCCATATGGAAGCAGATGTCAAACTATTCACATGGTAACATTTGGAATTCTCTCCCTTTCTGCTTCTCTTTTTAAAAAAAAAGTTATTTATTTATTTATTTAAAAGGCAGAGTTAGAGAGAAAGAGGGAGAAACAGAGAGAGAGAAGATCTTTCATCTGCTGGTTCAATCCCCAAACTCCATCCAAGTTTCCCACGTGGCAAGGGTCCAGGCACTAAGACCATCTTTTCCAGACACATTAGCAAGGAGCTGGATCAGAAGTAGAGAGCCAGGACTGGAGCCAACACTCATATGGGATGCCAGCTGCTGGTGGTGGCTTAACCCACTGCATCACAACTCTGGCCCCTGCTTCTCAGTCTTTTTCAGAAATACAACCCTGCATTTTTTCCCTTCTGGTACCTCTCCCATTTTTTTTGCAATCAAAACACTTGAATGAGTGGGTAGATGGATGAATGAATAAAGCTAAAGATCTCCTTTCTGGGAGCACAGAACACATGGTGAAATTCTTCCAAAGAAAACTAGGGGGACAGATCCCAAGAAAGGCATCGGGAACCTGGCCGAGATGTGGCCTATGTAGCAGGTGCACCTCAGGGGACATTAGTAGACAGTACATTTCCACCCACAGCTTCCCGCATCTTCGCGTCCACGGATGTTTTCTGGAGAGTTAACCAACACAGGGCAGTTTGTAAGTGCCAGGGATTTGGAATTAATGCTTATAGCACAAGCTTTAATCATTGACGAATTGGTATCGGTGGATACACATCCCAGCCTCTTTGTCCCTTAGGACAATACTAATAATTAACGAGCTGTGTTCCACACAGTTCCTCAAGGCACTCTGGCAGGGAGAGGGGGTGGGGAGTGGGGAGAGGGCTGCACCGATGTTGACTCCAGCGATAACCTACTCATTGATAGGTTCCTCCCTGTCCTAATCTCTTTCCCATTCTTTCACTGTGCTATCTGCAATCACCAAATCAAGTATCTATCTAAATCCTTGTCTCGGGATCTGCCTTTAGGGACAGCCAAGGCTAAAGTCCTAGGAGAAGGAGAATTTCACCAAGTGCACACAAACTCTACAGGCTCTCACTGTCTGTGATGGAATGGGCTACCTCCAATTCCATATTTTCTCTCCAGTTTACACTTCCTAGCCCTTTGAGGACAAGACTTAGCACTTGATCCTGCCTAGCTCCACCACTCCCTAAACCTAAGAAACAGAGGAATCTGGATTCTCCTGCGCCTCTGCTCCAGCCTAGCTAAGCTGAACCAGATACAAACGGCTCACAGGCTAAATAAGTGCTCTTGTGATGAAGTCCAGTTGAAGGAGGCCTAACGAACCACTCCAAAGAGCCTTGGCCGTGATGAGCTGCTGAACTCCAGCCAGAAGACAGGGAACACAGGGACCTCGGCATACCCAGCCCAGCCTAAACCACAAGAGCAATTACCAGTAAGGAGAAGACTAATGACCCTGTTGGGTGTTAGTCACTACACCTCCTGTCAGCAGGGATTAATCTAAATCCCTAGTGTTCACCGAGCTTCTCTGTGAAGTTGTATGGAAATGTTCAGTTTTCTTTAAGGACCTGTACAGTCTTGAGAAGGAAGACATTTTAATAAAGAAGGCAAATAACTTAGGTGAAAGTTGCCAAGATTTACCTTTGTGATTGGTTGGATTGTTTGAGAGCAAGAGCTCAACTTCTCACCTGCTTCATTTTACGTGGCTATCCAGAGTAATACACGCTCATGTAATGAATCCGGAAAGGAAGCAGCCCCCAAAATAAAAGTCATTGCCTGCATAAAAACCCATGAAAACTTCCTGGGTAGTAGGTTTTTAAAATTGCATTATGTACAATTATAGATGCTCCTATGTGTGGATGAAGTTATAAAACCTGGATCATATTGTGCACACAATTTTCTATTCTTCCTTTTAAAATCTAATGTTATAAAAGTAACTTATTCCTTTGCCATGATATATTTTCAAAAATAATTTCAGCAGCTGCATGCAAGATATTCCATTGAACTATCTTATAATCCTATAGTCATCTTATTTCTCCATTGTACTCTTAGGTTCATTATGATTTTTATATTATTGAACAGTGATTTGATATCTGTCCAGAAATAGTGCTGTAATGGATACTGATGCTCATATTTCAATTTTCCTACTGTTTCCTTAGGAAGGTTCTTACATAGGGGATTACAGGGGCAGAGAGTACAGATTTGTTTAACATCAAATTTCTCATTAGAAAAGCTGTCCCAATTTGTACTCAGGCCAGTGGTATATCGGTGTCCCACTTAACTATTCATATAAAATCCATTTTGCTAACTTGATGGGAGAGAAATAGCATCCCAATTTTGTTTAATTTATAGTTCTTTGGTTGGTAGTGAGATTGTTTCTTCCATTAATTTTTACATCCTTGGTACATCTTCCTTTTTTCATTATTTATTTGCCTACTTATTTTTAATTGACAAATAATAATTGCATATATTTGTGGGATGCAATGTGATTTTTTGACCTATGTATACACTGTAGAGTCAACCAAGCTAATTAACATACATAGCACCTCACCCACTTATCATTTTTTTGTAATGAGAACATTAAAAATCTATTCTTTTAGGAATTTTTAAACAGACTGCTAGAACTTTTGACCATTTTTCTATTGGAATTTTGATGATTTTTTTATCAAGATGTATGAGGTCAACTGTGTACTAGATCCCAGTCTGCAGTGCCAACATCCCATATGGACGCCGGTTCTAGCTCTCTTCTATGGCCTGGGAAAGCAGTAGAAGATGGTCCAAGTGCCTGGGCCCCTGTACCCATGTGGGAGACCTGGAAGAAGCTCCTGGCTCCTGGCTTTGGATCAGCTCACCTCTGGTTGTTGCAGTCGTTTGGGGAGTGAACCAGCAGAATGGAATACTTCTCTTTCCCTCTGGCTCTACCTCTCTGTTAACTTTTTCAAATAAATCAAATAAATCTTACAAAATTAAAAAAAAAATTGTGCTCTAGACATAGAAACATGGTTGATCACATATATTTCTAATATTTTCCCAGTTTGCCATCAGATTTTAAAAAAATTTACTGTGCTTTGTAAAAAGTTGCCCACAAATATTTCTAGTCTTTAGAAATTATTTCAAGTTTGACATTTAAGTCCTTATCATCTCCTGAATTTACTTTGATATAAATAATCTACTTCCATTTTTCTAACACTATTTTTTTTTCTTTTTTTTTTTTTTTTTGACAGGCAGAGTGGACAGTGAGAGAGAGAGACAGAGAGAAAGGTCTTCCTTTTGCCGTTGGTTCACCCTCCAATGGCCGCCGCAGACGGCGCGCTGCGGCCGGCGCACCGCGCTCATCCAATGGCAGGAGCCAGGAGCCAGGTGCTTTTCCTGGTCTCCCCATGGGGTGCAGGGCCCAAGCACCTGGGCCATCCTCCACTGCACTCCCGGGCCACAGCAGAGGGCTGGCCTGGAAGAGGGGCAACCGGGACAGAATCCGGCGCCCCGACCGGGACTAGAACCCGGTGTGCCGGCGCCGCAAGGCGGAGGATTAGCCTGTTGAGCCACGGCGCCGGCCTCTAACACTATTTTTTAACAACCATTTAGTTAAGTATTCTAGGTAAACAGTTCTACAATTTTGCTTTTGAAAACTAATAGCTAAAGTTGTGACCGGCGCTGCAGCTCGATAGGCTAATCCTCTGCCTGCGGCGCCGGCACACTGGGTTCTAGTCCTGGTCGGGGCACCGGATTCTGTCCCAGTCGCTCCTCTTCCTTTCCAGCTCTCTGCTGTGGCCCGTGAAGGCAGGGGAGGATGGCCCAAGTGCTTGGGCCCTGCACTTGCATGGGAGACCAGGAGAAGCACCTGGCTCCTGGCTTCGGATCAGTGCGGTGCGCCGGCCACAGTGGCCATTGGGGGGTGAACCAACGGCAAAGGAAGACCTTTCTCTCTGTCTCTCTCTCACTGTCCACTCTGCCTGTCAAAAAGAAAAAAAAAAAGATAGAAAGAAAATAAAGTTGTACTTTGTCCAAAACCAAAAAAGAATCTTCAGATGCTCTTTGCTCCCCTGAATCAGATGTTGGAGTATGAACAATCAACAAGCATTTCAGAAAGCTTCAGTGTTGGGGTCAGTATTTGGCACAGTGGTTAAGGTGTCATTTGGAATGCCTCTGTCTCAGAGCGGAGTGCCTGGGTTCAAACCCAACGCTGTTTCCTGCCAGTGTGCAGCTGGGAGGCAGCAGTGATGCAGTGACGACTCCAGTACTTGGGTCCCTGTTACCCAATGGGAGACCAAGAGGGACTTTCAGGCTCTGGCTCTGGCCTGGCCTAGGCAAGGCATATATTTAGGGAGTGAAGTGAAGTAGTGTATGGGATATCTCTCTGTGTGTCTGTTTCTCTTGGACTCTCCGAAATAAATAACATAAAAAATGATTTACAAAGAAAGTTCCAGTGTTTCTAAAAACCTAGCATGGAGCTCATGGAAAGGCCTCTTGGTCCCTAGGTGTAACTAGAGATGAACTTGGTCTGAAGATTGCAGGCAAGTGCATGAAAACCCTTCAGCAGGCAGGCACTGAAATCAACCTCCCCAGCACCTTTCCCGTAAGTACGTGCTGGGTCAGGATTCTGCAGAGAGGTTAGTGACTTGGGAAGCCCTTTCATCAGGCAGTTTTCCTAACACAAAAGTGTTTGCCCTTCCTGCAAGGAGGTGATGATGTATTTGTGTCAAAAAGGAAGCAGCAGGCGGATAACCTAATGTTTGCTACTAGGTTTCAACAAGAAAATACCACAAAAACAATGCTCACACAGCAACATTGCCTAGCTCACCAACTTTAGGTTCAGTAGTTAGCTGATTTCAGAAAATCAGTTTTTTCGGCATGCAACAGAGTGGATGGTGACATTTAAGTACATTTAAGTAGTTGAGGAGTTGGACTTTTGACCATCATTTTGTTCACTTATTTTAGTGGCCTTTTGCAGCTTTTTGCTCCTCTCTGGATTCATCAACTGCATCTGCCTAACAGTCCCTGCTGTTCCACTGGGGACCTGTTATCCCTCATCCTGGTAGCTTGGCCTTCCTCCATCACCAGCCACAGTGATTGGTGGGGGCCTGGCAAGAAGTCCATGGAGGGCTTTCTCTTGCACTCCTGACCTGCAATGGTCATGGCCAGGAAGACTCGTGCAAGTCAGCCAGCCCAGAGGGAAAGCAGGAGAGAACTGAGACACACAGGGAGCCCCAGCCACACCTTGACCTCAACCCCTGCAGCTAACTCCACTCCTAGTCTTTCCAAATAATGCTTTGCAAGAAATAATAAATTCCCTTTTCTTCGTCTTGAGCTGGGGCATCCTCAATGTCACGTCGGACAAAGTCTTCACCATCATGCTGCTGTATTCTACGCACCCTTGGGAAATACTAATTCCTCCTTATAACTACAATTGTGGCTTTCTGTCATCATTTCACCCTGGGATTGTTGAGAGTGGACTTTTATAAATAACTTTATGGGGCTGGAGCTGTGGCATAGAAGGTTAAGCCTCCGCCTGCAGTGTCAGCATCCCATGTAGATGCCAGTTCGAGTCCCAGCTGCTCCACTTCTGATGCAGCTCCCTACCAATGTGCCTGAGAAGGCAGCAGAGGATGGCCCAAGTCTTCAGGTCCCTGCACCCATGTGGGAGACCCTAAAGAAACTCCTAGATCCTTTCTACATGGCCTAGTCCAGGCTGTTGCAGTCATTTGGGGAGTGAACCAGCATCTCTCTCTCTCACTCTCGTTCTCGCTCTCGCTCTCCCTCCCCTTCTCTCTGTATTTCTGACTTTCAAATAAATAAATAAAATAAAGAACCTTATTTTTGAAGTTATTTATTTGTTTGAAAGGCAGAATGACAGAGAGAGAGAAAAAAAAAATATTCCATCAGCTTGTTAACTCCCCAAATGGCTGCGATGGGCAGGACTGGGCTGGACCAAAGTCAGGAGCCTGGAACTCCATCCAGGTCTCCCATGTGGATGGCAAGGTCCCAGGCATTTGGGTCATAGTCTTCTGCTTTCCCAGGCACCTTAGCAGGGAGCTGGATTGGAAGCGGAGCAGCTGGGACTGGAACTGGTGCTCATATTGGATGCTGGCGTCAGAAGTGGCAGCATAACCAAAGGCACCAGCGCACCAGCCCCTGGAAATAACCTCTTTTTTTTCCTACATAGGACAAATCACAGGGGTCTTAAGTATCCAGGTTGATGGCTTCTGGCAAATGCACACAACCGTGTTAAAGTCACTCAAGATGAGGAACAGAATGTTCCATCCCCTCAGAGAATCTCGTTTACTTTCCAGTCAATCTCTTTCTCCTACATGAAGAACAGCATTTGCTTTCTGTAACCCGAGATTAGCTTTGCCTGCTGTAGACTTGGTATATGTAGAATCACACGTGTGTGTGTGTGTGTGTGTGTGTGTGTGGCTTCTTTCACTTGGCATATTTTCTAGATTCCCCCATGTTGTGTGGTCCCTTCCTCCTCATTGCTGGGTTCTCCTCCTCAGTGATATGATGTACTGGGCCATTTTTCATCTCTTTCCTGCTGGTGGGTATTTGCATGGTTTCAGAGAACACACACACACACACCCGGGAGCCCAGTGTGAATCCCATAACATTACAGACGTGGAAACTTAGAAGCCGAGATCTGGCTTCTCCAATAGCTGCTCATCAGAGAGGGCCGACTGGGTAAAAGCAGCACAGGGAAGCATGGATGTGTCGGACAGGTGACAGCTTTCTCTGCCTGAGGCAGGCACATGGAGTGACCACACACTGACTGAGTGCCCTGGGGGTGGCAGAAGCTGCTGAGAGCAGAACTAATACCAACACCCCCAGGGCGTGCGGCTCACGTTATGCAGGGAGTTTGCATCAAGTTAAACAGGAGCATTTCAGATGTTGACAAGCAATACAGGAAAAAAAAAAATCCGGTGGGTGTTAAAGGCATGGAGGTGGGTTGGGCACTCCCTTAGTCTTGGAGGGGGGGGGTGGCCTGGAAGAAGACCCCCAGAAGTGGACAAATTGGGATGACAAGAAGTGTGACAGGCACAGAGTTGGGATCTGTTTCCAGCCAAGGTTAACAGCAAGTGCTAAACCATGAGGCAGCCATATTGGAAGGACAGAGAGAGCATCAGCGTGATCAGAACAGGGTGGATGTGAGCCAGCGTGTTAAGAAAAGGGGTCTGCGAGGTTGGGAGTGGCCAGCTGCCCAGGACTCTGTGGGCCACAGGATGGTGTGGACAGCCTAGCAGGTGCTGCTGTTCTTCAGGGGGAGTTCCCCTGAGCACAGGTCCCTGGGTGTGCAGCCCAAGGCGAGGGTCTCCCTCTCTCCACATCCGGGGTGTTTTTCCTCTGGGCGGGGTCTTCCATGCAGCCCCATGCACTCTGAGCAGGAAATGCCCCAAGTGTTCTTGTGCCGATGGCTCCGCAGGGCCAGGCCTGAGCCATCTCCAGCTCTGCTCTACCCTTGTCCTGCCCCAGGCTGAATCCTTTAGGGAGGTTTCCCTCCAGCTGCATTCAAGAGTCAGGCTTGGAAAAGTTCCGATTCCTGGAAGACTGTGCAGGTCTGCACTTGCACGGCCCGAGAGTGAGCACACACACACACACACACACACACACACCCGGCCGCTGTCCCCCTATTAACTCTGCAGCTCTAGCTGCAGGCCTGGGCTGGCCCTGGCCCTGCCCGAGGGGAACCAGCTTGTATTGGTAGTGGGGCCCGCTGGGGGATTTGCCGAAGAGGGTTTGTTCCTCCGCTCTGAATCACACAGTCATATCAAAGGAGACTGGGGCTTTTGCTAGACAAAAATAAATAAATAAATAAATAAATAAAGTATCATTTGCCCGTAAGGTCTTAAACTATCTTATCTACAGCATCTACTTCACTGGTTCCTTGCCTTTCTTTTTTTTTTTTTTTTTTTTTTTTGCTCTAAAGTGGTATAGCCCAAATCATTTCTAATTCCAAGTCACCCAATATCCTCTGGCAATTTTTCCTTTTTTTTCTGGAGCATCCAGATATATTTTTGCTTTCTTCTTGTCACCCCTTTGATCTCTGGCTAGCATTAAGGGGCAAAGTCTTTATAGACATGTAACCATGCCCCATGATATTTTCCATTGGAAAGTGGTGGCTAGCACTTCCGAGGTTGGAAGAAACAGGATTCTTGTGTGAATTGGCCATAATCTAATGAATAGTCTAGAACAAGGAATTAAAGCTTCTATTCCCCCCACCCCTGGCCACCTCCCATAAGTAATAATGAACATGTCAGGCTTCACTAGAAATGACCTTGGTTGGGCAGGCACTGTGGTGTTGAAGGTTAAGCTTCCACCTTGCAATGCCAGCATCCCATATGGGCACCAGTTCAAGTCCTGGCTGCTCCACTTCCAATCCAGCTCCCTGTTAATGTGCCTGGGAAAGCAGCAGAAGATGGCCAAGTCCTTGGGCCCCTGCATCCATGTGGGAAACCTGGAAGAAGCTCCTGGCTCCTGGCTTTGGACCAGCCCAACCCCAGCAGCTACAGCCATTTGGGGGTGAACCAGTGGACAGAAAATATCTCTCTCTCTCTCTGTAAGTCTACCTTTAAATAAATAAATAGATCTTTAAGAAAAAAAAAAAAAAGAAAGAAAATGACTTGGGTTAAAGTCTTGGCTGAGTTGCTGTGTGACCATTTGCAGACTGCCCAGCCTCTCTGAGCCTCGGTATTGCAGAGGATTCAAGAATATAGAATAAAAAGCCAGACTGCCTGAGTTCAAATCCTGGCTCTAGTATTTCCAGGCTCTGTAACTTTAGGCAAATTATTTAACCCCTCTGTGTCTTCGTCCTCTCCTCTGTGCAGTGGGAATAGTAGTCCCTATGTTATAAGAATGCTGTGTGGATTAAAAGAGATAATGTGAGCCTCAGTAAAGTGGCTGACATACATATTGTTTGCTTTATGAATTTTTGGTATTAGTATTCTTTAAATAGTTCTCTTAAATAGTTAGGACAAATTATTGATGATTTGCTAGCATAGAGGTTGCCTAAGGGAGTCACAAACTTACAAAAACACCCTGAGATCCAAACTAGAGGGAACTCTCAAAATGGGAAAATTTTTTATCATTCAAGGCGCTGCCTCTAAACAGCAGGGCAGTTGTTACCGCCTGGATTAGGTAATCAGCGTCCACAAAACAGCTGAATCACAGCCCCACTGCTTCCGACTGGAAACTCACATGGCCGCTGTGCTCACTTGCTATTTTTGAAATATACCTTCCTGGGTGGAATTTAGATGAGGAAGAGAAGGGAAACCGGGGCTATCTGACTCACAAACCGTGTATGCAATCACATCGATTTGGTGAATACCATTTTTTTGCACAGAGTCCAATGACTAAAGGTGCGAAAGAAACAACAACCATCTTATCTAACTTCCAGCAAGAATCAAGACATGAAAAGGAATCCAATCAGCCAAATTAGTCTCGCATTACCTGAATCAAGTACGACAGAGCGCGCCAGATCCTGAGTCACCTTCCTGGCCAACTATTTTTATTTGAAATAACAAAGGGTGAGAGCCTGAAGTGACCCAGGTCATTGCTAGGCTTCGGTGCCCAGTGCATAAGACACAGCCCGGAATTCCCCGCCAGGCCAGGGCTATTTACTTAAGCCCATATTTTGAGAGTGGGTTTTTTGAAAAGTTGGGAGAAGAAGAAAAAACTTCAAGTCAGACAAAAACCTGATTAGCCACAGATTAGACAATTCCTTTTTTCTATCGAGAGTTCCATTAACACTGCACACAAATGATGCTCTGTTTCTCTATTCTGTGTATCCCGGAGATGTCAGTCATTAGAGGATGCTCAAGAGAGACTTTGAACCAATAAAAACAACGCAGCAAAGTCGGAAAAGGGTTGTGTCTGGATCCACGAAAAGCCAACGTATTTTGTGCATGTTAAAGTTAGGAACACTACATCTGGGATTTACAAAGATGTCTGGGAATGATGACATCAATACCCACTGAGCAACCACACTCCTTCTGGGGATCCACTACAGCTGTCCCCAACACCAGAGGCCACGGCTGCTGTGGATTTGGTGGTTTCCGCCAAGCAAGGCCCCTCCCAGATACATACCCCCCACAGCCCAGCACACAGGGACTGGGGGGCTATGCATGGACAGGAATGTTTGGCACAGCATGAGCTGGGATCATGAAATGTTAGAGCAGCCTGAATATCCACCCAAAGGAGCAGGAATTGGTCATGTACATGGTCTCCTATAAAGCTACTGAAATTAGAATGCTCACGGTAGGCATCTGGCATAGCAGTTAAGAGGCTGTTGAAGATGCCTGTATCCCACATCAGAGTGCCTGGGTTCAGTTCTTGGCTCTATCTAGTTGGCCCCTAGTTCGCAGTAGGAGATGACTGAAGTAGTTGAATTTTTGTCACCCACGTGAGAACCTAGTTTGCTTTCCCAGATTCTGGCTTTAGCTTAGTCCAGTCCTGGCTGTTGCAGCCATATGGTAGCAAACTGATGAATGGGAGGACTCTCTGACTCTCTCCCTCTCTCCTTCCCTCCCTCCCTCCCTCCCTCATGAATATATAAAAAATTAGAAAAAAATTTAAATGAAAGCAATGAGAATTGAAAAAAAAACAATTCTAGAACATAATATTGTGCAAGAAAAGCAAGTTGCAGGAAGAAGGCTGCTACTGTATACAAGACTACTCCAAAAAGTCTGTAGAAAAAATGTATTTAAAGGTAAGTTTAGGGGCAGGTGTTGTGGATGAAGTCACTGTTTGGGATTCCTGTATCCCACACTGGAGCACCAGTTTTCGTCTTGGCTTTTCTGCTTCCAACCCAGCTTTCTGCTAAGGCCCTGGAAAAGCAGCAGCTGATGGCCCAAGTGCCTGGATCCTTGTCGCCCATGAGGGAGACCAGATGGAGTTCTGCGTTCTTGGCTTTGACCTCTCTCAGCCCTGGCTGCTGCAGGCATTTGGGGAGTGAACCAGCAGAAGAAAGATCTCTCTTTCTCTCTCTCTCCCCCCACCCTGTCTCTACTCTCTGTCACTCCACCTTTCAAATAAATTTTTTGTAAGAAGAGATAGGTTTGTTTTGGTACAAAAATTTTTGCAGATCATATTTCTTTGCAGATCAGTTCATATTACAATTTATGGATTTTTTAAAAATTTATTTATTTGAAAGGCAGTTACAGAGAGGCAGAGAGAGAGAGAGAGAGAGAGAGAGAAAGGTCATCCACTGGCTCACTCCCCAAATGGCCACAACTGGGCAGATCTGAAGCCAGAAGCTTCTTCTGGTTCTTCCACATGGGTGCAGGGGCCCAAGCACTTGGGCCATCTTCTACTGCTTTCCCAGGCCATAGCAGAGTTGGGTTGGAAGTGGAACAGCTGGGACTTGAAACAGCGCCCGTATGGGATGCTGGCACTACCGGTGGTGGCTTTACCTGCAATGCCACAGCACCGGCCCCAATTTTTATGGATTTTTTTTTAAATCCCTCGTATCCCTCGTATATTTAGATTTCAGAGCATTTTTGCACCAAAATGAACTTATCTTTTAATTCTGCTTTTCTGCAAACGTTTTGAAGTACCCTTGTATTATGTAAGACTTTCTGTATTTTCCCTGATTGAATCTATGTGGTGAGGACCATGGACTGTCTTTCTTCAAGTTTCCAGAGTTTGCATGCCTCTGGACCCCAGGTCTAGGCCGACGGACATCTTTGCCTCTATCTGTCTGTTTGCCCATCTGTCTCTCTGCCTGGAATCCACCAGGAGCACTGGGATTTGACTTGCTTGCATCTCACTAACTTCACTCACTTTCATTTGTCTTACGATATTGCTGTCTACTTTGCTGAATTTGACACTGGCAAGGATACACGGTTGTTCTGACAGCATCAGCTTATGACTCCATTTCCTCTTGTGAGACTGGCTGCTGGCTTGGGTTGAAACTCAGATTGGAGGGCAAATCGTTGACTTCGGAGGGGGTCCCGGGAAGCAGAGACGTGAGGAAAGCCAGCAGCCTACGGGGGGGGAGGGGGGGGAAGGGGCTCATTATCACACAAGCTAAGTCACCTTCTGTATTTGTGGGTCCCACATCCTTGGATTCAACCAACCATGGATCAGAAATTGGGGGGGGGGATCCATCTGTACTGAACACATCCGGACTTTATTTCCTTTCTCCTAGCAGTATAGTATAACATCTGCGTAAACAGTGTCCGCTGTCTTTGGTATTATAAGTCGTCACGGGCTGACACTTGTAGATTCTATGCGAATACTACATTATTTTATGGAAGAGACCGGAGCAGATGTTGGTACTCACCGGTATCCTAGCGATGTAGGGAAGCTTAGACAGATAATTTTAAGTTCATGAGCTGGAAGCCGCACCTCCTTCACTCTGTGCTGCTACGTTCATCTACCCATCAATCAGGGGACCCCTCCCCAGGAAGTACCTCCTCTTACCCAGGACGAGGGGGTGGTACCACGTAAGCACTTCCGGTTTCCTAAGCTCTCCTCCTCCACGTGGATTTAGGATGAGCAGAGCAGGGTATGATAATTCCCTTTCTTTGGCCCATTCTCTCTTAATAAAGCCCTAATGGGCTTGTGTCTTTTTCTCACTTTGTAAATAAAGTTTATCACACTGCATGCTGCGTTTGGGTCTGAACTTAGAATTCTCTAAATAAGACAAGAGTTGGAAAATTGATTTAGGTTCAAGCCTAGCCCATAACACTAGAACCAATTGTCCATGAAGACTGAGGCGTGGCTGTAACCTCTGTGGGTAAACTGGAGTTCAAGACCACCGGGACCCACGGGTGGGAGCCTGCCGAGAACATTCCTTAGAGTTATTCCTCTCCACAGGTGAAAAGGCTGGGGCTCTTCTCTATGAAATCCCCGTCTGGGGCCGGCACTGTGGTGTAGTGTGTAAAGCTGCCACCTGCAGTGCCGGCATCCCATATGGGTGCTGGTTCGAGTTCCAGCTGCACCACTTCCGATCCTTCTCTCCGCTGTGGCCTGGGAAAGCAGTAGAGGCCCAAGGACCTCTGCACCCGCATGGGAGACCCGGAAGAAGCTCCTGGCTCCTGGCTTTGGATCAGCGTAGCTCCAGTCATTGAGGCCATCTGGGGAGTGAACCAGTCAATGGAAGACTGATCCGCTCCCCCCCCCCCCCCGCCTCTGCCTCTCTGTAACTCTACCTTTCAAATGAATGGATAAATCAAGAAAGGAAGAGAGAGGAAGGAAGGAAGAAGGGAGGGAAGGAGGACGGAGGAGGAAGGAGGAAGGAAGGAGGAGGGAGGGGGGAGGAAGAGAGAAAAGAAAGAATCCCCGTCTGCCCTTGGTTGAGGGCTGCTTCTGAAAGCACTGACTTTCTGGCCTGTTCTGCGTGCCCTATGCATGGTCGAAGTCCACCCGCACAGTGAGAAAGAAGCCTCCAAGTACAGCCACTGGCTTTCAGCGTAGATGTCTTTGGCTGTAGAGGAGACTGCAGGGGGAACTGGGTGGACCACCAAGGCTGTGTGCTTGGCTTCTGGAGTCCAGGTTATAAGGCAAGTTTTAAACCCACTGGTGTTTACCCATTCAATTTTAACTTAATTATTTAATGCCAGTTAAATACAAGTGTCTGTCTACTAGGATTTTACTTTCCAAAGCAAGAGACATATAAATCATATAAACATTGCCACACATTTTTTTAAAAGATTTATTTATTTGAAAGGCAGAGTTACAGAGAGAGGGACACACACACACACACAAACACACACACACACACACAGAGAGAGAGAGAGAGAGAGAGAGAGAGAGAGAGAGAGAGAGAGATCTTCCTTCCACTGGCTCACTCCCCAAATGGCAGCAAGAGCCAGGACTGGGCGGGGCTGAAGCCAGGAGCCTGGAGCTTCCTCCGGGTCTTCCATGTGGGTACAGGGGCCCAAGCACTTGGGCCATCCTCCACTGCTTTCCCAGGCACATTAGCAGGAAGCAGGATCAGAAGTGGAGCAGCTGAGACTTGAACCAGTGTTCAGATGTCATGCCAGCATCACAGACAGTAGCTTAATCTGCCATGCCACAATGGCAGCCCCTTACACACTTTTTCACTGGAAAAATTTATTTGTACTAAGACACTGAACATCCTTCCAGAGGTCAAGGTTTCCAGAAAGTGGGGCCTCTACCGGTAGATGTGAGGTTGGGATAGTGTTTTGCAGCTAAGGTGATGCCAACCAGGGAGTGGAGTGCTGCCGGTCCAGAGTCTCTCCCATCCAAGTACTAACCAGGCCTGACCCTGCTTAGCTTCCAAGATCAGAGGAGATTGGGCATGTTCAGGGTGGTGTGGCCGCAGACCCAGTTTCTCAAAAGATCTGGAGCTATCAGTAGGGTCACCAAGAATCTGGTATCTGGGGTTCAGTCCGACAGGTCCAGAAACCCAGTATTATCATATCTGCTCGTGGCTTCCAAGTGTGGGATAACACATGTGCCAGACAAAGCCAGGTCATGAAAGGCTTGATAAAGTCGCACATCTTCAGAGCAGTGAGGATTGGCAGTTCTTAAATGCCACTTTTCAGCTTCCTGTAGTTTTCTTCTCTAAGGAGCCATCACAGCTGAGACTGCTAGGTGCACCATCTCTCCTTTGGAAGTCCTGGGTGAACACTTTCAATGCCTCAAGATCTACTTTGCCTTTTATCAATCATCCAGGACATTCTTACTTTGCAATAGAACAATTATACTATGATTAAGTCTGTTGCATCATTCTCACTGCAGCAATTCTTCCTGAGAATGTTCCTGGGTCTCTTAACAGAGATTTGGAACATTCCCTAGTATTGTAATAAATGTGTTTATTCCCCATCTTTCAGTATAACTCCCTTCCTCAGGCTCGAGACTCTAAGGGTCTTACACACCTGCAGAAGGGTGATGGACATTGAGGGGTAAGCCACATGAGATGGTCATGTAGATGACCACACAGATAGAGGAAGTCCCTGGCGCCAGCATCATGGGGCAGCAGGTTAAGCCACTACCTGTGATGCTGTCCATCCCATACTAGCTCCAGTTCTAGTCCTGGCTGCTCCACTTATCCAGCTCCCTGCTAATGCACTAAGGAAATCAGCAGAAGATGGCCTAAGTGCCTGAGCCACTGCCACCCACATGGGAAACCCAGATGGAGATCCAGGCTGCTGGCTTTGGCCTGGCCTAGCACCGACCATCGTGGCCATTTGGGGAGTGAACTAGCTGACAGAAGTTCTCTTTCTCTTTTTCTCCCTCTCTCTGTGACTCTACCTTTCAAATAAATTAATAACTCTTAAAAAAAAAAGAAAGGAGGTCCCTCAGTGTGGATAAAGAACGGAGAACTATGCAGAGCAGTAACGCTCCTTGTTTAAGGGACAAACTTCCTTTGCTTCAGGACCCCAGAGCTAATCATGCAGGGGTTAATCAGACAGAAGGTCCTCAGAGATCATTAGAAATGCTCACTTTGTCCATTTTCAAAGTTAGGTTTTATATAATAGCCTTTTTTTTAAAAAAATTATTTATTTATTTGAAAGGCAGAGTTACAGACAGGGAGAGGCAGAAAGAGAGAGAGAGAGAGAGAGAGAGAGAGAGAGAGAGAGGTGTTCCATCTGCTGGTTCACTCCCCAGATGGCTGCAATGGCTGAAGCCAGGAGCCAGGAGCTTCTTCCAGGTCTCCCATGCAGTTGCAGGGGCCCATGGACTTGGGCCATCTTCCACTGCTTTCCCAGGCCATAACAGAGAGCTGGATCAGAAGTGCAGCACAGGGACTTGAACCAGTGCCCATGTGGGATGCCGGCACTGCAGGCGGTGGCTTTTCCCATTACACCACAGCACCAGCCCCCTGCCTTTCAGATTAAACACACACACACACACACACACACACACACACACAGGTCCCCAACCAGACAGCAGTTCCAGGTTTTATAAGGCTTGCTTCTAGGGAAGCTATTTATATTCAGTAAGTCTTGGAAAAATTGGGGGAAGGGTTATGCATATTCAAAAGGAATGGAAATGCACACCTCCTAAGTCATCATATATGTTTGACGAGGGCTGCAGGATGCATTTGCAAGATGGTCTCACTCTGTGGGATGGTGTGTTGGTGTGGGCCACTGGCTTGAAGCTCCCCTGTGGCTGTTGGCCAGGGAACTTGATTCCTTTCTGTGTGGTCTCTTCCCACAGCCAGATTAGATTTCTCCCAAGGTGGCAGTCTCTGGAGTCTAACTTCTTACATGCTGGTTAACTTCTTTCAGAGTGGAAAAAAAAAAAAAAATGAAAGCATCAGGTGTTTTTAAGGCTTACAATTAGAATTGACACCGTCACTTCCTCTGTGTTTTATTGGTTAAAGAAGGTCACAGGGACAGCCCAGAATGGAGGAGGAGACGACAATGCAAGGGCATGTATACTGGGAAGTGTGGTTGACTGACAGCTACCATCATAAAAAAAATCAGACCACCATCCTTCCAGCTTCTACTGGATTCTGAGGTTCTGTTAGTGCTGGCTGGATGCTGACCTAGCAGATCTGGCTTTTTTTTTTAAAGGTTTATTTTATTTATTTGAAAGACAGAGAGCTACAGAGAGAAGCAGAGACACAGAGAGAGATCTTCCATCCGCTAGTTCACTCCCCAAATGGTTGCAACAGCCAGAGCTGTGCTGATCCGAAGCCAGGAGCCAGGAGCCTCTTCCAGGTCTCCATGTGGGTGCCCATGGGCCATCTTCTACTGCTTTCCCAGGCCATAGCAGAGAGCTGGATCGGAAGTGGAGCAGCCAGGTCTCAACCTGCGGCCACGTGTGATGCTGGTGCTTCAGGCCAGGGCTTTAGCCCACAGCGCTGGCCCCAAACATCTGGCTTTCTGACCTGGTCTATTTGGAGTTGTTTCAACCATGTAAGCTTCCTTATCTGAATGACTTTGTATGTAGCCTCTGGCTCTAAATGCAGAGTCCTAGGTCTTGGTGGCTGTTTGATTCCTAGATGAGGCTTTGTATATTCCTTCAAAACCCTTTCCTGCTGTCTGTGAAGTGGTTTATCTTGATCTCCACCTACCTGAGGAATAACCAAATCATTTATTTGTTTCCTTCCTATGCTCTGCTCTTCTAAGTCCTGGTTTGTCTTGTTTATCCTACTTCCTGTGAACTGACTTCCCTGTGCTAGGCGAGATGGGCATAGCAACTCCAACTTCATAGGTTGTGGCAAGGATTCATTCATACCTTTGTATGTAGAACTGTTGCCAAGTGGTCCTCCCCCATCCTAATGAGGCCTGAAGCATCATGGCAGAGTTGGACAAATGTTTCCATTCGTAGTTTGGATAATAATCAGTCACTGACATTTTTCTTCTTTATAATGAGGGATGACATCTGCTAGTCACATTCTATTCTCAAAAAAAAAAAATTTGGTGGTTCCAGAATATTTTTTCTTTTAGGGATTTATTTATTTATTTGAAAGGTAGAGTTACAGAGGGGAGAGACAGAAAGAAGAGAGAGAGAGAGAGAGAGAGAGAGAGAGAGAGAGAGAGAATGAGAATCTTCTGTCCACGTACCAAAAGGCCACATGGCTGGGGTTGGACCAAGCCAAAGCCAGGAGCCAGGAGCCTCCTCTGGGTCTTCCATGTGAGTGCAGAGGTGCAAGCACTTGGGCCATCTTCTACTGCTTTCCCAGGCCATAACAAGGAGCTGGATTGGGAATGGAGCAGCCGGGATTCGATCTGGCACTCCTATGGGATGCTGACACTTCAGGCTGTGGCTTAACCACTGTGCCACAGCACCAGCCCCAAGAATATTCTTGATAATACTCTTGACAGTGATGTGAAGTCATTTAACCTAGGGAATATCCTGATCACAGCTGGGCTGGGGTAGGATAGAATTACACAAAGACAAAGAAATGAGAACTTTTTAATACTTTCTGGAAGTTGAAAATTAAAAATGACTATTTTTCAAAGCAGCATCATTGTGTAACCTAACCTAACAACATAGTGAGGTCTTTGGGAACAAGGATTTGGTCATTTTTATCCCTATCTGTTCAGTGACTACAACAAGTGCCTGATAGAAGGAATTCAGGGCCTGGCATAGCGGGTAAAGGCGCTGCTTGCAGGGCCAGCATCCCCTATGGGCTCTGGTTCGAGTCCTGGCTGCTCCACTTCCGATCCAGCTCTCTGCTATGGCCTGGGAAAGCAGTAGAAGATGACCTAAGTGCTTGGGCCCCTGCACCTGTGTGGGAGACCTGGAAGAAGCTCCTGGCTCCTGATTTTGGATCAACTCAGCTCTGACTGTTGTGGCCATTTGAGGAGTGAACCAACGGATGGAAGACCTCTCTCTCTCTGTAACTCTGCCTTTCAAATAAATAAGTAAATAAAAAGGAACTCAGTAGATGTTTTTGGAGTGAATAAATGACCAAAAGCTAGGATTGTAAAGAGAGTCAAAGAAATAGACCTATTATTATGATTTTTTCAAGTGAACATGCAAGTGATGGTGAAAAATGTCAATTGGCACATTTTAAATAGATTATTACACCAAACTGTTCAGTCTCTGAGGCATTATCTTGTTTTATTACTGTTAATAGTTCAAGTAATTAATCTGATTGAGTATAATCTGATTTATGTACAACCTGATTTACAGTAATCTGAATTATTACTCCGGCTTTTGAAAGGACCCATAAACTACTCACGGGCTTGATCTTATGGTAACCAGGGGAGGTAAAATACAGCCTGAGCAAAATGCTGAGTCATACGTTCAGGTCCGTTATTCCTCCCACCCCCCTGGGTCAGCTTTCTTAATCCAGGATCATTTACGGTCCAGACAGGAGCAGATATTTCAGCCGGTGGGGTGGCAGCATCAGTGGAAGTCCCCCGCCCCGCCAGGGAAGGCAAGAAACAAAAGTGAGACAGTGAAGCTTCTGGGATATTCTATCGGCCTCTTCCACCAGTGTCCAGTGGGAACTACAGAAAACCACGAGAGAGGATACACAGCTTTGTAAACCTCTCCCATTCCACATATTCAAAATTTAAAACTTAAAAGTGACAATCCTTAAAAGGACAATTATAGCAAATGGAGAATTCCTTTGTCCTTCTCTGGGTGGTAGAGAAGCAGAGAGAAACAGAATTTCGTGCACACTTTTGTGCACGCACAGGGCATTGTGCGTGAGTCTTAAAGCTCATCTCCTCCTTACAATATGTCCATTTTGGAAAAGAGAAAAACTGAGGCTTGGAGAATGAAGTCATCAGTGTAAGACTGCAGAGTTGGTAGGAAGGCAGGCCGGGGAGACAAACTGAGTGATGTCATCCTGACACCTCTTCCTGCTATGGGAAAAAAGAACCCAACCTTGAGTAAACTGGAGTCGAGAGTGACAGGTGTTCTTGCAGGTACCCAGGAGGCAGCTGATTGGATGAACGGACAACTCAGTTCCTCACATTTCTAGTTAAGAGGCTGCAAGTGCCCACCGATCTATTGCCCGTCTGAGAGGCCATCATCAGTGCCTTACCTCCGCCTTTGTGGCATACACAGCCCCAAAGCCCCTCATTATAACGTTACACTGCAACCCAACTGTACGTGGTCCACGCGGAACACACACGGTAACCTCCCCTTAGCTGTGCGTGGCCATGCCCGGAACTCCCCCACACTTGAGGATATGTATGAGTCCCCTGAAAGCGAACTCTACAAAGCTTGTAGCTCTCTTTCCTCAGGGAGCCTGGCTTTTTGGTTGTCTGACTTGCACAACTCAAATTAATTCCCGAGTGCTCAGAGCTCACGCCATCATCTTTGTGTTTCCATCAGCACAAATGCCGGACAAGAACCCTCGGGTGCTCTGCCCAGTTGCAATCCCATCCCGCCTTCCACACACTCAAAGGAAGTTCCATTTGTCTCTTCCCATGTTGGCACCGTCGCCTTTTACAATCACTGGGCCTTGCTGTTGCTTCTGTTTTCATAAAGGTACAAAAACAAAGACATACATGCATTTGTGCAACCCCTACAGTAGGTGGAATCAAGCCCCAAGCACACACCTGGGAGGTAAACACGTAAAACCAAACTGCTTCTGGGTGTCTTGGCTTGTGGGTGTTCAGGTCCTTTACCATTTCAGATGCCACCTCCTCCAGGAAGCCTTCCCTGAGCTCTCCTTTTTATTTTTTTTCCTGCTGCCCACTCCTTCCTGGTTGCTCCTATAACGCCCTGCATGTATCACTATGATTTACCACTATTATCTAGTTAGGTGTCTCTGTCCTACATTACACCGAGTTTTCTGAGGCCAGGCCAGTGTTGGTCTTTCTCGTTTACACTCTGCCTTCTCTTGGAATTGGGCTGCATTCTCATTATATCTGCAATGTCACCACCAGGCATGAAACTGGCACAGAGTAGCAAGTTGGTTAAGACCGTTAAAATATTAATTTTTAATGAAAGACAATAAAATGTGACAAATGTGAGTGTGGTGCGTAGAGGGACACAATTCACAGAAAAGAAGAAAACAAGAAAATGTGATAAGGGTCGTATAAAGAGAAAAGTCCTGGGGCTGCACTGTGGCTCAGCAGATTAAAGCCATGGCCTGCAGTGCTGGCATCCCTTATGAGCACCAGTTCAAAGCCCAGCTGTTCCACTTCTGATCCAGCTCCCTGTTAATGCACCTGGGAAGGCAGTAGAAGATGGCCCAGGTGCTTGGGCCCCTGCACCCACGTAGGAGACTCAGAAGAAGCTCCTGGCTCCTGGCCCAGTCCTGGTGGTTGCAGCCATTTGAGGAGTGAACCAGCAGATGGAAGGTCTCTCTCCTTCTCTCTCTCTGTAGCTCTGCTTTTCAAATAGATAAATGAATCAGAGAGAGAGAGAGGGAAAGGTCCTGGAGGCATTACTTACTGTGATGATTTTAATAATTACATAATTCTTATGTACCCTATATATATGTGCATGTAACATAAGGGGGCCTCCCAGTTAAAATCAGGAAAAACTGTTATCTAGTTAGGTGTCTATCTCCTACATTAGACTGTGAGTTCTCCGAGGCCGGTGTAATTGTTTTGTAAGGATTTACTACAGGCAGGAAGCTGTCTTTCAATCATCTTAGTAAACTACGATACTGTCCATATTCCAAGGTCTATATTGATTTATGCCAAGTGCATGATAACTGTGTAGTGATGCCTCTGTTCTTGTTGCTCTGTGGGAGATGTGCTGATTTATTGTTGTTGTTATTGTAGCCATTTTGTAGCCAGCGTCCTCTCCTCCAAATCAAGTGCTCCATTGTTTCCCAGGGTGGATGTCCTGATTTGTGTAGTCTTGTAGGAGGCAGTGCCTGTGTCCCTCTACAAAGGAGATACACACAAGAGCAGCCAGAGGGGTGGAGGAGGCATGACCCAGGCATCTGACCTAGACTTTGAACTTGAGGATATGAGGGTTGGTCGGTGGTCCTTTGCCATCAGGCCCTCAGGGCTCCTGCTTGACCGAAGTCCAGGACTCCTAGATTCCTGTTTTCTAATTGTTTTCTAAGCCTGGTTCTTCGACTTCCCATGGATTTTGGGAAGACATTCTTCCAATGGGTTGTATTTCGCTTAAATAGCCAATTCCTGTTGCTTACATCTAAAGAGTCTGTCTGGAATGCCAGGTAAAAATCATCTTGGCTTAAAGACACGTATATTACTAAGCAGATTGGGAAAATAATTCTTATTCTTATAACATGTTTTCTGAGAGTTATTGCTTCCTAATAATTCCTTTGAGATTAATTTTTTTCTAGAAACTTAATGGAATTACCAAGTAAAGCAAAGTTGAGATGAATTTCATTTTGAATGAATTTTGTGGACATTCTAGAAACTGCAGTCACTTTTAGAAAATCTAACACCTTGTTCTAGAAGGGATAAACATGATCTGATATTACACCTAACGGTGGCACTGAGTCTGTGGCAGGCAGATGTGAGGTAATGAACACATGTTTGCAGGCTCTTCACCTTCTGCAACTCCGTCTCTCCCTAGCCTTTGCGTGTTGTCTTCTGTCCGAGTTTGATTTATTATTTAGACTGCTTCCGTGATCCCAATGTTTCTATTATCATTCAAAGACATGATTTTTTACATTTACAAGTTCGCATGGTATTTACTTGTGGGTGTATGTGTTTCTGATGTTTATGTGTATCCATGAGTTGATGCTGAAATGTTAATTCTGTTTTGATGATTTTATATAGATATATAATATATATGTTCACACATATACATATCTCCAAAGCAGATGGCATTATGGTTGACAGCACAGCTGTGAAAACATCTGTTTGAGTAAATTTAGGAAAATGATTGGGTCTCTTTCACCCTCAGGCATATCAACATGGCCAGTACATTTCAAAAAGTTTTTCAAGTCTGTCTTTAAGTGAAATTCTCATATACTATGATTTATAGTCAAGTTTAAAGCTAAGTGCTAAATCTCTTTGCCTGGCAGATATCTGGAAAGAAAAGAAACAAATAGGAAATATTTTTAGAGGAGAAAATGATAGGTATTTTTGGTGCACACAGCTATATATCAACTGGAAAATAGAGGCACTGGAATTTCTTGTTTCTTAAGCACTGGGTTTTGCATTTTATTCTTAGGAAAATTCCCAAAGAGAAATTTAGACATAGGTTCGGGTCGGGGGGGGGGGGGCACAATATGCATATTAAACAGCTATTAGGTCAAAAATTTCAGATCAAATGCTGATTGAAAGAAAAATTCTGCATTTATTAGACTGTAGATTGCTTTCTTTCCTTCTGTTTTGTTTTGTGAGGATCGATAAAAACAGAGTTGCCAGGGGTTGGCTCTTTGTGGCAATAAAGGTCTCCAGGTGAGGAGCCATGGCAGGTCTGACATCTTCAGAAATCTTACTCCTAAGAACAGACACAATGGGCTTAACTGATAGGAAAAGTTATGGCTAAAAATAGAATTTTCCCACATACTCCAGTGAACATAATGCCCATGACAATTAGGATTAACATGCAGGCGCAAGATAGTTGAGCCAGTCTGAAACAGTAAGTCTTCCCAGCTGAAGAGTTCTCTGATGCATGTTAAATCAGGAAACAAAATACGGTCACTTTTTAGGTTATCTGGAAAGTTCAGCTCTGGCCCAAGCATCCACAAGGATTGCAGCTACTGCAATCAAAAAGACAAATCATTGGCTGGCGCCTCGGCTCACTAGGCTAATCCTCTGCCTGTGGCACAAGCACCCCGGGTTCTAGTCCCCGTCAGGGCGCTGGTTTTGTCCCGGTTGCTCCTCTTCCAATCCAGCTCTCTGCTGTGGCCCGGGAGGGCAGTAGAGGACGGCACAAGTGCTTGGGCCCTGCAACCACATGGGAGACCAGGAGGAAGCACCTGGCTCCTGGCTTTGGATTGGTGCAGTGCACCAGCTGTAGCGGCCATTTGCGGGGTGAACCAATGGAAGGAAGACCTTTCTTTCTGTCTCTCTCTCTCACTGTCTAACTCTGCCTGTCAAAGAGAGAGAGAGAGAGAGAGAAAGAGAGAGAGAGAGAGAGAAATCATCTCTGCAAATGACGGCCCAGGTGCTTGGGTTCCTGCCAAACACAGGACAGACCCTTATGGAGTTCCTGGCTCATGGCTTCTGGCTTCGGCCTGGTCCAGCCCTGGCTGTTGCAGGCATTTGGGTAGTAAACTAGCAGATGGAAGATAATTCTCTCTGTTTCTCCCTCTCTCTCTGTCATTCTGCCTTTCAGATCTTAACAGAAGAAGGCGGGAAGCTGGCAGGTATTGTGGCACAGCGAGTTAATCTGCTGCTTGGGATTTGCACCCACATCCTACATGAGCGTGTGTGTGGGATGGAGTCTCACCTCCGCCTTCTGATTCAGCTTTCTGCTAATGCATTGCACAGCAGATAATGGTTCAAATATCTGAGTCCCCGCCTCCAATGTGGGAGGCCGGAATTGCTCTTGGCTTTGGCCTGGCCCAGTCGTGGTTGTTGCAGGCATTTGGAGAGTGAACCAGCAGATGGAAGATGCCCCCCCCCATCTCTCATTGACTCTCTGCCTTTCAAATGAACAAAAATAAATAAACATTTTTGAAACAGAGAACAAGACAGGAAGCCTGAGGTATATTTTAAAAAGGGTCCAAGAAAATAAAGTAGAATTTTAAAATATGGGTTGCAACGCATTCATTCCCAATTATGTTGAATGAGATATTATTGAATGAATTAATTTATTAAATGAATACTGATTGAGTGCTGACCCTGGCTTTGTGACAGGCCAAGGCTGGCAAAAATGAATTGCAGAATTATGTGGTAAATACTTAACATCAATGATTAGAGTTGTGATTTTCATATAGGCTCTTCAAAGACCAATTTTCATTACAATAGCAAAGAACGAAAATGTGCACAACTATGATCATCACAATTAAGCCATAGTAGTTGTTCCATCACTCTTTGTTGGTTTGAATTTAAACAAACAGTATAGGGAGCCAACAAAGTTTAAATTCAACTCCAGATAACCTATTTGTTCTTTGAGTTTTCCTCTCATTTTGCTCACTTTGCCAAGGTCACTGTCTTCCTAGACTGCCAAATTCAATTTGGTGCCATCAGAAAAGCCAGATGCTTTTTGGTGATGAAGACAGAGGAAAATAAAGATCCATACTTTCCCCTTGTCAGGATCTTGAATTGTACACCCAGTTCAGATCACGTTTCCCATTCACTACTGAAAAAAGGCGTTAGCTACTCGAGGACTCACCTGTATACGTGGATTAAAGTATTTAAATACGCATCAAAGGTGCAGGAGCTGCTCGCTGCTTGTAACGTTCACCTACTACCTGGAAACAAACTTATTTTTCATATCCTCATGGATTCTTGAATTTTTATTTACTCAAAGTGTTGGAATCAACCGGCCATTATTATCCTTTTTGAGGGCCAGATTATTCCCCCCTCGTCATTAGGGGCTCCTTCAGGTTGGATTCTGTGTTTCAGAGACTTTCCCATCACTCGGGGCGGGGTGGAGGGGCACAGCCTGATACTTGCTCTGTATTTCCCTTGCCACAGCCTGGGCTCAGCCATTTCTCCAAAGAACTCTGACTGCTTTGGGTGGGGGAATATTTGGACATCAAGCTCTGGATGCTAGTTTTGCTCATGACCGCTGGGGATCAGTTTCCAGGCCCCCTTTAGAGATCAGAAGAAAAAAGAAATACAGAAGGATTTGTTTTTTTTAGGAAAAGTCAAATTGATTCTAAAATTGATAAGGGATTGGGAAGGATGCAGAGGTAGGCACCATGATCTTGAACAAGGAGATATACACCACCTAATATCAAAACTTGTAATAAAGCGTCAGTAGTCAAGGCAGAAAGTGAAAGAAACAACTCACCAAAACCAAACAGGAAGTCCAGAAGTAGACCCACACAACCACATATACGTCTGACAACTGATCAAGGTACCAAGCTCATTCAGTATGGGAAAGGAAAGTCTTTTACATACATTACTGAAGTTGCATATATTTTTAAATCAGAAGTTCAAACTGGCATTTGCAAGTAAAATTGAATGCTATAGAGTTTTTTTAAAAGATTTATTTATTTATTTGAAAGTCAGAGTTACACAGAGAGAGGAGAGAGGGAGAGAAAGAGACAGAGAGAGGTCTTCCGTCCGCTGGTTCACTCCCCAATTGGCCGCAACAGCTGGAGCTAAGCCAATCTTAAGCCAGGAGCCAGGGGCTTCTTCTGGGTCTCCTACACAGGTACAGGGGCCCAAGGACTTGGGCCATCTTCTACTGCTTTCTCATGCCATAGCAGAGAGCTGGATTGGAAGTGGAGCAGCCGGGACTTGAATCATGTAGCACTGCAGGCCTTGGCTTTACCCGCTATGCCACAGCACCGCCCTTCTTCTATAGCTTCTTACAAGGACATTTGTCATTGGATTTAGGGCCTACCCAGACAGATAATCCAGGATGATCTTATCTTTTGATTCTTAACTTCATTACATCTGCAAAGACCTTTTTGCAAATAAAGTTTCAATTATAATTTCTGTGGAATTTTCCAGGTCAAAGGGCAAATAATATGTAACTTCACCAAATTTACCACAAGATTGTACCATTTAACATTCCTACCAGTTATGTTTTTCCATAGCTTTGCCACAAGTATGTTGTCAAACCTCGTGTGTTTTCTAATTCAAATGGCGTTTGAGGGTAGTTTTAATTTGCATTGCGAGTTTTAAACTCTTGATTTCATTATCCTTATTTTCTGATGGAAACGGAGCATTTATCCAATAGCACATAAGTACCCATAAATTTGCACTCTAAAACTCCAGGGATACAGAATTAACTACAAAGCAAGTGAGTTCATAGTCCATCAGGAATAACTTTAGGGAGAAAAATAGAAAGTAAGAAGAAATGGGGTCTGCACCGTGGCATAGCTGATAAAGCTGCCACCTGCAGTGCCAACCTCCCAGCTGGTTTGAGTCCCGGCTGCTCCACTTCTGTTCCTTCTCTCTGCTATGGCCTGGGAAAGCAGTAGAAGATGGCCCAAGTCCTTGGGCCCCTGCACCCGCGTGGGAGACCTGGAAGAAGCTCCTGGCTCCTGGCTCCTGGCTCCTGACTTCAGATCAGCATAGCTCCAGCTGTTGCAGCCAATTGAGGAGTGAACAAGAGGATGGAAGACCTCTCTCTCTCTCTCTCTCTCCCTCTCTCCTTCTCTCTCTGTGTAACTCTGCCTTTCAAATAAATAAATAAATAAATCTAACATAAAGAAGTAAGAAGAATCTATGGAAAATGCATGTGAATGAAAAGCCTTCCAGATAATAGTAATAATAATTAATAATAATATATGTGTGTATATTTTTTTCCTCTTCTTAGGGAATATTTGGAGGCTACATTTTCTTTTTTTCTTTTTTTTTTTTTTCATCAGTGCATGAAGGTAGATAAGATGGCTGCAGTGCACAAACACCTGCTTCTGGCACTGCCAAGGAATGACAGTGTCACATGGTCACTATTCACTGTGGTTTACCTATTTGTCTTGTTGCTCAGACTCTTCAACCAGACTGGAAGCCTTGGAGGTCAGGGGACTGCATTTTTATATTTCTTTAATCACCAAAGGTGTAGAATTGTGCCTTGTGCCTTGAAATAAATGGTTGATGATGCTGGCGATGTGTGATGACTTCCCTAAGATAAGTTGACGTCTAGCATTTGTTGATCAGGGTAAGAAAAGGCATCTCTTGTTCCAAAAGTATGGGATAGTGAACATTGTGATTCATTATCTGTTCCGGGGTACAGGCTAAGCTGCTGTAACGGAGACTCCTAAAATGTCTTGATTTAAGACTCGAGGAACACGATTTCTCCAACCGTGGAGGTTTGCGTCCCTGACCTACGAGCCCTGCCCTGATCCTACACGCGGGGCTTCCATCTCTGGGGGAGTCGTCCCCGCTGCGGAACCCATCAGTCGGCCGCTCCTTTTTATTTGAGTCCTGTGTCTTGGCACAAATGCATCCCCGTTCCACCCATGCTATTTTGACAACGCTAAAGATAGAGGCAGGCTGTAACCACCCTGAGTTTTCTTTTATTTATTTCACGCCTGGTTGAAGCGTGGAGGGCTGTTCGCTTCATTCTACTGAGCAAACCTCGGGCGAGGCCCAATACTGAGGTCAGTGGTGGACACCCGCAAGTTGTGCGGTCCCAACCGGGATGGCAAGCATGTGATCCTCAACAGGCTCCCCCTTAAGTGCTGGCTGCGGAGGCTGACGCGTGAAGACCCGCAGGACCTCGACCCCTCACGCAACCCCTGCCCCCAGCCTTCGGCTCCATATCTCGCCTCCAGGAACAGACGCCTGGCCTCAAAAACCATCCCAGCCTGTCAGGTCCCACAGGTTCAGCTTCTGGTTCTGCTACTGGATTCCTATACGGCCCTTGCACAACACACAGCGATGTGCCCTTCGACAAAATCCAGGGACAAAGTCCGGAGCCGCCTCTGCGAGAATGACCCCCCAACAACCGTAAATGAGGTCGGGTCCCCCAGAACCAAGAGGCCAGGCTGGACAGCTCTACCTGCAGCCCAGGCGTGGCCGCCTCTGCTGCCTAAGCCGTTCATGTTAGTGTGAACATGGAGCTCCAATTTTGGCAAGGTCAAGGAGCTTGGCTTTCCCTCCCCAGTGTGAAACCGAAGGCTAAATCTAAAAATAGTTTGGATTTTAAAAGCCTTGCAATTTTTCTGAGAGTATTTTGTGGTTCACGTTGTGCTAGAGGGAAGTAGGGGTAGGTAGGCACGCACGCGGAAAGGAGAACTCCGAGCGTCCCAGGGCTTACAGGTCAAGGGGACCAGCAGATGCTGCCCAGCGGCCCCCGACCCCCGCCCACAACCCTGGAAAACAGGTCTGAGAGTCTAGCCTCCCGCAGAACTACATTTCCCAGGAGTACGTGCGACACACGGCAGGGCGGGGCGACACTCTCAGAGCGGCGCCTCGGCGCCCCTTGTGCCGGAGGCACGCAGCCTGATTGGAGGGCGATCTTGCGGTGCATCCCGGGACTTGTAGTTTGGCGCGTGCATAAGAGAAGCGCCTTTGTGATTCGCGGCGCGGACTCGGTGTTCCCGGCGCGTCCCTGATTCGGTGTTCTCGGCGCGTCCCCGCTTGTGAACTGGACCCCGTTTCGCGAGGCCGGTCCGAGCTGAGCGCGCGTGCGTCGAGCCCGAAAGGGGGCCGGGCCGGTACCTCCTGCGGGGCGGGGCCGTCGGTTCCGCGTCGACACCGCCTTCCTGCCCCGCCCCTCGCCGTGCCCGGCCCCTCCTTCCCGGAGCCGCCGCTGAAGCTGCAGCGGGCGGCGGCGGCAGCGGGCTTGGCGGCCGCGAAGGGGCGGCGAGTGGCCCGCGCGACGCGGCGCCGGCCCCGACCCTATGCGGTGACCCGTGCGGCGCAGGCGCCTCCTGCCCCGCCGGCGGGGCCCGGGCTTCCCGCGGCGGGATGTTCTCCCGAAGGAGCCACGGGGATGTGAAGAAGTCCACTCAGAAGGTGCTGGACCCCAAGAAGGACGTGCTGACCCGCCTGAAGCACCTGCGGGCGCTGCTCGGTGAGAGGCGCGAGCGCGCGCGTGCGCGGGGCGCGGGGCACCTGCCGGCCAGGGCGCCTGCGGGCGCGGGCGGGGTCAAGGTCGGGGCTGGGATGCTGGGGGGAGGGGTCCGACCCTCGGTCCGGGGTCCGGGCTGGGGGACCCCCTGAGGCATTGTTTCCCCGGAAGCGGCCGCCGGGCCCTCGGGCACTGCCCCCGCCGCTCGGCTGTGTAAACTTACCTCCGACTGTCCCTGGGCGCCTGCCCTGCGGGTCACCTCGAGGCCGGGCGCAGCGGCCCCTGTCCCCCTGTCCTGCGACCGCATCGGGCCCCAGGTGGGGCACGCGTTGAGCTGTCATCGCCCCCTCGCTTCCCGTTTTCAAATTCTCGAGTCTGATCCTCCGGAGACGCCGAGCGGTCCCGGCACAGACTCACTGGCGCTGTCACCCTCCCGTTGTCCCCTCTTTTAAAATCGGATTTTTCCCTTGGAATCTGAGACCACTCCCCCCCATGGATTCCAAGTGGTTTTAGCGCAAGTTGAACCCTGTCTCTCTTCCCCTTGTTAAAGCTGATTTTTATTGGGGGTCTGCCCGCGCCGGCTTCTTTGTGTCCTCGGTGGGAGGGAGTGGTGGCCCTCGTGGTGTCTTTCATTATTTCCAGGCTGACGGTCGGGGTTGTTCGCTGCCTTGGAGGGGGGCCCTGGAGCCCAGGCGGGTCTGCGGTTGACGTCTGCTGACGCTCACTCCTGTCACCTGCTGTGTGTGATCAGCTACCTGCTGTTTTCTATTTTTTTTTTTTAACTTCCTTAGACTCCACTTTGGTTTAGGATGAAAACACTTGGCTGTCTGTGGACAGACAGCACACTTCATGTTTGTTTTGGATGCCTTTGGTCTTAATGCAAACAGAGAAGTCACCTTGTTTTAGTGTGTCCGTCCCTTGAGTTGCTGTCATTTGTGAGAGTTTTAAATACAGCTCTTTTTCATGAGATTCAAGGTTGCAGGTTATTTCTGTGTATACCCTGTGAACTACCTGTAAGGGGGAGCGGGAAAGAATATAAAGCCACAAAACCCAACACCTGCTTTTGCCAAGTGAAATTATGCACAGTCTCAGATGCCTTGGGATCACACCGACTTGTTCCCTTTGGAATGAGATGTAAATGAGGTACTGTTAGCGGGATTAGTTTTCAAGACTTTTTGAAAGTGAAATGTGTTCTGGGTAAACTGAACTTTCTACTTCCTGTAGTGAAACACCACGCACACACAGGTTGCTTTGTGCGGGTGCTCAGTCTGTAGTGACTGATTAACACCTACTGCAGGGACATTTTTGATAAGGAAGAGTTGAGCTGTCTTTTAGAGGATTTGATACTTTCGGATATTTTCAGTGCTAGAAAATTAAAGCTTTTGTTCTTCCAAATCTGCACGATTCAGGTGGCTACATTTTATAAAAGCAGCATGAAGTAAGCCTAGCCCGTTTGGGTTTCTTAGAGACAGATAATGCATTCTGAGAAAGTGGATGCTTTTCAGGGCTCTGTAATTATGGTTTCACTTAACGTAAACTTTCTAAGGAACTTCCTTTTATCTTCTTTTTTGTTTTTAACTCATTATGGCCTCACTCTTGTAACGTGGAGGGCTTTATTGATATTTCCTTAGGTGTACGTTGGTGTCTGTAGATGCATTGATTAATGGAATGGGCCAGTTTCCTATGTGTATTATTGAGATCGTTATCTGTAGGGACTTGGTTCCTGTAAAATGTCAGGAATTCTGGTCGTAATTTTAAATGTGAACTTTTTATTTTGTTTTCCTGTTAAAGATTTATGTATTTATTTGAAAGGCAGAGTTACAGAGAGACAGAGGCACAGAGAGAGGTCTTCTATCTGCTGGTTCACTCCCCGAATGGCCACAACGGCTGGAGCTGGGCCAGGAGCCAGGAGCTTCTTTCTGATCTTCCCACGTGGGTGCAGGGGCCCAAGCACTTGGGCCACCTTCCACTGCTTTCCCAGGCCACAGCAGAGAGCTGGATCAGATGTGGAGCAGCCAGGACTGGAGCTGGCGCTCATATGGGTTGCTGTCACTGCAGGCGGAGGCTTTACCCGCCATGCCACAGCACCAGCCCCTAATGTGAACTTTCGCTCAGAACTCTGTTTCAGAGACTAAAAATAGTACATTAATGCCCTAGTTCTTCTTGCATCACATACCCTATTTGATTGCTACTTGGAATACAGAAAGAAGTCTACTTAGAAGACAAAGCCTCTTGAACTGAAAGATAGGAATTAAGCCAAGATCCAGAAAATTGAAGGAAATGAATAGTAATCACTATTTTTTAAAAGTTTTTTTTTTTTTTTTTTTTTTTTTTAAATTTGAAAGGCAGACTTCCAGAGAGAGAGAGGGAGAGACAGAGAGAAATGTTTTCTGTCGGCTGGTTCACTCCCTAAATGTCCACAATGGCTGGAGCTGGGCTGATCAGGAGCCAGGAGCTTCTTCCAGGTCTCCCATGAGGGTGCAGGGGCCCAAGCACTTGGGCCATCTTCCACTGCTTTCCCAGGCCATAGCACAGAGCTAGATTAAAAGAGAAGCAGCTGGGACTCGAACAGGGGCCCATGTGGCATGCCACAGGTGGAGGCTTAGCCTACTGTGCCACAGAGCTGGCCCCTACTATTGTGTTTTTATATGTATATTTGTATAACATTCTGGCTTTTTGCATATTTTATCTTCAAGTGACAATAGGATGCTATTTTTGTATGCACAAAGATGATACCACTGACCTGGGTTTGCCATTTGCAGTAGCTGCTTGACTTAAGCTAGTTAGGCTGTCTGTGAACCTGTTTATTCTGTCTGTAAAATGGGTATAGTAATGTCTGCCTTGTGAAGGGTTATTATTAGTGATGTGTAAATGACTTCATCTTGGAGTAGGCATTTAACAGTTTCCTCTCCCAAGACTTATCTCCCGACCAGTATTTTGATACATAGCTGCTCCTTGTCCCTCCCCCATTCCCAGTTCTTTCTTATTTATTTATTTATTTTTTGACAGGCAGAGTGGACAGTGAGAGAGAGAGACAGAGAGAGAGGTCTTCCTTCGCCATTGGTTCACCCTCCAATGGCTGCCGCGGTCGGCGCGCTGCAGCCGGTGCACCGCGCTCATCCGATGGCAGGAGCCAGGTGCCAGGTGCTTATCCTGGTCTCCCTTGGGGTGCAGGGCCCAAGCACTTGGGCCATCCTCCACTGCACTCCCGGGCCACAGCATAGAGCTGGCCTGGAAGAGGGCAACTGGGACAGAATCCAGCACCCTGACCGGGACTAGAACCTGGTGTGCCGGCGCCGCAAGGCGGAGGATTAGCCTGTTGAGCCACAGCGCCGGCCTCTTTCTTATTTTTGATAACAGTAGTGAATTTGTCCTCTTTCCATAAAAGGTGATCTGTATTTATGATAACTGGCTGAGAATCATACGAGCTGTGGGTAGCTGAGTAATTTTTTAAAAGATTTATTTATTTATTTGAGAGGCAAAATTCACTCCCCAAATGGCTGCAGTGGCCAGAGTTGGGCTGACCTGAAGCCAGGAGCCAGGAGGAGCTTCTTCCGGGTCTCTCACGTGGGTGCAGGGGCCCAAGCACTTGGGCTGTCTTCCACTGCTTTCCCAGGCCATTAGCAGAGAGCTGGGTGGGAAGTGGAGCAGCCAGGACTCCCTGTGGGATCATCAACATCCCTATGGGATGCTAGTGCCGCAGGTGGAGGCTTAGCCTACCAGGCCACAGCGCCGGCTGTGGTAGAGTATTTCTTAGTGTGTCATGGTAATGACTGCAAACCTGCATGGACAATTTGTGCAGGCTCTGTATTGTAGATTGGTCTGTGAGGAACTGAGGCATAGGCAGGTTTTACAAGGTGCCAGACCATGTACTAAATGGCTTACGTGTTGTGTTAATGAGAGGAAGATCAAGGTGCTATTAGGTGTCTGACTTCCGTTTCTCCCTACACTGTTGAAATCATCACTGCGGATATAAATGAATAAACAAACAAAAGAATACTCAACTGCCCTCCCACCCCCAGGTATTACCATATTGCTTCAGCAGATTCCCTAATTAAAAGTCAAATGAATCCCAAATTAGAGTATGCAAATAGCACCGATAGATGGAGAAGGACTTAAGATAATAGTAAATGTATGGTGTGATATGTAAACAGATCATTTATATGGTGGGTTCTATTGTAGGATTTCAAAGGGTGGGAAAGACAGTTAACAGCGGCACAATACAGGGAAGATGAGTTTGATGTTGTACTTGTTGAGTTTGAACAGAGGCAAGATCCAGGTAGAGTATCTGGGAGGTTGTGGGACATGGGGTCTGGAGTGTGATGAGAGCGTGGATCTTCCCACACCCCTGTGGCTCTTCCCACAGCCTGTGATGAGGTGATGTTCCTAGCTCCCATCTACAGATAGGGTCACTCAGACGGGGAGGTTCACTGCTTGCTTCCCAACTCCCAGCTGGGAGCCCTCATTATTACTAAAGCCCGTGTTTGCTTCTGCCAGTTATCAGACTCAGAAGGAGATTTACACACCAGCAAAGGTGTTCACACACCAGCATGAACGTTAGCATGTGACATGTTTTCACGTGTCTCACGAAAATGCTGCTGTGATGTTGGGCGCCCTCTTTGTGCTTTGTTTGTCTGTAGTCTTTCATGTCTCATAGTTGATTTGATCATGACAGAAAATAAGAATCTTCTGCATTTTAGGGTTTGTTGGCCTCTCCATGCCTGGGGTAAGGCCTGCTGGGTGGTAAGATATTTGTGTGGGCATTAATACCACCTGAGCATCCTACAAGCAGAACAGAGCTGGGAGGTATAATTTCAGGCTCTTCAATCAGTCTTTTTTTTTTTTTTTTTTAAGATTTATTTATTTATTTTTTAAAGTCAGAGTTACACAGAAAGAAGGAAAGGCAGAGAGAGAGAGAGACAGAGACAGAGAGAGAGGTCTTCTATTCTCTGGTTCACTCCCCAATTGGCTGCAACTGTGCCAATCCGAAGCCAGGAGCCAGGAGCTTCTTCCGGGTCTCCCACGTGGGTGCAGGGGCACAAGGACTTGGGCCATGTTCTACTGCTTTCCCAGGCCATAGCAGAGAGTGGATCGGAATTGGAGCAGCCGGGACTTGAACTGGTGCCCATATGGGATGCTGGCGCTGCAGGCGGTGGCTTTACCCACTACGCCACAGTCTGTGTCTCAGTTGACCTGGTTTGAAACCATAATTCTCTCTTTGCTGATTTCTTGCCAGCTACTAATATTGTGTACCTATAACCTCTGGAATATAAAATGAACTTTGGACACATAAGTGTGACGTAAATAAGCCATCCCCGCTTCGAGGGCTTGAGGTAGCCTAGACTTCTGATGTGGGGAAGGCGAGCCTAGGGTGTCTCAGGTGTTTTGTTGGAGATATCTGGAAAGGGTTGGCGTCTACCTTTTGCTGGGAGAAGGGATATAACTGGTAGGTCCAGAATATTTCACTGGAAATTTTTATAACTTGGGTTTTCATTTTGTTGGTAAGTACTTTATCTGAGGAAAATGGCTTTTGCTGAGTGTTTAGAATACTGCTCTTTGGTCTCCAAGCTGAGTGTCATAGATAAAGCTGAAGAGAATTATTTATTTAGAAACAAAAAAGTTAACTTTCAACATAGCGCATTGATCCAATTGGATTCTAAAATTATTTCTAAAATAAATATGTGCTGTGTCATAAAATAAAGAATAATTAATATGTAAATGCAATAAGCAGACTTCTTGTACTTGGATTTGTTTTGTTTTTAAATTAAACTCCTGGGGCCGGTGCTGTGGCATAGCAGGTAAAGCAACCTGCAGCGCCAGCATCCCATATGGATGCCGGTTCTAGTCCCGGCTGCTCCTCTTCTGATCCAGCCCTCTGCTGTGGCCTGGGAAAGCAGTGGAAGATGGCCCAAGTGCTTGGGGCCTTGCACCCACGTGGGAGACCCAGAAGAAGGCTCCTGACTCCTGGCTTTGGATCCATGCAGCTATGGCCATTTTGGCCAATTGGGGAGTGAAGCAGCTGATGGAAGACCTCTCTCTCTCTCTGCCTCTCCTTCTCTGTGTAACTCTGACTTTCAAATGAATAAATAAATCTTTAAAAAAAATAAATTCAACTCAGACATTCCCTTCTGTAGTGTTCATGTGTACGTGTGGGTAAGTGTGTGTGTGCTGTGGGTAAGTGTGTGTGTCTGTGGGTAAGTGTGTGTGCTGCTGCGTTTTCAGGGATTGATAAGGCAGAAACCCAGGACTTAGCTTTTGGTAGAGAAACAGAGGGGTGAACATGAGGTTGACCACAGAGGGTTTCCAGCTGCTACGTGGAGTGGTCTGGAACAGCAGCAGGGCCCCCCTAAGGACATCTGCTGGTGCTTCCTGAGGTCGGGTGTGGGGTGGTCTTGAATAATTGATAAGCGCCTTTACCAGGTGAACGAGCTAGGGCACTGCATCAAGAGGGGCTTTGTGAAGCACTGTGGAGTCGCAGGTGCAGTGGCTTTCAGCCGTGGTGCAGGTAGAGGTTGGGAGTCCAGGAGTCCCAGTCCCCCCGAGGTTAGAAACATGGATGTTGGCAGAGAAGGAGCTCCCACCCTGTCAGATGGCAGCTCTGAGCATGTAGCCTGGGCTGCTGGCATTTGTCTTTCCCACCATGCAGAGAGTATCTGCTTCAGGCTGAGTGTCACACTCGGGGAAAAGCACTCAGCAGGGAGATGGAGAGTGACAGGGAGCCCATGGGTCCTGCGTGAGCCAAGGGGTTCGGCTGTGTCTGTGTGAGCTCAACTCCTGAGCTGTTCAGGTGTAGGCGTCCATAACCACCTGCCATTGCCTGTGCCAGTTGAGTTGTATTTCTGTAAGAGTATTGATTGACAGCTGTAAGAGTATTGATTAATGTGCCTGGAAGAGAGGGAGATTCCATATCAACGATGTGTGTGTGTGTGTGGAGATATGACGTTTATACATTTTAAGAGCTGAGGGGGGCTGGCGCCGTGGCTCAACAGGCTAATCCTCCTTGTGGTGCCAGCACCCCGGGTTCTGTCCCGCTTGCCCCTCTTCCAGGCCAGCTCTCTGCTGTGGCCTGGGAGTGCAGCGGAAGATGGCCCAAGTCCTTGGGCCCTGCACCCCATGGGAGACCAGGAGAAGCTCCTGCCGTGGTGGCCATTGAAGGGTGAACCAACGGAAGGAAGACCTTTCTCTCTGTCCACTCTGTCAAAAATAAAGAAAAAAATTTAAAAAAAAAAGAACTGAGGGAATTTGAGTTTACATATTAGAGAAGGAGCAAGTGAAGTCGAGAACAGAATTGAAGAATCCCTAGAGAGAGAGGGATGATCCCCATGTCTTCTCCAGCACCATCCGTGCAGAAGGTGTGATCTGTCTGGGATCCAGAGTGTGGGCGGGAGGTCAGCCTTCCCAAGAGGCCACTCGAAAGAAGCAAGGGTGGGTGCCGGGCGCAGGAGGCGCCTCCCGCCCTGACTTCCGATCGCCGCAGGGGTGAGGTCAGCGCCGAGGCGGCGTTCTAGCCGCTGTGATGACAGGCCCTGGTGTGTCTGGCTCTCTCTTCTGTGCCGTGTGCCCCTTAAAGGGAAGGAAACAACTAGGATCCAGAAGGCTTTTGTCATTGTTCTTTCTGGGAATCATCTCATCAGTGCGTTTAGCTTAAATGTTAACGTCCTGGCTGGAAGAGAGAGAACGAGGCCAGTTTAGGGAGTGCATGTGTCACCTGCCCTTCCACTCGGTGACTGAGCAGAGTGGGGGGCCTGAGGAGGGACTTGGCAGTCTGTTATGCCCTCCACGCTGTCCCCTCCCCCGCGCCTTCCCAGTCTCGATGCTGGCTATGGCTCTGTCATTGGGATCATTTTGATTTTTCTCCACTGCACCTTTCATGGAGTTTAACCCTGTGTATGGTGGAACTTTGCTGTGTGGGTATCCCCATTTCATGTGGCACTTTACACTTTTGTGAAGTGTGTCCTCATATCATCATTTAATCAAATGACTACCTTACGCCGTCAGCTATATTAATCGTAAAAGGTGTTGTTCAATATCTGTGAATGTATTTTCTGTTAGGCAGAGTTAAAGAGAGAATCTTTTATCTGCTGGTTCATTCTCCAAATGGCCACAACAGCCAGGGCTGAGTCAGGCCGATGCCAGGAGCCAGAGCTTCTTCCAGGTCTCCCTCATATACTCAGGGGCCCAAGCACTAAAGTGTCTTTTGCTGCCTTCCCAGGTGCATCAGCAGAGAGCTGGGTAGGAAGTGGAGCAGCCAGGACTCGAACCAGTGCCCGTATGGGATGCCAGCATTGCAGACGGCTGCTTAACCTGCTACGCCACAGCGCCTACCCCGTAGAAGTGTTTTAGGTGACCTGCAGTTCAAGTTATTTTCTTATAGTTGCAGCCTCTTGGCTGTGTCATTCAAATAGCTTTTTTAGGTGAAGAGATCCAGAATTGATAAGCAAAACCCGGCAATTGAGAGCTTGATGAAGTTAAAGGAGGAATTCACAGAAATTATATCTTTTAAAGAGTTGATCTTGTTGATTTGCAGTAGAACCATCTTTCTGAGTTCTGAGTCCTCAACTTGGGAGTTTAGCTTTGGCTATTGGAAAAGAGATCTTTCCTAATGTCTTTTATACATTGTTTTAGAAACTGAAACCCCATCTGGAGCGTGTGGAACACTGTTTTAGAAGTAGCTGTAATCTTGAACAGTAAATATGTAGTTTGATTTTGCTATTACAGTCGTGGTTTAGTTTGAAAAACAATTCTTTGTAGATGAAACTAAGGAGCCGCTGATACCATCTGTTTAAGTCATGGCACGTATTCAGTGGACCTTAACCGTGCCTCAAGGACACCTGAGGTGCTACTGACTTGCTCGTGTCCAGCTGTGGGAGTCCTAGGCAGCCTGATGAGTGACAGCCCCAGCCGTTGCCCCCGTGGATCTGCCAGGTTGGAGCCAAAGCTGAGTGAGCTTCCCCTGGGCGGTTCTCAGCCCCGTGCTGAGTGCAGCGGGGGTACTGACGCTGCCTTTTCCTGGGAGAACCAGGTGCCTCTGAGGGCGACTTTTGCTTGAGGACTGCTGGGTGGCCTGGCCGAGACCTTTGAGAAGGCGTTGAAGCCTGCGGTCTTCCTACTCGACCCTCCTTCCTGCCGCCTCCCTTTCCTTCACGGGGGCCACACCTGCACTCTGGTTGAAGCCCCTGCACGCCGTCTCCAGCTCTGTCCGTGTTATCCTCCCCAGCTGTTTTCTCCTGTAGGTGGCTTTCCTAATTCTGTCTTAGTGTCTGCTCTGCTTGTCAGAGAACACGGACTAATACACCATCCCTTCCCCGAGAAAGTGTTCTCCCAGGACACAGCACCAGCGTGCTACATCTCCCACGTAGACTTTCCTGTCCCCTTGCCCTGCGGTCTGCTTTCCTCAGGATTCCCACAGCCCTTTGCACCTCTCCCTTGACATTTATGGCCTCTGGCTTGTGTTCTGCCTCACTTTTTCCACTCAATGGTAAGTACACAGAACAGCGGCAGCTTCTCCTTCCTCTTGATTCCTCTTCGAGACATTCTTTTTTGTTATGAAAAATAATATTAGCATATATTCAGCACTCTCTGTGTTCTGATCGCCGGCATACACACTTTACATGCACAAATTCATTTAATGTTCCCAAATGAGATAAGGAACATCATTCATCTTACAGATACACAGCAGATAGGAGCCTTTTGCAAGGTTACACAGTTTGTAAGTGGCAGAGCCAGGATTCGAACCCACGTAGCTGGCTCCAGAGTTCTCGTGATTCATTTAATGATTATATACCCAACACCCAAGCATGTGGCAGACATTGCACCAGGCACTGGGGATGCCAGAGCTTGTAGTATACACCTGTGTTTTTGAAAAACAGAGTTTCTAAAAACATGACTTCTGAACAGCTCTGGATGTAAGTCTGTGGGGGAGAAGCTGGCCACCCGTGTGGATGCTGTGAGAAATTCTCCAAGCCTGCCTGCCCCCAGGGTTGTTTTTTTCACCAGTTAGGGAGATTATGAAGTGAGGGCAGTGGTTTCTCCCAGAAGGACTTTCTAGCCTCCTCTTTCTGTGTTTATTCTCAGGCCAGCCTTGGACTCCAGAGGGAGCCGGTGTGAGAAAGGACTTTCTGTGGAGAAGGGAGAGAGGGGTCGCAGTGCAGGTCTTCCATGGGGAGGTCTAGGCAAGCCCCCAGTGCAGGTCTTCCATGGGGAGGTCTAGGCAAGCCCCCAGTGCAGGTCTTCCATGGGGAGGTCTAGGCAAGCCCCCAGTGCAGGTCTTCCATGGGGAGGTCTAGGCAAGCCCCCAGTGCAGGTCTTCCATGGGGAGGTCTAGGCAAGCCCCCAGTGCAGGTCTTCCGTGGGGGAGGTCTAGGCAAGCCCTCAGTGCGGGTCTTCCATGGGGGAGGTCTAGGCAAGCCCCCAGCTACTTTACCTGGAAACAAAATTACTGTAACTTACATTTGAACTTTACCAAAACCCAAACTAAGTCACCACTTACCCAAAAGGAACCATTATAGCTTCTGAGAAAAAAGAAATTAAATATGATCCTTCATGGTGTTTCTAGAACTACATGGAAGACAAGGAACTGAAGGCATATTTCTAAGGGAGTACCCTGGTTTTTCGGCGCGGCCACTTTTCTGGTTTACAGTAGAGCAGAGCTCCCAGTGCTGTGGACTGGCCGCTAAGATGAGGCTGTCCTGGGGCCAGATGCACTTGATGTGACAGAGCGCGTCCTGAGCCTGGGGAGGAAGGAACATACTCCTCTCTCTTGCCCAGTGTGTGTATGTATCATATTGCAAATACTTGTATTTATATTCTCTCTTCCTGCTCTTAAAATAAATGCATACACACAAAAAAAGGTACATCACCTTTAACTGAAGTAAAAAAGTCTATGGTGAACTGGAAAAATAGTTGAACTTGTAAGAGGGGAAATAGTTATATACTCAATACTTAAAAACATGTGTATTGAAAAAATTATAATAAATATTCAGAATAGATGTATTTGTGACAAATAAATGCCAAGACCTGTAAGAATTAAAAAAAATTTCAAAGAGAGAATGTTTTAAATATTGCTTAGCACTAATAATCTAAGATACATAAACATAAAGATTAAAATATATTTACCCATTGCATTAGCAAAGTTAATATTTTTTTTTCCTGTTGATAACATACTGTGTAAGCTCTCTAATGCACTTTGATAGGACTATACTATGATATAGTCTTTCTGGAAAGTACCAGTGATCTTTTCTAGAAAATTATAATAGATATACTAAAAAACTAGTCTACTGGGGCAGGTGCTGTGGCGTAGCGGATAAAGCCTCCGCCTGCAGTGCTAGCATACCATATGGGTGCTGATTCAAGTCTCGGCTGCCCCAATTCTGATCTAGCTCTCTGCTATGGCCTGGGAAAGCAGTAGAAGATGGCCCAAGTACCCATTAATTTGCACTCTAAAACTCCAGGGATATAGAATTAACTACAAAGCAAGTGAGTTCACAGTCCATTAGGAATAACTTTAGGGAGAAAAATAGAAAGTAAGAAGAGATGGGGCCTGCGCCATGGCATAGCTAATAAAGCTGCCACCTACAGTGCCAGCATCCCATATGGGTGCTAGTTCAAGTCCTGGCCACCTCACTTCTGTTCCTGCTCTCTGCTATGGCCTAGGAAAGCAGTGGAAGATGGCCCAAGTGCTTGGGCCTCTGCACCCGCGTAGGAGACCCGGAACAATTTCTTGGCTCCTGGCTTCTGACTGGTACAGTTCCGGCCGTTGCGGGCCATCCAGGGAGTAAACCAGCAAATGGAAGACCTCTCTTTCTCTCTCTGCCTCTACCTTTCTATAACTCTGCTTTTCAAATAAATAAATACATTTTTTGTTTTTAAAAAACTAGTCTACCAAGAACTGTATTGTAGCATTGTTTGTATATTTAAACTCTTTTATGACAATGTTCACATAATATAAAATGAGCTATTTTAAAGTGAATAATTCAGGCTGGTGCCGTGACTTGGTTAATCTTCTTCCCGCAGTGCTGGCATCCCATAGCGGTGCTGGGCTCTAGTCCTGGTTGCTCCTCTTCCAGTCCAGCTCTCTGCTGTGGCCCGGGAAGGCAGTGGAGGATGGCCCAAGTGCTTGGGCCCTGTACCCACATGGGAGACCGGGAGGAAGCACCTGGCTCCTGGCTTCGGATCAGCACAGCTCTGGCCATAGCGGCCATTTGGGGGTGAACCAACGGAAGGAAGACTTTTCTCTCTGTCTCTCTGTCTCTGTCTCTCTCACTGTCTGTAACTCTACCTGTCAAAATAAAAAAAAATAATAATAAAGTGAATAATTCAGTGGCATTTAGTACATTCAGTGTTTGTGCGGTCACCACCTCTGAAACATTTTCATCACCCCACAGAGAACCTTGTGCCCTTTAAGCTTTCACTCCTTACACTGCCCTCCCTGGATTCCCTAAGAACCAGCTTTGCTACGTGTTTAGCTGGATTGGGCTTTTCTCAATTATTCTGCTGCACCAGAAGGGGAGTGTGTGTTGGGTGTGTTTGTCTTTGTCGGCACTATTGGTCACAAGTGGTAGAAGCCCAGGTCAAACTAAGTTAAGCAGAAGAGGGATTGAGGGACACTGAGGTTAGAGGAGTTAAGGGAACGTCTGGTGTTGGGTACGGCTGTCCATAGGGATGCAGATGGTGTCTAGGGCACTCACCTATTCTGATATCCACTCTCTTCTCACCTTCCCCTTGGTGGAAAATGCGTGTTTATTCTTGTTTTCTGTGCTTCTGCTTCATTCTGGGGCAAACACTGCCTGAAAGATGGTCCCTGGCATTGCCAGGCTGATGTGAGCTGGCAGTTAGTGACTTTTAAGAGGATCGTGACTCCTCTCCCAGGTCCCTCCAGTGCCTGACAACCTTTCTGACTGGCCGTAATTGGGTCATGTGCTCATTCCTGTACCAGCCCCTGAGTGAGGGAGTTGTGGTAACATGGTCAGCCAGAATTACTTTTTTTCTTTCTAAAAACTGAATTTCCTTCTGTCTCCTATATTTCTTTCTTTCTTTTTAAAGTTTCATTCATTCATTCATTTGAAAGGCAGAGAGGGCCGGCGCCGAGGCTCAATAGGCTAATCCTCCACCTTGCGGCGCTGGTACACCGGGTTCTAGTCCCGGTCAGGGCGCCGGATTCTGTCCCGGTTGCCCCTCTTCCAGGCCAGCCCTCTGCTATGGCCTGGGAGTGCAGTGGAGGATGGCCCAAGTGCTTGGGCCCTGCACCCCATGGGAGACCGGGAGAAGCACCTGGGTCCTGGCTTTGGATCAGCACGATGCACCGGCCGCAGTGCGCCGGCCTCGGTGTCCATTGGAGGGTGAACCAATGGCAAAAAGGAAGACCTTTCTCTCTGTCTCTCTTTCACTGTCCACTCTGTCAAAAATTAAAAAAAAAAAAAAAAAGAAAGAAAGAATAAAAAAGAAAGGCAGAGAGACAGAGAGGGAGAAATAATATAGAGATGTTCTTTCCGCTGGTTCACTCCCCAAATAGCCGCAACAGCCAGGGTTGGACCAGGCCAAAGCCAGCAGCCAGGAGCTAGGAACTCCATTTGGGTCCCCACATGGGTGGCAGGGGCCCAAGCACTTGAGCCATCATCTGCTTCCTTCCCAGGCACATTAGCAGGGAGCTGCATTAGGAGCAGAGCAGTAGGGACTTGGACTGACAGTTCAATATGAGATGCTGGTATTACGTGAGCAGCCCAGCCCACTGCACCGCAGGGCCAGCCTCACTGGCTCCTGTGTAGTTCTGGAAAAGCATTTTGACTCTTTTCCACACCAAAAAGCACTAGTTAAAGGGCTGCCCATGCCCGTTTATATTACAAAATAAAGTTCATTGACTTGGGTGCTGATAGTCCTAGATCACTAAGAAAACCTTAGGTGCCATTTTATATAGCCTGAGGACTGTGGCAGTTGTATTTGAGGGTTGTTTATCTGATTTGAGGGAAGTAAACAGGTGGGATTGATCACCCTTTAAATCTGCCTAGCTTGACCTATACCTATTGTTTTTTAAGTCATTCCCCAGGTTCTTCCAGGGGTGTTTGTTGTTGGTGAATTAAGTCTCAGACTTCTCGGGAGTTCCGTTCTGTTAGGGTAGATGGGCAATAAACAGATAACAAATTCATGTACATATCGTTTCCGGTGACAGTAGGAAAAAGGTGCTTGGTAACAGGGTGTGTATGCTCATCTAGGTTTTGGCGTTGGGGAGTCCCCTCCGAAGAGGGGTTTGGATTGAGACCCAAGTTAAGCAAGGGAGCAGTTCCATGATTGTTTTGGGGAATTAGTGTTCCAAGAAGAGGGAGCAGTAAGTGCAGAGGTTCTGTGTCATAAATAGGCTTGGGAGTTTCGTGGAAATCTACAGAGTCGGAGGAGAGGGGGAGCACCACAAAGGAGCAGAGATGGGGAAGGGGAGGCGAGGATAAGACCCTGCACTGGGACAGTGATTTAAGTAGGATAAGAAGGGGAACCGCAGCGGGACTAAGAGCAGGGCAGCGACCTGCAGTGACCCGAGGTTCACGGGCATTGCTGTGGTTCCTGCATGGAGAGTGGACCTGGCTTGGCTGGCCCATCTTGGATTGGTTTTCTGACCACAGACTTTGTAAAGAAAGCTGTCTTTATCTTAATTTTGTGAAAGGTCAGATCTTGTGCCCCAACACTGAGCAGTGGCTGGAGACAGCAAAGAGAAGAGGTAAGAGAAGGAAAGAGGAAGAGGTGCCAGAGGAGAGGTGGCCATGGGGGCTGTGGCAGGCGTGGGCATGGGGGATGAGCCCCCTCCTTACTGCGGCAGAGAGTGGGATGAGAAGAGAGGGAGGGAATGCTTAGTGACCAGTGGGACAGGCAAGCTGGAGTTGAAGGCTATGGAATGTGGCCTGCATGTGGTCTGAATGGGAAACAGTGTGGACACGGGCTTGCTGATACCCCAAACCTGGGTCCATACCAGGCAGACGCATCAGAGAGTGCCCTGACATTGACAAGCAATGGCGGCCTGCCAGTGGCTGACAGGACGAGCACGGGAAGATGCCGCTGGTTCAGCACTAGAGGAATACTCCGTTACAGTAGATACTGATACTCTGTTATTAAATAAAATGTTCTGTGTCATTATTTTATACAACTGATCGCAGAAGGCCGCAGGCACTGCAGATGGGCCTCCATTCCAGACACCCAGGTAAATTAGGACCCAGATTGGGCTTTCTGTTGCATTTCTTAGTGAAAGACCCAAGAGAATCTTGACCTTTGGTGAACCGGTGTTGCTGGCCGAGCCTTATTTCTTACTCAGGAAGGCTGCAGTGGTGTTGGACCCAGGACGAGGTGCTTAGGATAGTCTCCTAGAGGTGTATTTCTGAGCTTAGCAATGTCGTTAGCACTGCCACAGAGTGCACCTAAGGTGATGCTGTTCTGCCGCTGATCTTCAGTCAGTGCCAGGTTCAAGCAGGAGGAGGAGGAAAAGTTAACTCACTTAGACCAAGGGTACCCGGCCCTGTAAATTAATCTTACAGTGATTGGAAGCTTCCTTGTGTTGTTGCTTCTTCCTACTCAGTCCGATCTACTAAGTGGCTGGACAGATGGTTTCTTCTGGCTTATTGCTGTTATTTTTCTATATTTTGCAGTGAATGATGTCTACAGAAACATAGCTTTTCCTGAAGGCAGCAAAACTTTAGATAATTCGATCATTCAAGGCATTATGTGCAATGTATGGGCTATTATAGGAAAAAATTAAGATGTTGGACATAATTATTCCCTGTGTTTAGAACATTTTAGAATGGGCAAAGATAAGATGGGTTTAGAGAGAAGTATGGCCTGTTGTTATGACTGTTGAATTGTTCTTTTTGTGTTACATATTCAGATTGAAAAAAGTCTCCAAAATACCCAGGAAGATTTTTATACCCCTAAAAAGTTAGATTTGTAGTTTTTTCTAGTAATAGACTTTATACTCTCATTATTAAACTTTGGATACAATGAATAAGCAAAAAATAATTAAAGTATAAAAATGTTCCTCAAATTTCTGCAGTTTTTTAATAAACATTAAAATTTTGATCAACATGCTTTCTGTACTTGCTCTTGCTCTTCTGTGTTCTCTCTGTCTCTCTCTCTGTCTCTCTCTCTCTCTCTCTCACACACACACACACACACACACACACACACAGAGTTTTATATGAATAGTCATTATGCATGGTATAACACCATGACTTGACAAGCCTTGGGCAGGCTAACATGATACTTCACTGGCTGTCATGTTCCGGTGTAATCACACAGCAAATTATGACCACATATGCTTCAGATTGTGAGTTTCAGATCATCACATGCTGTCCGCAGATGAGTGCCTGGTGAGAGGCTCCCGGTGACCAGGAGAAAGGGCCTCTGGCTTCCTGTGTAGAAAATACAGCAGAGGTGACAGTATTTGAGGCTGGAGACAGGGCCAGGGGTGGGATGATGATATTCTAGAGGCAAAGAGAGCGCTTTGGGAAAGGCCAAACTTGAGTCTTTTAAGATTTATTGGGCTGGCGTTGTGGCATAGTGGGTAAAGCACCGCCTGCAGTGCCATCATCCCGTGAATGCCAGTTCGAGTCCTGGCTGCTCCACTTTCCATAGCTTTCCCTGCATCCTTAGTTGTTGGGAATACAGGGGTAGAAGCTACCATTTAGCTCCTGCTTTGGTTGTTTCATTTCTCTGATTTTTTTTTTCTCTAGTGTGGGGTTTTGACTATAATATAGGCTAGCTCCAATTTAGATCAAGAAAAGTAAAAACAGGCTGGCACCGCAGCTCACTAGGCTCATCCTCCACCTGCGGCGTGGGCACCCCAGGTTCTAGTCCCAGGTGGGGCTCTGGATTCTGTCCCGGTTGCTCCTCTTCCAATCCAGCTCTCTGCCGTGGCCCAGGAGTGCAGTGGAGGGTGGCCTGAGTGTTTGGGCCCTGCACCCCATGGGAGACCAGGAGGAGGCACCTGACTCCTGGCTTTGGATCAGCGCAGCATGCCAGCCATGGCAGCCATTTGGTGAACCAATGGAAAAAGGAAGACCTTTCTCTCTGTCTCTCTCTCTCACTGTCTAACTCTGCCTGTCAAAAAAAAAAAAAAAAAGAAAAGAAAAGAAAAGAAAAGTAAAAACAAGCAGGTATTGACTTAAAATAGTCTGATGAAAGGAACAAATATGCTAAAAAATATATAAAACACATTTGATTTTAACATTTTATTTCCCTGCTGAATCTATTGTGTCATATAGTACTTGATGTTGTTAAAAACAAAGTTTTGGAATCCTGCATTTGAGAGATACATATCAAAAATGTTTAAAATAAAAACAATAGCTTGACTTTTTGAAACTTTAACACTAAGTATCTGGAGCACATCTTTTACAAGATAACTTACACACGTGGACTCTTCCTGGATAACAGAGTGTTAACATCTTTCTAAGAATTCTACAGTCTATGTGTGGTTTATCTTTTAGGTGTAAAGACGTGAAAATGAGACACGTGGGGACATGAACTGGGGTGATCATGACTTTCTGTGACCTTGTCAGTTGGCACTGTGTTTGTTGCCAGCTTTTATTTCAGCTGTCCATCTGCAAGGATATTTTTGGTCCCAGGTAACTCTTAATATAAACAAATGACAAGGAGTCATTCCCCCCACATCCCCATCCCCTAGCCCCATTGAAATCGGAAAAGACCCCCTAAAATCTACACTGAAATGTGGCCTCTTAAAGTTCCCTAAAATGCTATCTGGGGTGCCACATGTGTTACAGGAATTTGGGGTGCCTTACGATTTCACCGCGGGCTTATTACTAAATCCCCGATATTAATAGCCCAAGATGGTTCTTGCCTAATAGTTAGAGAAGAATTTTAAATACCAGCACCGATAAACGAGGCAGCATGGTACGTTTTAGGCTTTTATTTAGTAGAAAGATGCATAGGAGAGTGAGAGCTTTATTTAAGAGAGAGAGGTTAATAGGGCACCAGGAACGAGCCACGTGGAAGAGCATCTAGGCCTATATCTTGGCCAGGAAGCCTAGAGCACATGGCCTAAAGGCCAAAGGCCATGTGCCTTTGAGGCGCGGGGCTACAGCAAGCCCCCTCCCGACAAGAGGCCAGGGAAGAAGAGTGGGTCGGGCCACACTGTGTCCCGGCTTTTAACCCACTTCCAAAGGGGAGTGGTTAATTAACCTGATGGGTTGGTGGGCACTCAGGTGGCCAGGTAGGGGCATGAGGCCACACAGGGGCGTGGCGAAGGCATCAGGTAGGGGCATGAGGTCACACAGGGGCGTGGTGAAGGCGTGGTCTTCCAGTTCACAAATCCAATCAACTTTAGCCTGTATCCTGCCTACTTCATGACAAGAACTCCCAAGGCAAGGCAGCCCGAGTTAGCTAACTCAGCAGTTAGGCTATTGTTGGTCTAGGCTCTTTCTGCAGTCTGCTTTGCCATCTTGGGTGTGGCAAGTTTGTCTTCAAGGTGGCGGAATGCCCGCAGCCAAGGCAGGAAACAAAAGGACACTTCTTGAGTTTGTCTAAGAATCTTCCCCACATATCTCCATCAGACTTCCTCCTGGTTCCCGTTGGCCAGCCTTGGGTCACAGGCTTGACCATGGATGTCACCGCCAGGGGGCCTGTTGCCAGCATACTTGTCTCAGCAGCACCAGGTCCCACTCCTGGAGACTGGGGACAGGCTGACCTCCCAGAGGGACGCAGCTCTGTGGAGGATGGTCTCTAAACAAATGAGAAATGGGTGGGGGTGAGGCTCTGTTAAGAAGAGTAAGGGTCTGTGTGTGGGAGGTGGGTGAGGTCAGTATCTGTGCCATCCCCTGCTTACTCTTTAGTTTCACCTGTGCTGGAGAATGCCTATGGAAACAAATTGTCATTTACAATACATTTTGAGTATACCTTTAGAGAGAAAGTAGTATAACTAGTATGTTCAAGCTGACTGAAAAGTATGTAGCAAACAGAAGCTATCCATGAAGATAAAGGATGAGATGGGTTCATTTCCTGCAAAGAGGAATGGGCGGGTTAGGACCCAACACTCTTTCAAAAGGATTCAGCCAGAGTTCTGGAGTCCTTTTCCTTCTGATGGGCCGGGCTGGGGGTGGTTGGCCACCGAGTCTGTATGAATCAGCCATTGGTCCTGAAGAGAACTGAGAATTGGCCATTAGAGCAAAGAGGGGGCAAAGAGGCCTGACTGGGACCGAAGCTTTGGTTGGGTGGTTGAATTAAAAGTGCATTCTGTTATTACATACTGTAAATTACATACATGCAAAGCTTACTCTTTAAGGCACAATAAAAAAATATTTTGTGTCCTCCACATGGCCTGTGCTTTGAGTCAAGATTAAAACTGAGTCTGGAAATTGATTGAGTGAATATGTGGAGGGGGAAAAGAGCAGGAGGCTCAAGGGAGAACAAAAGGGCTGATTAAAAAGGGTAGAGACTCAATGGGGAAGACAAGAAGTGAGGGCTTGAGGGGTATCATGGGCAGTGACCAGACGGTGGTGCCATTGAATTCAAGGACCCGGAAGGCTTGAAGAGTTGCTGGTATTCAGGTTCCAGAAGGAGAAGACAGGAAAGATAGGAAAGTGGCAGGCAGTTGGAGAGTGCATTGCTTGAAGGTGAGACTGGGGAGGTATGGAGATGAATAATGACTGGGGGCTAGGATCTCACTGGGCCGTGGGTGGTGGAGGTGGGTGCAAAGCAGCCTCATTGCAGATGAGGAAGTCAGGCATCCTCTCTGAATGTTGAAATCACCAAGAATGAAGACAGTGTGGCTGGTGGAGAGACAGACAGCCTGCCAGGCCCTGGCGTCTGCAGGAGAGGTCTCTGGGAGAGGGAATGTGTGTCTGTGAGCAGCAGGTGGAGGACCTCCCATCACTTTGGCGGGGTGGGGTGGGCTAAGGGAGGGGTCAGGACTGTACCCCCTGGATAACTGCAGGAAGAATTCCACACCAGCATTGCAGGCAGCGCTCAAGCTGTGAGGCCACAATGCCGGCCCCGTGATTCTGTCCACTTTAATTGAGAAACAGAGGGAATTGTGGGCCCTAGGACATTTTATTTTTTAAAAAGTGCAATATTGGTAATACTTACTAGTGTAATAGTTATGCCTTAAATTTTAGACATAGCAGGAATAAAAAGTACATTTGTATAAATTAACATGATGGCAGTAATTTATTGCTGTTTTGTAGAAAATAAATTGCTCAAAAGTAAAAGCTAACATATATTTAAACTAATAAAAATTCACTTTAAAATATATATTCACAAGCTTAATAGCTTTACCCCAAGTAGGATATTTCTTTCAATTGTTTTTCTTGCTTACCATGACATAGAGATATAATAGATGGTATGTAAGTTTTAGATAATTTAGTAAAATGAATACTGTTACAGTTTCCAGAGTGGACCTGCATTTATGCTGTCATTATATTAGAAACATTACTGTTTAATAGAAATTAATAACAGTAGATTGAGTTTCCATGGCTTGTTTCCTGGTTTTATTAGTTTACCATCTGAATTTGGCATTGTAGTATAACAGGTTAAGCAGTATAGGTTCGAGTCCTGGCTGCTGTACTACTGATCCAGCTCTCTGCATGTGGCCTGGGAAAGCAGCAGAGGATGGCCCAAGTGCTTGGGTCCCTGCACCCGCGTGGGAGACCTGGAAGAAGCTCCTGGCTTTGGCCTGGCCCAGTCCAGGCCATTGTGGTCATTTGGAGAATAAACCAGCAAATGGAAGATCTCTCTGTCTCTTCCTCTCTCCCTCTTTCTCTCTATAATTCTGCCTTTCAGATCCATAAAATAAATCTTTGAAAAAAATTATCATCACCCTGGGTAGTAGCCCAAACCCTTTCTTCTGATTTGGAGGAATCTTTTTTTGTCCATTTTTGAAAGTAGTTTTACCCTGATTTTTTTTTTTAAAGTTTTATTTTTATGTATTTGAAAGAGTTACAGAGAGAGGTAGAGACAGAGAGAAAGGTCCTCCATCTACTGGTTCATTCCCCAGATGGCTGCAATGGCCAGAGCTGTATTGATCCGAAGCCAGGAACCAGGAGAGGGTCTCTCACGTGGGTGCAGGGACCCAAGTACTTGGGCCATCTTCTACTGCTTTCCCAGGTCACAGCAGAGAGCTGGATGGGAAGAGGAGCAGCTGGGACTAGAACTGGTGCCCTTATGGGATGCTGGCACTTCAGGCCAGGGTGTTAACCTGCTGCGCCATAGCGGTGGCCCCACCCTAATTTGTTTTGTAAAATATCATTTTATTATTTGCTGTGATCTTGAGCGATGCTCTTTTCATTCATAGCAAGGGGTTTCTTTTCAAGTCTCTTCACATATTTACATTCTGCTGATTGATTGGTTTGTTCCACGTGCATTTGTTCAGCACCTATGCCTAGGGTGCATGGACACCCAGCACTCTCTGCCCACAGACTGGTGAGGAAGAGTGGGGTACATCAGCAAGAGGCTCATCTGAGACCAGTGGGTCTGGGGCATGATGGCGAGAGTGGGTGGGCTTAGCTGGAGGGGCTGGAGGGACTCCGTGCCTTCTTCCTGGCTCCTGTTGCATTCTTTTCTCCCAGGCTTCTCTTGCCTCACCTTCGACCAGATCTCAGATCTTAGGCCCCGAGGGCACCTGGTGGGTTACGTTTTCTGCTGTGTAAATGAGTGTTTCCTTCCACACAAAGATTATGTATTGGTATTTAACAGGGGTTTTTCAGATGTGAGATTTCCTTTAGTAGGAACCGTGCTGATAAAATGTTGGTTGGCCATTCAGTCACGGTCACCCCCGTGTACACTTCCTGTCTTATGATCTGATTCCCTGCTGGGTCTGGAAAGATTTGTGTAGATTTTGCTGCTGCTCCCAGGTCAGCCCTGGTCCTTTACCTGAGGTTACAGGTGGAGGTGCTGAACCATACTGACTAGTGTTAGGAAACCAGTGCTGGTCTTCACTGTGACTCACGTGGGTCACCGTGGGCAGGAAGCTCGCATCGGTGGGCAGCCTCGGCTACTAGGACCGTCTTCTCTGCCTCCTTCCTGGAGGTGACCGTGTGCTCCACTTGCAGATGCGACTTCATAGGCCTGCTGGTCCCCCTCACTGCTGGCGAGGCTGTCCTCTGCTGTTTCCTCTTCTGTACCAACGTCTCCACAGTAATGCTGGTGACAAAGCATCCCGGGCCTCAGGCCTGTAGCAGCAAGCTGAGCTGGGTCTGTGTTGGCCGCGGCAGTTCTGCTTTTGACTGTGGGCTGCCCTGGGTGGGCTCAGGACTGTTGGGTTGGGCCTAGCTCTGCTCCAGGTGTCTCCTCACTTCCCTTGAACCAGAAGCAACCTGGAGTTTCCTGAGCCATTCCTGTGATAGTCAGGAGAGGAGCCCCAAATCAGTGTGGGGGGTACCTTCCAAAGGTGTGAGAGGGGAGGACACATGAGTTATGGCGTCTTTATGACTACTACAAGAGCTAAGGAGGGCAGGGCTAGGCCGTTGTTAAATGTGGAACCACCAGAATCCTATTGGCCCGTAATAAGCAATGATGCATTTCATCTCTGTCTACATTTACTGTCTTAAATCTGTTTACACGTCATTGTTTTCCTTGTTCTCTGTTAGTATTCCTGGATTCCCATTTTATCAAGTTGTCAAGTTTGCCTCAATTCTTCCTTATCCAGTTTCCCCATCACCATGTCTGATGATCTTGATCATCAGGTCTTCAATATCATTATCTAAGAAATGTGAGTAAAAACTGTACATGTGTGTCTTCAGGGCTGGGTTAGCTGCTAGCCCTGGGGCAGGGGTGGAGGGCTGGCTTGTGAGGCAGTGTTATGACCTCCCTAATGAAACAGCAGGAGAATTGTCATTGAGCAGGATCATACGTGAGAGATGATCCCCCTGGTTTCATGGGTGTGTTTCTATGGAATGCTTACTGCTGTGTTGGGAGTAAGTGCTACTTAATAAAGTACTCACGTTCATTAAGTATGTGAGTTTCTGAGTAACTGAATTTCATGGCTTCTTGGTGCATGGGTTTGCGTTATTCCTTCCTGGTGAGATGGTCTCTGTCAGTCACGTGCCGCATGGTGATGGACTACATCGGCAACACCGTGTACCGCATAGCCTGGGTGGTGGTAGGCCACTCCATCCAGGTTTGTGTAGCCACATCCTGTGCTGTTCCTACACCAACATTGCCGAACAGCTGAGGACTCAGAACGTACCCTGTTCCAGGTTAGTGATGCTTCATGAATTATGAAGCAACTGACACTGAATGCCAGCTGACACTCTCCTAAGCACTTTGCATAGGCTTTTTGTGTCACCACAGCCGCCCTGTGATGCGGGAACCGCTGTCTGCCCCGCTTGTCGAGGGCCAGAGTATTTAAATAACTTGCCCATGGTTCTGTAACTTCTGCACTTGAACACCGTCCGCCTCAGAGGTTTTGCCCTCAGCCTTTGCTGTTGCCCGTCGGCTAGACTGGAGGAATGATCGTCAACAAGGGGTTTAGCTGGGCACAGAGGTGGGAGAGAGTGTTTTGGTGTGATATCTAGAAGGTTTTCTCTGGGAGATAATAGGAGAATAATGAAACAGAAAACTGATTGGTGGTGAAGGAGAATGAGCAAAGTGGTCTTTAGAAATCCGGAAAGGATCCCTAGCTTTGCAAGGCTTTCTGCCGTTCGCTTCTTGTGGTTGGTTCACTGAGTTGTGTGATAGCCGTAAGGTGACCTGCTAGCATTTCTGCCAGATGCTGAACATCACCCCAGAGGTGTTTTCCAGTCTGGGCTCTGTAGTGGGCCTGTCCTCCCTCTTCCAGTCACTGTCTTCCTGCAGATGTAGGGAGGGGCCTAGTGTCACTCCCTCCCCTGGGTTTCTTATCTTGGTCTTTTTTTCTTGATTTCTCCTCTGGCTTTGCTGCTCTTCCCCAAAGAGATGCTTAATTTCTTTTAAACTCCTGGCCTGGTTTCTAGTCTTGATTCACCCCCGTTTGCCTCTGTACGGCTCTGGTTTGCAGTTGAAGACCTGGGCAGGCCTTCCTTTGGGTGGGCCATGTGAGAGCCTTTCTGTGAGGTTTCCTTTCCTGGACCACACCTGCCCCATCGATTTCGCAGGGTAGTGGTGAGAGTCAAATCAAATAAATTCATGAAAGTGCCTTTTATTGCACAAAGCCTGGCATCAATGGGCGTTATGAATACCTCCAGGCTTTCCACGTGGCGCTGTCCGTTCGCTGCTTTCATGCCAGCGTCAGCTTTGAACCACGCTGTCCTTTCTGTTGCTTGTTTCCTTACGTGTGTGCCCTTGGGGGCCTTGGATCTTACTCCCTTTGAATTTCCTAGCACTTGGCATGGCATGAGTTGGCATGGGTAGGGACTCATCAAACGTTCCAATGAACCGTCAGGAGTGTCTGTCTAAAGGAAGTTTGTGGTTGTAGTCTTTTTTTTTTTTTCCTGAGCAAAGATTTCCTGATAAATGCTATGCTCTTGAAGTTAGCCTTTTTAAAATCAGGCTTTGATACTCTGTTGTGTTCCTTCTCACAGGATGCTGAATTCCAGTGCCTGTGGTTGCCATCCCCAAAAGCTATGTTCACTCTATAAATACTCTTCTGATGAGTCCTTTTAAAAGGATAAATCAAGAAATGATTCTAGATTTTGAATTAATGATATAAAATATTTGATACTTTGTTTATTAACTTAACAAATAGAGAGGGGTCTCAAAAAAGTTCATGGGAAATATTTACTACGAAAAAGCTATATATGACTTAAAATTTTTTTTCAGCTTATCTCTTATGTTCATTTTCCTATGAAGTTTTGGAAGTACCTGAATATGTACTGAGTATCTTTTATGTCCCAAGCTACAGATGCCAGGATATATCCCTGAGCAAAGTTGTCCAGGTGCCGGACAACAAAGAAGTGAATAAAATGGGATGATTTCAACTCTCAAGTGCGGTTAGGACTCCAGCCCAGTGAGGAGCCCTCCGCATGTTAAATATACCTGGCTCCCGCCATCGGATCAGTGCGGTGCGCAGGCCACAGCGCGCCGGCCGCAGTGGCCATTGGAGGGTGAACCAACGGCAAAAGGAAGACCTTTCTCTCTGTCTCTCTCTCACTGTCCACTCTGCCCGTCAATATATATATATATATACTGGGTGTGTTACAGATGCTGTGCTCCCAGCGTCACTGTGTATCCACTCGTCTGGTCACTGAGTAACTTCAGCTCGGCACACTCCTGTAGGCCTGCTGCACGGGCACGGTTGTGAGTCGTGTGGGTCGTGTGGGTCATGGCTGGCTCCGGGAGGAGGAGGTGGCTATGATCTGGACCTTTGGCTTTTTTTTTTTTTTTTTTTTAGATTTTATTTATTTATTTATTTATTTGAGAGGTAGAATTGCAGAGAGACAGATAGAAAGGTCTTCCATCCGCTGGTTCACTCCCAGATGGCCGCAATAGCTAGAGCTGGGCCAATCTGAAACCAGGAGCCAGGACTTTCTTCTGGGTCTCCCATGCAGGTTCAGAGGCCCAAGCACATGGGCCATCTTCTACTGCTTTTGTAGGCCATAGCAGAGAGCTGGATTGGAAGAGGAGCAGCCGGGACTCAAACTAGCTCCCGTATGATGCCGACGCCACAGGGGCAGGCTTAGCCCACTGAAGCACAGCGCTGCCCCCTGGACCTTTAACTTTATGTGAGCACTTCAGCATATCTGAGGGTTCCTCCAACTTGTTGAGGCCCCTGTCTGTTTGGATTGCTGATATTTGAGTGTCTCTGTGGGAGCAAGGGAGGGAGAGGTGGGTGAGCAGCTGTGCACCCAGTCACCGTTCTGTGCCATCTTCTGCGTCAGCATGGCCACATCCTCCAAGTGAGGGAAGCTGCTTGCTCGCTTATGGCATTCTGTGTCTGCACGCTGCGGAACCCACCGAGGATGAAGGGTGAAGGCACGTGAGGCACTTGGGAATTTGTGTGAGGAGGTGATGTGTGATCCTAGTTCTGAGGGCAGACGGAACCAGTTGCCTGAAGCGGGTTGAGGGGTGGGACAGCATCCCTGAGGACCCCAAGTGGAAGAAGCTTTGGGGAAGCTTGGGGAACGGACAGAGGCGGCAGTGGCTAGATAGCACGTAGGAGGTCAGTCTAGAGTGCTGTGTGCAGTGGAGATGTCGAAGGGACCGCTGCTGTGTTAGTTTGGGTTTTAAGTACTACCGGAGCCCCGTCAGAGGGTTAGAGCAGGGAGCAATCTGATTTGATTGGCGTTATTAAGTTTTCATCTTGGCTGCTGTGGGGAATGGAGGGAGAATAGAAGCAGAGAGCCCAGGCTGTGGAGGAGCCCTGGTGAGGATCCAGGGTGATGTAGGGCTGGGGAGGGCAAAAGCAGCCTGGGGCTAGAACAGTATGGGCTGGGGACCATCAGGAATGAGTGATTTGCTGGACGTGAGCAGTGTTGCAGCGAGCCTGGGGCAGCTGGGTGGATGGGGTGCCACCTAGCGAGGTGGGGAAACCTGAGAGGGGAATGGGATTTGAGAGGGAGAGCAGTACTTCCCTTTGGGCGTGTTCAATTCGGGAGGCCTTTTAGACCTGCACATGTCACAGTCTGGCTGGCAGCAGGCGGTGAGGGTGGAGCTGGCCGTGGGAGTCAGGGCAGCAGACAGAGATCAGGAGGCCCCAGCAGAGAGATGGAGTTCTTCTGATAGACCCAAGGATTTGAGAGTTAGGTCAGTTCTTCCCTGTGTGCATACAGTCTCATGATTTATACATTATTATTATTTTATAATTGCATGTTGTAGGTGTTTCTTTTATTCAGATCCTTCAAGAAAATATTAGGGGGGTCTTCAAAAGGTTCATGGAAAATGCATATTATGAACAAACATTTTCTGGCTTTCCAAATTTTTTTGTGCCAAAATAAATTGATTTTTTTTTTTTTTTGACAGGACAGAGAGAGAGAGAGAGACAGAGAGAAAGGTCTTCCTTTGCCGTTGGTTCACCCTCCAATGGCCGCCGCGGTTGGCGCGCTGCGGCCAGCACACTGCGCTCATCCGATGGCAGGAGCCAGGTGCCAGGTGCTTTTCCTGGTCTCCCATGGGGTGCAGGGCCCAAGCACTTGGGCCACCCTCCACTGCACTCCCGGGCCACAGCAGAGAGCTGGCCTGGAAGAGGGGCAACCGGGACAGAATCCGGCGCCCTGACCGGGACTAGAACCTGGTGTGCCGGCTCCGCAAGGCGGAGGATTAGCCTGTTGAGCCACAGTGCCGGCCAATAAATTGATCTTTTAATTCCATTTTCCACAAAGTTTTGAAGTACCCTCGTGTATCTAACAGAGAAGACAGATCTTTCGATCAGAATTAAGTCAGGAATACAAACAGGGTGCATCTAGGAATTAAGTAAATTATGGTGTGCTCTGGGGGAGGTGGAACATAGGGTGATGGCACACAGCACAGGCACGGGCCCATTCAGGAGTCAGGGTGGGTAGGGGCCCTGGGTGAAGAGGGAATAGTTAGTGGCAGGTAGGCTGGCAATTTGTGTTGGACTCACAGTGTGCAAAACCTTTCTTGGCACTGGCAAATTCTGTGGAAGATACTCAAGGATTCCTTGGCAAGGTTGTCTAGCGCTGAAGTATTACAGTGCTCTTGTGGGTTGGCTGTATTATTTCATTGCTACTTGTTTCACACAGGTTAATTTGTTAGTGGGAATTTCCACTGCTCTGTGCTTAGTTTTACTTTGGTGCAGTAAATTGACAGTTTGCATGACTTCGTAACGGCTCATGTGTGTTATTTCAGTGAGCCAGGGATGACTTATTGCATGAAAGGCCCTTATCAAGTTACTGGAGGGAAATTCAGATTCATCTGCATGCAGTTAATTTTATAGAATTTGTAATTGGTATGTTCATGTACACGCACACACATACACACATGGTATTTATTAGTACTGCTAAAACAATGGATGCCATTTTCTTACAGATCAAATAGCAACACATATTTTTTCTTGAGTAATGATTGTAGAATTCCTTTTTTTAAAGATGTATTTTTATTTATTTGAAAGGCAGAATTAGAGAGAGAGAGAGAGAGAGAGAGAGAGGTCTTCTATCCGCTGGTTCACTCTCCAAATGGCCGCAACGGCCAGAGCTGAGCTAATGGGAAGCTGAGAGCCAGGAGCTTCTTCTGGGTCTCCAATGTGGGTGCAGGGGCCCAAGCACTTAGGCCATCTTCTACTGCTTTCCCAGGCCGCAGCAAAAAGCTGGATTGGAGGTAGACCAGCTGGTACTGGAACCGGCACCCATGTGGGATGCTGACACTGCAGGCTGGGCTTTAGCCTGCTGCATCACAGCACCAGCCTCTTGTAGAATTCTAAGGAAGATTATTAGTGCATTCTCCCCGAGCATTAGCTCCTTAGTCAGGACCCTGTAAATGGCACAAACAGCTTTTTTGCCAAGGAAAATGTACAAAGGTATGTTGACAGTAGACTACCACCTGGGTCCTCAGAGTTGTAAGTTTTGTCCAGGCCACCTGGGGCCTTTAGAAGAAGTAGCTGTGTAGCTATTCAGCCACAGCAGGCCTAGTTCCCTGCACCACCTTTCCATCTACCCTGGTTTTAGTGAAACTGGTGCACCAGGGACAACTCCAGGGACACATGGCATGTCCCATGGTGTCCAAACAAGCATGAGGGCTGGTCACCTGGAGCTGGAAGATAGGCAGCACCTGTGGGCCCACGTGGAAGGGGGTGTGGGTGTGGTTGGGGGGAGGTGGCTGCTGGCAGGCAGGGCGGAGGGGGAGAATGCGGGTGGTACCTTGACTGGCACAGTTGTTTCCTGGGGTGCAAACCGGTTCCTTCTCACAGCTTATATCAAAAGCTGACTCCCGCAGGAACCTTCTATCTGGCTGTCAGTGCTCTGACCCTGACTGGCCCTGCAGTCTCCTGCACTGTCTGTGGAGGGTGGCGTCCCAGGTGTAATTCAGAACTCTCTGAGATGGAGAATCAACAAACGGGAATGCTGGTTTTTTTCTGCCTTATAAGTGAATAAAACTGGTTCCACTTTCCTTCATTCCTAAAAACAAAAACTTTCAGAATTCTGATAGTTGTAAGAATACATATTTTTTTTAATAAATGGAAACTTTTTCTTTTCAGATAATGTGGATGCAGGTGATCTTAAGCAGTTTTTTGAGACCAACTATTCTCAGATATATTTCATCTTCTATGAAAATTTTATAACACTGGAAAATAGTTTGAAATTAAAAGGTAAGCATTTCTACAATTTTTTTTTTTTTTTTTTTTAGTATTCAGGAAAGTTTAGACGTTGAATGTATCATGAGCCACAAATTCTACACCTTAAGCTTTCTTTCTTGTTAAGTCTTCAGCAAAGCTGTGAAATCACAGTGGGCTAGTTGACATCTGTGTTCCTCTTGAGCTTTCACTTACACAGGTGCCGGTGGAACGGAAAATGGAAGGAACCTGCAGAAGGCCTGAGTTTCAGAGGAATCACTTTAAAAAGAAAGAAAAGCAGTACGTGCACACTGTGGAAAGATCCATATTCCACTAAAGGGTTTGAAACGAAAGTGAAGTGTCTGCTTTGCCCAGACCCCAGGCCTGCTCTGCAGCAGCAGCCACTATGAAAGATATCCTGTGTCTCTTTCCATTTGGCTTAGTCATGTATGTGTTTATATATGAGGATACATCAGAGAGGTCATGGGAAAATGGAGTTTGAAGACAAGTTTATTTTGGTGCAAAAATTTGAAATCCATGTGTATAATGCTCACAGAAAATATGCGTTATCAGAAAACTGCATGGATTTAAAAAGTTTTTGCAACAAAATAGAATTATCTTTAAATTCTATTTTTCTGCAGACCTTTTGAAGTGCTCTCATTTTTCTTTAAGATTGTATTTACTTATTTGAGAGGCAGAATTATAGACAGTGATAGGGAGAGACAGAGAGAAAGGTCTTCCATCCGTTGGTTCACTCCCCAAATGGCTGCAATGGCCAGAGCTTTGCTGATCCAAAGCCAGGAGCCAGGTGCTTCCTCCTGGTCTCCCATGTGGGTGCAGGGGCCCAAGGACTTGGGCCATCCTCCACTGCTCTCCCAGGCTACATCAGAGAGCCAGATTGGAAGAGGAGCAGCTGGGACTACAACCGGCGCCCATATGGGATGCTGGTGCCACAGGCAGAGGATTAACCTACTGTGCCATGGCACCAGCCCTGAAGTGCTCTCATATATTTATGGTTAATTCCCATGAATAGAATATCCTTTGAAAATGAAGACAAAACCATATTGCATATGCTGCTCTGCATTTAGGGGCAGGATGCTGTAGTTTGTGGAGCCAGTCTGGGTTTGGGTCCTGGCCCCCGACTCTAGCTCTGAGTTGGCTCCCTCCTGTCAGCATTAAACAGTTAACAGGAGTCCTAGGATTTTGCGACATTTTGGCACAGAGCATGTGATCAGTAAGCCTCTGCTGCTGTCACCATCTTCTTTTGTTTTCTGTGTCATCTGCTTGAGAAATCGTTCCCTGTTAGTACGTATATTTCTTCTTCAGTTTTAAGCAATCACATAGTACTGCATAGGATGGAAATGTCATAGGTCTGAAGAGTTGACTTCTGAATGCCTGGGCCAGGGTCACAGAGCTTTCAGGCTGGAGGGGCTCAAGAGACTGTTGTCCACAGCCCGCATTTCAGAGCTGAAAAAGGTTGCATTACTGACCTAAGGTCCTGCAGGTTACTTAATTAGTTGCACGGTCAGAATTGCCAGCATGTCTCTTGATGTTCGGTCAGAGCTCCTTCTTTTGTTCCAGTGTTTCTCAAGCTGTGGTTCTAGAAGCAGCAGCGTGGCTGTCACTGGTGAACTCATGAAGCTTCCTGATTGAGAAACTCTCTGGATGGAAGTCAGCAATCTGTGTCTTAGCAAACCCTCCAGAGGATACAGTATGCCCTTGTGTTTGAGAATCGTGGTTCTAGTTCATGGTGCCCCCCCTTAAAAATAATACTGATTCTAGATCAACAGACAGACGTTGAAACACCATCTCTGTAGCCAGCCCCCTGTGTTGCTCACCTACACAGGAGAGGGTCAGTACTTTAGCCAAGTGCTAGTGTCCTGAACCATGCTCCAGTGCTGGTGCTTCTCAGGGCCTTTAGCTCAGGTGGCTCTGTCTCTCTTCTGCTCAACCCTTCATTTGTTCACCCATTCAGTATGTGAATGATAAGTGTGCAAGGCACTCGATTACGTTTCTATGAAGAATCCAGAAATATATCAGATATATATGTGAACATGCTTTACAGGGAAGGGAGCAGGTCTGTGGCCTGGCCTGAGAATCAGCAGTAAGTTTGAAAATCAGATGTGCTGTGGGAGAGATACAGACACCATTTTGTGGTTGATGGGAGGGAGAAGTGGCTTCCTGTTGAGTGATGAGTGACGCACTGGGGAAGAGGTGGCTTTGTGGAGAGACACTGAAAGAGATGTGGGACTTCAAATGATAGAGAACAGCACTGTAGATGGAGGATAGAACCTAAGCCAAGGCCGGGAGGCTGTTCGTAGGACATGTGTGGGAAATACATTTCTTTTCCTTACAGCGTAAGGGAGGTTAAAGAGCTTTGTAGGAAATGAGATTATGCTGCAAGGAGCTTTGAATTCTAGACTAAGGAGTTTGAACTTCAGGATGGGAGCACTTGAAATTATTTGCTACTAAGTCATATATCTTACAAAAGGTAGGAAGGCCAATGAGGAGACCTGAGCTGTCCATATGAGAGCTGCTTGCCCATGAGACAGGAGAGCTGGTGATGCCTGATCTGGGGAGGTGATAGTTAAGGGCACAGAAAGTTCTGTGTCTCAGTGGGTGCACCGTTCATGAGAATTGAATTTAAGGGAAAGAGAGAAGTCAAAGATGCTTCTAGGATGTTGAGTCTAATTTGTGAAGTGCCATTGCAGCAGTTGGAACCCTGCAGGGCAGCCAGGTTTGGGAAGTAAGAGGCTCTCTGTGGTACACCCAGGTGCAGGTGTTAGCTGGGCAGTAAAAATAGAAGGGACTGGAGCTTGAGAGGAGAGAGGTGAAATCACACTATTACCAAAGGGGGAGGTTTTATATATATTTATGTATACACACACACACAGATATAGGAACATGTACATGTATATATTAATGTTAGCCATCGCAAAACACAACGAACACCGGAGTAAGGGAAAGGGTTTAGTGGGGAACACCCTACAGACTGGAGTGAAGGGGCGGCGAAGGAAAAAGAGAGAGAAAGTATAAGAGAGAGAGAGAGAGAGAGAGAGGAGATAGTGAGGAGAGAAGATAGAGCAGAGAAGAGAGAAGAGAGGAGAGCAGAGAGAGTGCAGGAGAGAAGGGCCAAGGGAGCACGTGTTCAGGAAAGCTTTTAAAACTTTGCCTGAGGGCGGGCAGGGAAGCAGGAGCAGTGAATCCCATTAGGGAGAGAGAGAGAGAGAGAGATCTCTTCCATTTGCTGGTTCACCCCCAAATGCCCACAGTAGCACGAGCTGACTTAGGCTGACGCCAGGAGCTAGGAGTTCCATCCTGATCTCCCATGTGGGTGGCAAGCAGCCAAGTACTTGGGCCATCATTTTTTGCCTTCTAGATGTGTTAGCAGGAAGCTGGATCTGAAGTGGAGTGGGATGCAATCCCAGGCACTCTCATATGGGATGTGGGCTGAACCACAACAGCTGTCCCAGAAAGTATATTAAAGAAAGAAAGTGATGGTCAGAACATGGGGCTAATTCCTTCCTTTACTGGGCAGAGAAAGAGGAAAGAGATGCAGTAGTAGAAGGGGTGCCAGGAAGTGTTTTTGTTATAGATGCCCAGGGCAGTGAGAGTTCAAGATCAAGTCATGAAAGACCAGCATTGCCTGATGATAGAGGAAGGGAAGGAGCTGCGAGACCAGAAAGTGAGAGCTCTGGGAAAGTTCTAGATAAGAGAGGTCAGAAGCCAGACAGTGGGCCCATGGGCCCACGAAGGCCAGCAGTGAGAGCACCCTTTTAGAGAGCTCCGTGTGATGACAGAGGGTCTGTCTCCAGCTGAGCACTGGCCAACCTAGGAGAGGATCAGCCAGACGGGGTAATGACTGATGGTACAGGTGTCGCTGCTGGGTTGAGACAAGGTCAGGTGAAAAGAAGAGATACGGAAAGGAGTGTTCAAAGTGACCTCTGCAGGTAACGAGGAAAAGGGAAGAGGATTGAGTGTAGATAAGCAGACGTTTTGTGGTAGAGAGGAAAAACAGGAGGACTTCCTGTTGAATGCTGTGATTGCTCCTATAAAACAGAGACAGATGTCAAGCAGGGAGGGAAGTGGTTTGGGTGAGGTGCTGTGGAGGGCTCTGGCATAGAGCAGATGGTTTGGAGTCTCATGGAATGTTCCAGGCTGTAGCAGGCCACCAAGCCATGCATGGGCTTCTACCCAGGGTGCTAATGCATTATTTTCTTTAATGGATTGCTCAGTTTCCACCTGTGACTTACAACTTGGAATAAATTTTGAACTTAATTTTTTTTTTTTTGCTAACGTGATAGATATTTAAAAGAAGAAACAATTCCATATTTATCTGGCATCCTAGCCTTGCTCCAGTTCATTTACTTTTCACAGGTGTGTGGAGGAGAAAAGCGTGGTATTGTGTGCAATCCAGATAACAAAGAAAAAACTGAAGCTCCAGATCTTAACAGAAAGCCCTCTTTTGCCTGTTTTCTCTTTCTGCCAGCTTCCCTCTTTAACCTCTTCCTCCGTCAGTCCTTTTTAAAAAATGAGGCCCCGCCCAAGGCTGTATCAGTTAGCTTGTGCTGCCTAACAGACCTCCCCAAAACCAAATGCCTTAAAACAACCATTTAGCTTAGGATTTTCTGGGTCTGCAGGCAGCTCTGGTTTAGACTGGCTCATGCCCCTGTGGTCAGCTGGTGGTAAATGCTCTCCTTCACGTGTCTTGTGGTCGTCAAGCTGTGGACTTCAAAACCTTATCCCTCCTCTGTGTGGTCTCTCGTTCTCCATCTAGCAGGCTTGTTCTCCACCCGCTGCTCCAAGTCCCAGGCAGCAAGTGTGGAAGGCTTTTCAAGCTTGTGCTCGCCTCACATTTGCTAATGTCACCTGGCCATAGTAAGACTGAAGCCATCCCAGAGTCAAAGGATAGAGATATAGACGTATTTTGGTGAGAGAGCGAAGAACTGATCATTTTATTACAAAGTCTTGGCTTTAGCCTGGCCTAGCCCTGGCTATTGTGATCATTTGAGGGAATGTACCAGTGGATGGAAGCTCACTTTCTCCCTGTCCCCTGCCTCCCCTCCCTTCACTCTTTCAAATAAATAAGTCATGGGGCCAACTTTGTGGTGCAGTGGGGTGCCACCAGTTGCAACACTAGCATCCCATATCAAAGTACTATTTTTTTTTTTTTTTTTTTGGCTTCTATACCGCATGTGGATCATCCGGAAGAAGCTTCTGGCTCTTGGCTTCTGCGTGGTCCAGCCCAGGCCATTGTGAAGTGAGTCAGTTTATGGAAGATCTCTTTTCTGTTTCCCCTCTATCTCTGTCGCTCTGCCTTTCAAATAAATAAATAAATGAATAAATCTTTTTTTAAATTGTAATGAAGAGCCTATAAAAATGGAGTGAGATTTTTTAAAAATATTCTTGCTTTTAGTATAGTTTAGGGAAGAAAATATTCCTCCTAAAAAGAGTAAAAGAAAGCACTTCTTAGGAAGAATGAAATAATTCTGGGATACCTTCAGCCTTCCAGATATATTCAGGCTAACTCCTTGGAATTGCAGGCTCCCTCTTCAAAATACACCTATCAACTTCTCCTTGTCTACACCAGTAACCCTGGAATATTGCAGTAGTCTCAGAAATGGTCTCCCTGCTTCCACACCCAAGAGCAGCTGCAGCTGTGCTTCAAAAATATGAGCCAAATCTTACTTCTCTTGCTCCAACCTCTCACATGGCCTTTCATTCCCAGAGTTCTAAACAGTGGCTGCCTTCCTTTCCCACCTTCTCTTCAACTGCAGCTGCTACACTGTCCCTCACCCCCTGGTCAATGGCCCCAGCCTTCAGGGCCTCTGGGTGTTTCCTCCAGGTCAAGTATGTCAGCCCCAGGGCTCTGCCTGGAACCTGTCATGCCCAAATTTCCACATGACTTGCTTTCTTTCCTGTTAGATCTCTGCTCAGATGTTAGCTTATCAGCAAGGTGTTCCCTGAAGTCCTTGTCAAAACTGTGCACCACCCTTTTTTAGCTCTTCCCCATCTGCCCTCACTCTTGGTTTTTATTGCTTATTTGTAGAATACCTCCTCCTGCCAGAATATAAACTTCTTCGGGGCAGGGCTTGTAGTTGGTTTTGTTCACTGCTGTGTCCTTAGGACCTGACTTAGACACATTCTTCAGTGCTTCTCGATGAAGGAGTGAATCTGCTTCAGAGCAATGGCAATTCATGTGGCTCAGGGGCCTGAAACTTACAGCTCACTGCCTGACTTTATAAATAAGGTTTTTCGTTTATTTATTTTTGAAGATTTATTTATTTCTTTATTTGAATGCAAAGTGATGGGGGATGGGAGGAGGGAAGAAGAGAGAGATCATCCAGCCACTAGTTCCCTCCCTAAATAGCTACAATGGCTGGGGCTGGTCCAGGCTGAAGCCAGGAGCCAGGACCTCCATCCAGATCTCCCACATGGGTGCAGGGACCCAAGCATTTGGGTCATCTTCCACTGCCTTCCCCGGGTACACAAGCAGGGAGCTGGATTGGAAGTGGAGCAGCCAGGACTCAAACTGGAGCTCTGATATGGATGCTGACATGGCAAATGGCAGCTTAACACATTGTGTGGCAATGCTGGCCCTATTTATTTATTTGAAAGGCAGAGCGAGGGGCAGGGAGAGAGGGAGGAGATATCTTTCATCTGCTGATTTCCTCCTCAAATGGCCACAATAGCTAGGGCTAGATCAGTCCAAGTCTAGGAACCAGGAGCTCCATCCAGATCTCCCAAATGGTGGCAAGGGCCCAAGCACTTTGGACCATCTTCCATTGCCTTCTCAGCCTCATTAGCAGGGAGTTATATCTTAAATGGAGCAGCCAGGACACAAACTGGCGCTCCAGTATAGGATGTGGGTGTCACATGCTGCAGCTTAACCTGCTGCACCACAGTGTCAGCCCCAGTAAAGTTTTATTGAACACAGACTTACCCATTCACAAATGAATTGTATGTGACTACTTTTGTATTATAAATAGCAGATTGGAGTGGTTGCAAGAAAGGCCTGAAAATGCCTCAAATGTGTATTATGTAGTCCTTTATAGAAAAGCTATACTGACTGCTAAGTCCGCTGATGTAAACCAAGCCCTTAGCATCCTGCCTGGTACATGGAGAGTGGACTGCTGCTGCAGGTTTTTGTTTTTGTTTTTGTTTTTTTTTTTTTTTTTGACAGGCAGAGTGGACAGTGAGAAAGAGAGAGACAGAGAGAAAGGTCTTCCTTTGCCGTTGGTTCACCCTCCAATGGCCACTGCGGCCAGCGCACCGCGCTCATCCGATGGCAGGAGCCAGGTGCTTCTCCTGGTCTCCCATGGAGTGCAGGGCCCAAGCACTTGGGCCATCCTTCACTGCACTCCCGGGCACAGCAGAGAGCTGGCCTGGAAGAGGGGCAACTGGGACAGAATCCGGCTCCCCGACTGGGACTAGAACCCGGTGTGCCGGAGCTGTAAGGCGGAGGATTAGCCTGTTGAGCCACAGCGCCGGCCTGCTGCAGGTTTTGAGTTGTTATTGTTGTTGTTACCAGAAGGGAGTGGGCAGTTTCCCAAAGAGATGCTACTTGGGATGCTACAGTTACTACTTGTTCTTTGCCTCTGTCTAGGCCAAGGTACAACTCCTTGTTTTTGCTGTAACATTCTGCCATAATTTGAATTTATAGGTAAATCCTTGGGAAATGAATAGATTACCTGCCATAGTTGGTAATAATTTGGGAAACGTGGAAGGTTTGTTTAAACAGCTAGCAAGGGGCAGCTCTACAAGATGTGGGCTTAGGCAGACGGGCCCTGTTGTCCTACTGTGTGTGCTATATGGCTTCTAGGTATTTTTTGAGTTCAGTGTATTTATGTTGAGGCTTAAATGTTTTAAGATGCTTTTAAACACAATCTCTAATATCCTAAAGTTTAAACATTGTCATAATGCCTGCATATATTTTCTTATGTTCCAGGGAATAATAAATCCCAAAGGGAGGAGCTGGACTCCATCCTCTTTCTTTTTGAAGTAAGTTTTCATTAAATCTTTCAGTTTTTAAAGATGATTATTGAAAATAATGTATTTTAGGTCTTTAATTGTACTTCAAGTCAGGTAAGGATGGCTGTTGATGGACATGTATCCTCCTCCCTTCCCTTCCCTTCCCGCCTCCCTCCCCTCCCCTTCACTCCTTCCTTCCATGTTTATGAAGTTGCAAAGAATGTTGTGATTTTCTTTGTTGTTGTTGTTGTTGAAAAGTGGGGAGAATTTTTCCTAGATGTAAAATCACTAGATAGAGGAGTGTAAATATGCACATTTTAAATGGTAATAGGTGTTACTAGATTGCTCACTGTAAAGGTCATATAAGTCTTATATAAATTACCTGTGCTAACACTGAAGATAATTTATTTGTCTTTTTCAGATTTGCAAATCTGACATGCAAAACTCATTGTTTCTAATATATATTTTTCTGGCTACTAGAGAGGGGCCGTGTTCTTGTCTCTGTGTTTGGCATATATTCTTTTTAAAGTTGAAACTGTTAGGATGCAGTTTTTGCTCTATTAAGCTTAAAGTCTTTCTTGCCCAAATGTATTAGACTGGTGACCACATTTCGGATACCTGGAGAACTACACTTAGGAATGAATTTTAAGCTTTGCAAGTTAATTTTCTAGAAATGATCTTCGTTTCCTAGAAATCATTACTGGTTTGAAGGGATGTGTGCTTAGGTTAGCGTGAGAGGCTAAACCTTTATGGCTGGAAAGGAACGGCCTGATGTGCCCTCACTGCAGAGGAAGCTCTCCCTGAGTATTTGGTGAGGGTCTCTCTAGGTTTAAGAGAGAAAACAAGTATGGGAAACCTCTCGCCCAGGACGTGGCCCGTGGCGGGTACTTCATCACCTTGGCTCCCCTTTCCTCCCACCCAGGACGTGGTGCAGGCCGGCACTTCATCACCTTGGCTCCCCTTTCCTCCTACCCAGGACATGGTGCAGGCCAGCACTTCATCACCTTGACGCCCCTTTCCTAACCCCGTATTTTGTGGTTCTCATTGTGTTTCCTGTGCCCCTACCCCAGGAATGAAACCTGTGCAGAGGAATTATTGTTTAAAGGCCCAGATACTCCTGTGTATCTGCTGATCACAGTTTGTACTACTCCATTCACTTAGATTGTGTTAGTTATATAATGGTTGATGCATTTGCCAAAGTATCTAATGTTCACGGTGGTTATGAAACAGGATGATAAAGCCCGCACTCCTGACGTTTTCCCCTGCCCATTTGAAGAACTAGAATTTACTTAGGTGCTGTTCTTTGATGCCATCCTTTCTTACCCCTGGGGGCCAGTCACTCTACTGTGTTCTTATCATTCTCTTTGTAAAAAACAGTGGTTTTGCCATTTGCATGTGTATCATTAAATAATTCATTATGTAGTTTTATGTGGTTTCCAGTGTAACAGAAATGATCTCATATAGTAATAGTCATCTGTGACTTGCTTTTATACTCAGTGTTCCTAAGATTCATCCATTTTTTAAAAAGATTTTTATTGATTTATTTGAAAGTCAGGGTTACCAAGAGAGAAAGGAGAGACAGCGAGAGATTTCCATCTGCTGGAGATTTCCATCTGCTGGTTCACTCCCTAAATGGCTATAGTGGCCAGAGCTGGGCCAGGCTGAAGTCAAGAGCCAGGAACTTCTTCTGGTCTTTCATGTGGGTGCAGCAGGGGCCCAAGCACTTGGACCATCTTCCGCTGCTTTCCTAGGCCATAGCAGGGAGCTGGACTGGAAGTGGAGCAGCTGGGACTCTAACTGGCGCCCATATGGAATGCTGGTGCTGCAGGCGGCGGCTCCCAACCATGTTTTTAAATTTAGCTCTAATGTTTTCACTCCCACTGCTGGATTAAATGAATATAATTATTTATTTAGTTCCTACATTTTGTTTATAGGTTTTTTTTCTTTTTTTGGTTTATTTGCTTGGTAATGTCAGATTGTTTATGAATAATGAGTGGACAGGCTTACTAGTCAGTCTGTTCTTGTCTTACTACTCTTTCTCAGCCCTCCAGTACATTGTAAATAAAAGGAATAAAACTGGCCATTCTGTTACTCATCAAAATAGAGCTTTGTTAATATATCACCATTAAGAATGTCTTTATAAAATTTTTGCAAGTAGTCTATCAAATTAAATTAAAGATGTTGCTATTCCCAGTTTGGTAAGATTTACAAAAAAAAAGTCATATATGAATTTTGAAGTTTTCAAATTTTTTTCTGCAGTGATTGGGATCATCTTATGAGTGTTAAGCTAGTGAATTACAATTCTAGATTTATCGATAGGCAAATATTTTGTTTACAGTTTTGAATTTATGATTTTGGATTCACAACTGAGGGAGTTTGGCTAAAATTTCCACTCGTAGTATTTTTAAAAATTATATATTTGCAAGGCAGAGTTACAGTGAGACAGAGAGAGACAGAGAGAGAGAGAGACAGACAGACAGACCGACCAAGAGAGAACTCCTATCTGCTGGCTCACTCCTAAATGCCTGCAATAGCCAGTGCTGGGCCAGTCTGAAGCCAGGAGCTGGGAACTCCATCTGGATCTCCCATGTGGGTGATAGGGCCCCAACTACTTGAGGCATCACTGCCTGGGGTGCACATTAATAAGACACTGGAATCAGGAGCAGAGTTAGGACTTGATCCTAGGCACTCAGATATGGGCTATCCGTCTTAATGAGCTTTTTAAAAATCACTAGGCCAAATACCTACCCCTCATATTATTTATGATTGGTCCCATTACATAAAGGTTGTAGAACGTATTTTCAAGTGTTTCTCCTTTTCTGTTACATAAAACAGTTTCTCTAAGATTGGAATGATCTATTGCTGGACTATTGTTAAGTCTTTCCTATTAAAAAAGAAAAAGGCTGAAACGGGTTTTGGTTTTTTTTTTTTTTTTTTTTGGTCTATAGGAAGATTTTTTTTTTTTTTTTTTGACAGGCAGAGTGGACAATGAGAGAGAGAGAGACAGAGAGAAAGGTGTTCCTTTGCCATTGGTTCACCCTCCAATGGCCGCCACAGCCAGTGCACTGCGCTGATCCGAAGCCAGAAGCCAGGTGCTTCTCCTGGTCTCCCATGGGGTGCAGGGCCCAAGGACTTGGGCCATCCTCCACTGCACTCCCGGGCCACAGCAGAGGGCTGGCCTGGAAGAGGGGCAACCGGGACAGAATCCGGCGCCCCGACCGGGACTAGAACCCGGTGTGCCGGCTCCGCAAGGCGGAGGATTAGCCTATTGAGCCACGGCGCCGGCCCAAAGTTTGTTTTTTTAAAGATTTATTTATTTGAAAGACATAATGACATAGAGCTAGACAAAGCACGATCTCCATCTGTTGGTTGACCTTCCAGATGAGGACAGCAGCTGCATGTGGGCCAGGCCAAGGCCAGGAGCCAGGACCTCCATCCAGATCTCCACATCAGTGGCTCATCACCTGAAAGAGAGAGAAAGAGAAAGAGATGGAGATAGACAGTGATCTCTCATCTACTGGTTTGCTCCCCATTTGCCTGCTATAGCCAGGGCTGGGCCAATCTGAAGCCAGGAGCCAGGTACTCATTCTGGGACTGTGGCAATGTGGCATAGTGATTTGCCACCACTATGTGGGTGGCAATGACCCAAATACTTGAGTCATCACCTGCTGTCTCCCAGGGTGCGCATTAGTGGAAAGCTGGAATCTGTAGTGAAGCTGAGACTTGAACCCAGGCACTTGTCTGTTATGGGATGTGGGAGTCCCAAGTGGCGTCTTAATGGTTGCACTAAATGTCTGTTCCTTGTATATCTTTATGGGACACAGTTCAATATTTCAGCACATGCATACAGAGTAAACAGAACGCATCAGGCCGTTGGCATTCCCGCCTCCCCGCCCTTCGTCCTGTTGTCAGCCTCCCAGCTCCTCTCCTCCGGTTCTTTATAGAGTGTATAATATATTCTTGTGGTCTGTAGTCACTGCACTGTCTGTGGATTGCTAGAATCCATTAGATCTGTCTGTGCTTTGACTTTGAGACCTGTGTCAATTGGACACAAATTTAATACTGGTCTCTTTTAGAGGGCTTGTATTTGCTTTTTCTAGGAGTCTGGGAATTGTCCTACTGGGTTCACTTTAGCTCCGTTTGAGGACCTGGCATATTAATGAAATTTCAGGTTCAGTCCTCCAAAGTCACCACGCAGAGGTCTAGGGACTGGAAAGAACAGACATCTGTAGTTGTAGTGCTGGTATTAGCATTCGATCCCTGGCACCCTGGCGCTGCTCATGGGTCAGATTTTGTCTCACGTCTGCCTCCTTCCCTCTTCACTGCTTCTTCGTCCCCTACTGTGTTTTACACCTCTAGTTAGTTTCTGTATGTGCTCCAAAGCCCAGTAGTGCTTTCTTTTCTTTAAAGTGCTTTCTTTTCTTTAAAGGTTTATTTATTTGAAAGGCAGAGTTACAGAGAGGCAGACGCAGAGGCAGAGAGAGAGAGGGAGGGAGGGAGGGAGGAAGAGAGGGAGAGAGAGGTTTTCCATCCACTGGTTCACTCCCCAAATGGCTGAAATGGCCGGAGTTGGGCCAATCTGAAGCCAGGAGCCAGGAGCTTCTTCTGGGTCTCCCATGTGGATGCAGAGACCCAAGCACTTGGGCCATCTTCTGCTTTCCCAGGCTGCAGCAGAGAGCTGGATTGGAGGTAGACCATCTGGTACTGGAACCGGCACCCATATGTGAAGCCAGCACTGCAAACGGCTGCTTTACCCGCTGTTTTCAAGAATTACATTTGTTATGGTTGATCTTAGGACTCGTTCTGTAGCAGGAAAGCCCTTCAGAGACCCTAGTCCTGTGCCTTCCACTGAGGAAATTTTAATACCTTCCCTTCGTGCCTAGAAATTCTAGACTGAGGGGGGTGTTAATACTGATACATTACCATTTGCAGGGGATTAGTCGCCTACATAGTAGAACAAATATATATTATTGAAAGCTTCATGAAACTTTCATTTTGCATAGTGAATATGAATGGATAATGAGCTTGCATCACTTTTGTTTATGCCGCATTCTCACTCTGTCTCTGGCTTTAGAAGGTAGGTTGTAATTTCTGTGGTTCGTCCTAAGTACTGAGTGACTGCATTGCTGCGTTCTACGTGAGTGCCGTGTAAAGAGATGCTTTATGAGGATTTCGAGGCGAGTACTTACGCATGTGTAAATAATTGGGAAAGGCTTCCTTTAGGAGAGGTGGAATTATGAAGATGTGTGAAATCACAAAGTGGATCCTGCGTAGGGATACTTTATAAATAAGGAATGGAGTAGAAGAAAGAAAGGAGGCAAGATACTTAAGGCATGAAAGAAGAGAATATAAAGAGAGCTGGGCTGTGGGCTGGGTGGCCCCAAGTCCACCGTGATGTATGTTATCCTCTTTTGTGGTGCATGTTATCCTCTTTTTAGTAGAGAAATGGAATAGTTGGAGTTAAAGTTTCTAGAATTGGTTAGCAAAATATTTCCTTACCTGTCCACATTTCAATTAAAAACACACTGAAAAGAAGTTTAAGTTCAAAATAGACGTGTGTTCTAGTATCGAAATGCTTCACATTTGTTTCTGTGTGTGTGTGTGTGTGTGTGTGTTTTGTTTCTGTTTCTCAAACATCAGAATTTGAAATAGCAGGGAAAGAGGACATTTGATTTATATATTTCTTTCTTTTTTTTTTTTTCCTTTTTTGACAGGCAGAGTGGACAGTGAGAAAGAGAGACAGAGAGAAAGGTCTTCCTTTGCCGTTGGTTCACCCTCCAATGGCCGCCGCAGTCAGTGCGCTGCGGCCGGCGCACCACGCTCATCCGATGGCAGGAGCCAGGTGCCAGGTGCTTTTCCTGGTCTCCCATGGGGTGCAGGGCCCAAGCACTTGGGCCATCCTCTACTGCACTCCCGGGCCACAGCAGAGGGCTGCCCTGGAAGAGGGGCAACCGGGACAGAATCTGGCGCCCCGACCGGGACTAGAACCCGGTGTGCCGGCGCCGCAAGGTGGAGGATTAGCCTGTTGAGCCACGGCGCTGGCCAACTTTGCTTTTCTAATAACAGCAAATAGATGTGCTTTTTTATGATTTAATTTTTTATTTGAAAGGCTGAGTTACAGAGAGACAGAGGCGGGGTGGGGTGGTTCTTGCATCCACTGGTTCACTCTCCAAATGGCCACAAAGGCCAGAGCTGGGCTGATCCAAAGCCAGGAGCTTCCTCTGGGTCTCCCATGTGAGTACTGGGGCCCACAGACTTGGGTCATGTTCTTTCCCAGGCTGTAGCAGAGAGCTAAATCAGAAGTGTAGCAGCCGGGACTCGATATGGGATTCCAGCACTGCAGGTGGCAGCTTTACCCGTTACACCACAGCGCCGACCCCAAAAACAAGTAAATGTTTTTTAAAAATTGTTTTAAAATAGAAGCCAGGGATGTGCATCTGGTCTTGTTAGTCACTGACCATCCGCTCAATTTTTTTTAAAAGATTTATTTATTTATTCAAAAGTCAGATTTACACAGAGAGAGGAGAGAAAGAGAGAGAAGTCTTCCACCTGCTGTCACTCCCCAATTAGCCACAACAGCCAGAGCTGTGCTGATCTGAAGCCAGGAGCTTCTTCCAGGTCTCCCATGTGGGTGCTGGGCCCCAAGGACTTGAGCCATCTTCTACTGCTTTCCCAGACCATAGCAGAGAGCTGGCCTGGAAGAGGGGCAACCGGGACAGAATCCGGCGCCCCAACCGGGACTAGAACCCGGTGTGCCGGCGCCGCAAGGCGGAGGATTAGCCTGTTGAGCCACAGCACCGGCCTTGATTTATATATTTCTTACTCTAAGTTTTATCCAAATTACCCTGCCATATTAAGCATTTTTATGTCACCATTATCCTTCCTAGAGGCCCGAATGAGTGCTCTGTATTCCGCCGGGGGGGGGGGGGGGGGCCCAAGCTGGTCTACTGCTCCGCATCCTCTCCCTTACCCAGTGTGGTCCCTGTAACATTTCCGTGTTGCTACTGTACCTCATGGAAGCGCCCTGCCAGGCTCAAGCTGCTTTGCCTCTTGACCTTTTTTGGCATCGTTTTACTTCTGCCCCTTGGTGTATGCAATTCGCTTTCCAGGGACTTGCCCTTTGCTCTTCAGACCCATTACTTCTGTCACCTCCAGCTAGAAGCTCATTTTCTCCTATGAACTCATGATAATGCCGCATACTGCATGTGCTACCATGTGATGATAGCTGCATGTTCTTAGTTAGTCCCCAGGGTGGCTAGGTCTAAAGACTACCTTTTTCTTTTCCTTTTTAAAGATTTTAGTATTTATTTAAAAGGCAGGGTGACAGAAAGGGAAAGACAGAAAGCGAGATCTTGTATCCATTGATCTTCTATCACTCGCCAAATGCCTGCAGTAGCCAGGGCTGGGCCAGGCTGAAGCTAGGAGACAGGAACTCCATCCAGGTCTCCCACATGCATGACAGGAATCCAAGGACTTGGGCCATCTCCTGCCTTCCCAGGTGCAACAGTAGGACTTGGACTAGAAACAGGAAGCAGCCAGGACTCGGAGTGGCACTGTGACATGGGATGTGGGCATCCCAACCTGGCGGCTTCGCCCACTGTGCCACAACATCTGTCCCATCTTTGCCTTTAACTAGAGGATACGGTTCCTGAGACCAGCAGCTGTTACTCACAATCCTTTGTACCCCTACGGTGACTTATATGTTAGTGTTTATTGCTGGATGAAAGTCTCTTAACTTCTCCACTTGTCTCCCACAGAATTATTTTTATTGCCTTAGTGTTAAAAACACTTTGTTTTCTTACCTGAAGCTGGATAAAAGCTATTGGAAAAAGGTATCAGAAGAACTGTCTAGATTGCGATCAGACTTTCACACTAACAAGCTTGATGGAGGCACTTAGCCTTTCTTAACCTTGGCTTCCATGGCTGTAAAGTGAGAGTGTGGACAAGCCGACGTCTGGCGTCTCTGCCACATCTGTAAACCTAAGATCCTACAGATGCAGCCTTGTTCTCCGAACAAGAACTTCATGGGGCGGGGCATGTGTGTGTGTGTGTGTGTAGTCTTTTTGGCATGAAATTTAGTTGTATGTTTTCATAAAGGTTTTTTTTTTTAAATATTTTTATTTGAAAGTCATAGTTACAGAGAGAAGAGAAGGAGAGGCAGAGAGAGAGACAGAGAGAGGTCTTTCATCCACTGGTTCACTCCTCAGATGGCTGCAATGCCCAGAGCTGTGCTGATCTGAAGTGAGGAGCCAGGAGCTTCTTCCTGGTCTCCCATGCAGGTGCAGGGGCCCACAGACTTGGGCCATCTTCCACTGCTTTCCCAGGCTATAGTAGAGAGTTGGATTGGAAGTAGAGCAGCCAGGACTCAAAGCAGCGCCCATATGAGAAGCCGGCACCGCAGGTGGCGGCTTTACCCACCACACCACAGCGCCGGCCTCCTTTCATTGAGTTTTAAATATTAAATTGTGTCAACGCTGATTAACCTTTGAATTTTCAATTATCTCAGTTGCTTCATTTCTAGAGCAGTGCTGTCCAGTACAACTTTTACCAGTGGTTGGAGCGCTCGTTAACTACACTGTCCAATTGGATAATCACTGCCTATTGGGGGTGGAGTGGGGGTGGGGGGATTAAGTGCTTGCAAAGAAGCTGGTATACTTGAAGCATTTAATTGCAAGTCATTTTGGTTGATTTAAACATCAATAGCCTCATGGGGCCAGTGGCTCCCATGTTAGGGTAGCTCTGAGCCCTCCAGGAGGGGCTTTATTCAAGTTACCTCAAAGACTGTTCCTCTATGTGGAACACTTGGTGAGGTCCTCAGCGTGTGGCCCACCTGTGTTTTTCTAGGACCGGGCACTTAAGAGCCCTACTGGAATGGTTTCTCTGGGCTTCTTCTTCTTCTTCTTTTTTTTTGACAGGCATAGTGGACAGTGAGAGAGAAAGGTCTTCCTTTTCCGTTGGTTCGCTCACCAATGGCCACTGCGGCCGGCATAATGCGGCTGGTGCACCGCGCTGATCCGAAGCCAGGAGCCAGGTGCTTCTCCTGGTCTCCCATGTGGGTGCAGGGCCCAAGGACTTGGGCCATTCTCTGCTGCAGTCCCGGGCCACAGCAGAGAGCTGGAGTGGAAGAGGAGCAACTGGGACAGAATCCGGCGCCCTGACCAGGACTGGAATCTGGGGTGCCGGCGTCACAGGTGGAGGATTAGCCTAGTGGGCCGCGGCGCCGGCCATCTCTGGGCTTCTTGTTATTACCAAAATGCCCTTGGCTGAGGGCTGGGAGCGTTTTCCTCCATGGGTGGAGGAAACAGCCCTCTAAAGTGGCCTTTTGCACACACCAAAGGGAAGAGCAATGCTCAATTGTATTCTACCAGTTTCATGCTTGTTTGGAGATGGAAATAATTACCAGATATTTAGTACTTCACCCTCTACCTTTTGCCACCCACCTGCATACAAGATAAAGAAAACAGCTGTGGTGTCATTCCAAGACAAACCGCTGTGTCTCTGTGTCCCGCCTCTCTTGGGAACAGGTGCTGCTTTGGGAAACGCCTCTTACAGGGCGTACAGAGGAAGGGAAGCAATAGCATGGCCCCTAGCGTATGTTTTCCCTTTACTATTGAATACGCCAGTTGGATTGTTTGAGATTTTTCTCCAGGCCCCCTACTTGCTGACTCCCACTCCTCCCTGCAGTGTGGTGGCGATGCTGGGTGGAGTGACAGGCCTCTCTGCACAGTCTTGCTGGGTAGAGTTAGGGGTGGGAGTCATAATTTGACCACTGGTGACTCTAGAGCTGTCGTGGAATCTGTGTCTTACTTTAGTGGAATTTAACATTGCCTGTCTTCTTCATTGCTCCAAGTCAGACAATAAAGGTAGTGGCGGTAGCCTCTAATTCTTTTCCTCGACATATGTGAAAAGGACTTTTCACATACCGGGTTCTAGTCCTGGTCGGGGCGCCAGATTCTGTCCCGGTTGCTCCTCTTCTGCTGTGGCCCAGAGTGCAGTGGAGGATGGTCCAAGTCCTTGGGCCCTGCACCCTCATGGGAGACCGGGAGGAGGCACCTGGCTCCTGGCTTCAGATCGGCACAGCACGCCAGCTGCAACACACAGGCTGTAGCTGCCACTTGGGGGGTGAACCAATGGAAAAAGGAAGACCTTTCTCTCTGTCTCTCTCTCTCACTAACTCTGCCTGTCAAACAAAACAAAACAAAAAACAAACAAAACAAAACAAAAAACAAACAAACAAAAAGCCCGGGCTGAATGCTAGACAAGACATTCAGGCTGCGTGTCTTCAGGGATTACAGAACAGTCTCTTCCATTGGTTTCTGTGATGGTCAGTGCCTTCTCCTACAAGCGAATAATACATAGCAAGATGCTGGAATCATGTTGTCCACTTACCTGGTTTCCCCAGTCCCGGCTCTCCTTGCTTTGTCGGTCACTGCTTCCTGCAGGCTGTGCACTGTTGTGCAGTACCCTGCTCCCCACACCCAGGTGAAGGACTTCGTTTGCAAACCTCTCACACAGTTACTGCTTTTTATTTCTTTTTCTCAGAAGGACCACTTGACTATTATCGAGTAGAAGAGGGACAAGGGGAAATAAAATAAACAAGAAAAGGTGATTCTCCTCCAGTCCTTGGAATTTAAGTTCTTATTGGGGACTTCAAATATTTGGATACTTTAGTGTTTTTTTTCTTTGCAAAGAATAAATCCAATTTTGAATGCAGCTTCTAGGTCACTGTCATAATTCTGAATGATGGATTCCAGTTAGGAGAAAGCCAGTATCAGTGCAAATATCCTGGAGAATATTTCAAAATGAACCGAGTCAACCCACACATCCATTTCCCATCCCCAAAGTCATGATGAGTTCCTATTGGCCTGGAAGTGAATGCCACTGGATATCACATCAGAATATTGGGTCACATTTATGACATGAGAAGTATATGTTATAGCACACTGAAAGTATTTTAACATGATAATAGAGGTGTATGATCCTCACTTTCTCCATAATGTCAGTCATATTTTGTTTTTTTGGTGTTGAACCCTTGTTCGGGAACAACTGCAAATGACAGCATTATTGTTATGGTGTAGTATGGTCTGTCTATGTCTTTTATTTTTATTTTTTATTTTTGGACAGGCAGAGTTAGAGAGACAGAGAGAAGGTCTTCCTTTTTCCGTTGGTTCACCCCCAAAATGACTGCTACAGCCAGTGCACTGCGGCCAGTGTGCTGCGCTGATCCGAAGCCAGGAGCCAGGAGCCAGGTGCTTCCTCCTGGTCTCCCATGAGGGTGCAGGGCCCAAGGACTTGGGCCATCCTCCACTGCACTCCCGGGCCACAGCAGAGAGCTGGAGTGGAAGAGGAGCAACTGGGACAGAATCCGGCACCCCCTGTCTTATGTCTTTTGTCACATGTCTCATGTGTTCCCTATAGTCTGTACTGGATACTGGGGAAATAATAAAACCCAGGGCCTAGGTCTTTTATGTGCTTATTTAATGAAAGCTTTTTTTTTTTTTCCAAAAAATTTTATGTGAAGGGCAGAACTACATGGGATGGGATGGGGGGTATAGATAGGTAGACAGACGTATCTTCCACTCCCCAAATGGTCCACTCCCCGGAGTGGCCACAATGGCCGGGGCTGGGCCAGGTGGAAGCCAGGAGTCTGAAACTCCATCTCATTACAGTTGGTTGTTTGAATTCGAATGCAGATATTGAGTCAAGAGGAGCCATTCTCCTTGGGCCGTCTGACTTCCAGTTTAGTGTTTAAGACTGTATTCTTCCTTAGGCATTGAGACTTACTAAAGGTGAGAAACTTGGGAGTCACCCAACAGGACATACTGAATTACTCAGTTCACCTTGGGAGAAGGGAAACTGAAGATAAGGTGTTTGTGGAAGTCTGAAATTACATTCTTGTGGTTATGTTGCAGTCCAGGCGCCCTCAGCTTCCTGGCATGCTGGCCCCTCACGGTGTGTTCCCCCTGACTTGTGGGTGACTGACACCCTCAAGAGGAGCTCCTGTAGAAGGCAGCACCAGTAAACGCTCTCAAGGATCCTCTACGGGCAGATGGTAGACACTGTTGGCAGGCTAAATGCATTAGAACCATCCCAGTAGAACCCAAGCCTGTTGTATTTATTATTAGGATAGCGGAAGATGTGTAAAGTTTTTTCTCCTTTTGCGTTGACTGAAGTTAACGTAGTAACGTTGGAGGAGTTGGGTTCTTAGATACAGAGTTGTACAAGTTCTGTCACTTGTCCACTTGGCTGTGTCCTGCGCGAGCTGTTGGAGAGCGACATCTAGTGTTGGATGTGCTTGTGACACTGGGCAGGTTGGAAGGGAAGAGTCTGACCTGGAAGCACGCGTGCTGGCAATTGCTGCAGAACCCTGGGCATTGACTGAGAGAGCCTTACGGGGTGGTCAGTCCCGCGTGAACCCGCTAGTCTTGGATGACTTCTGACTGGCATTTCAGCGCTCTGTGTCAGTGTGGGAACCAAGTGTAGCATCTTGCTGGGGCTTTGTTATTTCTCTATTGGTCACTCAACTTGGCAACTCCCTGAAGTGTTTTCCAGGTTTTGTTGATTTGTTTTATAGAAAATGGCCTAGAAAAGTCCACCAACTAGTTGCACTAGTTAGAAACTTAAAGAGACTTGAGAGCTAACGCTGTTTCAGCCAGAAGCCAGAAACTTGCATGGCAGATCTGGCTGTGGCTGAGATCTCCTCTGTGCAGCCCTTGTGTGGAAAGCAAACTCCACGGGGATCAGTTGTAGTAAGTGCTCTATTCAGGGCAAAACTCACATACTGTGGGTAGAATTATATGCTACTAATTTGGGGATTTGTGAAGGTCACTGGATGTTCTCATTAAAAGTGAAGAGTCTAGTGCAATTTGATTTTCTTTAAAAAAGAGATTAGACCTTTGCATGATCTTAAGCAAACTGAGAAAATAACCTCTTACAGACTATCAAGTGCCTATGTTTCCAATTTCCCGAATATTGCACTTTGATACCTACTAAGAAGTGTTGAATATTTCATTTTAGTACTTGATTACACTGCCCTGTCTGTCTTGTTCCATGTTGGTAGTATTTTCTCCACTCCGTGGCTCTGTACCGCTCCTGGATGCTCCCTGCTGCCTGAAATCTCAGCCTCTGTGCACAGCCTCAGTGCCCTCCTGCGGGAGGGTCCTGCCAGCTGCTCTTCGGACTGTGTTCTTCTGTCCTTTCTGTCTCCCTCGTTCCCATGGCTTTTATGACACAGATCCAGCTCTGCAGCTTGGCATTCAGGGCCCTTTCTGACCTGGCCCCTGCCTCCTCCTCCTCTCCCCATCACCTGTCTTACTTCTGTGTGCACAGGCATCCCCGTGAAGGCCCGCAGGTAAGCAGCAGGGCATATTTGCCGCTGTCCAGCCTGTGTGCGATGCCCTTCTCCGCCCGGCTCACCTCTGTAGCCTCCAGGCTGCTCCCAGGCTGTTCTCCTGCAGAAGCAGGCGCTCTCTGATCTCCCTTGCTGTGCATATGTCAACACTCCCGATTTCCTTGCCTTTCCCAAAACCCTTTAGAGCTGTATCTTTTAGAGCAGGAACGATGTCTTTTATCTCTTTGTTTCTGGTTTTTTTGTGTGGTACCTGGCAAAGAACGAGAGCATTTACTGATGAGTTAAATAAGTGGTTGATTTGGAGCATATTTGCTTTATTCAGCTGTGGTACCACCAGTTTAGAACCCCATCAATACCTTAGTAGTTAGCAGTGCTTGGAGATGATTTTGGTATTAGAAATCATTTTTGCAGGGCTGGTGCTGTGGCGTAGTGGGTGAAATCTCTGCCTGCAGTGCCGGCATCCTATTTGTTGGGTGTTGGTTCGAGTCCTGGCTGCTCCACTTCCCATCCAGCTCTCTACTGTGGCTTGGGAAAGCAATAGAGGATGGCCCAAGTGCTTGGGCCCCTGCACCTGCGTGGGAGACCCAGAGGAGGCTCCTGGCTCCTGGATTCGGATTGGTGCAGCTCTGACCATTGCAGCCAATTGGGGAGTGAACCAGTGGATGACCTTTCTCTCTCTCTGTCTCCCTCCTTCTCTCTCTTTCTGTGTGTGTGTGTGTGTGTGTGTGTGTGTGTAACTCTGATTTTCAAATAAATAAATAAATCTAAAAAAAGAAATCATTTTTGTTTTTATTTATTTCTCCCTTAAAAATGCCATATTTTGACTTGTGAGTTTAAAACCTTTATTTCCTTTTTTAAAAAGGATTTATTTATTTGAAAGAGAGTTACAGAGAGATGTAGAGACAGAGAAAGAAAGAGAGGTCTTCCATCTGCTGGTTCACTCTCCAAATGGCTGCAGTGGCCAGAGCTGAGCTGATCCAAAGCCAGGAACCAGGAGCTTCTTCTGGATCTCTCATGTGGGTGCAGGGGCCTAAGGACTTGGATCATCCTCTGCTGCTTTCCCCAGCACATTAGCAGGGAGCTGGATTGAAAGTGGAGGAGCCGGGACTCAAATCGGCACCCATATGATATGCTGGCACTACTAACCTGCTACAGCACAGCACTAGCCCCCAAGTTTTATTTCTTTCTTGTGTTATAGAGAATTCAAGTTTATAGATTTACCTCTTTTTTTTTTTTAGCTTTGACCAGTTTTTGTTATATATGATTCACATTGTTATTATATTTAACTTAAAATCCTAGTTTTCTTTTTTAAGCTTGGATATTGTGCAGAAGAATATTTCAAAATCTCCCAAGTAATAGAGAAATTTTGTCATTCTTTCTATTTGAAAGCCAGTTCTGATAGACGTGGTCTTTGGTAGAAGAATCTGACTTGTTTATATATGTGCTTTTTAAATATGATAATCAATATTTAAAAAGATTTATTTATTTGAAAGGTAGAGTAAGCAGAGATGGGTTTGAGGGATGGTGGGAGAAGTCTTGAATTGCTGGTTCACTCCCCAGATGGTCACAATGGCCAGGGCTGGGCTAGGTGGAAGCCAGGAGCCTTAACCCCATCTGGGTCTCCCACGTGAGTGGCAGGGGCTCAAGAACTTAAGCCATTTCCTGCTGCTTTACCAAGTGCATTAGCGGGGCACTGGATGTGAAGTGCAGCAGCCGGGACTCCACCAGGTGCTCATATAGGATGCTGGTATTGCAGGTGCCAGCTTTAGCTGCAGTGCCACAGTGCCAGTCCAGTAACCATCATTTTTGGCTTTTAACTTCATTTGTGGGGAAGAGGTCATTGCTTTTTAACTTATACATGTGCTTTCTTTCTTTCTTTTTTTTTTTTTTTTTTTTGGACAGGCAGAGTTAGACAGTGAGACAGTGAGAGAGAGACACACACACACAGAGAAAGGTCTTCCTTCTGTTGGTTCACCCCCCAAATGGCTGCTACAGCCGGTGCGCTGCGCCTATCTGAAGCCAGGAGCCAGGTGCTTCTCCTGGTCTCCCATGGGCGCGCAGAGCCCAAGCACCCGGACCATCCTCCACTGCCTTCCTGGGCCACAGCAGAGAGCTGGACTGGAAGAGGAGCAACCTGGACAGAATCTGGCGCCCCAGCCGGGACTAGAACCTGGGGTACCAGCACTGTAGGCGGAGGATTAGCCAAGTGAGCTGCGGCGCCGGCCAGGAATTGTGGTTTCTATTTTCTTTCATTCCAATAATTATCTTTAAAGTTCAAATAAACAAAATATGATTTCAACCATTTTTCTTCTAATTGTGTGTATTAAGAATTAAGTGGCTCACTTGGTTAATCCTCCCCTTGCGGCGCCGGCATCCCATATGGGCGCCGGTTCTAGTCCCAGTTGCTCCTCTTCCAGTCCAGCTCTCTGCTGTGTCCCAGGAAGGCAGTGGAGGATGGCCCAAGTCCTTGGGCCCTGCACCTGCATGGGAGACCAGGAGGAAGCACCTGGCTCCTGGCTTCGGATCAACGCAGTGGCGGCTGTAGCTGCCATTTGGAGAGTGAACCAATGGAAGGAAGACCTTTCTCTCTGTCTCTCCCTCTCACTGTCTGAAACTCTACCTGTTGAATAAAAAAAAAAGAATAAAGCAATATTGGAAGTCTCATGCTTTTACTTTAACACTGTTTATCTTTTGTATTCTCATTTCTCAGCTATTTTAAATAGTTTATGCTCATATAATTTTATTATAATGTTCTTAGGATGTGTTTCTCTTATGATAATTATTAGGGGAATTTACTCTATTTTTTAAAAATAGGCATTGCCATACTAATTTTCTTTAAAGATTATTTATTTGAGAGACAGAGAGAGAGAGAGAGAGAGAGAGCGCGGGACAGAGAAATATCCATCTCCCATCTTCTGGCTCATTCCCAGGCCTGGGCTCACCTGGAGCCAGGAGCCAGAAACTGAAACCGGGTCTCTAACGTTGGTGGCAGGGACCCAACTACTTAAGCCATCATCTACTGCTTCCCAAAGACTTTATCTGCAGAAAATGGAATCCAGAGCTGGGAATCAAATCCAGAAACTCAGATAGGAATGAAGGAATCTTAACCGTTAGTCCGAATGCCCACCCCTACTCCATTATTTATAACCATATTAATTCCAATTATGTACATACAGCTCACTGTCACAGTGTTTATACTCCCACAGCCTTATTTTTGTACTGTTTATTTTAATTAATCTCTGTATTTGCTGCAGTGCCGAACATGTAGTATGTTGAAGGGAGATGTGTGCCTGGTGTACTTCTAACTCCAGAATACCTTTTAATTTCAAACCTTTAGTTGACTATAATTTTTGACTCATAGTGTATTGGTCAACTTTTTGTTTTGTTTTGTTTTGGTGGTTCACAGTCCAAGATCGAGTGAGCTCACAGGTTTGCATCTGGGGAGGTATGCAGATCATGTGGTGAACCAGGAAGCAGAGAGAGTAACGACTCAGGCTTTAATATGTGCTCTTGTGAGCACTGCTTTCCATCCCCAGGCCCACTTCCCAAACACCGTAACTGAATCATACCTCCACCCTCTTTGTGCCCTCAGTCCACGACCTGGGACTTGACTGCATGAATATGGAAGCCATATCCTAGTCCAACCATAGCATATGGTCTGTGTAAAAAGGATCCAAGTGTCCTCTTGAATCTCTTAAGGACATGAATCAGAAGTCTAAAAAATGACCGTATGTTTTTCACCCAATCTATTTCAGAAGGAGGAATTGCCATCCCTCTTTTTGACAGTCTCCTTTGCTGACCCGTGATTCTAGGAAGGTTCTACTTTCATGGAGACAGATATTATAAGGCAACGCCCTGCCCTGCCCCACTGTGCCCCTTTATAGATTCATCTGTGCTTTGTTTAAGTACAAATTCCTCTAAGTGTTTTATTAGTAGATAAGATCCTTTACGCTTTTCTAATCTAAACCTGCTTAATCAGGTTTTCCAATATTTTAAAATTGGTTGATTTCTGACATTTAGGAAGGAGAAATTAGGTACTTCTTTTATTTTTCCTTTAGTTTTTTTTTTGCCTTGTATTTTAAATCTAATTTTTGAAATGTTTTTACTCATCTCCTTGTTAGCCAAGAAAAGTATTGCCTCTCAAGTGATAATCTGATCAAACGTTGAGCTTTGTTGGATGTTTGGAAACACTTTTTCATTCTCAGGTATCTCTATCAAGTGCTTGCTCTCCTGGGGCTCTGTTGCCCTCATGTTAGAGTGGAAACATCTACCTAATGCATTAACATTCCCTTTTTTTTTTTTTCACGCCTCTACATGTAAACCAGAATTTGATTTCTTTTTGCCTTTTTTTTTCCCACTCTATTTGCACATGCAGTGCTTATTAGGAAACATTGTGTGCCAGGCACTGTTCCTGATGTTGGGAATACTGATAGCAAGGCCCTTCCTCTCAAAGAATCCACACTCTGCCTCGTGGTGGAGTGGGCCTTGGGCCTTTCAGGCTGGGGAGCATCCTGCTGACAGGTCTGGTTGAGTGGGCTTCTCACAAAAAGCCATGTTTGAGTTTGATCTTCAAGTCTGAAAAGGATGTGACAATGGAGCTCTTGTTTCCTTACCCCATAACAGCATGGCTAAGGAGTGTACCTAGTGTGTTGTACTGCAAGGAATGCCTAGGTAAAAAGAAGAGCATTATTGCTTTTATTTTTAAGATTATCTTCATTCAGCTGCATTTCATTTTAATTTTGAGGTTCCAAACAAATGTTGACACTCAGAGTTCAGTGAGAATGTTCTGTCTGCGTCAAAGAATTGAGTCATTTTTAGTAAGAGGTGAGTCGACAGGCCCAAGACAGTAGAAAAACAAGTTGCTTGTTTTGTAGGTCTGCCTTGAGGTGTGAATGCCACCAGGCCCTACACACATAGGTCCTTCTGAAACCAAAATAACACAGACATTCACAGGATATTTTCTTTGAATTGAACTGTCCAGTTCTCATCCCAAGTTTTCTGGACATTTATTGCTAAAAAAAATGGAGCAGCTAAGACCTGTGTTCTTTGAAACAAATTCCGCTCTCTCTCTGATCACCATTCTCTGTGTCACACAGCGGGGGTGGGGAGGGGCTGCCTCCCACTGTCTCTGCTGGCAGACAGTGCAGGTGTAGAGTCGGTCTTTGCTTCAGTAGATTCCCTTACGTGAGCTGGTATGTAATATTTTCCTCATTCTTTGCTGTCCTCCCTTTCTAAGTGGAATTGAAATCAAGCGTGAATCCACTGGGATATGTTGCAATCATCTGGTAATAATTCGGGAAAAAAAAAGATTTATCATACAAATTAAATGAAGACCAGTAGTTTTAAAGTACACCGTAGCATCTTGTATAAACTCCAGCTTACATTTCACATTATTCCTGGTCATGCAGTAGGTTCTGGAGAAAAAAGAACTATGGATAATCAGTTAAAAGAATGACAGATTCCCTGATGTGCTGATCAGTAGTAATACCTAATTTCGATTTCGAGTGTGCTATAATGGATTACCATATAGATGCAGCTGAGCAGCGAGCATTAAACAGAGCCATGTGTTTTTCAGAAAAGTAATATTTATTCACACTGTGTGGCTTTCTGGAATTTTTTTTTTATTTTACTCTCCAGTGAAACTACAAACAAGATGTCAATAGCTTATGTGGCATTCTCGGCAGTGTAGCTTAGAATATCAGCTGCAGTAGAAGAAATGCCAGATTGTAAAGGTGGACTCCATCGGGGACTTTCTGGGGCACAGGCTTAGGATATAGACATAGATGGTTGTATTGGGCTTTTTGTTGTTGCAGTTGACCTCATAGACTTTAATGTATGAAAAGAAGCCCTTGCTATATTTGGGTAGAAAAAAGAAGCATCAATGTGGGTAATGTTTTATCAGCCTTTGAATTGTTTGTAAGATTCTGTCCATTTGAGAATATTCTTAGTAGCTCAGAAGTTGGGCATGATGTTTCATATCCAACCCTTGTTGTGTTTGTTTTTGAGTTATCTTTAAAGTACATCCATTTGGTAAATCTGAAAGCTTCCACCCAGAAGTGGTGAGATGTTAGGCCTGACCTCAGAATGAGTTGGAGACTACTTTTGTGGCAGATTGACCATATCCAGGAATCTATAAAAAGTATTGTCTTGCTGTGGTCTGATTTTTCTGTTATATACTAACAAAAGGAAATTAAGTGAAGGGAACCAATATGTATTTGGGAAAAATAAAAAGCGCAGTTCAGTACCAGGTTGGTTTCCTAAGTTGAAAAGATGAAGAACAGTGGATGTGGTGGGGCTGCCGTTGTGGCATACAGGGTTAAGCCACTGCCTGCAGTGCTGGCATCCCATATGGGCACCAGTTTGAGACCCAGCTGCTCCACTTCTGATCCAGCCATCTGCTGGTGAACCAGCAGATGGAAGACCTCTGTCTCTCTCTCCTTTACTTCTCTCTCTGTGTAACTCTGACTTTCAAATAAACAAATAATCTTTAAAAAAAAAAAGAACAGTGGATGTGTCAACACATGCTCATGTAGTCCAAGGTAAGATCTGTCATGAGTCTTTAATTTTCCCAGCACCTGCTACACAACAGTTTTAAATTCAGTGGCAAGATGATCTGTGGTTCTGAATCCCCTGAAGGAGAGTGCATGAGAAGGCAGGGCATGGAATCCTTGCTGTGCCCTTTTGCAGGAAAGGGGGCAGCAGCAGCGCAGGAAGGACCCAGTGGGACCAGGCTGCCATCAAAGTGAGGGGCAGCTGGCTGATGAAAAATAATGCCAGCACACAGCCCGTGGCCCTGAAGTAGGGTGCATTTCTAGTACTTCACCTTTAATAAGAGGATAGTCTAATGAATAACTTTGAAGGTTAAGGTAGCACATATACAGATGTGCTGCTCAGGTTTCCTTTCAAGCAGGATTTTGTCACCCACAATGAGTGGTCATAGCTGATGGCTTCCAGCCTTCAGTTTCCAGCCTGGGTCACGCTTTCTCTTCATGGCCACAGCCAGTGACTAGGGGGCGGCAATATAAGGGCCGGAGCTGGCTGTGTCTGGTCTTGAGGACCCTTCTGATGCTTGCTCTAGAGCGCCCCCTAGGCTGCTAGGGGTTTGTCAGCTCTGCATCATGGTCACAGGCTCCCTGCTGTGTACACTGTGGCCTGTTCTCTTTCACAGGTGTTAACTCCTTGATAAACCATTTGTACTTCCAACTACATCGCAGTGTCTATACCCCAGCAAAGTCAGCTTGCGAAGATTATTACTAATTTATTATTAAAGATTCCAAACTAGATTCTACAGTAATTTTTCAGTAAAAGAGAAAATATGAGTTAATCATAAATTTTGAATGCTGTCATAAAATTAAAAAAATTATCTCTCTCTGTCTGTCTCTCATATATGGAGATCCTCAAACTGTGCACGTGTGTTTATTTGTGACTCTGAAGTTGCTTGTTGGGCCTGGCAAACAGCTGACAGAGACCCTTACCCTCATTCTCAGTTCCAGAGTCATTGGATTTCTTGTTCAACACCTTTGCTTGGATGTCTTCCTGTAGGCTGTGGCTAGCTCTGTGGGTTCGTCTTTGCATGTATGTCATTCTACAGCTCATGGGAAAATTTAAGTGTGTGGTCTGTTGATAAGACCGTTGTCATATGAGTTCTTATTCAGCTATTTATAAAGAGCAGATTTTTTTTTTTTAATTTGACAGGCAGAGTTAGACAGTGAGAGAGACAGAGAGAAATGTCTTCCTTCTGTTGGTTCACCCCCCAAATGGCCACAATGGCCAGAGCTTTGCCAATCCAAAGCCAGGAGCCAGGTGCTTCCTCCTGGTCTCCCATGCAGGTGCAGGGACCCGAGCACTTGGGCCATCCTCCACTGCCTTCCTGGGCCACAGCAGAGAGCTGGACTGGAAGAGGAGCAACCGGGTCTAGAACCTGGCGCCCATATGGTGCTGCAGGTGGAGGATTAACCAAGTGAGCCATGGCGCTGGCCTAGAGAGCAGATTTTTAAACTTTTTCACTCTCCTTGTAATGTAACAGAACTTAATAAAACACAGTAACCCAACTTTTACATTTAGCTCTATTTTGTGTTATTCATCTAAAATTCATGGTGGTGTATATAGCAGGGTGAAAATCTGTTTTGATCCTCTCACCTCCACTTCAAACAACCATTTGGCTCTGCATAGTTCATAGACAAGGCTCTCAGCCTGACCTTTGATGTCTGCATGACAAAGGTTGTTAGATTCCCAAGCAAGAGATAATAATGGGGCCAACCTTGTGGTACAGCCAGTTAAGCTGTGATGCTGGTGTCTTATATTGGTGCCAGTTCTAGTCCTGACTGTTCCACTTCCAATCCAGCTCCCTGCTAAGGTGCCTGGGAAAGCACTGAAAGATGGCCCAAGTACTTGGGCCTCTCCCACCCATGTGGGAGACCCAGATGGAGCGCCAGGCTTCTGACTTCAGCCTAGCCCAGCTCTGCTCATTGTGGGCATTTGAGGAGGGAATCAGTGTATGGAATCTCTCTTTGTCTCTCTCTCTCTCTGCCTCCTTCTCTCTCTCTTTAACTCTGCCCCTCAAATAATTAATATCCATTTCCCCACATTTTTCTAGCATCTCTAACTTTTTTCCAACAAAATTGTGCATCTGAATGGTCTTAAGCATTTCAGATCTTTAAAATAAATAAGGGTGCAAACAGAGCATTGAAGATTTCTCGTCTGTTCCATGCACCTTACTCTCCAGCCTCTGCTTTAATTTCTTCACAGCCCTTTCCCAACGCACTGACACCCCCAGGGCTGCGTCTTGCCTTCTTGTGGACACACAGCTTCAGCTGCTGCCTGTCTCCTGTTACCATCCAAATCCCACCCCTGCACCCCAGAGTCATATACCCAGTTGCCTGGAAGAACGTCTCCACTAAGATAATCCATTGCTAATTCAAGTTCCAGGACGTGCAGAACCAGAGCTGGCATTCCTATTCTCGTCATGTTGAAGATTGTGTGTGGATTTGAGGTCTCCTATAAAAGCACTGGCATCTGTTAAGCCACTGGAGTCATTGAGTCTTCCATGTGCTGCAGCTGCTCTACCTGCCCATCCTGACTATTTGATCTCTTAACTACGCTTTGTTTTTCCTCTTTACCCTGCAGACTTTGGTCCAGGCCATTTCGTTCCTCTTCTGTTTACAAAAGCACATTGCCCCTGCCTTACTGCCTCTCCACTTCCTTCTCAAGGAAGCTTCCCAGGAAGCCCCTGCTGAGATGAGGTGCTCTGCTCGCACCTCTGGGTACCTCCTGCACACTTCTGACAGGGGCTTTGCTCTCTCCTTTCTCTCTCTTCCCCTTACCGCTGTTTCCTCCAGCATTCTCTCCCCGCCTGCCTCCTTCTTGTACTAAGTGTGGGTACCTTTCACCTAATGAAGTTTGGGATGTGTGTTGGATCTGTGAGTTTATGTCAGCATTATCACATACTAACACAGGAAACGGGATACTCTATAGAGGCAGGGGCTTGTAACATGACAAAGATATCCCGAATAGACTTTTCTCAAAAGCAGAAATGGCCAACACCTTACTAATCTCCAGGGAAATGCAAATTAAAATCACAGTGAGATATCACCTCACACCTGTTAGAATTGCTGTTATCAAAAAGGTGAAAGATAATAATTGTTAGCTAGGGTGTAGAGAAAAGAGAAGCCGTGTGCACTGTTGGTGGGAATGTAAATTAGTACAGCCATCATAGAGAATAATATGGAGGTTCCTCAAGAAACTAAAAATGCTTGTAGAATGACCACAAGATCCAGGAATGAATCAAAACCAGTATGTTGCAGAGATATCTCCACTGTAATGCTCATGGCCGCAATGTTCACAGCAGCCAAGATATGGAAAATAGCTTAGTGCTCATCAATGGCTCAAGAGAGAAATGAAATGTATTACAGTTACACAGTGGACTACCGCTCAGCCTTAAAGAGAAGGAAGTGCTATTATTTGTGGCAACACGGATGGACCTGGAGGACATTATGCTCATATAAGCCAGGCACAGAGGGACAGATACTGCTGCATCTCAAGTACATGTGGAATCTGAAAAAGTCAAAACTTAGAGGAGTAGAGACTGCAGTGGTGGTTGCCAGAGACTGGAGAGGAGGGGAGAATGGGGAAGGGGAAGATGTTAAGCAGAAGGAATAAGTTTTCCAAATCTATTGTATTAGTGTGGTCTCCATAGATAATAAAAATGTATTTTAAATTTCATGATTACTAAGGGAATATATTTTAAATGTTCTCATTACAAAAGCTAAATATATGAAGTGGCAGTTTTGTTAATTAACTTGACGTAATTATTCCAGGAGTTATTCATATATCAAAACATCCCTTTGCATCCCATAAATAAATACAGTTATTATTTATCAATAAAATTTTAATTTCAAAATGCAAGTAGAGACAGGCATTTGGCAAGGTAGTAAACATGTTATTTGGGACTTCTGCATCCTATATGAAGTGTGCAGGTTTGAGTTCTCGCTCTACTTCTGGTTCCATCTTACTGCTAATGGGTACCAACTGCAGATGATGGTTCAAGTTCTTGGGTCCCTGCTGCTCATGTGGGAGACTTGGATTAAGTTCCTCGTTCCTGGTTTTGGTATGGCTCACTCCTGGCTGATGTAGGCTTTTGGGATTGAGCCAGCAGTTGAAATCTTGGTCTCTGTCTCATTATCAATCCAATGACATTTAAGGAAAGACAGGCTATATCTTATATTACTGTGAACATAAGGCCATAGCAAAGATCATGGTTGGTTACCTGTAAATTTCACAAATAAAAATCATTCAGAATTCACTTACTGAGTATTCACTGAGCAGCCACTGTGTGCCAGGGATCCTGTAGGTGCTGGAGGTACTTCAGGGAGCAAGAAGTGTTGGTCTCCTGGGGCTTATTATACTCTGGTGGAGGGTACGTGGTCTCAAAGCTGGTAACTAGAAAGATCCTTGCAGCTAGGGAAGACTCTGCTGAGGACAGGACAGCTCAGGGCAGAGGCACAGGGGAGTGGGAAAAGAGCCAGGCTCCTTTAGACAGAGTGCTCACAAAGGCTTCTGTGAGGAGGTAGCATTTGCAGTGAGACTTGGATGGCAAGGCGATGCACCTGTGTGGAGTGTTTGGTGGAAGAGCAGGGCGGGCTGAGAGAAAAGTCCCTACCGCCTGAAGTCACTTGGATTTAATGGAAGTCCACCTGTTGTGGTGATTCCCAGGAGGAGTTTCCACACATTCCTTTGCTGTCCAGTGGGAACAAGTGAAGTCATAATAATGCGTGTGTTAAGAAGAGAGCAAAAAAGCCCAAACTGTTCAGAGGAAGGAGGCAGTTCTTCAGCTGCCTGGAGATCTGTGAAACCAGTTAAAGCTTTATTTATTTACTTACTTACTTGAAAGGCAGAGTGAGAGAGGAAGAGACCAAGGGAGTGAGAGAGATCTTCCATCTGCTGTTTCACTCCCCAGATGGCTACCACAGCTAAGACTGGGCCAGGCTGAAGTGAGGAGCCAGGAACTCTCTCCTGATCTCCCACACGGATGGCAGGGACCCAAGTACTTGGGCCATCATGTGCTGCCTTTGCTGGCGCGTTATCAGGAAGATAGATCAGAAGCAGAGCTGGGACTTGAACTGGCTCTCCAATATAGCATACTGGTGTTGCACACTGCTACACCATAATGAACATTTTTTTAAAAGATAGATTCATGTATGTATATATGTATGTATGTGTTTGGAAGGGAGGGAAGGAGAGAGAAATTTTTTATCTACGGTTCACTCACCAAATGGCTGCAATAACCAAGTCGGGGCGAGGGTGAAGCCAGGAGGCAGGAACTCTATTCAAGGTCTCCCACATGGGTGGCAGGGGTCCAATGCCTTCCAAGGTGCATTAGCAGGGAGCTGGATTGAAAGTGGCACAATCGGGACTTGAACTGGTACTCTCACATGGTATGCCGGCATTATGAATGGTGCCTTATTCCTCTGTGTCACAGTGCTGGCCCCTAAATAAAAAAAAAATTCTAGTTTTTTAAAAAGTATTTTTATTTATTTGAAAGGCAGAGCTACAGCGAGGCAGAGAGAGAGAGAGAAAGCGAGAGAGAGGAAGAGAGAGAGAGCTTCCATCTGCTAGTTCACTCCCTAAATGACTGCTATAGCCAAAGCTGGACTGATTGAAGCCAGGAGCTTCTTCTGGCTCTCTCACATGGGTGCAGGGGCCCAGGGATTTGGGCCATCTTCTATACTTTGCCAGGCCATAGCAGAGAGCTGGATCGGAAGTGGAGCAGCCAGGACTGGAACCATTGCCCCTATGGATGCCTGCACTGCAGGTGACAGCTTTACTCCCATGCCACAGTGCTGATTTTTTAAAATATTAGACTTTTAGGCTAAAAAAAAGAATATTAGGCAGGAAAATGTATTTTGGTGAGTTCTGGATTTTCTGCATTTTTAAGAGGGTGGTTATAGATCAAGTAAAGTAATATTATTAACCAAGATTAATTTGTTCTAGAGTGAGAAAAAGAAAAGTCATTTTCCTTGGTTTTGGGGAGTGAGGTGAGGGGAGCTATTTTCACTTGCTAAATACTCCTGTCTGTCACAAAGTAGTTCTTTATCTACTGATAGAACCACTTACAACTGTAATGTTTGTTACTTGATTAAGATGAAATGATCATTTTAGGTTTTTTTCTCTTGTTTTCTTTTGGGGGGAATTAAACTTGGGACAGTCATTTCTTTGAAACATTTGTGGGGGGGAGAATTTGCCTGGGGCAAATTAAAAGAAAACAACAACAATCCCCTGAAAGACTGTATAACTGCTGTATAAACCATATTGTATAATACTGTATAAGCGGTAGTATTTATGTTACTACAAATAATTTTTTCTTTTCTGAAACTTACATATAGCAGGCAGCATGGCCTATCATGAAAATATGTAATAGCACTTGTCTGTTTTCTTTATATCTTACTGTTATTTTTTATTTGCTTTCTAGAAAATACTACAGTTTCTACCTGAACGAATTTTTTTCCGATGGCATTACCAGAGTATAGGTAAGACCAAATAAAAACAATTTTTTTTAGTAATATAGCTTTTTTCCAATTGAATTTTCCGTAATGCTTCATATAATTAACACTATCAGGACAGTTTATAACAAGATTATTAAGGGTATGATAATTAAAACCAAGAAAAATCCAACCTGGATTTTGGAAGAGAATGTATCTGTTGCTTGTTGTAGAAGTGCTAAAGTGTGGCTCATAGATCAGCAGCATCAGCCCCATCTGGGACCTTGCTAAACAGGCAGATTGTCTGGACCCAGCCAGACCCATCCAGTCATGGATCTGTTTAATTTTTCAAAGGTTTATTTATTTATTTGAAAAAGTTCAGAGAGAGGAGGAGTGACACAGAGAGAGAGAGAAAGATAGCTAGTTCATTCCTCAGGTGGCTGCAACAGCTAGGGCTGAAGCCAGGAGCTTACTTGTACCATCTGCTGCTGCTTTACCAGGCACATTAGCAGGGGGCTGAATCAGAAGAGGAGCAGCAAGGACTTGAACTGGCACCCAGATGGGATGCTGGCATCATAGGTGATGGCTTAATGTGTTATGCCACAATGCTGGCCCCAGCATCTTTATTTTTGACAAGAGCTGTGAGGGAATTCTTGTGTGCATGAATCTTGAGAAACATTGAGCTAGAGTATTTTCTGAAATAACTGTATATTTTTCCTCACAAAAGTAGCATGTTCTTCATGCCTAGGTCTTTGACTCAGAATGAACTATGTTTGAAAGCTTTAGGATAAGGCAGTGAGAGGAAACTTGAAATAAAGCAAATTACCACAGCTGCCCTTTCTATCCAGCTCGAAACACTTAACAGTGTCTCGTCTCTAAGTGCCCAGCACAGCTGGAGTAACTGCGATATTGGTTGCGAATTCTGCCTTCCGTTTTAAAGAGTGTCTGCTTCAAAAAAATGTCCTACATAAGGGATCTCTGTGAGTGAGACCCCAGTGGAAAGAAGGGGCCATCAAAGAAGGATGTACTTTTCTCTGAAGGGAGGAGAGAACTTTCACTTTGCTTATGGCCTTGTCTGAATACTGACAGAGTCTGTGGTCACAAAAGGCTTCCATAGCCTTGGCAGCTCATGTCAAGAGCCTCGGGTGATCACTCACTTCATACATGAGAGTGTTAATTGTTAAATTAACAACAGGAATCATAGTGCACTAACTCCTCATGCAGGACCTCTGTCCTTAATAAGTTATACTATGAGAATTAACTATACAACTTGTTCTTTGTGTGTGAGTGTCTGTGTGTGTATGTGTGTGTGTATGTGTGTGCAAATTATTGAAATCTTTACTTAGTATAGAGTTGGTCTTCTGTGTATAAAGATAATTGAAAATGGGTCTCAATGGAGAATAGAACAGAGGTTGGGAGGAGGAGGAAGAAGTGGGGTGGGTGTGTGGGTGGGAAGGAGGGTATGGTGGGAAGAATCACTGTATTCCTAAAGTTGAACTAATGAAATTTGTACTCCTTAAATAAAAGGCTTCGGGGGGGGGGGGAGGGGTTGGACAGAGTGTCTGCTTCAGTCTTTCTGTCTTAGAAAAGGCTAGCATTTCCTACTGTTTTTCTACTTTACTGGGTGATCGTGTTGGAGGAGGGAGTGACCTTATTATGGAATCCAGCTCTGCTCCTTTATTGTGGGAGACATGTTTGTGTGCAAAGTTTGGGGACAGAACAAAGACTGTCTGAGCATCCCGTCACTAGGCCTGTTGCCCAGTGGAGGGACAGAGGAGAAGAGTAATTGCAGTGTCGTTGTTGCCAGCATGCAAGTGTGATGGAAGCAAGGAGGAGAAGTTGAGTGATTCTATTTAGAGGAACTGGAAGAGCCTTCAAAACAGGCAATTGTGAGTTGAGCTCTGGAAGATGAGCAGGTAGGTCAGTGTGTGCAGAGTCATGGAACCTGAGAGAATACGGCCTGGTCTTTAGGCTTATGTATGTGAGGAGTAACTGACTCTTATAGAAACTGAATTATTTCAAGTTATCCGTAATAAGTTTAAAGATAGTAAAGTATCTGTAGCAAGTGTGTATGTTAAACTGAATGACTGCATCATTACTTTTAGATAGTATCTTCACCTTTAAATCTTTGAAATACACAGGAAAGTTTTTCCTTTAAATCGTTAGGGGAACCCTCTTTCTGCCAGGGACCGTTTGGATACTGATAATGTCAACCATGGGCCACACAAAATTGTCAGCTTAAAAATTAGCCTGGCAGGGATGGACTGGGTTTCGATTTCTGGTGCAGCTGCCTTAGCAAGGTCGGACCAAGCAATTTCATGGGCCTCACACAGCCCGTGAGCTGGACGTTCCCCACCTCTGCTTTACATCTTGGAGAGTTGTCCATAGCATTTCTGCCTAATTGGAGCTTTGAGATTGTGTTTAAATTAAAGTAAATTTTTTTTAATGCGAAGTGTAAGCTGCAGAGACGTCCTGGGGAGTTGTGACGCTCCCTGGCATAGTAGAAAATGCTGACAGTGGGAAATGACTGCTCGAAGCATTCGTTATCTGTGCTAGATATAATCCTTCTTTAATTTTGCTTGTATCTTTTGCATGAAAACCACACTCATTTTCTTCAGATAGCTCTTTAGAATGTCTGAAGATTAGTAGGCCCCCTCAGCATGAATAAACTTATTAGAACTATGCGAGAAACTTGATTTGCATTTGTGTTGTGTAACTTCATGCATCCACTAGGCAGTGTGTGGTATTAACTTTTAAGTCTGCCTAATACGACAAAAACAGGCGAAAATTGCTGATACAAGCAGCTTTTTGCCCAGTTTGGTAGCCTCTTAGCGGGAATAGTGACTGGATGCCTCAGCTGCCTTGGTTGAGATTGCAAAGCATTAGAGCTCTTGAGCCATCACGTTAACAGTAATTGCTGTTTATCTGTTGCATAGAAGCAGCTATCTCCAGGAAGTAGTCAGACCGCATCTTATTTCAGAACGCGAAAGTATGAGCATTTGCATTTAAAATCATCCGTATGCATTATTGATGTTTAAATTCTTAATGTTTGAATCAACAAAGCTCTTTTCAGATAAATATATTTTTGCACAAATAGCCAGATTAGAAAATGGTGTTTATTCCAATCCACACCTCTTTGTGCTAGGTGCACCTTTGAAACCAGACTTCAGAATTTAGAGCAACACCGTGGTGCAGGGACGCACAGTGAAGCAAACAGCTGAGAACCTCAGAACACATTGCTGGTGTCTGTGTGTGACACCCCAACTGTTATTTCTGTGGCTTAAATATTCACCATCAGTGAGATAACTGAAGCTGAAATCGCCTCAGTCAGGTGTTGGTAGCATAAGAATTCAGAACATACACTGTCCGCTAATGACAAAGCTTCTGTTTTCGTGGCATTTTGGATTTAGAAGTTGCCAATGAGAGACTGTGGATTTGTAATTATAGGCTTTTGTTTAATATACCTCACTACGCTTCTTGCATTCTTTCTAGTTTACTTAGATTTGCATCTAATAAGAATGCTGCTACAGATTTCTTCTTTTTTTTTTTGTTTTAAAGATTTATTTATTTATTTGAAAGTTACACAGAGAAAGAAGGGGAGGCGGAGCGGGGGGGGGGGGATCTTCCCTCCGTGGTTCATTCCCCAATTGGCTGCAATGGCCAGAGCTTCATCGATCCAAAGCCAGGAGCCTGGAGCTTCTTCCAGGTCTCCAGCGCGGGTGCAGGGGTCCAAGCACTTGGGCCATCTTCTACTCCTTTCCTGGGCCATAGCAGAGAGCTGGACAGGAAGTGGAGCAGCTGGGACTAGAACCAGTGCCCACATGGGATGCCAGTACTCCAGGCACCAGCTTTGCCCACTACGCCATATTGCCAGCCCCTGCTACAGACATTTTTTTTAAATTATTTATTTGACAGGTAGAGTTATAGACAGTAAGAGACAGAGAGAAATGTCTTCCCTCCATTGATTCACCCCCCAAATGGCCACCACGGCCGGTGCTGCGCTGATCCGAAGCCAGGAGCCAGGTGCTTCCTCCTGGTCTCCTATGTGGTTGCAGGGGCCCAAACACTTGGGCCATCCTCCAGTGCCCTCCCAGGCCCCAGCAGAGAGCTGGACTGGAAGAGGAGCAGCCAGGACTAGAACTGGCGGCCATATGGGATGCTGGCACCGCAGGCGGAGGATTAACCAAGTGAGCCAAGGCACTGGCCCCCTGCAGAGTTCTTAATGAAGCCGTATTGGCAGCTCCCAGGGGACACGATGTTCTGTACAGTTGAGTTAGAACCTTGAGGTTTTGTTCCATGCACCACTGATGCGGTATGCTCCTGTCCCAAACTATAAATGCCAGTGTCCCTAAGCAGCAGAATCTAAAATAAGAGGGACTCCTACATTCTACATCCCTCAGAAGCCCTCAGACCTGCTGGATAGCCACGTTTTATCCTGAGAAGGAAGAAAATAATTTGAAACATCAACTACCACAGTGCTTGTAGTCTATTTCTTACGTTATTTTGCTTTGCTTGCAGAGGAGACATTTTGTTTCTCTGAAAACCTTTTTGTTAAAGATTTATTTATTTATTTTAAAGGCACAGTTATAGGAAAGAGAAAAATCTTACATCTGCTGGTTCTCTCCCTAAATGGCCACAATGGCCAGAGCTGGGCTGGTCTGATGCCAGGAGCCAGGAGCTTCTTCTGGGTCTCCCATGTGGGTTCAGGGGTCCAAGAACTTGAGCCAGTCCCCACTGCTTTCCCAGGTGCATTAGCAGGGAGCTGGATCAGAAGCAGAGCAACCATCGGTTTGAGTCCCGGCTGCTCCAGTTCCAATCCAGCTCTCTGCTATGGAGATGGTTGGAAGACTCTTTCTCTCTCTCCCTCCCTCCCTCCCTCCCTTTTTCTCCCTCTTTCACTCTCTGCTTCTGTGTAACTTTGCCTTTCAAATAAAAAAATAAATCTTAAAAAAAAAGTAGAGCAGTCAGGATTTGAACCAGCACCCTTATGGGATGCTGGTGTTGCAGGTGGAGGCTTACTTACTACCCAACAATGCGAGCTCTCTCTTGAAACATTTTAGAGGGAAAAAGCACTGTGTAGGTTCTCTTTGGTGTGTGTGTGTGTTTTTAAAGATTTAGTTATTTGAAAGGCAGATATACAGAAAGTGAGAGGGAGAAGACAGAGAGACAGAGGTATCTTCCATCCATTGGTTCACGCTCCAGAGGGCTGCAATGGGCAGGGCTGGGCCAGGCTGAAGCCAGGAGGCAGATGCTGCATCTGGGTCTCCCACATGGATGGCAGGGGCCCAAACACCCGGGTCATCCTCTGCTGCTTTTCTCGGGCTATTAGCAGAGAGAGCTGGATCAGCAGTAGAGCAGGTAAGACACCAACCAGTGTCCATATGGGATGCTGGCATCAACAGGTGGCAGCTTAACCTGCTGCACCACCATGCCAGCCCCATAATTTTTTTTAAGATATATAATTTGATAAAAAGTTATGTTGCTTATGACATCCACGATTTTTCTATTTTAAAAGGGTCTTTATTTCTTATTTTATTTTATTTGAAGAGAGAGAGAGAGAAATAGAAAACATGCTGAGAGTGTGCTGACGTTTGCTGGTTCACTGTCCAGATAGTTGTAACAGCTGGGACTGGGTGAAGCCAAAGGCAGGAGTCAGAAACTCAATCTGGGTCTCCCACATAGGTGACAGGGACTCAACCCTGCTCCCTTCCAGGGTTTGTGTTAGCAGGACGCTGGAATCGGGAGTAGAGCTGGGTCCATGCACTTCACTATGGGAATGTAGGTGTCCTGGGGGCATTTGAACAACTGTGCCAAAAGCCCACCCCAAGTATCTCCTTTTTTGAGATTAAGATCCCAGTTTAGAGGTTACATATGAAATTGAAGTGAGGTTGCCAGGCCATCTCTGTGCTGTAGGCTTCAACACATTAGTGGAGTATCAGGATCTTCCTCCAGCCTCGGGCTACAGCGCCCGAGGTGCAGTTCTGAGTAAGTCTTGGTCCCGTCTCCTTGACAGTGACCAGTGTGCTCTTCTAGAGGTTTTACTGATGGGCCAAGACCTATAAATGTGGTTGCCATTGCCAGGAAGAGTCACGCCATCCTGAATATCTGTGACATGTTCTCGTAAAAATGTTTTGCGAGCAGTAGTTTATATTATTTTTACCTTTAGAGGTTTAAAAGATCATTTGTTTTATGCAGGACAAGAGACATTTGCATGTAATCCACTATGGGCATTTGGGTTAACTTAATATTCATCATTTTAACTCTAAGCAGAATTTTTAAGCAGTAAATACTTAAAGCTTTTATCTTAAAAGTATCTTTCCCTTTGTGGTATTACTTTGCATCAGAAAGTCAACTTTCTTCCTTTAATTTTTAAAAAATAATATTTTTTTCCAAAAGCATATATTTTTCCTTTCTAAATTAAAAATAGATCTTAAATATGCATTCAAATATTCCATTTCTAATTCCTTGTTTTAAACTTTCAGGCTCAACTTTAAAGAAGCTTCTACACACTGGAAATTCTATTAAGGTATTTATTTTAGATAAGCCATTTTGAAAACTACAGTCTTTAAAAATCAGTTGACCTAGGTTTTTTAAAAAAATTTTTTTTTAATTTATTTCTTTGAGAACTCAGGGAGGGAAGAGATAGAGGTGGGGAGGAAGAGATAGAGAGGGGGTCAGAGAGAGAGGGGGAGAGAGGGGGAGAGAGAAGGAGAGAGAGAAAATGAGAACGCTTTGGTCTGCTGGTTTACTTCACAAATGTCTGCAACATCTGGGGCTGGGCTGGCTGAAGCTGGGAACTGGGAGCTCCATTCAGGTCTCCCACGTGAGTAGCAGGGACCCAAGTACTTGAGCCGTTCCCTGCTGCCTCCCAGGGTGCACATTCGCAGGAAGCTGGAGCCGGGAGCTGGACCTGGATATTGACCCCAGGTGTCCCAGTATGGAATACGGGCATTCTCAGCAGCATCCTAACTGCTAGGTTGAACGCCCATCCCCGCTTTATTCTTAGTTTTTGTTTTTGACTAAGAAATTATATGATAAATATTGTTAGCATTTTTGTTCTTACATAATAACATGTTGTGAGAGACATTTTAAATATCTTAAGAGAAAGTAGCTTGCAGTTCAGAGTTTGGAGTTAAGAGTTCTTGATTCTGTTGGGTGTAGCAAGGACGCTGGGCAAGCCCCTAATGAATGGCTCCAGTTTTATCTTCAGTTGAAGGAAGAGCTGTTCCTTTCCAATCTTCAGAACTAAAATGGGGCTGGCGCCGTGGCTCAACAGGCTAATCCTCTGCCTTGCGGCGCCGGCACACCGGGTTCTAGTCCCGGTCGGGGCGCCGGATTCTGTCCCAGTTGCCCCTCTTCCAGGCCAGCTCTCTGCTGTGGCCCAGGAGTGCAGTGGAGGATGGCCCAGGTGCTTGGGCCCTGCACCCCATGGGAGACCAGGAAAAGCACCTAGCACCTGGCTCCTGCCATCAGATGAGCGCGGTGCGCCAGCCGCAGCGCGCCGGCCGCGGCGGCCATTGGAGGGTGAACCAACAGCAAAGGAAGACCTTTCTCTCTGTCTCTCTCTCTCACTGTCCACTCTGCCTGTCAAAAAAAAAAAAAAAAAAAAGAACTAAAATGCCTGATTCTGTCCACCTCAGGAACCTATGTAAAATTACAGTTGTCTCTGAATTAATTTTGCTAATTTTGAGAACTATTGTGAAAACTATTGCAGGACCTCACTCTTGAATTTCAATCTATTTGCAGCCAATCTTGGAATTTAGGTTAAAACCAGCTTATTTTAAAATGAATATATTTTAAAATGATAGCATATACCATTTGATGCTGGGATATGATGATCCTAAGTCATAAACAGTAGAAAGAAGCCAGGTTGGTTTGTGAATATTTTATGGAAGATAATTCACTTGTAGCCAATTAGGTTATGCAAGTCCATTTAACAAGCTAATGCATTTTTGGTTTTATATCAGTTTAAAGAAGCATAGCCAATTACAACTTGATATGTCAGCTGCTCCCTCCATGTTGGGGAGAAAAGGAGTGAGCTATTCCTGGCCTGACTATAGATTCCATATTTCCTCCCTCCTATTTTAAATGACTAATCTTACAGTTAAAATCTATCAGATGGTTATCTCCTATTTATTCTTAGCCTTATTTATATTTTGTTGCCTTAAATATAGTCAACATAAAAAGACATAGAATTTCATAGAAATTTTCCTCCTCTTAATATACTTTGATTAGCTATACACAGAGCTATGTCATTTTTTGCCTGGCTGCTGAATAATATTTTGTATCCAACGATATCACTCGTTTTGCCTGCTTGTGGACGGGGGTGGGCAGGTGTGAGTGGTCATGGAGATTTGTTCAGAGCAGTGGTGGAATCCAGCTGTCTGGAAGTGTGCTGAGAATCCATGTGGTTGATGAGGTGGCACTGGTGCCATGTAGGGTTTGTTGGGAGTCTGTGTCTCTGTCTCCACAGCTGAATGCACACAGGCCTGCAAGCCTACAGATGCACACACACACAGCCACATACACACCTTGTTTCTGCTCTTCTAGTCCTTCTGGTTTCTCTGCAGAGCCCTGTGTGTGGCTTATAGCACCCTTGCTGCAAAGGAGCCTGCGCTCATTTGGGTCAGTTGGAAGCAGAGCAGGAAGTCACTGCGTTTGGAGCTCAGTACATCTTTTGGCTGCATTCGATGCATTTTTCATTCTCCTTTGCTTTTTTTTTTTTTTAAGATTTATTTATTTATTTGAAAGGCAGAGTTACAGAGAGAGAAGGACAGATCAGAGAGAGATCTTCTGTCTGCTGGTTCATTCCCCAAATGGCTTCAATGACCAGGCCTGAGCCAGGCTGAAGCCAGGAGCCAGGAGGCTTCTTCCAAGTCTCCCAAGTGGTTGCGAGGGCCCAGGGACTTGGGCCATCTTCTGCTTTTTTCCCAGGTGTGCTAGCGGGGAGTTGGCTCAGAAGTGGAGCAGCTGGGACTGGAATCTGCACCCTCTCCTTTGCTTACTTAGCTTCTTCCAGTGACATCATCTTTTGAGCAATTTGGGGAAACAAAAATGGAGGGATGCATGCTTTTGATTCTAGGAATAGAATGAAGTTGGAAGTAAGTATGGAGAGGGAAATAGGACACATCTGCCTCTGTCAGTATTTCCTACCAGGTGAAGCCAGCCATTCAGAGCATGGTGAAGGTGTGGAGAGAGAGAGAGAAGGAGGGACATAAGGCAGGAAGCCAGAGAGCTGCTCTGTCTCATTGAGCCAGGTCCCCGGGATCTTATTTACTAAGAGTTGTAATTGTCAAGAACGTCATAACCATGTGCATAGTACAGTTCATGCTAAACTTTCTATCCAGAGCACAGTATGAATCTGGAGGGAGATTATCTTTGATATTGTTTTCATGGATAGTGGAGTGTTGCTGGCGTGGGCCTTAGGGAATGCAATACTTTTGCTGTTAGTGGGAAATACATAATGCTAAAGGTGAGCCAGGCAGTCCTTTTATGTGGGTTACTCAATCCCTGCAGTGATCTTTTGTGGTTAAAAACTGTTACTATCCCTGCGTTACAGAGGGCTGACTGGTTCTTCTGGGGTCAGAGCTGGAAAGTGACAGAGCCTGCATTTGGACCCAGGCTGGCTCCAGAACCCAAGCTCTTAATGCTTGTGCTGTGTCACGGCGTCGTGCTGATTTGTCACTAAGGGAAGAACTCAGTGTAATACTTCAACCATACTTTCACTTCTCCTTTTTCTTTCCCAAGACTGATGCTGCAACACAATGCATTTCTCCAGATACATGTAAGCATTTCCTTTTCACTGATTGTAATTTTGTTTTTAGATAAGATGTGAAGGAATCAGGCTGTTTCTTTTGTGGCTGCAAGCCCTTCAGACAAACTGTGCAGAAGAGCAGGTGCTGCTGTTTGCTTGCCTCGTGCCTGGTTTCCCTGCGGTCCCGTCTTCCAGGGGACTCTGCACGCTAGAGACGCTCATCAGTCCTGGCCCTAGCGCAGCTGATGGTAAGCAGTGGTGGCAGGTCCTGAGAGTTGACCCTGCTCTTGAACTTACTTTGGGGTATTCCTTGTGTTTTCATTTTCTTCACTAGAAATCTTGAGGTCTGAAGAGGAGTCACTACTCCCTGTGCGTAGTCACAGTAGGTCCTTACAAACATTAGAATCAAAAGCCTTGGAACCTACTTTATAGAAATGATGACAAGAGAAATGTGTCAAAGTGGTAGGAGCAGAAATATAAGAGAGAGGACAGCTGTTGGCAGTGACAGGAAGCAGAGACATACGGTATGTCTGGAGTGTGTGTGTTGCAGTTAATGAGATTTAAATCCACCACTCAAAACTACTGTCTATTGTCCTCATCACTGTAATCTCATAAGTGAGCATTCATCTGCTCAGCCAGATAGTATTTTGCCAGCTGTGAATTTTCACGCAGTGTTTATGGAAGGACAGCACTGGCCTCAGGGAACCATTGGCATTAGCCATTTTTGTCCTGTGAATTTTTAAGGAAGTCATCCTATTGGTTTTTTATTTTTTTATTTTTTGACAGAGTAGACAGTGAGAGAGAAAGAGACAGAGAGAAAGGTCTTCCTTTTTGCCGTTGGTTCACCCTCCAATGGCCGCTGTGGCCGGTGCACCGCGCTGATCCGATGGCAGGAACCAGGTGCTTCTCCTGGTCTCACATGGGGTGCAGGGCACTTGGGCCATCCTCTACTGCACTCCCTGGCCATAGCAGAGAGCTGGCCTGGAAGAGGGGCAACCAGGACAGAATCTGGTGCCCCGACCGGGACTAGAACCCGTAACTGTGTATCACTTTAGTGCCGAGTCTCTGGCATTTGATCTTGGTTTGGCCAAGCCAGAGTTGTTATTGTTGTTGTTTTAATCTATTCTCATGTTAATCCTCATGCCGAATTGGCAGCATCCATGCTTATTTGTCACTAAGGGAAGAACGTGGGGTAATACTTTAACCATATGTTTAACTTTTAATCTATTTTCATTTTCTTTGAAAGGTGGGGGGGCAGGGCAGACAGAGACAGACAAAAAGAGATATCTAGTGCTTCACTTCCCAAATACCTACAAGAGCTGGAGGTTGGTTGGGCTACAGCTAGGAGCCTGGGACTCAGGCTTGGTCTCCTCACGTGTGGCAGGCACTCAACTACTTGAGCCATCATTGCTCACTGCCTCTCAGGGTGCACATTAGCAGGAGGCTAGAATCAGAAGTGGAGCCAGGACTTGAACCCAGGCACTGTGACTGGGGATCCAGGTGTCTCACGCACTGTCTTAGCCACTGTACCAAATGTCTGCCCCAAAGAAGAGTTTTAAAAAGGAAAAATCATGCTCCGGGGGAGAGACGGCTTTGCAGACAGTGTGTGCTGTGTTCATGAGTGCTTCGTGCACCTTGGCTTAGAGCTGGTTGTGAGCAGTGCCAATGGCTGGCTGGATTGATTTTAATGGAGACCACTTTTTAAAACCCTTGGCCCTCTTTAAAATTTAACTGTGGTGAAAGAGCTCTCATTGTTTTCCAACCTGCAGCAAAGATATATCCAGAAGAAATCACTCCACTCCTGCCAGCCGTATCGGGGGAGAAGATCGCTGAGGACCAAACCTGCTTTTTCCTGCAAATACTGTTGAAGTACATGGTTATTCAGGTCAGAGAGAAGTCATCGCTATTTCAGTGATGGGCTTATTCTCAGTAGGAAGGAGGCAGTTCTCCCTCTTCTTTCTCTGCGTGTCCATGTGTATTCTTTCTGTTCTTTGATGTGATTTTATCTGACCGTTCACTAAATAGAATATGTGCCAGTGTTGGGTCATCTCAGCAAGACTGAGCAAACATACTATGTTGTGTGAGTGCTTTGAGACTATTTTCCCTTCTTTATCCCTTCTCGGCCCCATCCCTGTACTAGCAAGACCAGCTGGAGGAGGAGGCAGGACCAGAGGCTAAGCCAGTGGACCAGGAGTGGACAGAGCATGGGATGATCTCATTGTCCCATCAGCACCAGCCTACTCTGGGTCCCCTCTTCCTTTTCCTTCCAGTCACCCACTGAGTATAGAACTGAAATCCTTAGTGTAGGATTTTAGTAGGTGATTTGTGTCTCTTGGTCTGTGTGAACACAGCTGACATCTCACACTTAACTTCGTGGATGCCCTCTGTTTCCTGCCTTCTGCTGTGACTGCTGAGACGTCAGGCCCCAGGCCACCGGGTGGCTGTAGTGGTTGCTGCAGAGGGAGGACACTCCTCTGTTTGCCCTGCTGGGACCTTGAGGCAAGGGGATGGTGACTGCCCCTTCTGTGTGAGGTTCTCTCCACTTGTGATGTTTTTTTCTGGCCTTTTCCCTCCATGTCTTTCTTCTCCACAGTTTTCCTTAGGGCACTGTGCTTTTCTCTGCTTTCTTTGAGCTTGCATATGTGGCTGCCCTTCTCTGACTCAACTTTGCTGGACAGTCTTGGCCCCTTTCCTCCCTTGTTTCCTTCAGCCAGCCCCAGAAGTACAAGGACCCAAGAAGTACAAGGGTCCCAAGAGTGTGACTGGGACATCCTGTCGTCTCTGAAAGCTCCAAATTTGAGCCCATTCTACGTACATGTCAGGTGCCGCCTGTTCCGAAGGGGTTGGGCGTTCCATTTGTCCAGGGAGAATAGAGTATCTAGAACGTGGGTGTGATGGGGGCCCTGGGTTCTCCTTCTAGGTGTGTCATGATTGAGTTGTGTTATCTTGGGTACGTCATGTAGTCTGTAAGGGCCCCATTACAAGGGGATGGCATGGACACGGGGCAGAGGTTTGTATTAGGCTCTGCCCTCTGTAATTGTGTGCAGAATTTGGTTTGGATGGGCCTCCCTCCAGTCTGTGGGGTGAGTCCTGAGAGCAGAGCTTCCTCCAGGTTAAGGATGCCAACCCCTCGGCCCCTGGGGCAGCCAGAGCACTCATCTTTTTGCCTCTGGGGCTGTGAGCATGCTATGAAAGGAGATGGGAAGCTCTGCTTTGGCTTGCTCTGTATTGGGGGCCATTGACAGTTCTTGTCTAAGGCCCACTCTTCGTCTTATTCCCCACATGGCATGGCGTGATAGCACTGCAGAAGCCAGGTGGTCCTTCAGTTCCTGGATGACCAGCTGCTGAGCTGTTAGGACCGCTCACATCGTGCATACACTGAGTGGGGGTTTTTAGAGGGTCCACACTGTGCACGCACTGCATCGTGGTTTTGAGGGGGAGAATATTATCTCAGTACTTTGAAAGCTTTAAACTTAACCCATAGCTGGGCCAAGAAGCTAGTTTTATCTTAGCCTGGGAACTGTTAACATATTTTTTAAAGATTTATTTATTTGAAAGACAAATGTACAGATTGAGGGAGAGTCAGAGAAAGAGAGAGAGAGAATGAATCTTCCATCTGCTGGTTCACTCCCCAAATGGCTGCAGTGGCTGGGACAGGGCCAGGCCAAAGCCAGGAGCCTAGAACTCCATATGGGTCTCCCACATGTGTGAGGCCAACTTCTGCTGCTTTCCAAGTGCATTAGCAGGGAGCTGTATTGGAAGTGGAGCAGCTGGGACTGGAGCTGGTGCCCAGACAGGTTGCATGCATCATAGACGGTGGTGTAACCCAGCACCTGTGAATTGTTTTAATAAGGAGAATGAACTTTGTGAGATTCCATAGCTTCTGTCTTTCAATGCTGATTTTGCTTGTGGGTAACAGTGGATGAAATCCATGAGAAGGACTAGTGTTTTTTTTTTTCTTTATTTTGAGTTTAGAACAAAAAAGTACCAGATTATTTCCAACTAAATTTTTTAAAGGCACAATGAAAGCATATGTGGGAAAAACTATGGGCATGATGTAGTAGTTAAGTTTGAAAAGATGATACTATTGGGTGATTTATTTTTTAATATTCAGAAAAAATATTGCTGATAATATAGTTACTGGGTTTTTTTTTTTAAGATTTATTTATTTATTTGAAAGGCAGAGTTACAGAGAGAGAGAAAGGCAGAGAGAGAGAGAGAGAGAGAGGTCTTCCATCTGCTGGTTTACTCCCCAGATGATTGCAATGGCTGGAGTTGCTCTGATCTGAAGCCAGGAGCCAGGAGTTTTTCTGGGTCTCCCACATGGTTCAGGGGCCCAGGGACTTGGGCCATCCTCCACTGCTTTCCCAGGCCAAGCTGGATCGGAAGTGGAGCAGCCAGTACTAGAACCCGTGGCAGCTTTATCCAGTGCACCACAGCACTGGCCCCATAGTTATTGTTTAGTTTTTTTTTTTTAATTAAATTATTTTAAAAAAATTTTTTGACAGGCAGAGTGGATAGTGAGAGAGAGAGAGACAGAGAGAAAGGTCTTCCTTTGCCGTTGGTTCACCCTCCAATGGCCGCTGCGGCTGGTGCATCATGCTGATCCGAAGCTGGGAGCCAGGTGCTTCTTCTGGTCTCCCATGGGGTGCAGGGCCCAAGGACTTGGACCATCCTCCACTGCACTCCCGGGCCACAGCAGAGAGCTGGCCTGGAAGAGGGGCAACCGGGACAGAATCCGGTGCCCTGACCATGACTAGAACCCGGTGTGTCGACGCCGCAAGGCGGAGGATTAGCCTATTGAGCCACGGCACCGGCCTGTTGTTTAGTTTTGAAGTATTGATTCCTGTCCTCTTTTAAGATGATTTCATTATATGGTTGTCAATTTTTCTTCATTTAGAGTAGGAATTTTAATAACAGTTCAGTTCAGTACATGTGAATTTGAAATATAAATATTCCTATGTTCTTTTCCTCATATTATCCAAAGGCTGCAAGCTTGGAGTGGAAGAATAAAGAGAATCAAGATACTGGTTTTAAATTTCTTTTTACATTGTTTCGAAAGTATTATCTTCCTCATTTGTTTCCATCATTTACTAAGCTAACAAACATCTACAAACCTGTACTTGGTAAGTACTTTTGGCTAGAGGACATCCACTGAGAAACCAGTGCAGTCTTTCCCTCAATGTGATCTTTCATTGTTTTAAAGCAGAACAGCCATATATTCTTGTGTTGAATGGTAACTTTATTGTAAGATGTGTAGAGTTTCCTGATAAGTGATCTTTACTGTTTGCACCAAGGTGTACCTGAACGAGAGCAGTAAAGGGAAATCGTGCCTCCTATGCTCAGAAGTAACTTGATGTGTATTATTTTTGGTGTAATTATATTTACCATTTTCTGGTGTGAAAAATCCCACACTCCCCGCAGTCTGCTGTTAGGAGGAGTAGGATGTGGTGGCGCCTGGCCTTGCCTAGTGAGGGAGCACACAGCTGCCCACCCTGTGCCCTCTCTTTCATGCTGGCTCTGTGATTTAGCAGCTACTACTGCTAGCTGCATATAAAGGACAGATGTTTGTATGTGTGCACAGCAGGCCCAAGGGGGAGGAAACACGCAGGAATTTCTTGTTTATCTCTAAAGGTTTTCCTTGTGTAGGAAAGTTGGGCTCGGAGCAGAAGTAGCCCCGAGCGTAGCGAAGGTGGGGTGCAAAGTGTCTGCTCCCTATTAGGTAAAACAGGTGGTGTTAGTTCAGATAAATAACAAGAACCATTCTGAGCGTGTGGAGATCATTAGGGATATTTGTCCACTTGGGGAACAGGGCTGGCATTCAGTCGTCTGGGTGTGCTACATGTGTTTATGTGTGTACACACAGCCCTTGACACACACACACACCTGCCAGTGGGCAAGGAGAGAGCTGCTGAAGCTAGGGGAGTTGCAAGACATGTAGAAGTCCTGGAGTTCTGACTGTTAGTGGGACTAGGATGTGTATTTTGTTAGCTATGTACATGTGGATATTTTTTCCAAACTGGTTTCTGATTTTATATGTAGTTCATATTCATTGTAAATAAACAAACCAACAAACAAACCCAACAGTATGTTGTTAGTAGTCTAAGATTAAAAGGTTCTGTGTAGAGCTTTTTTGCTACATTTACCTAAAGGTGTACAAAAACTCGTTAAGACGGGGAGTGGTCTGTGGCAAGTATTCTCTCCAAGTCCAGAACCATGTAATTTTTGAATTGCTATGGAATTTGAATAATGGAAAATCGACTTCTTATTCATTTTTTGGAAAATGTAGTGTCTGATATACCAAAGATGAAATACAACTTTCTGAATTCTTTGAGACATAAAGTACATTATGTTGATTCTGTTTCCTTGGGCTCATCTAAAGGGAAAAAGATGCAAAATTAAAGTTCAGTAGATTTAACTAGTGCAGTTAGATGTTAAAACACTTAAAATATATATATTTTAAAGATTTATGTATTGGAAAGGCAGAATTACAGAGAGAAGAGAAACAGAGAGAGAGAATCTTTCATCCCCTGGTTCCCTTCCCAAATGGCTACAGTGGCCGGGGCTTCACCAGACCAAAGCCAGGAGCCATTCTAGCTCTCCCACATGGGTATGGGGGCCCAAGAACTTGGGCCAACTTCAGCTGCTTTCCCAGGAACATTAGCAGGGAGCTGGATTGGAATTGGAGTAGCTAAGACTCCAACTGGTGCCCATATGGGATGCCAGCACTATAGGTGACAGCTTAACCCACTGTGCCACAACACCAGTCCCCTAAAATGATTTTTTTAAAAGTTCATATATGCTTTGACATTTGTTCTAGCCAGAAATTAGATTGGGTGTATCATGTATGAAAAGTCTCATGTTCTCAGAATCTCTCTTAGTCTCATGTAATCTCTCAGGATCAGTAGGAGTTACTGGTTTAGTTTTCCCATAGCTGTACACCATAGCTGGATGAAGACAGCTATGGTGTACAGCTGAGAACCAGCCTTTCTTGGTCACATGCAGGGCAGAAATGGAAACACACCTTCTAGGAGATACCATTTATAGTCCTTCCTGGTTCTTCATTCTTAGTCACTGTTAAACAACCAGATGTCTGTTCATTTCATTGAAAGCTGAAACACTTGTATGGGCTACACAGTCTGAAGTCGTACTAATCTAATTGTGTGTTCTTTTTCTGCCAGACATCCCCCATTTGAGATCCAAGCCAGTGTACATTACTACAACTCGAGACAATGAAAACATTTACAGTACAAAAATCCCCTACATGGCAGCTCGTGTTGTTTTTATTAAGTGGATTGTAACTTTCTTTTTGGAGAAAAAGTATCTAACTACAACACAAAACACTAAAAATGGAGTTGATGTGTTGCCTAAAATCATCCAGGTAAGTGATTCATCATTTTTCATCTCTTAGTGCTTATGTAAAAAATACAAAGTGAGTGAGTTCTTACAGGTTGTTGGTTATAGGGAATCTGTTTATAGGGAATCAGGTTATAGGGAATCATTTGTTGTTATTTTAAAGATTTATTTTATTTATTTGGAAGGCAGAGTTATGGAGAGAGAGGGAGAGACAGAGAGAGAGCTCTTCCATCCACTGATTCACTCTTCCAAATGGCTACAATAGCAGGGACTGGGCCAGACCAAAGCCAGGAGCCAGGAGCTTCATGTGGGTCTCTCATGTGGGCGTAGGGGCCCGAGAACTTGGGCCATCTTCCACTGCTTTCCCAGGTGCATTAGCAGGGAGCTGGATCAGAAGTGGAACAGCTGGGACAGGAACCTGCTCCTGTATAGGATGCTGGCATCTCAGGCAGAGACTTGACCCCCTGCGTCACAACGCCAGCCCTGGGAATACATTTTACAAGTGTTGGCCCACCCTGTCCATAACACTGAGGTTGCAGAGGGATGCAGCAGGAGGTGCTGCTGTGAGGCAGTGTTGGGGGAGGGGGCGGTGAGGTGGTGTACTGAGAAAGTGGCTGCTGTGTGCCACTCCTGGGTCCCCTCTTTCACACTCTTACTCCGTTGCCAGTGACCCCTGAGCATGAGCACAGGCAGGCCCTTGGGAAACATGCAGGTGACCCCTGGCCAGGAACCGCAGGGCTGCCATGCCGTCTGGCATCTTAGTGAGGAAGTGATTCAGTGATTCAGAATCCCAGCTGCTTGTGGAGCTCTGAAATGAGGTCCCTGGAAGCGCAGGCTGCTTCTCTCTGAAGCCCCTTGTGTGGGGCCTACTGTGCTCTGTCTCTTGGCCGTAGTCAGACACAAAATGGGGGCCTTCCCAGCAGGCCGAGTGGTTTGGCATCTCTGCACTTGGTAGAACACCACCACAGGTGGAGGTCAGAGAGCAGCCACTTCACTGGGGGACGGAAGCTTGTGGCCTTGTGTGGTTTTGTGCGCATAGTGCCCAAGAACAGAGACAGAAGTGCGGTGCGCTAACTGCAGGTTTGCCGGAGTCACAGGAGACACAGAAGACAGGGTGTAGACCTGAGCTGGAGACACTGAGGAGGAAGGAAGGTGGCCTGGGCGCTTTGGTCATAAGATCGTAAAGGAGAAACGCCATACAGAGACTAGAGTGTGTGGCTCACAGAAGAGAACTCACTACGGGGCTAGAGGGAGGGAGGTTTTCCAGACGTCCATGGGAGATGCAATTACAGTGAGAACAGAAAAGACTTCCTTTACAGAAAGAGAGGGATAGCAGTGAGAGAGAGAGAGAATCTTCCATCCAGTGGTTCACTCCCACACCAGCCAGAGCTGTTAATTTCCTCCGGATCTCCCACTTAGGTGGCAGGGACCCAAGCACTTGAATCACCTTCCTCTGCTTTTCCCAGGCCATTAGGGAGCTGGACCAGAAGTGGGGCAACCGGGACACCAACCAGCACCCATGTGGGATGCCGGGGTCACAGGTCGGGGCTTTATCTGGCCCCCCTCTCTGGCAGTTTTGTTGCAGCTTCCACCTTGATTGCAAGATGCCTGCCAGCAGCTGGGATCACTGCTTTCCTTGTTTATTTCAGAAGCAGTCCAGGAATCTAAAACCCTTCTCTTTTGTCTGAGTACAACAACATAGTTACCATCCCACCCCTGGAGCCATAGCAAAGCTCTGGATGACTTAAGGCTGGATGTGTGAGTGGCCCAGGAGGTTCCATGATTGGCTTCCATTAAACAGACTCTCCCCTGGTCCTGTGGGTGAGGCCAGCTTCCTGTTTGTCACCTGGGCTGCGCAGATGGAGGATGAAAAGCCCAGAGGTTCTGTTAGGGAGGGGATTGGGTGCCAGGCAGATAGCCTTCCATGCCCGCTGTGCAGATGGCCATGCCTAGAGATGGCCACTGCCATGGTAGAGGCTTCTAGTGCTTCATGGTAAGTTGTTATTTTTTAGGTTTTTTGTTTTTGTTTTTTTAGCATTTATTTTTATGTATTTGAAAGAGTAACAGAGAGCAGGAGAGACAGAAAGAAACCTCCTATCTACTGGTTCACTATACAGATTGCTGCCCTGGCCAGGGCTGGGCTTGGCCAGGCTGAAGCCAGAAGCCATCTGGATCTCCCACATGGGAGACTTGGGCTGTGTTCGCTGCTGTCCCAGGTGCATCAGCAGGGAGCTGGATCAGGAGCAGAGCAGCTGGGAATAGAGCTGATGCTTCAGTATGGGATGAAGAGCTGATGCTTCAGTATGGGCTGTACCGCAACACCGACCCTGTTATTTTAGTTTTCTCTTGCAACTGAAACAAATTACCACAAACTTAATGGACCAAAACTGATATAAAAATGTCATTTAAAAAATAACAATTAAAATTAAAGAGATAGAAAAAGTGAATCACACAAGCTGATAACCCAGCAGTGTTTGTGTCGTACATTCATTTATTTTTTGACTACTACTCTCGTCCCCTCTCATTCTTAAACTACAAAGACAAACACAGGCTGCCCTTAACCATGCCAGGAACTCATGACAGAATTGAGTGGCACCAGGCATCACCTCTTCTTTAACACCTGCTTTGTGGGTATCCTTATTGACCCTTACTGCAGAGAGAACAGTAGAAGTGTGTCCTGTGAGGCGGAGAGGACCTTAGGGAGCAGGGAGGCTCAGGGAAGGAGAACAGGGCAGTTTCCTGGGCTCTGGCAGGGCTGGCCTGTTCCGAGCAGATGTGTCAGTGATTCAGTCTTCTTCACATGCCAGAGAAAAATAAATGGCATCTTAGCATTGACCACTGGAGTTCACTAATAACAATAGTTGGGAATTCCAGCTTGATTCCAGTGGGTAGAAAATGGACCTCTCTCTGGGGTGCTTATTTGTGTTCTTACTATGTATAGACTTGTTAGTTTCATTTATTCTAAGTCTCACCACTTACTATAATTATAAATGTTTTTCAAAATGTACAGATGTTTTTGGGAAATAGCTTTTTATAGGAAGAGTGTTTAATCAAGCATCATCTTGTTAAAACATTTTCATTTTATGGCATGAAGTGAAATCCATTTATGGTACCATCATGCTCTATTTGACAGAGCTTATTTATCTTTTTTTAAAGATTTATTTGAAAGGCGGAGAGGAGGAGAGGGAGGGAGGAAGGGAGGGAAGGAGAGAAAGTGGGGCGGGAGGGAGGGAGGGATTGATCTTCCATTCACTGATTTGCCCACCAACTGGCTACAACAACTGAGGCTGGGCCAGGACGAAGCCAGGAGCCTGAAGCTTCTTCTGGGTCTCCCACATGGGTGTAGGGGCCCAAGTACTTGGACCATCAGGGAGCAGGGATCAGGATCAGAAGTGGAGCATCTGGGTCTTGAACCTGCACCCATATGGGATGCTGTCCTTGTAGGTGGAGGCTTAACCTGCTACATCACAGCGCCAGCCCAGATCTTATTTTTAGATGACTTAGTGCCTTTAAACACAAATTTTCATTTTTATTATTTAAGTTATCTATTTTCTGTGTTACAAGCCACCTCAAGACTTAGGGACTTAAAGCAGCAGCCTTTCTTAATTTTTTTTTTTTTTTTAAATTTGAGAGGCACAGGTTGAGAAAGAGAGAGATAGAGAGAAACAGACCTGCAAAGAGCTCCCATCCCTGGTTCATCCCCCAAATGCCTGCAATGACCAGGGCTGGGCTCAGGCTGAAACCAGGAGCTGGGCACTCGATCCAGGACTCCTGCTTGGGTGGCAGGAACCCCACTGCTTAAGCCATCAGCTGCTGTCTCCCAGAGCCTGCCTTAGCAGGAAGCTGGAGTCCGGGGCCAGAGCATGTCCTGAACCGAGGCACTCTGATGTGGGCACAGGCGCTCTAACCACCAGGCTCAGTGCCCACTCCCTCTTTTTGTAATATTGTCATATTCCACTCTTGGGTCCAAGATTTGAGCTGGATTCAGTTGGGCAATTCGTGTGTGCTTCACATGGCTTAAAGGACTCATTGGGTTGCGGTCTTCAACTGTTGGTTGGTTGTCCAGAGGGTCAGAGATGACTTCATTCACACACCTGTTACTTTGGTGGGGGCGGCCGGAAGACTGAGCTCCTCTGTCATAGCAATCTGAATGAGTGAAGCAACTTGTGTCACAGGTAGAGATACGTAAGGGCAGGTCTTTTCATACTGACTTTGAGCCTGGCTTTCCGTGCCATGCTCATCCCATATTGAGTCACTTCTACTGAAGCCACAGATTAAAAAAGAATAAAATGAATAAAATTTTACTTTCCTGAAGAAGATAGTAAATTCATCAAAAAGACAAAATAATTTCTATAAGGTGGCACATTTCACAGTGTGACAGGGACTTTGATAAGCCACACAGGCTTTAGCAACCAAGGCAGAAAGAGAAAATTATAGATGTGATTTTTCATTAACTTTCCATGGAGATTACTGTTAGATTTATGTTTTAATTTTCACACTCTCATTGGTAGTAACTGAAATTATACTCTGCACTGCTCCTGACTCTTCACTTCTTGTAAAAAATACAATGGGTAAAATTTTAAGGCCATTTTAGTGGCATATTTTAATGTTTAAGTAACAATGGAGGTTATAAAATTGAAGCCAAATTATGTATCTATTTAGAGGAAACTTTTATTTCTATGGGGAAATGAGAGCAGACATCAGTGTTACACTTTGTTAGTCATAGTGTGAACATTTTTTTTTTTTTGCACTCCTAAAGTCTTACAAATATTTACAATTCTGTAAATATTTTAGCTAAGTTTAATCTGAGATTCTGAGAATAAAACTTAAAATTCTTCTCCTGAAAGACCCTCTGAAGATCGTGGCACTCCACCATCAGGATGCCGTTTAGTCTTAGGAATTAATGATGTTGCTATAAAAAAAAATCGCCCCTGTTTTCAGGTATCTGCTATGACACAGTACATGTTGAAGTGTGGAGCTTTAATGTGGGGGCAGTACAAGTGCATTGATATGTTGATTTATTCTTCAGTTTCACAAATGCAAATTAAACATTGTAGGTTGCTAAGATTTAAATAAATTAGTTGGGAAGCACTTTGATGGTTAATTGGAAAATCGGTAAGGACAGGTTCTGGGGCCTGTTACACTTCAAGCAGTGGCTGTTTCCAGCTTAACCCGGAGCACCCAGAGTCCTTTAGACCAGGGCACTGAGGAGTGCGATGGTGTCTTCCAGACCGTCGGTGGTGGTGCTGTGCAGGACAGGGCAGCAGAGGCAGACGGTGGCGGACCCCCAGAGCAGGACAGAAACCACTCTAACAGCAGCACCTTGTCTGACCGAAGACTCAGCAACTGCAGCCTTTGTAGTGTCGAGGAGGAGCACCGCCTGGTGTATGAGATGGTGCAGCGGATTCTCTTGTCAACGCGAGGCTATGTCAACTTTGTGAATGAAGTATTTCGTCAGGTTAGTATTTGAGTGTGATACACGTTCGTGAAACTGAAGAGATTTCTGTTCTTGTTCTTTTACTCATACACACCAAGAAATCCTATTGATGAGTTGGGCTAAGTAATGGAAGTGAATAAATCATAATCCCTCTACTCCTGTGCATTGTTGTGATTCTGGTGTGTGTGTGTGTGTGTGTGTGTGTGTGTGTGTGTGTGTTTGACTTTTTTAATTTTGTTTTTGGAAAACTCTGTACAACATGATCCAGCAGAACCTTCATGTTTCATAACAAACTCAGCCCAGAGGTAGGTGGGAAGAAAGCTGTTCCTGAATACTCAGCAACAAATGCACCTAGCAGAGAGGCAGTGTCATTCCCAGGGCCTTGGGGCTGTCTCACAAGCTGAGGACCTCTATGAGGTGTTCTTTTCCTGCAAAGGTATGTGGTGCGTACCTATAGTGCAAGTATTTATGATGTAAGAGAGAAAAGGAGGTGAGAGGGGAATCGAGGGAGAAAAAGGATCTTGCGTGGAGACATTGAAATCATAGACCTGTGGGGGAGAAGACGGTGGGTGGAAAGGGGCTGGGAAGAGCAGTGGTGGGAACAACAGGCTTGATCAGGCAGGGAGCTAGACAAGAGCAGAAGTGGCGGCCGGGATTGATAGCCATAAACAACATCATGGGGTTGCAGTGGGGGCTGACGTTGCCCCTCAGGGGACACCGAGCAAGGTCTGAACGGGTCTGGACACAGTTTTGGTCATCACAGCCGGGGAGGAGATGTTACTGACCTGTGGTGGGCAGCAGCCAGGGATTTTTTTCTCCAGCATCCTGCAGCACATGGAATGGCCCGCAGCTTAACCTGTACCATGGCTAAGAACTTTCTGGCCCACCTTGTCAGTAGTGCTGCTGTGGAGGAACTAAGCTATAGGGAACAGCTGAATTTTAGTGCCCTCTCTTGGTCAATGATGAATGTTTATTTTATGGAAGATAACATGTGACTTCTTTCATCATACTTTGTTTTTCAATATTAAGATATTCAGGGACTGTTAAGCCTACAGGCTATTAAAGTATAAGGTGAGCATTCATGAACTGCACATTAGTTGTTGAAATCTTTACTTTGTATGGAGTTGGTTTTCTGTGTATAAAGTTAATTGAAAATGAATGTTAATGGAGAATGGGACTGGGAATGGGAGAGAGAGGAGGAGGTGGGGTGGGAGGGCAGGTATGGTGAGAAAAATCACTGTATTCCTAAAGTTGTACTTATGAAATTTGTACTGCTTAAATAAAAGGTTTCTTTGGGGGAAAAAGAAAAAGAACTGCGTGTTCTCTGTGGGGAGATAGAATGTGTACATATGCTACAGAGTACTATACAGATATCTGTACATGATGTGGGAACAAAGGCCTATGGACAAGCAGGCCAGGGAGGCACGTGGCAGGGGCGAGGACAAGGTGGTGCAAGTCACCTTGGACTGCAGATTGGGCAAGTTGGAGGTAGTGGAAGTAGCCAGTGCCTGAAGGAAGACCAGGGCTGGCAAGGTTCAGAGCAGCCTCTGTCTGCTGCTGCCCCCAGCAGGAAGGCCAGGTGGTAAGAGAGTGCTTTGTGTAGGGCCATTCGGGTGACCAGCTCCCTCCACTGGAAATTTGTCTTTGTGGAATGCTTTAGTCTACCTGCTGTGACTCATTCCTAGATCATCTGATCAACTTTATGAGTCAAAACTCATTATTATATTTGAATAACAAAGCAATAAAACAGATTAAACCATGTTATAGTGCAGTTGATGTAAGGATTAGTCTTTCTTTATGAACTCATGATTTATTTATTAAAATACTGTGGATATCCTTTAACATGTTTTACTCAGGCTATAGTCTGAAGAGTTTGAAACACTGATGTAAGGTGGTTTGTTTATCAGGTTGTTTTATTTATTGGCTTTATTTTAAAGAAAAAATTTATGTTTATTAAACGTATGCTCATTATATGATCACAATCTCTGTAATTAGAAAGGAGAAAGCAAAAGCAAATTGCTCAAAACACTACCATCTAGGTGATAACTTTTAACGTCAGAAGGGCACCATTCTTGATATTTCTAAATGTTTACATGTGGCTGCTGGCCAGACAGAAGAGAGACCCGCAGGGAGGAGATGGATAAGAGAGGACGTAAGCAGGCTGGCAGGCAGACAGGAGGATTTCAGATGAGCTGATAGACATAAACAGACTGGCAGCCAGGCACAGAATAACAGACAGATGGGCGCAGATAGGCCAGCTGGCAGAGATGGAAGTAAGCAGGCAGACATAGATGGACAGGTAGGCAGGTGCAGATAGGAGATAGGCAGACAGAGACAGGAATATGCAGGCAAGTAAAGATGGACAGTTCGGCAGAGATGGAGATGGGCAGGCAGCCCTGGGCACGGGCAGCTGAAGGTGAACCAGACCGAGAGCAAGGTGGGGCGGGGGAAGTACGTAAAAGTTCAATGCATTGTTTCAATGAACAGTTCTGAATTTTATTTTACTTGAATTTACCCAAAGAAAAGAAAGCAAAACTGAAGGAATTGTTGAAATTCAAATAAATATTCCTTATATTAGTTGCTAAAACATTTGCCTATAATGAATATTATATTGTAATATAATATATAATAATATATGTATATTATACAATCAGTTAGTTGCATGTCACAATTTTAAATTGTGTGATTGATTTCCTGTTATGAAATAGGAAAGAACTAGCAGCCTTATATTTTCTTCAGCCTCTGCTCTCCATCTGCTAATTGCATTGCATTATAAATTTATTTTATAAATATATCATCGTTTGTAGTTGATTTTGGAATCATAACACATGCACGAGTTGTTTGGTCTTGGGTTTTTGTACTTCACAGGTACGTTCTTGGTTCCATGTTCCTAAATTATTTGCTTTGACTAACTTGGTTGGCCTTGTTTTCCCATTGAGTATTTTCAAGGTGTCCTTGAGACCTTTTATGAAGGGAAATGTTTTCCTTTTGCCTTGTCATGAGCACAGCAGTTTATCTGGGTATAATAATCTCAGATCACTGTTTATTCCACTTGGGAACTTGTGGTCAGAACTTCTCTAGACAAACAAATCAGGAGGAGGAAAACCTCACAAGGCCTTCAGTTACACAGTTGAGACTTCAGAATAAATGAGCTTACAATGTTTACTTATTTTTTTCTTAATTTTTTAAAAAGTTATTTTTTATTTATTTGGACAGCTGGGAGAAAGCGATCTCTTCTGTCCACTGGTCCACCCCTCAAATAGCCACAAGATCTGAGTCTAGTCTGGCCACATCTAGGAGCCCAGAACTCAATCTGGGTCTCCCACGTGGGTGGCAGGTGTCCAGTACTTGGCCGGTGACTTCCTGCCTTAGTAGAAAGCTGGACTCAGAGACAGAGCCAGGACTTGAATGTGGGCATTATGGGAAGTGGGGTGTGGAAGTCCCAAGCGGCATCTTAGCTGCTGTGCCAGATAAGCCCTGGCTTACCATGCTGAAAGGAATGAAATACAAGTTTGGAAATGTGTGCAGTAAGTAAGAAACCATAACAGATGACAAGTGCAGGTTTGAACAAGAAGAAAATAGAATTTCAAAATTGGGAAAAATGTAATTAAATATTAAAAGCAAACCTTGATGAGTAAGTTTAATAGCAGATTATATGCTTTTGAAGAGAGACTAATCAGGGTCACAGGTCTCAAGAAATTATCCTAAATGCGCACCAGTGAGACACAGAGGAGAATTAGAGTTGAGATACAGAGGATTCTAGTGAGAGAGTCACCTCTCCTCTCCTCATTATTTTTTCTTTTTCTGCTAGTTACTGAGAATATCCTTCTATGACTGGATTTGCCTATTTTTTCTTGAAAGTCTATCAATATTTATTTTTGCAAGATTATTAGTTGTAGTACATATTTAGAATTATATATCCCTTTGGATTAACTTATTATTAGGACATTTCTTTATCTCTAGTAATGCTTTGTTTTTCCCTTCAAAGTCTTTCTTGTCTATTCTTAATATTGTTCTATCAGTTTTCTTCTGGTTAGTGTTTGTGTGCTATGTCTTTTTCCTTTTCTTTCTTTCTTTTTTAAGATTTATTTATTTATTTGAAAGTCAGAGTTACATAGAGATAGGAGAGGCAGAGAGAGAGAGGTCTTCCATCCGCTGGTTCACTCCCCAATTGCCTGCATCGGCCAGAGCTGCGCCGATCCGAAGCTAGGAGCCAGGAGCTTCTTCTGGGTCTCCCACATGGGTGCAAGGGGCCCAAGAACTTGGGCCATCTTCTACTGCTTTCCTAGGCCATAACAGAGAGCTGGATCGAAGTGGAGCACCCTGGTCTCGAAACGGCGCCCATATGGGATGGCGGAGCTTCAGGCCAGGGCGTTAACCCATTGCGTCACAGTGCCTGCCCCTTTCCTTTCCTTTTCTTTCTTTCTTTTTTTTTTTTGATTAATAAATCACATTTAATAATTTAAACCATAAAGACAAACACAAGTTTTGAAAGCTGAAAATAAATATATTTTCTCATTTACTCATGTATAAGTAGAGACACAGACATCTTTCTACTGTTTTTGAGTGAGAGCTCAAGACACATGAACGAAAGAAATTCAGAACTAAATGTTTATAGAGAGTTTTCTTTATCTGAGATCTGTGTTCTAAGTTTGCAGTAGATAACTTTTTTTTAAGGTTTTATTTAATTATTTACTTGAAAAGATAGAATGGCAGAAAGAGAGGGAGAGAGAGAACAAGATCTTCCCGTCTGCGGGTTTACTCCCCAAATGACTGCAGTAGCTGGGGCTGTGCAGGGCCAAAGCCAGAAACCGGGTCTCCATGCAGGTCTCCCACATGGGTGTAGGGCCCATTCTCTGCTGCCTTCCCAGACACATTTTTGGGAGCTGATCTGAAGTGGAGCAGCTGGATCTCAAAGAAGCATTCCAGTATGGAATGTGGACGTCCCAGACAGCAGTGTAATTTGCTGTGCCACCAATGCCTGTCCCTGAGGTAAATAACTGTTATATGAAAGTGAGTATTGTAGATAGGGCTGGGGATATACAGCTAACTAGACCACAAGTAATACTTTTTCTGTAATAAAACAGCTCATCTTAAAATATCTTATGATAAAAATAGTAACAGTAAAGTATTAATAGGAATATTAATTTATACCTTCCTTTGAACTTTTAATAATGGACTCCGTGACTAGGAACTTTATATATATCATGCCTTGCCTAAGAGTACATTTTATTGTATATTAAATTGAGAAAATATGTACACAAATTTAGATATAGCTTAGAAGATTTAAAATTTTATGTTATGGCTTAAGCCCATTTATAATGGTCAATTAGATCAATTAAAACTTCATACTCTCAGGGCCAGCATTGTGGTATAGTGGGTAAAGCCGCTGCCTATAGTGCCAGCATCCCAGATGGGCTCTGGTTCGTGTCCCAGCTGTTCCAGTTCTGATCCAGTTCCTTGCCAATGGCCTAGGAAAAATAGTGGAGAATGGCTCAAGTGTTTGGGTCCCTGCTACTCATGTAGGAGACCTGGAAGAAGCTTCTGGCTCTTGGCTTCCATTTGGTCCAGTCCTGGCCATTGCAGCCATCTGGGGGTTAAACCAGCAGAAGATTTCTCTCTCTCCCCCTCCTTCCCTCCCTCCCTCCGTCTCTCCCTTTCTCTTTGTTTCTGCCTCTCTCTGTAACTCTGAATGTCTATTAAAAAAAAAAAAAAAAACCTCACTTTTTAGACAACAAATTATCAAAACATGACTGATTTTAGAAACATGACTGATTTTAGTCCCATTTTACTGCAGGCACTGAGTGTGTGACATCTTGTTATTCTAAGTCAAATATGAGAACTTAGCAAGCCACAGCCTTCTTCAAGGATGGTTTTCACCTATGACTTCTAACACAACCTTGAGAGTCTTTGCCACCAAGCTGAAAACTGTTCTGTTCCCTTCCCAGCTACACTCTTCCAGCAGTGCAAAGCCCTGTTCAGGCAAGGACAAGAACAAGCATACTGGTCGCTTGTACAACGTTAGTGTCATCCTCAGGTCAATGCTAAGGATGAAAGTATACTGCTTCCCTCCTGTGCAGAGGCTTTGAATATGGTTAACTTTTGTTTATAATCCCTATATGAGAATGAATTCATTCTTATATGAGAAGCTGGAACAAGTTGGAAATAACAACAGGTAATTTAAGCTACAAGGAAGCTGCTAAACTCTTTGAACATACTTCCTCAAAGGAAGTTGAACGATTAATTGGAACTCTTATTTTTATATCCTGGGAAGAGGACTAACCTAGCATTCCAGGACAGCAGGGGGGAAATGAAATGATTTTAAACTTTTCAAAAAGTGTTTATCTCCTTTACAGGGTTCTCTGAGAGTCTGAATAAAGAATGACAAGGAAGGAGCATTCCCTTGTATGACCGTGTTTTCAAAGCAGATGGCAAGAGGCAGAGGCCCACATTAGAAAGAAGAGCAGGTGTCTCACGAACAAGTGGCAGTAAGGAAGCCAAACAGTAGCTGGAGATAGAGGAGTGGTAGTCGTATCCTGTCTGGAACAACAGCAGCCACCACTCTGACAGTAATTCTTTTTTTTTTCTCTAAGACTTATTTATTTTTTTGAGAGGCCGAGTTAGAGAGAGGGAGAGACAGATCTTCCATCTGCTGCTTCACTCCCCAAATGGCCACAACAGGTGGAGCTGAGCCGATCCGAAGCCAGGAGCTTCTTCGGGGTCACCAACTGGGTGCAGAGGCTCAAGCGCTTGGGCCATCTTCCACTTCCTTCCCAGGTCATAAGCAGAGAGCTGGATTGGAGGCAGAGCAGCTGAGACATGAACGGGCGCCCATATAGGATGCCGGTGCCACAGGCGGAGGTTTAGCCCACTATACCACAGCACCGGGCCCCCTTTGACTGTAATTCTACACTTGATCTTAGCCAAAAGGCCAAGAGGCGATTGACAGACAGCAGTTCTAGCTGATGGAAATGTCAGAGTTCCAACAGTACTGAAGATGAAAAATGCAGAAATGGATCTCTTGCAAAAGGTAAAAGAAGATGACAAGAGTTGGACATGAGGAGTCTTTGGTGTTGCTGCTATCGGGGTTGCTGCCCTAATGATGAGTTGTATGGCTTCCATCCCCAGAAAGTCAGGGAGAGCTAGACCAATCGAGTGAAATACTCATGGGTTCTGGGAACCACTGCTCCAGAGTAAATCTCACTTCAGTCTAATGGGAAAGAGGAGGAAATAATCACACCACTGGACAGAGATTAAACACCCTAAAGTTACTTTGCCTTGGCCTTGAGGATCCCAGCGTAAAAGCAGTCCTGTGTCTCTTTGGCAGACAGGACCTCAACAAACAGCAACAAAGACGCAGTGAGAAAATAAGAAAGCTAAACACAAGGGAAAGCGGCCACATCCATTTCACTCGTGGCGGGCTTTGAGGCTGCACCTTGCTTCCGACCGCTCCGCAGGCCGCCTCTAGGAACCCTCGCCTCACCTCCTGCCTCAGCTTGCTTGTTGTCCTTTCCCGTTCCCTAGAGCGTGAGAAGGCCGGGTGGACACAGCTTAGGAGATGCCTGAGGCAGAGAGGTGGTGACGCCAAGCACTACTTGGTACTGCCTGGGAAGAGGGCTCTGGCGCCTGGGCCACCGAGCGCTCACAGGGCTGGAGCTGACATTCCTGATGTGTCACCCAGGAGACTCCATCCTGCTGCCAGTGTTGACTGTCCTCGTTGGGAAGGGTGCTGGGTGCTGACCTCTGCCAGCTCTTTACCCACCATCATCTTCTTCACTTGGTGAGGGGGTGCAAGAGGCGTTGGAAGGGAGGATGTGAGGGCACCGGGCCTCCATTTTCACTTCTCTCTCCTCCTTTCTCATTCTCTTTTCTCTTACGATGTTTCTATGATGCCCATGCTTCTTTAAGGATTGATCGAGTTTTCTCTTCTGGACTGGAGCCGTGGCAGGAGCTGTGAAACTCAGGCCATCTGACTCTCAGGTGGTTTTGATGATTCCAAACTTCTTTTCAGAGGGTTGTTTTCCCCTAAGTAGAATCTGTTTTCTGGATCTTGAGTCCTTGCTGTTATTTTCAGGGCATGAGTGAAGTGTTTTGGGATAGAGATTAGAGATCCCCAACCTTTGTCATGGAGGAGTTTGTTTGTTTCGGACTCACTATGCTGACTCCAGCCAGCTTTGCAGAAGCAAAAGGGCCAGCCAGGAGTCAAATGGTAAAGGAGGTCGTTAGTACCCTAACTCTTTCAAATGAGGCATCCTGAGCTGTCATAGGCACAGCAGGTGTTCCTAGCTCAGATTCCTGCTCTGAACTGACCTAAAGGAATTCAGTGACCTTCAGAAACAGAGTTTTCAGGTTGTTTTCCTGGGGCCCAGGGGATCTCAGATTTCCCAGAACAGCATGGAGGAGCTGGCACATCCTGAGACCCCAAAGAGTCTGTGCTATATCTTTCTCTAACTCTTTCTGTTTTAGATACACTCTCCTAAATTGCATGCAAACGTTTTTGATTGGAGCCCTATTCCATTTGCATGTAACACAACAACTGCTGCCAGTGGGTCTGAGTCTACTGTTCTGCTTTTCACTTTCTAGTTGTATTGGCTTTTTTCAGGCTACTTGTTTTTAGTATCACGTTTTCCTCCTATAGTTAGATAAGTGGTTTCACACCCATTTGTAATTATTTTATTAAGATTTAAGTATTTACTTATTTGAAAAGCAGGGTGATGGAGAGAGAGAGAGACAGAGACACAAAGATCCTTCATCTACTGGTTCACTCCCTAAGTGGCTGCAAAAGCCAGGGCTGGGCCAGGCCAAAAACCGAGAGCCTGGAGCACCATCCTGGTCTCCCACGTGGGTGGCAGGGACCCAAGTACTTGGGTCATCATCTATCACCTGACCAAGTGCTTTAGCAAGGAGCTAAAGCAGAAGCAGAGCAGCCGGGACATGAACTGGCACCCTGATAGGGGATGCCAGTGTCGCAAGCAGTGGATTAACCCACTACAAAACAATGTCAGCCCCTTATATAAATATTTGAGTATTAGTTAATAAAATACATTCCTAATTTAAACTCTAGCATTAATTTCAAATTTTACTCTGTTAGTATGCAAATTAGCTATATTTACTCATTCTCAGTTTATATACCGTTGTTATATATTTGAATTTCTGGTTATGAATATATCCTACCTTTCAGAACTACTATAATTATTTTATTTAGTTTTATGCATATATATTTTTTATTTATTTAGATTTACTCAAATTCTCTTTTTGTTACATTTAGTCTTTCCTAAATTTCTTTTTTTAAACAAATGATTTATTTTATTGGAAAGGCAGAATTACACAGAGAGAGAGGGAGAGACAAAGACTGAGAGAGATCTTCTATCCACTGGTTCACTCCCCAAATGGCTGCATCAGCCGGGGCTGGGCCAGGCCAAAGCCAGGAGCCAGGAGCTTCTTCCAGCTCTCCCACATGGGTGCAGGGTCCAAGGACTTGGGCCATCTTCTACTGCTTTCCCAGGTACATTCACAGGGAGTTGGGTTGGAAATGGTGCAGCCAGAATTCAAACCAGCACCCATATGGAATATGAGTGCTGCAGGCAGAGATCTAACCCACTGCGCCACAGCGTCAATTCCTTCCATGTTTCTGACCTGGAATAATTTCCTTTCTGCCTAAAGAATAGTTTTTAGTATTTTCCTTAGGTCATCTCTCTTGGTAACAGATTTTCTCATTTTTTTAATCTGGAATTTTTTTTTGAAGATTTATTTATTCATTTGAAAGTCAGAGTTGCAGAGAGAGAGGGAGAGTCAGAGAGAGAGAAAATTAGAATGGGGATACTGGCATACCTTGTCATACTTTTTGCTTGGTTGATCTTTCTGAGTTTACATATCAGATTATGTGATACATTGATACTGTGTAGTCTTGTTATAACACAGACTCCTCTGTTCTGGAACTTGGTGTGATCTGCCCACCATTCGTGGAAACTTATGTATTGCATGAACCTCTGGTAAAGTGAAATCTGCCTGTAATTGGATCTCGTGGCATGGTCCTTAACAATAATGTTTAAAAAAAAAAAAAAAGTTTGAGAAGCTTGAGATAAGACCTGAGTTTGTGTCCAGCTAACTTTGTAACCTTGGGAAAATGCTCTCCAGTGCTCTGTCCCTCGGTGTTGTCACGTTGGTGTTGAAGCAGGCAGCTGGGTTGGGGTAACCTCTCCTTCCTGCTCCCTTCTCATACAACAATGGTTCTTAGTTAAATGGCAAACGCAAATGGAAAATGCATTTCCCCTTAAGCTTCTTGTCTATGTTTAAATCAAAATCCCGGTTTGCAGAGGTGTAAGGGAATTCCTTAACGTTAACAAAGTTCCTGTAAATACGCACGGTGGCTCCTGTTGATACGGGTAGCTGTACTCAGTGGTGTCCTGATTAAGGTTGATCAACTGGCTGTCAGAAAAGAACAGAACAGATAAAGCCCTGATTTGAAGCGTTTGCCAACTTAGTGATGTCTGTTGTCTATCACCTATTTCTGATTTGTTGGAAAATTTTCAGATGGTATAATTATAATTGTGTTATGCAGCCAATTAAAATATCAGTATAGGCATGATTTATTAGTTAATTTTTTGGAAAAATTATTCAAATAGAGAAGTTACTTTTAAACTGTATTATTTGGGATGGCCAAATCACATGTATTTTTCCTCAGATAACTTTTGTGTGCATCATCTATGTGGCCCTGGGTAGTATAGTCACAGACTGTATATTTCGAAGTCTGAAATCGGGGATGGCCATTGGAATTATCTATCTCACGGCTCCATAGTGACCTGAGTTTGTGTGGAATTAACAGGACGTTTTCTCTTTTCCTTTCAGGCATTTCTGCTGCCTTCCTGTGAGATAGCTGTAACAAGGAAAGTAGTTCAAGTGTACAGAAAGTGGATCCTCCAGGACAAACCTGTGTTCATGGAGGAACCGGATTCAAAAGATGCTGCCCAAGAAGATACTGAAAAATTGGGCTTTTCAGAAACTGATAGTAAGGAGGTAATTTCATCAGCTGTCTCTGGAGTTGGAAGTGTAAATATGCCTGCTCAGGCAGTGGATCTCTTTCTGACCTGCCCAATGCCCCTCTGAGAGGCGGCTTCTGTTCTGTCTTCTAGAATAGCCAGCTCCTAACCCCCACGCTAGGGTCACATGCATGCCGCAGCTTCCTCAGTCACTGTGGCCAAAGAGTTGTTTAGTAAGTCACCTTACTTTATACATCTCTGCGTGAGACTGAAAAGCGTGACTGTCTTCTCCCTAACCTGTTTGAATAAGAAGAGTTTTGGAGAAATGAAATTCAGAATGTTTTGCAGACTTTGCTCATTCAGTGGACTACGTCAGAAGTGGTTGTGTGTTGCACCCTGGGAAGGAGAGACCGCACAGCCAGGGCCACCTCCATCATGAGCCTGGCTGCAGCGCTGAGTGCCATCCTCCTGGCAGATAAAGCCAGAGGTTGGATAAATCTAAAATGATGGAGTGGAGCACCTTCCTGAAACACTAAAGCAACTTTAGTTGTATTTGTATTTCTGGCTTGTTATTTTAAAATTAATTTAGAATGTTGAAAAATTCCTACCCATAAATATCTGTATCAGTTCCATAATTTTGGGTTTTCTGTATTGGAGAAATCCTTCCAGTGATGAGATCGGAAAGAATAGGTCCACAAACAAAATTCATCACATGGTTTAAAGGCCCATGTTCCATGCCCCGTCGGTCATGGGACACACATGACTCGCTCCTTCAGCACGCTGTAAGTACTAAGCACGACTTTAGGTACCAGGGGAAGAGTGATGAAATGATAGAGAAGATGTTTGCCCTCCTGAACTCATTTTTTCAGTGACTCTGTGGAATCCAACGTGCAAATGTGTCTGTGTTAACCGCATCCTTCTTTCCCCAAGGCCCCGGCGGAAGCTTCGGGTCATAAGCGCTCTTCCAGCTGGGGGCGCAGCTACTCCTTCACGAGCGCCATGAGCAGAGGGTGCGTGACAGAGGAGGACAACACAAACGTGCGAGCCGGGGCCCAGGCTCTGCTGCAGGTATGTGACGGGCCATGATGAGCGGACTGCCCGGAGCTGCGGGCATTGTGAATGTTTTGTTTATTGATGATAATGTTGGAGAAACATAATGATATTTTTAGCCATCTGTTAGTAAACAACTCTGACTTTCTCTTTCTCTTCTGTTTTTGATTAATTAATTTATTTGAAGGGCAGAGATACAGAGAAAGAGAAGGAGAGAGATGTAGAGATCCTCCATCTGCTGGTTCACTCCCCAAATGGCCACAGCAGATGGGGCTACGCCAGGCTGAAGCCAGGGTCTTCCTCTAGGTCACCCATTGGGTGGCAGGGACCCAAGCACTTGGGCCATCTTCCACTGCATTCCCAGGCACATTAGCAGGAGCTGCATTGGAAGTGGAGCAGCTGGGACTCGAACCGGCATCCATGTGGGATGGATCTTGTACTCCACAGTGCAGGCCCCAACAACTCTTACATTTTCATCCCTGTTTTAAAGTCAAAGAAGACTTAAGAACTGGTTGCAGTTTTTTGAGAGGAATCATTACATAGCGATTGTGAAATAACTTACATTTTAATCTAAAAGTATTTCCCAAGCATATCCCGGTGGTTAGCTGGGACTGCGTGGCTTAGTCATTACAGATGGATACTCCGGGGGCTGGCATGGTGGTACAGAGAGTTAAGCCATAGCCTGTAGCATGGGCATCCCATTTGAGAGTGCCTGTTCAAGTCCTGGATGCTCCGCTTCCCATCCAGCTCCCTGCTAATGCACCTGGGAAGGAAGCAGAAGATGGCTCAAGTGCTTGGGGGGGGGGGGGGGGGTACCTGGATGAAGCTCCTGGCTCCTGACTTCTGCCTGGCCCAGCCCTGACTGTTGCTGCCTTTAGGGGTATGAGCCAACAGATGAAAGGTATCCTATGTCCCTTCCTCTCTCTCTGTCACTTTGCCTTTTGGATAAATAAAATAAATCCTTAGAAAAAAAAGGATATTTCAAAAATTGGTAGAAAAATGGAATTAAAAGATAAGTTTATTTTGGTGTAAAAAGTTCTGAAAACCATGCATAATATTTATTTTCCACAGACCTTTTGGAGGCCTTTTGTATAATCTTATAAACAATATTTTTCTTAAAAATTGCATGTTTTGGGAGCCAGCATTGTGGTATGGCAGCTAAAACCTGCTGCCTGCAGTACCAGCATCCCATATGGGTGCCAGTTTGTTTCCTGGCTGTTCCACTTCTGGTCCAGCTCCCTGCTAGTGGCCTGGGAAAGCAGCAGAAGATGGCCCAAGTGTTTGGGCCACTGCACCTCTGTGGGAGAACTGGATGAAGCTCCTGGCTCCTGGCGTTGGCCTGGCTCAGCTCTGGCTGTTGCAGCCATCTGGGGACTAAACCAATGGATGGAAGATATCTCTCTCTGTTTCTTCCTCTCTCTCTGTAGCTTTTTCAAGTAAGTCAATCTTTTTTTTTTTTTTTTAAATAACCATGTTTTTTTAAAAGAGATTTATTTATTTATTTAAAAGGCAGAGAGGGACAAAGAGATACCTTCCATCTTTTGGTTCACTCACCAAATGACTGCAATGGCTAGAGCTTGACCGGCCCAAATCCAGGAGCCTGGAACTCCATCCCAGCCTTTCACATGGGTGGCAGGGGCCCAAGTATTTGGGCCGTCATCTGCTGCTTTCCCATCCACATTAGCAGAAGCTGGATTGGAAATGGAGCCACTGGGACTCAAACTGGCACTCCCGTATGGGATACAGGTGTTGCAAGGCATGGCTTAAACCACTGTGCCATATCAAAAGCCCCCCAGATGGCCTGTGTTTATGGAGAACGATGAGCAATGAGGTAGTTTTTAGATACCTGTCTTAAGGAGTATACGGAAGAACTGATATTTCCTGGGATTGTTGGAAAGGGCAACTTTGGCCTATCACTTAACCTTCCCAGACCCAGGATTTTATCTCAAAAATGGAGGTTAGAAGGTTACCTCTCAGGCCCCGTTCAACTTGAAGGTTATTAGGAGTGTAAGTGAAAACACTATATGTTTCTCAGTCACCTGCGCCTTGGCCCTCTCCTTGCTCCTTCATCCAGGTCTGTGGCCATATCAGGTGGGCCTCCCACATAGAAGCCAGGTGCGGAGTCTGTGACACATAGGGGTAGCACGCATGTTGCGCAGTTTTACATGATGCTATGTTTGTCATCTGATAGTCTTCATGATCATGGGGTCCATTTTCTTTTTCAGCCTATTGGCAGTTTAATGTACCATATTCATGATTTTCTCATCTTTCATTGAAAAATGGCAGTGTGGTATTCTTTAAAATACACGACCACATGCCTTAAACTTATGCCTTAAACTTAAAATACACGACCACCAGGTTGGGCACTTGCCCTGTTGGCTAAGGAGCCGACTAAGATGCCTGCATCCACAGGGAAGCACCTGAGGTCAGTGTGCCTCTGCGTCTGAGTGCAGCTTCCTGCTCAGGTAGACCCTAAGAGACAACAGTGATGGCTCCAGCAGTTGGGTCCCTGCCAGACGTGGGTTAGGTTCCCACCTCCTGACTTCTCTGCAGCCCAGGCCCAGCCCTTACAGCATTCGGTTAGTGAAGTAGCAGATAGCTGTGGGCTCTCTCCATCTCTCTGCCTCTCAGATAAGTACAATTTTTTAAAGATGAGAAAAACATAGTCACTAGCACTAAACTACAGGTGCTGCACTTGTTAATCAGAAAGTTATTTTTTTTCTTAGTTGAAAGTTAGTAAATTCTTCGTGATTTATGTCATCACTTAGCAACTCTTACGTTACAGTGCTTATTTAGTGGTTCTTCTTAGAAAATTGAGACATGATGCTTTTTAATTTTGTAAAAGATAACCTTAGAGGTTGTCTACATTATAATTCCCCCTTGCCTTTTGAGCATATTAATTTAAATCAGTCTGGTTATTTATTTTGAGATGTGATTGTTAATGCATTTCATCCACAAATGAGCCAGAAAAGTTCTTTTTGCTCCCAAATCCTCTCAGTGTGTGCTGTTGGGCACTCAGGAGAACCATGAGGAAGTGTACCCCCGGGCAGCTGGAGGAGGTCCAGCCTCAGACCTGATTGACAACAGAGTGTCTGCAGTGGATGGAGCCCTGAGTCATGACTCTGCGGAGTGGCCTCCTGTGTTTCAGCCTGGATCAGGGCCTTTCACATTGTCTGCTGGGGTTCCCCTGTTGGCAAGGACGGGAAAGTTGAACCCGGCAGGTCTGGGACAGGGCATAGAGAGTAGTTGACTGATTAGCTGAACTTTTTTTTTGAATCTCAGTTTTTGCAAGAATTCGCTCACACTTTATATTCTTCTAAAAATACATTTCTAATAATAAAAGCATGCACTCCTGGGAGTTGTGCAGCATCCCAGCACTCCGCTGCACCTCCAGGCCCTCTCCTCTGTGGTCTGGTGCTGGCCACGCTTGTCAGGAATCAGGAGTTCATGTGCTGGGGGAGTGAGCAAGAATCCTGTGGTCCTGTCTGGCCATTATCCCACCCTTCCTCCTGTTCTCCTCCTCTCCCTGCACCCAGCATTGTTCATCTAAACACAATGATCTTATCTACACCCCTCCCCTTCTTCTTTTTGTTGATTGTCATAAATAAGTCTCCAAAAAAAGCTCTTCTGACTCATAAAATTTTTAAAGTTGCGATTTTTCCTTAGGAAAAGGCCATGTCGATATCTTGGTATTTAAATGATTCTAAGGGGTGAACTAAGATTAAAAAAAAAATCTTTTTAAAAATGTAGTTATTTGAAAGGCAAAAAGACAGAGGGGGAAAGAGAAAAAGCGAGATCTTCAATCCATTGGTTCACACCCCAAATGTCTGCAAAACCAGGTCTAGACCAGGCTGAAGTCAGGAGCCAGGAGCTCCATCCAGGTGTCCCATGTGGGTGGCAGAGACCTAAGTAGTTGGCCATCATCTGCTGCCTCTCCGACATAAGCAGGAAGCTGGATTGGAAGCGTGGAGTAGATGGGACTGGAACCAGGCACTCTGATATGGAATGTGGTTATCCCAAGCTGTGGCTTAACCATGCCTGCTGTTAAAAATGTCTTGAATATGTGTTTGGTACCACTTGCTATATTGAAACAATCTGTGTGGAAATAACTCAAAGGTGATTTATAGGTAGAATGAAATTAATATCATTATCTTTAGGCAAAATTTGTTCAGATGTATATGCTTAATTATACTTTCTAATCCAAAACTGTTGATTTTAAGGTGTTTTTGACAAATGCTGCAAACGTCTTTTTGTTGGAACCATGTGCTGAAGTTCCCATGCTCTTGAAAGAACAAGTTGATGCTTGTAAAGCCGTTTTAATTATTTTTAGGCGCATGATAATGGAGCTTACAATGAATAAAAAGACATGGTAAGCTTATTTCAAATTAATGAACATTGTAAAACAGATGTTTCTGGTTTTTGAGCATAATTAAAAAGTTAAAGTTTCCATTTACTTCGTGGCTTTACAAAGTTAACAAAAAGATGCTAATCAGTCTTTTGTGACAGCTTCTCTGAATTATGAAGAAGGTAAGGACCCGGGGCTTTGATAGTCCTTTGTTTTTATTATTGTCTTGAAAAATGCTCTTGAACTAAGAATAAGTCATCCTGTTACTTAATAGTAGATTTTTCCATTCAAAACTGTCAGCAGACATGGTTTTCAGGAAAAGCAGCAACTGATGTCTTATAATATCATTCTTCCCGTGCCCAGGAGAGTTTGTTAATTTCCCTAAAACATTGTAAACTGGTTTTTATTGCTTCAGACTTAACATTGTAAGTTCATTTTGCAAAAACAATTATTTTAAGTGATAAAATATCAAAGTGATTAATCAAATAGTACAGTCAGACATGTAGTGGCATCATTAAAAGTTCAAAGCTTTCTCCTTCCCTTTCATCTTGATTTTTGGTTTTATAGTATCCCTGAAGGTTAACAATGCATTGGAGTCCACACTCCCCTCCCCTGGGACCGACGGACCGTGCCCTTCATATTCTGAGTGGTTCTCAGCAACAGACCAGACAGCCTCAGAGTTACTCTCCTCTCCTTCCTCTTCCCCACATGCTGAGCAGGCCGCCTCCCTGTCTTGGAAATGCCCCTTAAGTCTCCTGCTTTGTGTGCCCCTCCCGCTCAGCCACCAGCCCCTGCCCACCTGGCTGTGATCCATTCCTCGATGCTCTTCTACTTTAGGCCAGCGGGTGGCAGCCTTCCCTTCCTGGAAATCCCTGGGGAGTCCTCATCTCCACCTCTCTCTTCCCGCTGCCCTGGAGTCTGCACAAAGGGTGCTTTGCACAGAGGCTCTTTGCACTTGGTGGAATACCCTCTAGGGATGTGCGAGCTAGCTGGGGCTGTGGGCTCCCTAGTTCAGTCCTTTTCATTTGCGAGACTGAAACGGTGGGTCCAGAGGGACCCTGTCTTGCAGAAAGTACACAGATACAAGAGTCACGAAGTGATGACGTAACAGGAACATTCCAGTGGCCTCCTCCCTAGACTTAAATGTAGCACTGCTTGCTAAGTAGGTGTTAAGGCTCGAAGTATTACAGTGATGCACAGTACGATCTAAACAGACTTGAGTACCACATCAGTAATACTGACAGTAATGAGAAGTGCTGGTGTGCTCTCAACTGAAATACTGCTCCTTGATACCCTGGTTGTATCAGTGGTATCGTTCATGGTTCTGCCTTTGAAACCTCTATGAATTCTGCATGCCACTGTAGCCACAGTATGAGTATCTCTGTGCTTTGGGGAAACCTTTTATTTTGTTGAAGATTATAGGAAATAAAATTAAGCAGTTCTATTCTTTTCTAATTCAAAAATTTCCAGGTAAAAGTATTAAATAAAAAAAAAATTCTGGGAATTGCTGAAAATACTCCCCAAAGAAGAGTCCATAGAGTAGTGAAAGGTGTGTGAGCTGCTTCTCTGATAGATCTTGTGTCTGTGAGCATCAGACGAGCCCTTGTTCCACTCCTACACACATCTCTCCTTCCCCTCCTCCCTCCCTAACTCCTTTCCTCCCCCCAGAAATAGCCACTGAGCCTCCACTATACCGTTAGAATGGAGAGTGAGCCTTCTGAGGACATGTTCTGCTAGAATAGCCTCCTAAGCAGTTTCAGGTGGTACTGAGTGCTGGGAAGAGCAGTGGTGCGGGGGAAGGGGTCAGGGAGTCTTGGGCTGGGTGGGTGTTGCCCAATGTGGAGGCCAGGGGCGTTGTTTTTATCAGGTGTCAGGGAAGCTCCTTCCCAGCAGAGCCCCAAGGAAGGAGAGAGGAGCCAGGAGGAGGTCTGGGGAAAGAACATTCCTGTAGAAGGAACAGCAGGTGCAAGAAGTCCTGGTGCAGAGGGAAGGAATGTGTATTCAGGCAGGAGCAGAGAGTGTGGGAGGGGAAGCTGCAAGCAGGCAGGCCAGAGCCGGGCTACACAGGCCTTGCAGAACACAACGAGGGCACAGGCCACTGCCCCGCACGTGCTCCAAAGTTCCCTGCCAGGTGGGAAATAGTACAGAGAAGCCCCAAGTCCATGGCCACAGAGGGTGAGGGCTCAGACCTGGGCTGTAGCCAGAGCCGTGGTAAGAAGTGGTCCTGGGATGGTGGATGCGCCAACGTATCAGCTGTGTGAGAGCATAGCGGTAAGGTAGATAGTAAGGAATGCAGAAGCCCTCACTCCTCTTTGGACACAACGACAGTGAGCTGCCTGGTGTCATGTGTTCCCAGAGAAGTCTGTGAGGAGGAGGGGCCGAAAGTCAGTGTCGCACGAAATAGGAAGAAACATGCTGCAGCCAAAGCCAGCATCTCTCCTGTTAGCAGAGATTCTTCCAAACTCTGGACGGCTTTCTCACTTTCCTGTTTGTCCAGAAGACTCTGCATGGAACTTTCTGGCTTCCCAGGATTCATAGATTCAGAAATTGAATTACCTCTCTTTTTGTCAGCCCTTATTTTGGTCACCTTTGTGCTTTTTGATAGAATTTATCACCAAGATTTTTTGTGAAACTTAGGCTGTCTGTCATTCTCATCCCATTTGCATGATGGGCGCACAGCTCCTTGTGTGGGTGAAGTATTTGTCACGGTGGTGCACGCATCGTTAGTATAAGCGGGCATTGGTGAAACTGGGTGTTGCTCTCCCCTCCTTGTGACAGGGACATGGGTGCCTGGCTGTGGTGAGTGACAGGCTGTCTGCGCCTCTACCGTGTCTTCCTGGATTCTCTTCTTCAGAGTTGCTGTCTCACTTCACGCATATGTGCCTAGACCCTCCACACTTGAAAACACTCCCTCTTCACACTTGCGGAACCCACAGGTGGCATATAGGGACAGGCAAAGAGATGGAATTTGTACAGTGAGAGCGTATGCCAACCAAAATCAGACAGCGTCAGCTACAAAGAAGGCAGGAGCTTCTCAGAGTCACGCTACCATGAACAGTTTAATGAAATTCAGCATTGCATATAAAATGCTCTTCTGCTATGCAGAGACCTGAGAAAAGTATGAGCGAACTATGGTTTAGGCATCTCATGATGTAACCAAGGTTAATTCATGCCGTTCTCAACTTTTTCACTGAAGAATGACAAGGCCACAGAGAGAGTAGTGAAGATGAACAAATAGAATAATAGAATATACCAACCCCAGAGGTGCAGAGTGATTTTCCTTCATTACATAGGAAAGAGACCATGTTCTGTGTCCCTACGGAACCCAGAGAAAGAAAAAGAGAGCAGGCACTGTGACGTGAGGACTGGAAGTTAGCTGTAAGAAAGAACGCCCTTCGGTTGTTGTAAAACACTGAGTGCTGTGGTTAGCAGTGTGATGTTGTCTCTGCACAGGAGTGTTTTATGATCTTCAGAGACCTTCCACAGCAAGTCCCCTCTGCAGGAGCACCGGAGCGCTGGCACGTTGTGTGCCCACATTGCAGTGTCCTGGTTGCTCCCTGCGGTGCCCTGTGCAGAGCCGGCGTCCTCCAGGCACAAGCTCAGCACCTGTCAGTGTCCACTCATGACCTGTGGGAGGACCGTGTGGCTCTGCCACGCTGTGATGTGTGGACTGCATCTGTTCTCAGAATAAAAACCAGAAGGTCCACTGTATTTTTTCTCACAAAGCTAGGTAGGGGAATCTTCCAGGTTAAGTAAAATGGGAAAATTAAAGACTGCTACATAAATTCTCAGAGGCACAGCCTTTCACTGAGTACCTTTCCAGGTACCGTCAAGGTGCCAGCACACCTGGGGAAAACCATCTTTTGCCTCCCTCTTGCCAGGGGAGAAAATCAAACTGGGAGAACGTGTGTCTTCTTATGCCTGTGGCTGTGGACATGGGAGGCATTTGTAGAACAGTCATAAATCACAAGTAGGACTTTCATTATGTAATTGGCATTGAGATTTTAACAATTGCAATACATGATTTGTCAATGATGCTGGATTCTTAAGAGAATTTCTCATACCTGTAATTATGTTAAAGTGCTTTGGAGATGTGGTTATTAATATAAGCTTTTGTTTTGGGTGGCCTAGGGAGCAGATGTTGCAAATACTACTCAGGATAACAGAAGCTGTCATGCAGAAGCCAAAGGAAAAACAAATAAAGGACTTGTTTGCCCAGAGCTTGGCAGGGTTACTATTTAGGGTAAGTCTTTTTTATTAAAACACTGGAAATACAAGAAGTTAATCAGATTTTACAGCAAATTAGTTTTAATCATTGCAAATTTTAAGAACAACACTAAACTAACTTGGAATTTCTAGAATTTTAATTAGAATTTTTCCTTCTTAGCTTTGTCCTTGAAGGATGTGATATATATTTTTTTTTCAATTAGCTGTGGGATTTTAGGCTTTGCTGCACTTTGCCTCTTTCAGTATGCTTGAAAGTGGTAGCAATTAGGAAGATGACCGGAACTGCTGGCCTTGATGGAGGGCCAGGCAGATTTGGTGAGGTACGAAGCTCGGGGATGGGATAAAACACATGATAGCAATCATGGTGATGGACAGTTGAACTTAACATTACAGGACTGGGGTCACCTAGGGAGGGCGTAGGTGCCATAGAGAGAAGAGAGTCACTTCCTTGCTTGATGAGTGGGCAGGAGCCAGCCAGAGATGCTGAGGAAGGAGGACAACCAGAAACATGTGCATCAGGGATGCCTGGCAAAAGGAGAGCAGCCAGTTGACCACTGTCTTTGGTGAGGTGTAGGTGTTTGGGAACGTTCTAGAGGAACGAGGCCCCCTTGGAGGGGGTGGAGGAGCAGATGGGAGCAGGTGGTGGAGGGCAGCAGGCAGAGACAAGGCTTTCACAGAGGTCTTATGTGGCTCAGAGGAGGAAAGGGGAACTAGCTGGAGTGGGTACCATGTGCGGAGGGCAGGGTTTAGGGTCGGTGGTAATCAAGTGTGTTTGCTCACCAGTAGATGTTCCCAGGAGGAAAGACAGCATTGCAAATGTGAAATCACAGATGTATTGGGAAGCTGGGCTGGCCTTCAGTGCCAGGAGAGAGCCAAGGAGACATCTGTGCTTGTGACATGTCACATGACAAGCAGGGTCAGCATGAGTAGGCTGATGTCCGTTGAACCGCTTGGGGAGGAGGAAGTGTCAGAGGGCCTTGAGGGCTGCAGCTTACTGCAAAATTGCTGGTATTTGTAGGGTACACAGATGCATGAAGCTCTCTGAACAAGAACATTGTGAAAGGTCTCTGGAAAAATCTGATATTCCATGCAAATGAAAGCATTAGTACAGTGGGTGAGCCTGACTCGGAACAATGCAGTAGACAAAGCATAGTGGGTCAGAGCTGGAAGACAGGGTTGCAGGGAGAAGACACTAACTTCCCTCTCCAGATGACCCGAAGGTGGTTTTGGAGAATATATATTAAGAGCATATTTAGGATACAGATACAACATGTGGGTGAAGGAATCAAAAAGAGAAATCGAAATCATTTCTTTAGAGCTAAATATGTCCCTTGTAGTGAAGAGAACTCAATTGTTCCTATTAACATTCCATAATTTAATGTTAATCATCTTTGTAGAAGCAACTTGTAAGTCCTCAGCAGCCTCCTAAATACCACCACTTGTCCTCTGATTGCCTTGCCTCCTTAGTGGGTCTGTCGAGTGGCCCTGCACGTTCTTTGCTATGGCCTGGAGGATGGTTCTGACCAATGGTTTGCCTTCCACCTGGACCTGCAGTCACTGTGCTCTGTTTGCTCGCTCAGTTGAGTCTCTCCATTGGTACCCTCTCATGCTCTTACTGCTAGGACTGGGCTGCTAGGTGGACGTGAACTGAAGCCAGTGTCAGGCTGACCAGTACTGGGGTTTCATTCCTCACCATTTGTCTGGTTTGCTGCTGCTGCTGCTCCTGCTGCTGCTTCTTTTTTTTACTGAGAAAGCGAACTTATAACACAATTAAGCCAGAATCCATCAGAGTTGTAAATTGTGGGGTTTTTTTGTTCTGTTTTGACATTAGGGAAAAGGTTCCTACTGCCCCATACATGAAGTCTTGTCTGAGCTTCCTTAAAGATCAGTTTTGAGTCCATGATTATTAGTGATTTTGATGTCTTTGTTATTATTTTGGCACTACTTAGATCAAGAAAAGGTGCTTAGAGTAAGAACTAACCATAAAATAGTGGAGAGAGGATAACTCTGTGGAGTTGGACAGACTCTGGGTTCTGAGCCCACCTCTCACTTCACCTGAGTCACAATCAGAGGAGGATTCCTTCCTGCCCTGCAAGGTTATCGGAGCGCATTCACTTGGGATTCACAGTCATCTGTTGGCCTGCCAAGTCCCTGTGAGCTCCAGGAAGGAGAAGGGGCCAGCACAGGTTGGCAGGCTGCCAAGTGGGCCTTGCTTTGGTCTCTCACTACAGTTAAGACATGCTAACTTTTATTTGTTTGATCATGTAAACTATCTACGATGGTCAGCTACTTGGTTTAAACATTTTTTTTAAATAAGAAAGTTATTAAAGAGGACAGAAAATGTTTTTAAGTTACCATGATCCTTTTCCCTTTCTCTGATTTATTTATTTATTTAAATATGTGTTTTTCCCTGTCAGTACCAGGTAATCTTAGAAACTTACTTCAAATGATGTTTGGATTGGACTCCATTTTAAATATTTGCAAAATAACCATGATTGTCCCAAGTGGTGTTTGAATCTGTTGTGGGTGCTCCATCTGGCCTAGGCTGCAGCCCCTGAAAGTGTCAGGATCTGTAGCGCACTCAAGTGTGCTGGGCGGAGGGAGGTAGGGAAAGTTTGGTTGGCAAGTGTTCCTAGGAGGAGGAGTGGCTTTTGAGTTAGGTGTTTTTATTCAGTTATGTGCTTTACTGTAGCTGATAAAGCATTGACTTTCGACACTGAGGGAATCTTAGGGTTCTGTTATTTTTATTGAGAAATGCAGCTCCAGAAAGGCTAAGTGACTTGTCCCAGGTCACAAGCCAAGATAGTAATGGAATCAAGAGGCTGGGGCTCTCTCTCTTTCCCTCTTTCATTTAGAAAAGGGTCATTGATCAAAAGGGCGCCCTGCCTTCATGTTCAAAGGAGCCATGTCTAATCCCCCAAATCTATTTTATGATTTTGCTCTGTGTGCGAGTGTTGTGAGTTGTGAACTATGATGAGGATTCATTGGGTCTTTGTGTTTGTGGCATTTGCTGAGATGAGTTTTGTCAGCTGCAGCAGGTCATCCTGTCCATGGTTTATACTTGGTAAAGGAAGCCAGATTCCTGCAACGAGTCACAAGTTCTGTCTGGGAGACAGTGTTGTACCAGATGTGAGGCTGAGCTCCAGTGGCGTTGCCAGTCTCTACTTTCTCCTTACTTGGCTAAGATGATACTTATTATATTTACTTATTTACATTTATTTATTTTATTATGTATGTACTTTATGGTAATGGCCACAAACTCATTTTGAAAATGGAAACATAAAAATGAATAGACAGAAGCTGGCATATTGGTCATAATAAATTTGTTGAAGTAATAGTAATAAATAATAAAATTATTTTTCCTTTACATTGATAATTTTCAAAGCATTTATTATGCTGGTGTTATATGTTAAATGAGTATTTAAATAATATTTTCCATATACTATCTTTTAGAAATTATAGTAAAGGTGAAATGAAATACAGAAAATAGGTATATTAAAACAGAGTCATTTTAAATATTTTTCAAATGTTCAGACTTGGCCTTCCTAATTATGTGTTGATTTCTGTTTTTTGAAGTTTTTCTATGTCTATGTTAAAGAAAAATTTTTGTCTTAAAAACCAACTATACAAAATTTGAGGGAAAAAGCTTAAAAAGCTTAGTCACTCCCATGCCTTATACAGTGAAACTCCCAACAAGCCTAGGAGGCAGTTTGCATCTGGGGGTAGGCAGAGACGTGTGCTAACACGTTCATTTGTCTTTGACAACAGACTGGGAGAGCTGTTTCTTTTTTAGTAAGATTAGAGAAACATTGGGGACTCATTTGAGATGAACCTAGCTCCCTCAAGGGACTTCTTTTAGGAGACATATATTCTGATTTGAAGTTTAAAAGATGTGAAATACTTTGGCAGAAGGAAGAAAACGGGGTGATTGCAAGGTCAAGATATAGCCAGAATATAAGGGCAATTAACTGTCTCGTGGAGTTGCCCACGTGACCAGCTGTAATGCTGTGGACTGGTAAAGGGACACAGGAAGTAAATAGACTGTCAAGGTGAGGAAGGATTGGTGCTCTGATGAGGATGTGCAGGGAACTGTGAGAGCCGAAGGATGTTTCTTGGAGGTTGGGGGCCAGGCTGGGAGGAGAAGGCAGGGAAGTCAGGATTCCTACCTGGAGGATGTGATGTCCAGGTTGTGCCAGGAGCGGGAGGGAGCAGGTGGAGGAACTTGCAGATCCCGTGGGAACATTAGATTCTTCTTCTGTTATGCTGTGTGTTATTACAGGTGCCTGTGGGACATCCACGTAGAGCTGTCTGCTGAGGGTAGGTAGGTCAGGAAGTGAGCAAACATCAGGGCTGGTTATGGAGATTCGGAAGGCAGTAACATCCAGGGGATAACTGGATCAAGGGAATGGAGGCCGAAACCCAGGCCGACGACAGAGTGGTGTTGGAAGGGAGAGAGCCAGAGCAGTTGAAAGGAGAGGTATAGAAGCCCAGAAACTCTGGGGAAAGGGTCCAGAGTGTGAATGGGAAATAGTGTGGAAGGATAGGAGGCCCCCATAGGTTCCAGCCACCAGTAGAGGAGAAGCTGGGTGGGTGCAGGTGAGAGTGAGGGTCTTATGGGCAGAGGTTGGGCAGATTCTCCTTTGATGGGTGCTGCATCCTCTGATGTCTGCAGTGAGTTCCTCTGTTGAAAATCAGGGAAGAGAGGTGAGTTGAAGGTTCACATAGAGCAGAGTCCACACACTGCAGAGTGAGGGACAGATCTGTCTCAGGAAACAGAGAGTCATTGTCAGAGGGCTTTGTCTTTTCCGTAACTATACCCAGAGCCAGCCACAGATTCCAAAATTATGCTGAATCAGAAACTTTGTGATGTTAGCTGACTCTGCAGTGGCTCAGTCCTGATTATAGTTGCTCAAATGAATTTGGAGAAACTAAAAGAAAACAACATCCAAAATTAGTTTCTATATTAAAATGTGCTTTATGAATAGCAATTTAAAGTAACTTGTTGAGAAAGTTATACTCCTTCCAAATGGAGACTGTTGGATTCTCTTGTTGGTTGGTTGATTGTAGACGCTCATCGTGGCTTGGATCCGAGCAAATCTCTACGTGTTCATCTCTCGGGAGCTCTGGGACGACTTCCTCAGGGTGCTGTCCTCCCTCACAGATTGGGAAGAGCTCATTCACGAGTGGGCCAACATCATGGACTCCTTGACGGCCGTGCTCGCAAGAACCGTTTATGGAGTGGAGATGACAAACCTACCTCTGGATAAATTAAGTGAACAAAAGGAAAAGAAGCAACGAGGCAAAGGTGCTCCCACTCTTCCAGGGTCATACCACATGTCTGGGATTGGGGAGGAGGCAGTATTTGTGTATTGCTTCCAAGAAATTAGTGCATATAGGTTATGTTCATCATGAACTGAAGCAGTCACAGATGGTGGTTGTTTTTTATTTTTTTAAGATTTTATTTTATTAATTTGAAAGGTAGAGTTATAGAGATGGAGGGGGGGATTCCACCTGCTGGTTCACTCCTCAAATAGGCACAATGGCTATGGCTGGGTGAGGCTGAAGCCAAGAGCCAGAAGTGTTCTGGCTCTCCCACATGGGTGCAGGGACCCAAGCACTTGGTCTATCCTCTGCTGCCTTCCCAAGTTCATTGGCAAGGAAATAGATTAGAAGTGGAGCAGCCGGGACTTTGAACCAGCACCCACGGGGGATGCTGTTGTCATAGGCAACAGGTTTTCCTGCTACGCCACAACTCCAGTCCTGACTCTTTTTTTTATGATGATGTTAGCTGTGTCTCATATGCCTGTCTTCCCTTGATGAGAATGGTGGGTTTCTGAAGAGTCTGTGGAAGAAGGATGGATAAAAGGAAGCATTCCTGTCAGTCATGTCAGCTAATAGGAACGACAGTCACAGCAGTAATGGCTGGTGCTTTGTACATATCCCCGCACCTCACATTTATGACAACTCCGTGAAGCAGATACTGGTATCATCCCGTATCACAGACAAAGAAGCTGGGGGTTGGAGACCTTACAGTGACTGGCTCCCTCAAGGTCACGTGGTTAAGAAGTGGGAAAACCAGAAATGAAAGCTGGGCACGGCCAACTACGTCAAGATGCTGCCCTGGGAAGATGAATTCTGCCCCTTCCTGGGAAATGTGGAGAGGTTCTGGATGCTTGAGATGGGAGCTGTTTGGTTTTGTTCTGTGTCTTGGTAAAATATTTTGAGACCTAGGATCTTTATTAAAAATGATGTTTTCAAGGTAGAAAAAGTCAGTGGTAATTTCTGTTGGGAATGACAGTTTGGCCTCCCCCCGTCTTCATTACTGTTCTTAAGGACTGTGATGTGGTCCTTGATTAATTCATTTGTACTGCAAGCTATCCTATAAAGATTTGAGGTAGCTCAAATAAATGCATATAATGCAGTAGATCCAATGGACAATGCAATAGGGTCAAGCTAAGTGGGGAGAAGCTGCAGGGATGGTTAAGAAGTCACTGTGGAGGCAGGCGTTTGGCCTAGGGATGTCAGTTAACATGCCTGCATCCCAGAGCAGAGTGCCTGGGTTTGGATGCCTGGCTCCACTCGCTGACTCCATCTTCCTTGCTAGTGCAAATCCTGGGAGGCAGCAGTTGATGGTTCAAGTAGTTGGGGTCTGGTCACCCGTGTGGGACGCCTAGATTGAATTCCCAGCTCCTGGCTTTGACTCAACCCAGGCCTGGCTGTTGCAGGCATCTGGGGAGTGAACTAGCATTTTGGAGGTCTGTCTATCTATGTCTTCATGCCCCACAGGCAGCTCCCCCACCAACCACCCTACCCTGCTCTTCTCAGATAAAAGAAGAAGCGAAAAATGCATACCATAGAGCCTCGTGTGCTTGCTAGGGTGATGGGAAAGGGGGCCACCTCGAGTTTGACTTTGATCTTGACAAGGTTTTACCAGAGAATCACAGCGTTCATAAGTTAAAACAACCCACTTGCTTAGGAGATAACACAGCTTCTGTGGGTTCTAAAACCTGGGAGAAATTTTTCCTTCAAAGCCTTATAAAGAGTGCTCACTGCTTATTGTGGTAGACTACACCGTATAATAGCTTTATTATAGACTGTATCAGTTGGCTTTTGCTATGTGACAGATTTTAGTAGCTTAAGATAGCAACAGGTCATGGTTTTACGAGCTGGCAGATTGGGTTGGGCTCAGCTGGTCAGTTCTGCCGGTATCCGCTGGATTCATTCCTGTATCTGCAGTCAGCTCTCTCTGCAGTGGTCACTGGGGTAGCTCTACATCCAGGGTTAGCTGGCCGTCACGCTGAGCAGTGGAGTGTGACTGGGCCATGCGTTTTGTCACCCAGTAAGCCAGCTCAGGCAGGAGCAGTGACAGGGTAACCTCAAAGTTTGAAGAGCATTTTCAGGTCTCTGCTTGTTCAACTTTGCTACCAAAGCCAAGTCATGTGATGAAGCCCGGAGTCAGTACTGGAGAGGGTGACCGAGGACATGGATGTGTGGAGGTGTGAATCAGTTAACACATAGACCTGTAATTGATTGATGAGACTGCTTCTTACAGTGTCTTCAGTGTGGTCTGCGAGTGGCTTGCCAAAGCAAGTTAGTAAGAAGCCAAAATAAAGTAGTCAGAGTATGTGGTATTCCAGTGGAACAGTTCATCTCAGTTTAGATGTAGACTGTCTGACATAATTATTTTCTGCTTTTTTAATAAGAAAAATGGCTCTGTGATGTTTATTTCATTTTACTTGAAAGGCAATTCCACGGTGGTGGCAGGGGGCAGATGGGGAGGGTCAGAGATCTGTCTTCCATCTACTGGTTCACTCCCAAAATGGCCACAATGGCTGCAGCTGGGCCAGGCCAAAGCCAGCAGCCAGAACTTCATCTGAGTCTCCCATATGGTGGCAGAGGGAGGCCCGAGTCCTTGGGCCATCCTCCACTGCTTTCCCAGGTGCATTAAGCAGGCAACTCAGAAGAAGAGTAGCCGGGACTTGAATTGAACCCCTGTGGGATGCTGGCACCGCAGGGGGAGGGTGGCTCAACCCACTGCATGCACAACACTGGCCCCATGAGTTCCTAGCATTTTTAGCAGTAGATTCTGTAGGGACGTAGTTCCTAATTTACAACTGAGGAATTGGCTGATTATTTACCACTGCCGGGCTGCCGTTTGCTGAGCAACACAGGTGACAAATGAAATCACTTTAGCCTTCAGACGGTTTTTCTGACCGTGGGCCCTTTATCAGGCTGTGTTCCAGACCCCCAGAAAGGAACCAGCGTGGGCAGATCGTTTTCTCTGAGCTGGAGGAGCCACCCGGATGTGGCTGAGCCAATGCGATTTCGGAGCGCCACCACGTCTGGAGCCCCGGGAGCTGAGAAGGCCAGAAATGTTCGCCAGAAAGCAACCGGTAAGCATTCATCCAAACAAATCTTGTTCATATCGAAAATGGGCTTATGGGAATAAAATGCTTCAAGAATTCTCAGAATTTAAATATTAGTTCTTTAGTGAAATGAAATGTCTCTGCATCTTTTTAGCTTTCTATTCAGTTTATTATTCAAATCATAGTTTTCATTATTCATTTCTAAATTATCCATTGTGGTAAAAAAGTTTAATGTTAATGTTTTTTAAAAAAATTTATAAATAAATTTTTATTTAGCTTACAGTTCTGGAGATCTTTTTTTAAACTTAAAAAAAAATTATTTGAAAGAGTTACAGAGAGAGAGGGATAGAGGGAGAGAGCAAGGAAATGAGAGAGAGCTTCTGTCTGCTGTTTCACTCCCCAAATGGCTACAACGGCCAGAGCTGGGCCAATTCGAAGCCAGGAGCCAGGAGCTGCCTCCCATGCAGATGCAGGGGCCCAAGGACCTGGGTCTTCTTCCACTGCCCTCCTAGGCCACTAGCAGGGAGCTGGGTCTGAAATGGGGCAGGCAGGACTCAAACTGATGCCCATATGTGATGCTGGTGCCACAGGCTGGGGCTGTAACCCACTGTACCAGAGCATTGGCCCCTTGGTGTTAATATTAAGTGAGACATTTATACAAAATAGAGGTTTTGTTTGAACTTTGAAGAAATAGATTCTCAATAAAGCATTGGTTGCATTATTGTCGCATTAAGCAGTGTTTTTCCCACAAGAGTGTGGCAGCCCGCTCTGGCAAGGACAAAGAGAATGATGCAGCTGGTTTTCAAGACTGGCTGGAGACGTTTTCATTTTTGTCTTCTTTGGAAGGTTTAGCTTTTCATGCCTATAGATACTATCTTTGCGGTCCATCTAAATTAATGGGAACTTGGCCAAGGACCTCTGAGTTAATGGATTATTTTGCTCTGTTTAACTTTTAAAAGAAGAATCTCTAGAAAGAAAGTTTATATCCTATATTTAAGTTCTTACGCAAATGCGTTACACCTTACATCTGACGCCTCCTGCTTTTTGCTGTAGCACTAGTTGGTAATTATCAGCTTTCTGCTTACTCTCTCTCCTGAGGAGAGACCCCATTCCTGATGACAGGAACTTGTACATTTGCTCATTCACTGGTTTTCTTTCCATTCCGACTTCTAAAACCTCTTTTACCTCCATCACTGGATCCTTAAAGAGATTAGAAGCTTGTAACAAAGGTGGCATCCTGTCTGAGCCACCCAGGTTTCCCACTGTCCCTCACAAGCCTCAAATCACAATTATTCCAAAAGTGGTCGTTCTGAACACTTTCAGTTTTATTCACACATTTCAATGAGCAGCAAGTTGTTGCACATGACGTCTTCCATGTGCCTCTACTTGGTCAGAAAACAGCCATTGCAGAGGTGTCATTTTCAGCACGTATTTTAAACCCCAGCATGGTAGAGCCAGCAGTATGTTTTGGGAGAAGCTCAGCACAGTTAGGCCAGTGAGGTTTTGTTTATCAGAGCTGTCAGGTATCTGAGAGGCCATGGCATGGGGAGAACAGCCTTTATATAAAGGTGTTTATGCAGCATATAATACAAAACCTGGGCCTGGCCTTTGTAGGCATCATTACATTTTTAAATGTGAGAACTTTGAAAGATAATGAAGATGAGAGCTATTCTGGTAGACAGTTCCACATGTGGATATATATTTCCTATTATATTTTATGTTTTTAAAGAATATGAAATAATATGAATCTCAAAAGCATTCCTCTCTGAAGATTCTTTTATATCATGCTGTGTAATAAATCTGCAGTGACTAAATATTAGTGGTTTTAGTTAAATTTTTTAAAAAGATTTATTTACTTGAAAGGCAGAGTTACACAGAGGGACAGAGGCAGAGAGAAAGAGAGAAAGAGGTCTTCCATCCAAATGGTTCACTCCCCAAATGCCCACAATGACCAAGGCAGGGCCAGGCCGAAGCCAGGAGCCAGGAGCTTCCTCTGGGTCTCCCACGTGGGTACAGGGGCCCAAGGACTTGGGCCATCTTCTGCGGCTTTCCCAGGCACATTAGCAGGGAGTTGGATTGGAAATGGAGCAGCCAGGACTCGAACTGGCACCCATGTGCGATGCCGGAGCTGCAGGCTTTGGCTTTACCTGCTATGCCACAGCACTGGCCCCTAGTCCTGTTGGGAAATAACTTACCTTTTCTTCTTTTAAAAGGCCCTGAATATTTTCATGATAAAGTTTGATTTGTGCAGAGGCCACCTTTTGATGACAGTACAACAGCTCATGAAGTTACTTTTTGCTGCTTGTAGAATAAGTTGCTTCCTATGAAAGGCCCATTTGACAGTGACTTCTGCCGTCCCCCCGTCCCACTAAAGAAAAGTTCAAGATGATCAGATGATGATTTTGCTCACAGATTTTACCTAAGTAGAGAAAATATCACTGATGATGGCACAAGGGAAATATAAAATCAGCACTCACTGTAGAGAGATGACAGGTTAACAGGGTGCATCACTGTGTGACTTAAGAGGCCTGGCAAGATGGGGATGGAGAGCTGTGAAGGAGAGCTGTGTCCCTGAGCCTGGGTGGGAAGAGTTTCAGTGTCTACACTGAAACTGATCAGAGCAAGTCTGACTCAGTGTCCACACAAATATTACATGTTTTATTACTTCTAAAATAACTAGTGATCAGTTTTGAGAATAACACACAATCCGTTGAATTTAGAGTAACTTTTAAAAACAACACTCACAGGAAAAGTCTCTTGACATCATTGGAAGATGAACATATCTTTCAGAAAACTTGATGTGAGTTAGTTGGAGATTTCAGTGGAAGTTGTTTTTGTTTACCTGTTGTCTTACATTTATGAGTGAATTAAACCTAATCACATTGCAGATAGTCCTGTCATTGGGAATTCTGGTAGACAAGGCATAAGAGAAAGGATAATAAACTAAAGAGTTTGTCACTTTTTGCAAATATGTCACTACAAATTTAATTATTTTATTCATATTAAGTCACAAAAATAAGTAAATTTTTAGATTTTTGTTTTAAGGACAAAACTTATGGAACTGGTTGTGTTTTTTTATTTTTTAAGCATGATGTCTTGTGTCTGTTCATTTAACTAACAATATATAGAAAACTTAAGGACTTGATAAAGTTGGCACTAAGAAAGTTTGGGTTTAATGAGCATGAAATGTGGATATAAAAGGATGGTTTCATGGTGGTTTTTACCTCTGTCAAATGGTAAAGTCTTTGCATGTACCACTTGACTCTCACATGTTCTTGAGCTTCTGGGATATTTAATTCACTAAATGATTTGCTGTTGAATACAGTCATCTCTCAGTAAATCGATTTCTGAATCATTTATTGTTTATAAAAAGATGGCAAATTGTAGGCTGGATTTCCGCCTAATGGCCTTTGTGTGTATGTGTCCGTTGATGATAAAGTCCACCAGTAAACAACCCAAATGTGAATCTGATGCATGGCAGGAAAAGGAAAGTCTAAGCATGAAGTATTTCTGAATAAAATTGATTATTTGTGAGTTGCCCGTTCTCCTGCCTCGTCAGAATGACTGAAAGTTGGCTGTATTTAGAGACTCTGGGTAAATACTGCGACCACCTTCCTTTACAGTTTGCACTGACTTGCTTTGCATGTTTAGACAGAGCCCGGAAAGCTAATGATACAGAAGAGGGGAAGGTCTTGGGGTCTTCTGACGTAACTGTTGCTTTATCTCTCCTGGAAGCTAAGCGAAGCCAGTCTGTCAGCAGCTGTGTGTGCCTTTCTGAGGCTCTGCCCGGCACTCAGAGCGTGCCGCTTCTCCTCCACACCGTGGGCGCGCTCTTACCTGGTCTCTCTTACTCCTCTTGCTCTCACAGGCTGTCAGGTACTGTAACACTGTCTCACGTGCCCATCAGTGTCCCTGGACTCCTCCCACTGCCTCTGGCCCTTGCCTTGTTTGTCAGAATCCCATACCACGTATATGCCTGACAATCGCACTCCCATTAAGTTCCAGTAACTATCAACAACTGCTTTTATGTTGTTAGATGTTTAGTAGCAATTAGATGGTCAAGAAAATGTCTGAAACCTCGCAGGTCTTTATATTTACAATTAAAGAAGATAGAAGGATTTTTTTTTTTTGTCCATAGTTTTTAATGGGGTAAGTGTGCTACCTTCTTTTGAGTCTTCTGTACTCGTCAAGTGCCTGTAGAAAGTAGGGGAATTTTCATACAGTTTTCCAGAAGTGTTGAGTATGTCAATGCCAGAAGGTTTGCAGTACCTTCTGAAAAATGAATAAGCTAGAAAAATTGTACAGGCAAGACTTCCTTGGAGGTGGTAAGTCATATCCATGTTTAAAGTAGTGATCAGTTTAGGCAGGTTTATACAGACTATGGAGAGTTCAGTAAAGCAAGACAAATGTGAATAAATGCTGAATTCTAAAATAAAGAATCACTGTCCTTGGACTTCAGGTGGTTGACATTGGAGTTAGCCATGCGTTTGTTCTGATGTGTTGGGATTTACAGCATAAAAATGACTTTTGGCTTTGCCACCTTTCCACCGGGATGTACTTTGCTCTACAGTGAATAATTACTTCTGTGTCTAGTTATTTGTCAGTGATTCTAAGATGTTTTCATATTCCTTTTATTTTTAGAAACCTGGCATTATAGGTTAATATGTTTTTAATATTGGAGATAGCCTAATTGTGGCTTTCTGAAGCACTAAATTATGTTATGCTGTGGTTTAGCAAAACAAAATTAAGTCCTTTGAAGGATATGTCAAAGACTGCATTATTTAATTTACAGAATATAAGGGAAGAAGTGAGTTTTCCTGAGACTCAGGGATGTGATGTTTAGGAAATCTTTTGTCTCTCGTCAGTACTGAAGGTGAAAAACAATTAAAAGGATTGATGGGAAAGGGTCTCCTGTCAGGTTACTGATGAGTATCAGCTGCTTGATTATTTGGCTTTCAAAGAAAGCGGCTGCTTAAAGGTGGTAAAAATAAAGTATTTCAAATGTTTGCCCCCTATGTGGCAGATTTGCACTCAAAAGGAATTTTTTCCCATGGTGAAACACTATATTTCACAGTCCATTTTTTCCATATTGTTTCACTTAAGTTTTTTTTTTTACTAGTTTTTCCAGAATATGTTCTCACACACACAAAAAAAATCTCTTCCTATTAGTAATTTAATTTTGGAACCTTTGTTCTCCTTCAGCGTTAAATTGGTTCCTGTATATACGTACACAGTTGCAATAGGAGTTAAATTTCTCAGAGCAGTAGTTCCCCACCAGGGAGGATTCTGGCAATGTCTGGAGACAGTTTTGGTTGTCATGGTGGGATGGTGCTACTGGTATGCAGTTGGTGGAAGCCAGCGATGCAGTTAAACATCCTACAGAGCTCAGAGCCCCACAGCAAAGATTTATCTGGCTCAAAGTAGCCATAGTGCTAAGTAAGGTTGGGAAACACCGATTTAGGGTCGGGCTGGGTCTGTGTTTTCCTGTTTTTGCCATCCTTGTTCCTGGCCTCAGAGCACAAACAGTGAAAGAGTATATGGGCACAGTAACAGTGTGCTCTTCCGTGTTTCCTCCGGCAACTACCCAGCTCCTGCATAGTCTGATGACGTCTGCTCTTCAGTCCTCAAGATGATTTATATCCATTGTCTTTGGTTCTGCTAAGGTTGTTGGCCAAGGCAGTGGATGGTAATCCTTTGTCAGAGGGGTTGGATGCTCTCCATTGCTTGGCATGTTAGAGCGTGCGTTTGGTGCTCCATTTCACCTGTTGCTGGAGAATGTATAGACACTTTGAATTTTACTTTCTGGACACAAGTTCTTTACCATATCAATGGTTGCTAATTTTGTTTCTATTCAAGCTAACATTTCTTGGTTTTGTTTCTAATCTACATGATTAGTTAACCACCAGAATTGTCTTAAAAACAAAAGCAATAAATACTTACCTGAAGCCACTATTATATGTTATTGGGATCCTTTATTTGGCAGCAACAGAATATGAGGCAATATTTAGGGAAAGTCATAACCACATGTTTATGTTAATCTGAATAGCTACTTAAACAAATATATGGGAGAGAGAATTGGCGAAAGAACAGTGCCTTCCAGCTATTTGTGATTTTATCGGCTTTTTATGTTGGGTAATTATCTATCAGATGCTAGATTTTGCTTTTCTTTTAGAAATATTGTAATAGTAGTAACTGCAGCCATCTTCTCTTGTTCTGAAACGATCAGCGGGACCCAGTTAAGAGAGCCTCACTAAGCGGCTTCTGTGACTTGTCCATGGGCTTCCAGCAGGTGCCATCTCTCAGGACCTGTGGAAAGCCTGCCTTGTGGAAAGCCTTACAATGGCATCACCTGTACTTTGTATGGGGTCAAATCAGCATCATGCACTCTGTTTTAAAGAACAGGGAACTGCAGTATTAACTTCACTTATGCAATCTGTATGAGAAGTAAATGGAACCCAAAATTTTGTTTATTGAAGAATGAGCCTTATTCCACTTAATAAAAACAGTTAAGAAAGCCTTAGAGGGTGAGTGAAATTGCTTTAAAAAGTAGTCAGATATCTGGAAAAAGAAAGAAGTTACCAAAGGGCTTCCACTCTTGATTTCATTTAATCATATTGATTCAGGAAAAATGAAATTAAGTGAATCTTATTTGATCTTCCTTTTTTTTTTGTTTTTTTTTTGAAAGGTGTTTTAGAAAGCAATGGTTTTATAATGGTATTGCATAATTCACACTATTAAGTTAATACTTTAAAAATTTGGGTTATTGAGATTAGATTAGAAGAGTTATTTGGTTATTAGAAAGCATAAATGATTTGGGGAATCCAAAATAGATTAAAGCAGAAATAGTGTAACATTCAAAACAGGATGTATTAGATTTCCTGGGATTTAAAGTACAACTTATGTGATTTAGATGGTTCTTCTTCTGTTTTGAATATGAGGTGGCCCTTTATCCTGGTATGTGCATATTAGTGTTAAAGTGATATTCATGTCTCATGAAATAGCAGCTACTACATAAGGTTGACACCACAGAATGGAGGTAGCTTTAACATAAAATGCTTTCTTAAGAAATGAAATGCCAGCAGAGGGAGCCCAAGAACTGTTAAAAAAGGGAAAAGGTATTGAGAAAATGTTGTTACTCATTTGTCCATTATACAAAACATGTAGTGAGTGTAAACTTAGTACAAAGTATGAGAACAGGCCAAGGCTTGTATACTTGTGAATGAGGAAATTGGGTTTAGATCGAGGGGTAAGGAGAATCGAAAATTCTGGTTTTCACAGTGTCTCATCTGGTGTCAGCTCTGGGAGCAGCTTGGGCCCCCAGCAGCGTAGCAGCACTCTCGGCATCATGGCTGTCCCTTTCCTTCCCCCTCCAGTCACCAGTGCTTCCCTCCCACCACTTCCGTTCTCTCTGCAGTCTTGAGCTTCTTCCATCTGAGAAGTCCCTCCTGACAGCTTTACAAAAACAGAGCTTTAAAAGCTGCATTAGGCCAGTCTGTTGGGAAGGCAGGCCAGCTGGTGGTGGCAGGCTCGTGCTCCGTCTGCTGTGTTGAGGACCAGTGGGGACACTCTAATTTGGAAGCAATGGTGCTGTGGCTGTAATGCATCCCACCAGATGGCGATGTTCTTTATCTTTAGAAAGGTTCTGCCAGCGTTGGCTCAGTTATTATTTGCTTCTGCTTGTAGCCCAGAAACCAACATCTACCAGTTTTTGGCATCATACTTAAGAGAATAAAGCCCACGCTTTCCACTATCCATAAAAACAGGCGCTTGCCAATGATTTTTTAGGAAATTAGGAAGCTCTCGGGCTCCCTCTACTGATACTAGATGAACGAGTAGGTTCGTCAACAGACTTTCCAGAAGGCTTCACCATCTTGTGTAATTAGAATAAACAATAAAAGAAGACAGCCAGAGGGCTGGCCCCACTGTGTTACCTGGTTTCTGTTGCCTTGTGCTGAAGACACTAGATGTAGACCCGTGCAGTCTCATCTGAGCTTTCAGGAAGTGTAGATAGGTAAAAGGTTTGCACAGATGGCTTGTGCTTCTCTGTGAGATGAACAGTTCTCTCCTGTTCAAGAGAAGAGGGAAGCAAAGGCAGCTGCGGAAGATGAGTCTCTGACATTTTGTCTGTCCTCACTGCCTTGCCCTGTCTTTGCCTGTACTCTAGGCTCAGTTTCCCATCCGTATCCAGTTAGTCTGTGGCCTAGGACTTTGAATTGCACATAAAGAATCATGTACATTTCGTAGTTCTGAGGCCTTGAAATTGTGTCAGCGTACCATCAAATGGAAATTGCATTTGGTTAGAAAAAGTCAAGAAGCAGCCCTTTGTTGAAATGCTTTGTATTGAATTTGGAAATTTGGAATTTTCCTCCATACAACTTCTTGGTTAGGGTAAGCCATCACTTTGGCTTATGGTTCAGATGAAAGCGTTATACAGAGGTGTCCTGTTGGCAGCGAGTCTCCATTTCAGGTGAGGAACTATCTCACACATTGCAGTGTAGTCAGTCCCTTCTTAGAAGTAAAAGTGAAACTTCAGCTAATCACAATTTTTGGAAAATATGATGTCAGAGTCATGTGGATGTGAAGTTTGTGACTGTGAGTGCGGTATCTAGTGAGGAGCATAGCTGTGGGCTTGACATGCAGGACTGTGTGGCAAGTCCTGTAGGGGGGTATTCCCAGGGCAACATGGGAAGCAGGGATAGTGGACCAGGGGAGATGGGGGAGGTTAGCAAAGGGGAGTGGATGGTGGGAGAACAAGAGCAGCAGGTGCCAAGTGTTAGCACTGTTTGAGACCAGCTGTGAGCAAGGCATCTTGTAGGAGGCTGGTGTGTGAGGTGAGCTCCAAGAGAGTGCTGTATTCACCTAGATGAGCACAGGTTTGACCTTCTAATGACGGAAGGTCTCATGTGACTTTCAGAAGAACAGAGACCTTTTAGAGAGACCTTTCTGGGAACCCTGGGGGAGGGGATGAGCACCTAGAAGAAGACGGTGATGAGTTAGCAGGCTATTAAAGTGACCTGGGCAAAAGATGTGACCCCAGAGCTGTGCCCTTTAGAGGGTGGGATGATTATTCCCAGACCTTGGGTGGTCTCTACAGATTGACATGAACTATTCAGTTTACGAATGAACTAGGAGAGAGCTCAGTCTGCATGGGGAGTCATTTGTAGTCATATTAGCTGGGATATCCAGGGGCCAGTACTCCTCTCTGGTTTTCTATTTAATGTCAAAGGTATATTGATTCTCTGAAAATACCAGTGGATCATTTTTGTACTTAGTGATTAATTCCACATTGCATTTGGTGACATACAGTGTTAAATAATTGCAGCATTTTATTTGGGACAGTTGTGTATTTATCTGTTGTCTCTGGACTTCTCTTTCCATGGCATGTATGCCCTTGAAATTTCAAACGACCCTTGAAGTTCTTAGCCATGTTTATGGCTTCCTTTTTATCCCTTTACTTTAGTTGAAAACAAAAAGACTGTAGAACTAAAGAGGAAAATATACTCTTCAGGTGGAATATTAGTCAAGTGTAGGAAACTTGATTTTGTTAATGCAGATTATCTTTCTGCAAAATGTGTAAAATGTACAAACATTGATTTTTAAAGTTGTTGTAAACGGTGACAGTACTTTTAAAACGGAGCATGTTTTGTGTTAATGCTCGCAGAAGTGGAAGAGTGTCAGCAGTCAGAGACTGCTGGGTCTGGGCAGCTCGCAGTGGGACAGACGCAGGTCCTTCGAAGCAGCAGCACGTCTGACATCACCGAGCCACTGAGCTCAGCTTCTTCTCAGGGTACGTGGTGTTTTCAGTTACTAGTATGGAGTGACAGACTGTCTAGAGGGAGAAAACTGCTTGTCATGTTGTCTTCTGTATTTCAAGAGGGTCTGCTTTTGAATGTGATTGCAAGGATATGATTTCTGGCAATAAAACGTTTTTACTATTTAATTTTTTTAAATTGTAAATTTATTTGAAAAGCAGAGAGAAATCTGCTATTTGCTGGTTCACTTCCCGAATGGCTGCAAGAGCGCCAGGCTAAAGCTAGGAGCCAAGAATTCCATCCTGACCCCCAACATGGGTGGCAGGAGCTCAGGTACCTGGGCCATCTGCTGCTGCCTTCCCAGACACATCAGCTAAGGAAGCTGGATTGGAAGCAGAGTAGCCAGGACCCAAATCTTCACTCCGACATGAGATGCCCAAGTTGCAAGCAGTGACTAAACCCACTGTGCCACAATGCCAGCTCCTAGTATTTTAAATTATACATATGTTTGTGTGTGTGAGTGTCCACGACCTCTTTTTTGCAGCCTGATATGATTGAGGCCTAGAGAGAAGTCCAGAGTTGCTATAGTGGGAGGGGCAGACAGTGTTACAAGCCAAGGTAAGGAAGGGCAGCAAAGTAGGTAGAGGGTGAGGAGGATGTGGAGAAGGGGCTGTGGAGGGGCTGTAAAAGCAGAAAATGAGTGGGAATTGACCAGACCTGTGGGAAAGGTTATTAACTGCTGTGGATGGAAATTATGTATTTTTTTTTTCCCAAAGATTATTTATTTGAAATGCTGAGTTTTACAGAGAAAGGAGAGAGAGAGAGAGAGAGAGAGAGAGAGTGAGAGCAAGAGCAAGAGAGCGCTTCCATCCACTGGTTCACTCCCCAAATGGCCACCATGGCCAGAGCTGGGCAGGCAAAGCCAGGAGCTTCTTCTAGGTCTCCCATGTGGATACAGGGGCCCAAGGATTTGGACCATCCTCTGCTGCTTTCCCAGGCCACAACAGAGAGCTGGATAGGAAGTGGAGCAACCGAGACTTAAATTGGTGCCCAAATGGGATGCTGGCACTGCAGGTAGTAGCTTGACCTGCTATGCATACGGCAGCCCCAGAAATAATGTATTTTATTTGAAAGGCAGAGTTACAGAGAGGCAAAGACAGAGAGAGAGAGAGAGAGAGAGAGAGAAAGGTCTTCCATCTGCTGGTTCACTCCCCATCCAAGTGGCCCTAACAGCCAGAGCTGGGACGATCTGGAGCCAGGAGCCAAGAGCCAGGAGCTTCTTCTAGACTCCCATGTGGGTGCAGGGGCCCAAGCACTTGGGCCATCTTCCACTGCTTTCCCAGGCCACAGCAGAGAGCTGGATCAGAAGAGGAGCAGCCAAGACTAGAACCAGCGCCCATGTAGGAAACTGTCACCACAAGTGGAGGCCTAGCCCACTATGCCACAGCTCTGGACCGTCTGTGCTTTCTCTCATCAGGGTTTTTTCTCAAGCAGTCCTGAGCTACCTTCTTGCTCTCATCTTTCTGTTGGTTCACCTGGCCTACCCAGGTTGATATCTGAGCTGTCCTCCAAAAAGGCCCACAGGGAGGGTCTTCTTGCCCCTGCCCTGTGCTCACGTAAAGTGCTAGGTGGACCTGCTGGCCGGTGTGAGCAGCATTCATTCAGTCCACTCTCTTCAGAGCCCTCTGGGGCCAGAGTTCAGGTCTTAAGTGTGGACTGATTTGCCAGACCCTTAACTCCTGTTTTTATGTACCTTATTATAAGTTTAGTTGGTACCTGTACCTAAAAGTGATTTTTAGATTTTACTGTGGGAAACATTTCCTCTGTCAATTTCCACCCTGCCCTGAAATCTCTAGGACAAAAGATAGAGAAGGCGCAGAATGTGTGCTCCGAGGCCAAGGCTGCGGAAGACATGCGAGGACACGGGAAGAAAGAGCACGAAGCGATAACAGTAAGGTCCTTTCAAATCAGTTTATCGTTAAAAAGAAGCATGGATTATTGTATCATATATAAACTTATTGAGGACTTTTTAGAAAAAAAATTTTTTTCCATTTACATGGGTCACAGGCCCAAATGATCTGGACATCTTTTACGGTTTTGCTTGATCTCTATGTAAAATTACAGTCACATGACAAAAATAGGAAAAAAACTAACATGAAAATGGAATTTGCCACCTTGTTTATATGTGGCACTGTGTGTTTTTAAGCAGATATTCTTTCCTATAAAACTTGAATTCGTAGTCCCAACTTTTGTTTTAATATTTATTTATTTATTTATTTGAAAGAGTTACTGGGAAGGAGAGCAGAGGCAGAGAAAGAAAGAGGGAGATAAATCCATCTTCCTTCCATTGCCTCACTCCCCAAATGGCTGAATGGCCAGGGCTGGGCCAGGCTGAAGCCAGGAGCTTCATCTGGAGCTCCCACAGAGGAGCAGGAGCCTGGGGACTTGGGCCATCCCCCACTGCTTTCCCAGGCACAGTAGCAGGGAGCTGGATTGAAAGAGGAGCAGCCGAGACTCGAACCGGTGCCCATATGAGATGCCAACACTGCAGGCTCCAGCTTTACCCACTACACCACAGCACCAGCTCCTAAATTCCCCATTTTTGATATCATTTGAGGTAGTATTTTCCATTGATGTGAATTACTTCATAGGTGAGTATTCTCAATGATCTGTTATGGTTTCTTTCTCTTTTTTTAAGTGTAAAATAGCATTTTTGTTTTAAGAACTTTTTTAACTTTTTTAAAAAAAGATTTATGTATTTACTATTCAAAGGCAGAGTTACAGACACAGAGATCTGCTGTCTGCTGATTCACTCCCCAAATGGTCCCAACAGCCAGGGCTGGGCCAGGCTTGAAGCCAGGAGCTGGGAGCTTCATTGGGTCTGCCACTTGGATGTAGAGACCTCAAGTACTTGGGCCACTCTCTCCTGCTTTCCTGGGCACATTAACAGGGAACTGGATTGGAAGTGGAGCAGCTGGGGCTTGAACTGGCGTTCATTTGGGATACCAGCATTGCAGGCAGCAGTTTAATCCACTATTCTACAATGCTAGCCCTATATTATTTTTTAAAAAGTAAATGTAGCTTATAAAGAAGAAAATTAAAAACTATGCCATAGGGGCTGGCACTGAGGGGAGCAGGTTAACGCCCTGGCCTGAAGCACAGGCATCCCATATGGGCACCGGTTCTAGTCCTGGCTGCTCCTCTTCCGATCCAGCTCTCTGCTATGGCCTGGAATAGCAGTAGAAGACGGCCTAAGTCCTTGGGCCCCTGCACCCATGTGGGAGTCTGGAAGAAGCTCCTGGCTCCTGGCTTTGGATCGGCGCAGCTCCAACCATTGCAGCCATCTGGGGAGTTTTCCATCCACTGGATGGAAAACCTTTCTCTCTGTTTCTATCTCTCTCTGTAACTCTGTCTTTCAAATAAATAAAATAAATCTTTAAAAAAAAAACTATCCCATAACTCATTCACACAGACAACCTCTTCATTTTTTAGAAATGTGTGTTATTTGAAAGATAAACATATACAGAGTGAGATTTTCTATCTGCTGGTTCATTCTCCAGAATCACAGAACAGCCAGGGCTGGACCAAATTGAAGCCAGCAGCCTGGAATTCAGTTCAGGTCTCCCATGTAGGTGGCAAGGACCCAGGTACTTGAGCCATCACTTGCTGCCTCCTAGGGCTTGCATTAGGAGGATGCTGGAATCAGGAGTGGAGCTGACACTTCAACCCAGACACTCTGGTATATGATCCAGGTATCTCAAGCAGCGTTTTAACCACTGCACCAAACATGGATCCCTATTAATTTAAAAAAAAATTTTAAATATAGTATATGTTAATAGAAAATGCCAACATCACAGAAAGTTATAAAATAAAAAGGGACGGCTTCTACCTACTCCTCCTGGTAACCAGTTGTTCAGTCCTTCTTTATTTTGAAAAAGGGTGTATACTAGCATATACACTACATACATGCATATGTATGTATACACCATTTAATGTATATCTTCTGTTTTCATCAGGGAAACCTGCCACCAAGCCTAAGAGCTAGAATATTTGCAGTGTTGTTGCCTTGGCCTCTGAGTTCCTTCCTTGCCCCACCTCTGCCGTCTCCCTTTAAAGAGTGGGATTATCTTAGCTTTGTGTTTATTGCCTTGCTTTGCTCTATAGTTTCGCTGAATATGTATTTCCAAAAAACATAGTCTTTAGTTTTCCTCATTTTTGAACTTGTTTCTTGGTATTGTTGATTTGTCCACTCAATTATGGATTTCCAATATGTATCCACATTGTGGCATGTGGCATTAGTTCATTAAGTTTTCTTTGATGTAGAATATTCCATTGTGAATGTACCTTTCTCCTGTTGAACATTTGGAATGTCTGCAGAGTTTTGTTATTATGAAAACTGAACCTGTACATTCTTGTGTCACAAGATCTGTATCTTTAGGGTTTTCTTCATGCTAAATCTCTAGGAGTGAAATTGATGATTTTTAAATAGAAAAAGGTTCACAAGTTGATGCCTGTTTTCCAGAGTGTTTGTACAAGTTATACTCATGCCAACAACGTATAGAGCTCCCATTTATCCACATTCTTGTGAACACTTTCTGTTGTCAGATACTTTTAATTTTTCTGAATCATGTGGGTGAACATAGGATCTCTTGTTTTGCATTTCTTAGATTAATGAGTTTTAAAAATTTCCACATTTATTGACCTTTTATGTTTCATCTTTGAAATGCCTGTTAATGTCTTGTGTCATTTTACTATGGACTTGTTTGTCTTTTTCTCTTTTTTTTCTTTGTATAATATGAACACGGGTCCTATTTTGTTATGTTTATAGAAACTATCTTCCAATGTGTGGCTCATATTTTCACTTTCTGTGTGGTGTCTTTTGATGAACGGAAGTCCTTTGTTTTAAACTCTCTATTATCATTTTTATGGTTAGGGCTTTATGACTTTAAAAAAAAACCTTAACTACACAGGGTAAAAATATTACCTTAAACTTGGTCTGTAAGTGTTTCAGTTTTGCTGTGCACAGTGCAGTCTTTGGTCCCTCTGGAACTGACTCTTGTTTGTGGAGTGCTGTAAGAATCTAATGTGAATCTGTTTCTTCTTTATTGATCTGAAACGCCACCTGTCTCTCATATGGGCTGTTTCCTCGACGTGTTAGAGTTCACTTTGGTGCTTCTTACCTTGTTTGATTACTTTGTCTCTCTGGACAGTACTGTGACAACTTACTGAGGTTCCTCACTCACTTCTCTTTCACCATCCCCTTCTAATGGAAGCTGATTTTTCCACTGCCTTTTGTCTCCATTGCAGCTGTTGATAAGTCTTCTGTCCATCCTATGTAGTTGTCCATTGCTGTCTTTTTGTTTTTGACCTTCGGTTTTCTGGCAGTATATTTAGGTGCAGATTTCTTTTGTTTACATATTTGGCATGCTATATGTCATGCATCCTTGAATGCTTGTCTTTCTAGAAACTCTTGGTAATCATTTCTTCAGAAATTACCTGTTTTTACTCTCTTTTCTCTCCTTTTGCTATTCTGGGTAAAGATATGTTAAATCTTCTCATTCTGTTTTCCATGTTTCATAAGCTCCCTTTAATATTTTGCCTCTTGGTGTGTTCTGGATAATTTTATCAGCACCATGCTTCATGAGTCCAATAATTCTCTCAACTCTGCTGTTCAGTACTTCCACTGAGTTTTTTTAGTTCAGAAAATTTGCTTTTTGTTTCTAAAATTTCAAGCTTATTCTCTCCAATTGTATTTTGAAATTTCTAGTAATTTTTCATAGCTTGCTCATTTTTGTGATTCCCAATTTTACTCCTTTAAAATGTTGACAAATTGCAATTCTGAATTCCTCATATGATTATCTGAAATCCTTGAGTGATATAAATATATTTATTGGTTCTGTGATTCTTATGCAATTGTTTTATTTCCTTTGGTCTTTAGTAGTCTTCGATTTTATTTCCTGTCTGGCTAATCTTAATGTGCTAAAAACCTAAATGTCTACATCTGTAGCCTACTTACTTTATTTGTGGCCTACTTTTTTTTTTTTTTTAACATAACGATCTTTCTGTCTTTTTTTTTCCAACTTGCCACTATCCTACTTTTGGTTTGCGGGTCTGGTCTTTTTTTTTTTAAGATTTATTTATTTATTTGAAAGCCAGAGTTACAGAGAAAGAGAGGGAGAGAGAGAGATTTTTCATCCTCTGGTTTACTCCCCAAATGGCCACAGTGGCCAGGGCTGGGCCAGGCTGAAGCCAGGAACCAGGTATCTCCTCTGGGTCTCCCACATGTATGGCAGGAACCCAAGCACTTGGGCCATCTTCTGCTGCTTTCCCAGGTACATTAGCAGGGAGCTGGATTGGAAGCGGAACAGCTGAGAATTAAACCAGCACTAATATGGCATGCCAGTGCACACCACAATGCTGACCCCAATCATTCTGTCTTTTAATTATATAAAGTTCATCAAAAAGTTAAGTTAAGTTAAAAGATGTTTATTCTGGTGCAAAACCTTTTAAAATCCATTTTTCATATTCTACGTTTTCCATCAACTTTATGAAGACCCTGTGTACATCTTGGTCCACCTTTGCGTTGTTTGCTTATTTGATATTCACACCTGGAGTTGGCTCATTAAATTTTAAAGAGTTCTTCATGTACTCTGCAGTAGAGGATGTTACATTTGCATCTTCATTCCTGGAATTATTCTCTGTCTCATCGCTCTTGGATTTTTGTTGCCCATTTTAGGACATTGTTTTTGGATATTCAACCCAAAGATAAAATCAAAACATCAGAACCTTTCTTGAGTTTGTTTTTCCTTCTCCGCTGTTCTTCCTCCCTTCATCACCATCACTGTGTGTCCCCTAGATTTATACCCTTTTATGGTTTTATTTTCTTCTACTCAAGTTTAGAGCCAATTAGAAACTCTAGCTTGTCATTCCTCAATATTTGTCTTATTTATATTTTCTTCTCCTTTTCCGCCATCAAAAGCCTCATCTCCTCATTTCCTGAATTGCTGTAACAGTTCCATAGTAATTTTCTTTTTTACTCTAATCTATCGATAGATAACTGCTAGACTTATCTTTCTGATTGTATTTTTAATGATGGTGAGCTATTGTCTGGAACATGTAGCTGCTCATTTTGTCACTGTTGGATCGAAGGTCCCAACCCTAATGTTGAAGACCCACTGGCAGCTGCCTCTCTGACAATGTCTGTGTTTCTTCTGTCTTTCTCCTTCTTCGCCTGGCTGCCCTGCATGGCCTGCTCTCATCAGCCTCTTTTTCTGCACATAGAACTTGCTGATTTCCACTCCGTGCTTCCAGCCTTGAGTCCCCTCCTGCCTTCCCTCTACCACTTCCTGTCTATTGCCTTCTTGAGCAGCTCTCCTGTAACTATCAGCCACTGAAGGTAACACTTTATTTTGCATGTCTTTCAGAGAGAGTTTGTTTGCATATTTTGCTTATGTGCATTGTAATTATTTTATGTAATTTGTGTGCGTTTTGTGTCACCAAGAAAATTACAGATTCCTAGAGAATGCAGATTGCCTCCTGATTTTTCAATCCTCTGTAATTAATAGAAAGCCCAGTGTTAAGCAGTACTTGGGAAAGTCTGTAGCAGCACAGTTAACTAGGAAGGCACTGAGTGGACCTGTAGAAGTCCGAATGAGGTGTGTGTCTTCCTTGTATGACACTCTCTGTCCATGGGTAACTAAAACCTGGAGAAGTTCACCTACTCACTGTGTGAAATTCACCTGCTTACTGTATGAAGTACACCCACTCACTGTAGGAAGGGATTAAAACAGTTCAGAGAAAATGGAATTAAATGATAAATTTATTTTATTACAAAGTGTTTTGAAAACCATGCCTAGTTTTTTCATAGTGCACATTTTCCATAAACCTTTTGAAGACCCCTTGTGTATGTGTGCTTGATCAGAGAAATGAGTAGAGTTTTAAAATAAATCACTTCCGTATAATTTAGCATCTCTTTACTAAATCAATTTAATTGGATGTCAGTTGATGAAGTAGAGAATATAAACTACAATTTCAGGTCTTGCATAATATGTGATTCAATTACAGTAATTTGTGAACACATATCCTTCACATGGAAAACATCTCTCAATTTTTTGTTGCTATTTATTATTGTCGGTTTCCTTTTCTTTTGAAATGTAGACTAGAAACTTAACAGTCTTATAAAATTCTAAGTTTCCTGTAATAAATACAATATTTCTTTTTGCCTGAAGATCTTGGTTCGAAGAAGCAGCAGCCCTGCTGAATTGGATTTGAAAGATGATTTGCAGCAAACTCAAGGAAAATGTAAAGAAAGACAGAAGAGTAAGTTCTGGAAAATGTGCCCTGTGTTCATCCAACTTCAGAGTGATATACTTTGTTTTCTTCCTCTTCTAACTGGAGTGGTGTCTTAAAACTGAGGAGACATGGTTTGAAATGGAACATTTTTATTCCTGCAATGCCAGCATTGAGGAAAGCCTAATCCACACAAGCAGGGAAATAGTTACAATTAGTTTCCTTTATCAGAGAGACCTTTCTTATTGTCGATCCATTCTCCAAGTGAGAAGCCCAGTAGGGAATGATGGCTGGGATTAACAGACAAACCCAGTAGGAAAAATGATCTTCTCCTGAAAGTCTCCACAGGCGAGGACAGAGATCAGAAGTACATTGAAGTCAGTGAGATAAGTGTTCTTAAATAAGGTACTGGAATCCTGAGGCTTGCAAAATATGGCCCCTCACACTTAGTCTTCCTGAAGGCAGGTGCCAGGCTACTTCCTCCTTAGAGCAGCACAGTCAAGAATGTAAATCCTCTTTTCATGCTCCATTTTCACTCTGTTGACTTAGAGGCCTCTGGGAGATGACATTTGGGTCACAACAGATTGGTCATGTTGTCACTGTAACAACTTTCAGTTATGGCAGATTAGAAACAATGCCGGCACCGCGGCTCACTAGGCTAATCCTCCACCTGCGGCACCAGTACTCCGGGTTCTTGTCCCGGTTGGGACGCCGGTTCTGTCCTGGTTGCTCCTCTTCCAGTCCAGCTCTCTGCTGTGGCCTGGGAAGACAGTGGATGATGGCCCAAGTGCTTGGGCCCTGCACCCGCGTGGGAGACCAGGAGGAAGCACCAGACTCAGGGTATCGGATTGGCGCAGCGCTGGCCATAGTGGCCATTTGGGGGGTGAACCAACGGAAGGAAGACCTTTCTCTCTGTTTCTCTCTCTCTCACTTTCCACTCTGCCTGTCAAAAAAAAAAAAAAAAAAGAAAAAGAAAAAAGAAAAAAATAAAGAAGAGAAAAAAAAAAAAGGAATGAGGCTGGGAGACTGTAGCAGACACAAAGTGGAGCCTGATGGTGCACAGACCATACAGTTAACAATACAATGGTTATGGAAGAGACAGGAAACTTTGGGGAGCAAACTGTCTAGGGGGGATTTATCGTGAGAAAACTGGCTGTGTCACCTTAGACATGCCTTTCACCTTGGAGAACTGAACAGAGCTCCCTGGCTCATCCACCACATACCTCTAGATAATCACTGAAAATAGACACTCCACTTATCTACAGAGGCATAGTACAAAAATAAAAGCTGCCACAGTGGAAAAAACAAAGAAGAAACCAATGAGTATCCCCACAAATGCCAAATAGCAAACACACCAATTCAAGAAACAAGAATAAGGGAGACAGCATAATGCCCCCAAAAGAATACAACACTTCAACACTAGTTTGTGAAGGTAACAAGATTGGAGAATTGCAAGAAATGGAATTCAAAAGTTGATCATTAGATTACATAGACGTAATCAGAAGCATATGCACGAACTACTGAAATCGATACAAGACATGAAAGAAAATTTTTCCCATGAAACTGAGATCTTAAAGAGAAATCAAAATGAAATGAATAATTCAATAGAACAAAACAAAAAATGTAATGGAAAGCCTTAACAACAGAATTGATGAAGCAGAAGAAAGAACATCTGACTTAGAAGACAAAGCACAGGAAATTATACAGTCAAACCAATAACAAGAAGAGGAAATTAGAAAACTAAAAATATTTTTGGAACTCTACAGGATACTATCAAATGACCCAAAATATGTGTTCTAAGAGTTCCTGAAGATGTGGAAAGCGAGAATGGATTAGAAGTCCCTTTTAGTGAAATAATAATAGAAAACTTCCCTAATTTGAAGAAAGAATGGGACATCCAAGTTCAGGAAGCACATAGAACTCCTAATAGACATGACCAGAAAAGATCTTCACTATGACACATTGTAATCAAATTCACCACAGTAAAACATAAAAGAAAAGATTCTAAAATGTGCATGAGAGAAACACCAGATTACTTTCAGAGACTCTCCAATTAGACTCACAGTGGACTTCCCATCAGAATCTGTACAGGCTAGGAGAGAATGGCAAGGTATATTCCAAGTCTTAAGAGAAAAAACCTGTCAACCCAGAATACTATATCCTGTAAAACTCTAATTCATGAATGAAGGTGAATAAAGACCTTCCATAACAAACAGAAATTGAAAGAATTTGTCACCATCCGGCCAGCTCTACAAAAGATGTTTAGAATGTGCTGCATACAGAAACACAGAAACATGGGTATCACTACAAAAGAAGGTAATGGAAGGAAATCTCCCAGTAAAAGTTCAAAGGAAATTCAAAGAAAAAAATTGGAATATTTTTGGAAAAATGTCTGGGCAAAGTCATTACTTATCAATAGTCACCTTGAATGTAAGTGGCCTCAACTCTCTAGTTAAAAGACACAGACTGGCTGAATGGATTAAAAAACAAAACCCATCTATTTACTGCCTATAAGAAACACATCTCACCAACAAAGGTATACACAGACTGAAAGTGAAAGGTTGAAAAACATATTCCATGTCAACAGAAACCAAAAAAGAGCTGGTGTAGCCATCCTAATATCAGACAAAATGGACTTTAACACAAAAACTGTTAAAAGAGACAAGGAAGGACACTATGTAAAGATTAAGGGGTCAACTCAACAGGAAGATGTAACTATTATAAACATATATGTACCTAATTACAGGGCACCTGATATTTAAAAGAAATATTAAGAGATCTAAAGGGAGACATAGACTCCAGTACAATAGTAATGAGGGACTTCAGTACTCCACTTTCAGCAATGGACAGATAAACCAGACAGAAAATCAGCAAGGAAACAGCAGATTTAATTGACATTATAGACTAAATAGACCTAACAGATATCTACAGAACTTTTTATCCTGCAGTTACAGAATACACATTCTTCTCAGCAGTATGTAGAACTTTCTCTAGGATTGACTACATACTAGATCATAAAGCAAGTTTCAGCAAACTCAAAAAATCAGGATCATACCATGCATCTTCTTGGACCACAATGGAGTGAAGGTGGAAATCAGCAACTCAGGAATCTCTAGAACATATGCAGGCACATGGAGACTGAACAACATGCTCCTGAATGAACAGTGGGTCATAGAAGAAATCAAAAACTTTCTGGAAGCAAATGAAGATGACAATACAAGTATCAAAACTTAAAGGATACAGCAAAAGCAGTGTTAATAGGAAAGTTTATAGCAATTGGTGCCTATGTGAAGAAAATGGAAAGGCACCAAATAAGTGAGCTATCAATGCATCTCAAGGATCTAGAAAAACAATAGCAAACCAAAGCCAAAATGAGTAGGAGAAAAGAAATAATTAAAATTAGAGAAGAAATAAACAAAATTGAATCAAAAAATATAGAAGATCAGCAAAATGAAGAGCTGGTTTTAGGAAAGAATAACAGAATTGTCACACCACTGGCCCAACTAACCCAAAAAAGGAGAGAGAAGACCCAAATCAATAAAATTAGAGATGAAAAAGGAAATGTACACCACAGAAATAAAAAGAATCATCAGAAATTACTACAAAGAGCTGTATGTCAACAAAGTAGGAAACCTAGAATAGACAGATTCTTGGATATGCACAACCTATCTGAATTGAGCCATGAAGACATAGAAAACCTAAATGGACCCATAACCAAGATGGAAGTTGAATCAATAATAAAGACCCTCCCTACAAATAAAAAAAAAAGCCTAGGACTGGATGGTTTCACTGCTGAATTCTACCAGACATTTGGAGAAGAACTAACTCCAATTTTTCTCAAGTTATTCAAAACAATTGAAAGGGAGGGAATCCTCCCAAATTCTATCTATGAAACCAGCATCACCTTAATTCCTAAACCTGAAAAAGATGTAGCAGAGAAAGAGAACTACAGACCAATTTTCCTGATGATCATAGACACAAAAATCCTCAAAAAATTCTAGCCAATTGAATCCAGCAACACATCAGAAGGATCATCCACTCAGACCAAGTGGGATTATCCCTGGTGTTCAGAGGTAGTTCAGTATTGGCAAATCAATCAATGTGATACATCACATTAATAAACCTAAGAACAAAAACTGTATGATTATCTCAATAGATGCAGAGAAATCATTTGATAAAATACAATACCCTTTCATGGTGAAATCTCTAAGCTAATTGGGTATAGAAGGAACATTCCTCAACACAATCAAGGCAATTTATAACAACCAAAGGCCAGTGTTCTATTGAATGGGGAAAAGGTAGAAGCATTCCGACTGAGATCCGCTACCAAACAAGGATGCCCTCTCTCACCATTGATATTCAATATAGTCCTTGAAGTTTTAGTGAGAGCCATTAGGCAAGAAAAAGAAATCAAAGGGATACAAATTGGGAAGGATGAAGTCAAACTATCCCTCTTTGCAGATGATATGATTCTATATATAGGGGATCCAAAAGACTCCATGAAGAGACTATTTGAACTCATAGAAGAGTTTGGTAAAGTAGCAGGATATAAAAGCAATACACAAAAATCAATAGCCTTTGTATACACAGACAGTACCACAGCTTAGAAAGAACTAAAATCAATCCCATTCACAATAGCTACAAAAAAAATCAATACCTTGGAATAAATTTAATCAAAGATATCAAAGATCTCTATGATGAGAATTACAAAACATGAAAGAAAGAAATAGAAGAAGATACAGAAAAATGAAAAAAGCGGGGCCAGTGCTGTGGCACAGCAGGTTAAAGCCCTAGCCTGAAGTGTCAGCATCCCATATGGGCGCCGGTTCTAGTCCCGGCTGCTCCACTTCTGATCCAGATCTCTACCATGGCCTGGAATAGCAGTAGAAGATGGCCCAAGTCCTTGGGACCCTGCACCTGTGTGGGAGACCTGGAGGAAGCTTCTGGCTCTGGGCTTTGGATCAGCGCAGCTCTGGCCGTTGTGGCCATCTAGGGAGTGAACCAGCGGATAGAAGACCTCTCTCTCTCTGTAACTGTGCCTTTCAAATAAATAAAATAAATCTTTTAAAAAATAGAGAAAATCTTCCATATTCATGGATTGGAAGGATTAGTCTCATCAAAATGTCCATTCTCTCAAAAGCAATTTATAGATTCAGTGTGATACCAATCAAAATACCAAAGACATTTTTCTCAGATCTAGAAAAAATGATGCTGAAATTCATATGGAAATACAGGAGACCTTGAATACCTAAAGCAATCTTATACAACAAAAACAATCTGGTATCACAATACCAGATTTCAAGACATACCACAAGGCAGTCATAATCAAAACAGCCTGGTACTGGTACAAAAACAGATAGATAGACCAATGGAACAGAAGAGAAACACCAGAAATCAATCCAAACATCTACAACCAACTTCTATTTTACCAAGGAGCTAAAACAAATCCCTGGAACAAAGACAGTCTTTTCAATAAATGGTGCTTGGAAAACTGGATTTTCATGTGCAGAAGTATGAAACAAGACCCCTACCTTACTCCTTACACAAAAATCCACTCAACGTGGGCCGGCGCCGTGGCTTAACAGGCTAATCCTCTGCCTTGCGGCGCCAGCACACCGGGTTCTAGTCCCGGTTGTGGTGCCAGATTCTGTCCCGGTTGCCCCTCTTCCAGGCCAGCTCTCTGCTGTGGCCCGGGAGTGCAGTGGAGGATGGCCCAAGTGCTTGGGCCCTGCACCCCATGGGAAACCAGGAGAAGCACCTGGCTCCTGCCATCGGATCAGCATGCGCACCAGCCACAGTGGCCATTGGGGAGTGAACCAACAGCAAAGGAAGACCTTTCTCTCTATCTGTCTCTCTCTCACTGTTCACTCTGCCTGTCAAAAATAATAAATAAATAAATAAAAATCCACTCAATGTGGATTAAAGATCTAAATGTATGACCTGATACCATCAAATTATTAGAGAACATTGAGAAACCATGAAAGGCATTGGCACAGGCAAAGAGTTCTTGGAAAAGACCCCAGAGGCACAGGTAGTCAAAGCCAAAATTAACAAATTGGATTACCTCAAATCGAGAAGTTTCTGTACTGCAAAAGAAATACTCAGGAAAGTGAACAGGCTACCGATAGAGTGGGAGAAATTATTTGCAAACTATGCAGCTGATAAGGGATTAATAACCAGAATATACAAAAAAAAATCAAGAAACTCTACAATAGCAAAATAAACAGCCCAGTTAAGAGATGGGCCAAGGACTTAAGAGATGGGCCAAAGACATTTTTCAAAAGAGGAAATCTAAATGGCCATCAGACATATGAAAAAATGTTCAGAATCACTAGCCATCAGAGAAATGGAAATCAAAACCATAATTAGGTTTCACCTCACCCTGGTTAGAATGGCTTTCATACAGAAATCAAAAAAACAACGAATATTGGAGAGGATATGGGGAAAAAGGTACCCTAATCCATTGTTGGTGGGAATGTAAATTGGTCAAGCCACTATAGAAGACAGTATGGAGATAACCTCAAAAATCTGAATGTAGAACTATCACATGACCCAGCGTTCCCACTCCTGGAAATTTACCCAAGGGAAATGAAATCAGTAAACAAAAGAGCTGTTTGCACCTCCGTGTTTATTGCAGCTCAATTCACAATAGCTAAGACATGGAATCAACCTAAATGCCCATCAACAGAAGACTGGGTAAAGAAAATATGGGATATGTACCATATGGAATACTACACAGTGGTAAAAAAATGAAATCCAATCATTTGCAACAAAATGGATGAATTTGGAAAACATCATACATAGTGAAATAAGCCCCTGATATGTAATAACTAATAGAGCACCTAAAACAAAAGCTGAAGAAGTGAAATCAACACTTTGAGAAGCAATGACTTGAACATCTCTTGTCTTGACTGTCGAGGAACAGTTTTTTGGGTTTTTTTCATCTTCATGCTATTTGTTGAACTCTTCACTTAACATAGAATTAATCCTATATGTATAAAGTCAATTGAAAATAGATCTCAATAAAAAATAAGAGTGGGAATAAGAGAGGGAGAAGGAAGTTTGTAACTGTAAAGCTGTATATTCTGGATATATTCTTACAAACTTACTTCTAAGGGTTCACTTTGAAACCCTGCCATGGGGCCCCAAATCCTATTAAGCTGGGTGGTAAAAATATCATCTTAAGTGTTAAAGTGATTATATTAAGTGTTAAAGTGATCATATAAATAGGACCAAGTGTCTGGTAATAACAATAGATAGAATTAAAAAGGAGTGAATGTTCCGACCTGAGAAGCAGTCCACACAGCAGATTCATAGAATGACAATTGCTTTAAGTAATGCTCTGACCTCAGAATTAGCCCTTAAGGCTTCTTGGTCTGGCTGAAAAGCCTGTGAGAGCATTTCAAGCACGGAAAGCCAAAACACTGTGGCGAAAAAAAAAAATTCTACATGAATGATCACTGTGAGTGAGACCCCAGGGGAAAAAAGTGGCCATCAAAGAAGGATGTACTTTTCTCCAAAGGGAGGAGAGAACTTACACTTTGCTTATGGCCTTTCCAAATACTGATGGAGATTGTAGATTCAAAAGGTGTCCATAGCCAGGCAGCTCATGTCAAGAACCTCAGGTGGTCACTGACATCATATATAAGAGTGTTAATTGTTAAATTAACAACAGGAGTCACTGTGCACTACCTCTGTTCTCAATGAGTTGTATTATGAGAGTTAACTGTAAAACTAGTTCTCAAACAGGTTTTTGTGTGTGTGTATGTGCGTGCGTGTGTGTGCAAATTGTTGAAATCTTTACTTCGTATAGAGTCGGTCTTCTGTGTACAGAGTTAATTGAAAATGAATCTTAATGGAAAATTTACTGGGAAGAGGAGAGGGAGGAGCTGGAGGGGTGGGAGTATGGGTGGGAGGGTGGGTATGGTGGGAAGAATAACTATATTCCTGTAGTTAGTTATGAAATCTGTATTCCTTAAAAAATAAAGATAAATTTAAATTTAATAAAATGACACACCATAATTGTATTACGACAGATTGGAACTTTACAGTATTTAAAAGAGAATTTCCTCTGTAGAAAATCTATTGTAGTGGGACACCTCATCCCCAAGTGACCTTGGAAGATAGGCCTTGGGTTTCGGTCTATACATTAAGCCAAGGTGGACAGCATCTTTAGGCTCTTCTCACTAGTAGAATAAACTTCTATTTGTGATAGAATCAGTTACTACCATTTTCCTCCACTCTCCCTAATTTGTAGGTGAATAAATCCCAAGAGAAAACTTTGGGGTTTAGTGTAATCTTTTAGGAGTTTGGGATAACTGAGCAGAAGCACCTCGGAAAGAATGTCACTCGAGTGAGATGTATGTGGAGTGGAGTCGGTGATGACAATCAATGCCTTGTGCTTGGAAGATTTATTTTGTTGACCAAGAGCCCCACACGGGCACCTTTCTGCTCCAGTCAAGATCTGTAGGTTCTGTCCAGTTCCCCGAGTGATTCCTGCTTTGCCACTTGTTGAAGTATTTAGTTGCTTGTGTCTCAGTAATCACGAACATCCTGATTTTCAGTTAATTTGTTTCTTCCAACCTTGGCTCTTCTGTTGTGGCAGGTGAAAGTACCAGCAGTGATATAGCTTTGGGCTATCACAATGAGGGAGAACCTTCTGGGAGCCTGTGGCAGCCCTGTGAGGAAGACCCAGAACTGAACACTCCCACAGATGTTGTGGCTGACTCTGACGCCCGCCATTGGTTACAGCTGAGTCCCACTGATGCTTCAAACTTAACAGGTAACTGCATGTTTGAGAAAGAGGCATCACAACCAACAGCTGGAAGATCTTGAGTTGTCTAGTTGCAAGAAATCTAGGGCTCCCTTAGCAAGTTGATGGGGAATACTACCTTCAGCCAAACTGATGTAGCAGCCCCAGCCACCTTCTTGTGATCGGTCATGAATTCTTGGAGGTTCTATAAAGAGAGGATTCTAAAACTGTGCTCAGGCATGGGAGGAAGATGCCACTTGGATGACCACTGTCCACCACGGGAGGAAGTGCTAGTACTCATGCCAAGCTTCTGCCACACCCGACTGGATTTGCTTTACTCTGAAAACTTGCATTTGTCATAAACCCAGAGTAAGTCAAGAAGTTTGGATAGCTTATTGATTACTATTTTTAAAATTTTATATTATGAAGTGTTTGATACATACAGCATAAGTTGTGACATATATGTAAGTTGTAGCTCACAGCAATAAAATAAACACCAGTGAACCTCTACCCAGTGAGAAGTGCACCTGAGCCAGTGAGGTGGTTCCCAGAGGCCCTTTTCAGTCCCTGCCCATCCCCTACATCCTGGTACCTTCATATTTCCTTAATTTTTTATTTCCTTAATAGTTTTATCCCACTACTCTGTCTCTTCAACTAATATATGATCTAGTTTTGTTTCTAAACTTAAAAAAAAATGATGTCCTTGTCTGTATTTGGTGTAACTTTTCCTGTCAGTATTTTGTTTCTGAGATTCATACACAAAACTCTGCTGCCAGGTTTTCTGGTTCTGCATCCAGTCTGTGCCACAGAATTACTGGAGGGTCTTGAGCTAGTTACTTCATCTCTGTGCTCCGATTGCTTTATCTGTAATGTGAAGACAGCAGCAGTCCCCATCCTACAGAGGTGGGTGTTGGAGGAACGAATGAGCAAGTGTGTGTGGAGGCACTGTGCAGTTCTGCGCTGTGATGGACAGGCATGGGCACCCCAAGGAGGAGTGAGTGTCAGGAGCGACGAGTGCCCTGAGGGGCTCAGTGTCGGGATGCTGACCAGAATGCAGACCTTATCAGTCTGCAGCTTGCTTGCTGCAAAGCAGATGCCATGTGCCAAAGCAACCACAGAAAACCAGAAAGCACATGTGAAGTCAAAGGGTTATTAAAATGCTAAATATAATTTTTAAATTATAAAGAAGGCCAACATTTTACCTTGGATGATTTTTTTTCTTATCAAACAGACTTTAGTTCTTATTATGTTATAAAATTTAATCAAAGTCTATGTAAGTTTGGCTGTTCTTATTAGAGTAAAGTTCAGGATTCATAATAATAATAAAATGATATTGGCTAAAATTCTTCCTAGAATAGACAATGATTTTGCCTAATGTTATTATAAATTTATATGGGAATGAACCATTTGCAGAGAGTTTTGAGCCATCTTCTTTGATGAGGTACAAGAAGCAGGCCAAGTCTTACCATTTCTGATATAGAGATGGGGAAGCTGAAACCTCAAGGAATCACGTTGCCGAGCTGGAAGATGACAGCCAGAGCTGGAACCAGCTTCCAAGGCGCCTTGACTCCATATTCAGTGCAGTGTCTACTCTTCTGCACAGAGTTGTTGTTAAAATTACAGTGCTAAAGCCATTTGAGCTACTTGATAATTATTAATAATGCATTTATGGAATAAATGGCTTCTTTGGGTCCAATATATAAATATTCCCCAAAAAATTCATCATTGTGATACTGTAGATGGCAACACTGAGTCTTGAATTAAATTGAATTTACTTAAATAAAAAATAGTTTTAATTATTTTTAATGAAAGGAAAGAAAAGTGGGTAATTACTTGTTTTGTTTGTCCTTTGGAAAGATTAGTTTTGATCCCATTTCAGAGTATGCATCATTTTAATTTAACAAGCTTGTGTGAGGTAGTTTTATGTAATGCATTCTGTGTTGTGATTAACTCCTCCAAATACTTAGCTCTTCTTTGAAATACTAATACAGAGAATCAGTACGCTCGGTTCAATAGTTCATCTTGTCATTTGTGAAAAGGACAAACTGTAATATGATAAGGTTTAAGGATTATCACAGCTCTGAACATAACTTTCTGTTCTTAAGAGAACAATTTCTTCATAAATGAGCAAATAAAACTCGTGTTAGCCTGATCTTCAGGCCATGCAAAGAGACCGACCAAATAACTGAATATATCTTTCTCATTGAATAATCTCAGTTATCAAATGCTTAGACTAATAGATTGGTTCTACAATCTTAAATTCCTCCATCACTGGTAAGCTAACAGTTTGGTTTTACATTTTATTTCTTGCTTAATAAATAATTCCGTGTTTCCTGAGAAGAACAGCCAAATGTTGTGTGTGTTGTTTCAGAATGTATAAGGGGTTTGTTTTACGCAGGTAGGTTAAGACGGGCAGACACAGAAATGGCAGTGATGAAGGAGGAAGTTTGTATTCCTCAGTGCCTGGAAACAGGCCGCATGGGGAAGCCCCAGAGCTGGTTAGGACGCAGAGGGAGCACTCATGGCCGGCAGCATTCACTGTCTGTCCCCCGCTAAAGAGCAAGGGGTGGAGAGGTCAGCAGGGTGCATGGCTTCCCTGGGATCGAGGGCGGGTGTGGGGGCTGGCCCTCGCTGCCTGACACCTGTGCCTGGGGAGTAGGGCTGGAGCATAGTAACTTGATGTGGTGCAGCCAGATACTGGAGGTAGCTGGAAGGTATGTGCTTTCTATTGGTTCGTTTGCATCTGCAAGGTGTGCTCCCTAGTGAGTTGTTAACTGTCTCTAGAAATTAACTAAACCTGGAACCCTTCTGTGATTTATAATCAGTGAGGGCACAGATGCCAAAGCATTAATATTACAGAAAATAAGGAAATTAGTTCATCCATGCATTAAAAGTTAGTTCTGTTGAGGCACTGATTGGGGGGAGAGGGATAATTATGACTCTATAGCTAAGGATCCTGCATTTCTCAAATAACCTTTTTTTTTTTTTTTTTTTTTGACAGGCAGAGTGGACAGTGAGAGAGAGAGAGAGACAGAGAGAAAGATCTTCCTTTTCTGTTGGTTCAACCCCCAATGGCCGCTGCGGCCAGCACACTGCGTTGATCCAAAACCAGGAGCCAGGTGCTTCTCCTGGTCTCCCATGCAGGTGCAGGGCCCAAGGACTTGGGCCATCCTCCACTACCTTCCTGGGCCACAGCAGAGAGCTGGACAGGAAGAGGAGCAACCAATACAGAATCCGGCACCCCGACCAGGACTAGAACCCGGTGTACCGGCACCACAGGCAGAGAATTAGCCTAGTGAGCCACGGCACCAGCCTCAAATAATCTTATGATTGAGAAATGCCATGTTTGATGCTTTGAGAAATGAAAGGATGAATAAGTAGTAGCTACTGTTGTCTTAAGAGCTTATAAAGAGGACAGAATACAAGATTTTTATCCTAGTAGTCAACAAATAATGTGATGAAATTTACTTAAATTTTATGAGGTTTAAGGTTAAAATCACAGGGATAGACAAATAGACTAATAGAATGCAATGCAAATCCACACAGGCATGAGGTCATGGTATATTATAGAGGTGGTTTTTCAGTCTGGCATGGGAAGAATGTGCTATTCAACAAATCCCTGAGGGACAAGGATTTAGCCATGTGGAAGAAGCTGAAATAGAGTCCCTACCTCACACCATGCCCACAAGTCAGTTCTAGAGGAATAAAATATTTAAATGTAAAAAAGAAATTTTAAGAACTTGGGAAGGCTTTCTTAAACGAGTAGCCAAAATATACATATGTATTTTCAATTAAGTCTTTGAAATGCCCTCATATGTAAGACAGTTTCAGAATCTCTTACATGATGTGCTTTCACTGCTGTACATGTGAATGTTACCGAACTCCTGTCGGCATGTCGGCTTTTAACTGTAGCTGTACCCGAGAAGTGCATCCCTGTTGTCTGCCTCTGAGCTGTGACGCAGCGACAGTTTGCCAGCATCCCCAGTCTTTCCTGCACGCAGTTTTGGCGTTTTCACCTGGGTTGCTCAGAACTGTTACAGAGAAAAATAACAGTGATGACCAGCAGAGCCCTGGCAGCTCACCTTCCAAAGGCCATCAAGCGAGCAGCAGACGTCCTTAGAAAGCAGATGAGGAAGGAGAGGAGGAAGGACCGGAGTGGTGGGCAGCAGAATGCCGGCCGCTGCTGCTTCACTTTGATCGAGAAGTCCAGGCCTGATTTTCGGGCCCTAGAGTCACAGGCTTCTACTACAGCCTTTGGGTTTGTGTCTTTTGCTTTTAGTTCTCACATCAAAAGAGAAATATATTTTCATAGACCCAGGCTACATTTCTTCAACACTCTTAGCAAACCTCGGGAAAATTGAGGCCAAATGAAATTGTCCTTTGGTCTTAAGTGCCTGTTTTACCAATTTCCAAAACTGCTTTCTTGGCTAAAATTCTTTTCATATTTGCAGAGTCCTAAACTGTAGATTTCTCTTTTAAAATCAACTATTTAGAGAACGATGGTATAATATTATTTGTCTCTCTTAAATAAGTTTAAATGCTCATGATATTTAGCATTTAGTAATAATGAAACAAAAATATACTAGGCTAGCATGCCAGTTTGCTAACAGAAAAAGGAAATAAACTAAATGTTGATTTTTTTAGAGTGGACATGAAATTTTCTGAAATCTCTCAAATCCCCATTTTTAATTAAGAGCTCCTCCACGAGAAACCATCTCCATGCGAAATGTCAGCATCTGTTCTGTTACTTACGCCACCAGCAGAGTCATTTTGGACAAAAATGTTTCAACTAATTGGACTTTTTTTCCATAATAATTGGGAGGAAACAAACTCTAATATAGTCATTTTAAAAACTCCTAATGGTCTTAGCATATTTTGATAATGTGATGGGGCTATACCCTAGGATTTTATCATTGAGGCATCAATTTTTTTGAGTGCAAAGCAGTATTGAAACATTTTTTTTTTCTCTGTGAGATTTTTAGCTGAGAATGTATTCAGAGAGGGACAGGTGAGGAGGTTAAAGATGAAGGTTGGAGTTGTTACTCAAGCAAAACGCCAGTGTGAACAGAGTGCTAGAGGCAATCTCTGTTTTGGATGGTTGTGTTTTAGGGGTGGGAACAGAGGATGAGACAAGGCTGTAAATCGTCTAATCCTTTCACTTTGTTCCCCCACAAGGGATTAAGGACACCATGGCATTCTTTCTGAGAAAAATACATGCCATTTTATGCTGCTAGTCCACTTGAGGGCTTACGCTGAATCATAAGCATACGTTAAAGCTTCAGCATACCTTCTCAGGCTAACAGATGCTTGATAGTTCACTTCACAGATTAAACATTCGGAGGAGGCGGCTCTCTGCTGAGGCTTTATTGTAAGTCAGTCGGAGAACCCAGAAGTCCCATAATTAGGCTTTTGCTCCTTGCATCTCTCGTCTTTCAGGCATGGTGTGTAGGAATCCCAGCTTGGAGGATGTCCGCACATTCTGAAGTGTCTCCTTGACTGAGTGCATGACACTTCCGTGGGAAGGCCCTAAAGAGAGAACCGCACTGCCACGCCCGGTGTCTCCGTGACGCCGTGTGCCATCCTTGTGAAGTCCTTTGTTTCGGGCTCCTGGAATCCTTCCACTACTAATGCAGTCGGCTGTCGGCAGCCACGCTTGGATCTGTCCTTGCTCCTTTTCAGCGTCCTTCCTTCTTGCTCTCTGTTGCGCCTGTCATTCCTTAGATCTCAAGCTTGGGCTTCAGTGTCTTTGATTGGAACTTAACAACTCTAGCGACACCTATACTTGAGATGGCGCTCAATGGGGATTGACGTTTGCCTAGAAATGACTCCGTGTTTATTTGTATGAGGTGAGACTAGAACTTCAGAAATATGATACTGATAGCAAATGGTCTTAGGCCATAGAGATGGGAATTCGTGATAGAGGTGGGACACAACTCATTGAAGTCCCTCCAAAAACTCAGAGGCAGGACAATGGTGGCTTAAACAAAAAGTCTAAGAGGTTAGACATGAAATCATAAGTCAACAACCACAGCTTTAAGGAGAAGAAGGGTTGAGGACGTTTGGCATAGTGATTAAGTTGCTGCTTGTGATGCCCTTATTCTGTACGGGAGGGCCTGGGTTCAAGTCCCAGCTCTGTTCCTGATTCCATCTTCCTGCTAATGTACACCCTTGGAAGCAGCAGACAATGGTTCCTCACCACCCATGTAGGAGACCCAGATTGAGTTCCTAGCTCCTAGATCCAGCCTGGCTCTGCTCCAGCATTTGGGCCGTGAACCAGCAGATGGGAGGTAGCTTACTCGCTCTCACTTTCTAAATAAATAAATATTTTTTTAATATAAAGAAAGGAGAGAAGACCACTGATTTAGTCTAGCTAACTATAAATCAGTCACAAACTTTGAAGCAGAAATCATTATTAGGGATAATGATAATTCTGATTTTGTATGACTTTTATAACCTCTCTATATATGAAATAAAATTTAACATAATTAAAAGGAACCACTGATAAAACTATAACCATATGACAAAGTTTTAGTATTGACTGTCATTAATTGATGAATTAGGCAGAAATGAATCTTAAGAATATAGAAGACATATGATACAATTAATATCTCTGTCTCTCTGTATCTTTTTCTGTCTCTCTTCCAAATAAATAAATTATTTTTTAAAGATTTATTTGAAAGTCAGGAGAGAGATAAATCTTCCATCTACTGGTTCACTCCCCAAATGCCATACGGCCCGGCCAAAGCCAGGAGCCAGGATCTTCTCCAGGTTCTCCCATGTGGGTACAGAGGCCTAAGGACTTGGGCCATCTTCCACTGCTTTCCCAGGAACATAGCAGGGAGCTGGATCAGAAGTGGTGTAGCAGGGACTCCAACCAGCACCCATATGGGATGCCAGCACTGCAGGTGGCAGCTTAACCCACTGCACCACAGTGCTGGCCAAAATAAATGATTTTGAAATAAGTAATAGGGTGTAATGGTGGAGCCAGAATCAAGGTAACTGTTTATAATCTGTGTTAGGAGCTAGTTAGGGCACCATTGACCATGGCGGCTGCTTCTCACCGCAGAAGATGGAGAAAATGACTTAGGGGGTTTCTTGCCTGGGGCCACCAAACCACAGCTGAGCAGAGGTGGCTGTTTTGAAAACAAAGAGTTGAATAAGAGTTTACAAACTTTCTGAACAGGAGAGAGTTAGAAGAGGCTTTTCCCTACCATTTGAGTTTTGGGAAAACGCTCCTTATATTTACTCATATATACATTTACTCCCTATATAAATCAAGAGGTTACTTCAAAAAATCAGTGGAAAAAATTGAATTAAAAGATAAGATTATGTTGGTGCAAATGTATATTCCTTGAATTTTTTTTAAATATTCTTATACATATCCAAGGTTCTAAAGTACATGGCGGAACACACCCAAGACCATGCCTGCCTGTGGACTAACGAGCATGCGGAGGTCATAGGAGAAATGAGGCTAGAACTGCGGACAGGAATCCAGACATAAATGTGTAGAGACGGGAGCTCCCGGGTGGCATTAAGTCTGTGTGGGAGTGAGAAGGGAGTGAGTGTAGACAGAGAAGCTCAGAGCTCTGGGCGCCTGCAGTGTTTCCAGGTCTGTGAGACAAAGAATTAGCAAAGGAGGAAGACTAGATCAGTGTCAGACCTGGGGGTCAAACGAATGAAGCATTTCAGGGGGGAGACATGATTATTTCAGTCAGATTCTGCTGAGAACTAAAAATCGAACCCTGCGTGAAGCGCCAGGAGGTCACTGGTGGCCTTCTCGAGAACAAGGGCAGTGCAGAGCAGGGCACAGGAGACGCCGCCGAGGGCCGTGACACGTGAGGACAGAGGCTGGGTTGTGCAGGGGCCCCAGGCTGAGGATTAGACAGCAGAAGCTAAAGCCTGGTTTGCTGGAGGTTAGAGGGGTACGCTTGGCCGCGGGAACAGAGAAAAAACAGAATTGTGAGAAAAAGGGCACAGGAAGTAGCGCTGTGAAGAAGTTCAAAGGCTGGCGAGACCCAGTGTGCCCCTGAAACGTGTGCTGCCGCTGATGCCACCCGCAGAGGCACTTCAGGAAGCTCGCAGGAAGTGTGCATAATCAAAGAACCCCATGGAGTTCACAAGTTTTGCGCCCAAACGAGCCTTCTCATCATTCCATTTCCCACGAACTTTCTGAAGTACCCTCATTCACCCCAGAAAGTATATTTTCTGTGTCATGGTGCAGCATTTTAGATTTTAAGTTGTGTCTGTATTTCTAACTGCTTTCCTGGTTTCTCAAATAAGCCAAAGGTGTGCGATTGCTTTAGGAAGCTTAAGACATGGTCAACCAGGCCATCTCCTGCCTTTAGCCATCCTAAAGCAACCGGCGTCCAAAGAACAAAATTCCGTAACTTCCGCATTGCAAAATTAGACACACAGATAAATCTTTCAATTCTTCATTAACCATTTGTTCTGGTATGCGAAACTTCATATTTCTTTTTTTTATATAGCTTTTATTTAAAGAATATAAATTTCCAAATTACAGCTTATGGACCACAATGGTCCCCCCCCCCGAACTTCCCTCCCTCCCGCTACCCTCCCCTTTCCCGCTCCCTCTCCCCTTCCATTCACGTCAAGATTCACTTTCAATTCTCTTTATACACAGAAGATCAATTTAGTATATATTAAGTAAAGATTTCAGCAGTTTTCCCTCACATAGAGACACAAAGTGAAAATACTGTTGGAGTACTAGTTATAGTATTAATTCACAATGTACAGCACATTAAGGACAGAGATCCTACATGATTTTTTTTAAAGAATTGATTAATTATCTATGCAATTTCCAATTTAACACCAAGATTTTTTTAATCATTTCCAATTATCTTTATATACAGAAGATCGATTCAGTATATACTATGTAAAGATTTCATCAGTTTGCACCCACACAGAAACACAAAGTGTAAAAATACTGTTTCAGTACTAGTAATAGCATTATTTCACATTGGATAACACATTAAGGACAGATCCCTCATGAGACGTAAGTACACAGTGACTCCTGATGTTGATTTAACAATTTGACACTCTTGTTTATGGCGTCAGTAATCTCCCTAGGCTCTAGTCATGAGTTGCCGAGGCTATGGAAGCCTTTAGGGTTTGCCGACTTCGATCTTATTCCGACAGGGTCATAGTCAAAGTGGAAGTTCTCTCCTCCCTTCAGAGAAAGGTACCTCCTTCTTTGATGGCCCCGTTCTTTCCACTGGGATCTCACTCGCAGAGATCTTTCATTTAGGTCTTCTTTTTTTTGTTTTTCAGGGTGTCTTAGCTTTCCATGCCTAAAATATTCTCATGGGCTCTTGAGCCAGATCCAAATGCCTTAAGGGCTGATTCTGAGGCCAGAGTGCTATTTAGGACATCTGCCATTCTATGAGTCTGCTGTGTATCCCGCTTCCCATTTGGATCATTCTCTCCCTTTTTGATTCTATCAGTTAGTATTAGCAGACACTAGTCTTGTTTGTGTGATCCCTTTGACTCTTAGACCTATCAGTGTGATCAACTGTGAACTGAAAATGGAGGAATCTGGAAAACATCATGCTGAGTGAATTAAGCCAGTCCCAAAGAGACAAATATCATTTGTTTCCCTTGATTGGCGACGACTAACTGAGCACCAAAGGGGAAACCTGTTGAAGTGAAATGGACACTATGAGAAACAGTGACTTGATCAGCTCTTGTGCTGACTGTTGTTGTACAATGTAATACTTTATCCATTGTAGTATTTTTTTTTATCCTAGTACTAGTGGTTGAACTCTGTAATTAACACACAGTTATTCTTAGGTGTTTAAATTTTAACTGAAAAGTGATCCCTGTGAAATATAAGAGTGGGAATAAGAGAGGGAGGAGATGTACAATTTGGGACATGCTCAATCGGAACTGCCCCAAATGATGGAGTTAGAATTGAGCCAGGGGATTCCAATACAATCCCATCAAGGTGGCATGTACCAAGGCCATCTCACTAGTCCAAGTGATCAATTTCAGTTCACAGTTGAAACTTCATATTTCATAATCAGATATATGTTACAAAGGAATGCTTGTGCTTTGAACTTGCTAGCACACTCTCATCCCAGGGCCCTTGCGCCAGCTCTTATCCCTGATCGACTGATTTAACTCACGTGTTTTTCTCCACAGATAGCAGTGAATACCTGGCGGATGACTGTAGTATAATTGCCGGAGGGAATCTCACTGGGTGGCACCCAGACTCTGCAGCCGTGTTATGGCGAAGAATCTTGGGAGTCCTTGGAGATGTGAATAACATCCAGTCACCCAAAATCCATGCCAAAGTTTTTGGCTATCTCTATGAACTCTGGTATAAGCTAGCAAAGGTATGTCCTGTTGTGTTAGCTCTTATGCTAATACAAGGAGGTTGTTTTATCATTTAATGTAAAACTGTGTTCCAATTAACTGCTGAACATACTGTGGAACACACAGTGTTTAGACAGTGTATATTTGATTATTGAAGAATAAATTATAATGCTTGTAGTTTGAATATTTTATAAATACTCAAGGTTTATTCCGTTTAGTGCAAAAGTAGAATATCACTATAAGAGGTTAAACATAGAATATTAAGTAGTTTTATTTCTCTTTATAAATGGTACTGGTTTTATTGTATAAAATTTGAAAAAATGTGGAAAATTACAAAAAAAATTACAATCACACAGAAATAACCAGTCTTAATATGTGGTCTTATTTTTTTGGATAAACATTTTTATAAAAGTAGAATCCAGAGTACATGCATTTTTATTTTGGTTCTGATGTAGATTTTTTCCTCTGTTAGTAATTTTTTTTTCAGAACATGATTCATGCTTATATAATGTAACTTACTAAGTCAGTCCTTATCATTTGAAATTCAGGACCTCTTCAACATTATTAACATTCAAGGAAAAATAATACTCTTATTTTTAGTATTTCATTCTAAAACCACATAGAGTAAGCCACGCACATAATTTAAGGGACAATAGATCTCACAATAAAACCTCATGAATATTATAGATTTTCAGTCAATCTGCAGAAATTTAATTAGAAGCTGCTATTTGGCCTTGGAAGACAATATTGAAATATTTACTTTCCCTACAATGTTCCCCTTTGTGAATCAGATTCGGGATAACCTAGCAATAAGCCTGGACAACCAGTCTTCTCCATCCCCTCCGGTCTTGATCCCGCCACTCAGAATGTTTGCATCATGGCTATTTAAGGCAAGTGGATATGTGTTTATTCTTTTATTGCAATTTCCTCTTCCTTTCTGAAATTAAGTTTGAAAAATGTAATTGCCCAAGACGGCATGTTTTGAGGACAGGCAGGGTCTTCCTAAAGCCACTGCATTCTGCATCTCCGTAAACAACCTCTTCTGGAAAACCGAGCAGTGAATGAAATGTCGCAATGCTCCGCATCTGGACTTGATTTAATCTGGAAACATCATCTCCTTGGCAGGCAACGACGCTGCCAAATGAATATAAGGAAGGCAAACTGCAAGCCTACAGGCTCATCTGTGCCATGATGACCAGACGCCAGGACGTGCTGCCAAATTCGGATTTCCTGGTGCATTTTTACCTTGTGATGCACCTGGGATTAACCAGCGAGGATCAGGTATTCTGAGGCTCCTTTGTCATGTTTGCCCATCAGTTGGAATCTGCATACCACTCTTTATAGAAAATCCATCAGAAATGTTGATTTTCTCAGTAGTTCCGACTCTCACATGCACAGCGACCCTAGCACCTTTTCAGAAATGTTAAGGCAGGCTCTCTCACGTCCCTGCTTCTTCACATGCCAGCTTTGTGTTGTGGCCACTTAAAGTTGAATTTTATTCTTTGGTCTGTGTGATCTAATCTCTGCCTCTGTGGTCATCCTCAAATACTGGTCATTTAAAGATGCTTGGAAACTGTTGGTGTAGCATTTGAGATGTTTTTGTGAAAGACGTCACCCATAAGTTATGGGTCTGACATTTCCTGATGAGGGGTTATTTTAATTTCACCCAAAGAAATTGAACTTTCGGTTCAGTTGAAACAGAAAAGCCCAAGGAGCTAGTAACTACAGCCCTTTCTTGTAGACTTTGGATTGAAGGGGTGTGGGGTGGCCAGCCCCTGGAGCCCCTTCCTTGGTAAGACCTCTGCCAGTTGTAGAGGAAAGGGTACAGGCCAGGACTCGTGGCTCTTGACTTGGTGTGGGAGTATCAAGCAGGGAGGTGATTCGAGGGATTTGTACCTCACAGAGACGAGTGTGGGCTCCACTTGGGAGATGGGCTTGAAAACGTGGTCCTAGGTAGGGCAGAGTAGGAGATTTGGCCCAGAGATGGAGATTAGTAGGAAATGGTTACACTCATACAGATTTTTTGAATGGTGAAAGTTTTGATGGTAGCTTCAGAAACGGGAAACAAATAGAAAAGATTCAAAAATTTCTAAAATATTTCATCACTAGATCTTCTCAACCAGTTATAGGTATGGGGAGTCTCAGTATTTACCCCTCAAATTATATAGTTACCATGAGCTTGAGTCATTTATTAGCTGCCAAGTAGCTGCCCCTGCTTCTACGTACTTTATTCTCGAAGGTTTTTGCAGACACATAGTTCTGATGCCCCTGGGGAACCCGTGCGAGGTCACTCTCCTGACAACCAGCTCACTGTGTTACTTCAAAATATTCTTGACCCTTCCCAACCCTAGAGCACTCTGGAAAGATTTTGCAGTATATTTGGTTACATTCTCTGAGCTTTAATCCTTGAGTTTTTACCTGAGTACTGACCACACTGTGCTAGTGAGTTGTCTTTGTCCTGTTTGCTCTGATGTTAGCAGCCTATAAGAAGCCATCTGTCTTGCAAAGACTGTCTTACTTCCTAAATAAATAGGGATATGAGGTAGAGTTGTTTGCCCTCTCTGCCGAGATGTTTCAGTCATCACTGCAGGTGGAAGTGTCCTTCACAGGGCACATGGAAGAATAAAGAAGAGAATTAGTTTCCACAGGTAATGAGTTCCCTCAATTAAAGAACTGAGACAGGAAGGTGTAATTGACAGTGCGGCGCCGGCACATCGGGTTCTAGTCCGGGTCGGGGCGCCGGATTCTGTCCCGGTTGCCCCTCTTCCAGGCCAGCTCTCTGCTATGGCCAAGGAGTGCAGTGGAGGATGGCCCAAGTGCTTGGGTCCTGCACCCCATGGGAGACCAGGATAAGTACCTGGCTCCTGGCTTTGGATCAGCGTGATGCACCGGCCACAATGCGCCAGCCCTGGCGGCCATTGGAGGGTGAACAAATGGCAAAGGAAGACCTTTCTCTCTGTCTCTCTCTCTCTCTCACTGTCCACTCTGCCTGTCAAAAAAAAAAAAAAAAAAAAAGAATGTATATTAGCATCTGGGAGCCCCAAATGAAAGATTTTACAGATTATTTCCAAAACACACTTTACAATGGCAAAAAAAAAGTTTTCAAATTTTATTCTTATATATTTATACATTTTAATGTATGTTATGTTTCTAGTTAGTGAACTTTTATAGTTCTTTGTAAAAATAAATATTAAAAGATGTCCAATGCTAATAATTATCTCAACGTCCAGACTTCTGAGACAAAATGGGGCTATCATAAATGTCTATTTTATAATAAGCCTATTGTTAAGGACATTGGAGTCTGAATTTTTATATGTTTTAATAGAATTGACTGTTTTCTTTAACTTTAATAATTGTTGGTATATATTTTAGAAGCCCTGACTTTCTGCCAAACAGCATTATTCTAAACAAACTTTATTCCTCTGCCAGAAGAAAATTATGCAAAAGATCTGCTAATGAAAGAAACTTTTCTCATTCAAGTAAGAAATGTCTCTGGTAATTAGTTTAACTTTTGGTCCACATGTCTAAATAGATGGTGGTAGTTGTTCCAGAACCTATATGTACTTCTGAAAACACATGTTATGTTAATTATAGAAAGAAAAGAAGGCATTTTCTTTAGAGAGTACAGTTAAATTGTTTAATTGGCAAGCTGTGCACCTGTGACTGGTACAGGCTCAGGGCCTGTTTGCATCATGTTAGAATTGTCAAAGAGCCACACTTCTCCATAGCTTGGCAGTAAGAGGACTCACTTATGCAGAGAGAACCTTGAAGAATTTCCTGTGCTTTTCAGTAAGACTAGTAATAGCAAACGCTATTTAACATATAATATCATCAGTTTTGTGGCACTCAGGAACTCCAAAGTGGGTTTTCCTCTGGTGGCCTCTGGGTGGCACACTTGTCCGCACTCAGCTGGGTGGTTTGCCACTGCTGTAGTGCTCACGGCGCTGGAACCTTGTGCTGTGTGTGGCATGGTCTTCTTACAAAATGCCTTTCTAAACCTCAGAGTATCAAAACTGTGATAGTAGTGACTCATAAAGCATTGGATTATAAATAAGCTCTAGTATGTTAAAAGTCTGCCAAGCATAATGGTGCTGCTAGTAATTAGACTTTTTTTTTTTTAAGTTTAAAAAACTGACTGTAAAGTAGATGTGTCACAAACTGCCCGATATTGTGTGACACAATACAAAATCATGATTTCATCTAATATTATATCAGGTTCATTATGTAAACCAGTATAGTGATCTTCGTTTAAAAAAATAATAGTACATGTACCAGTCAGAATTCAAAATGTATTGCATTCCAAAATAACTGTTTTTGGGATATTTTCACCAGTTGTAGCTACCCTAATAACTTAATAACTTAATAACTAACACAATGACCTTATCACGCATTTCTTACAGTACATACATAGTGTGGATTTGTGGTTTGTTAATATAATTGAAAACATGCTTTGAAATGGCTCTATATTTTCCTTGACAATGAATTTCTTTTGAATTGGTCCTGTTACTAGTTTAGAAAATAATTAGGATCATAAACACTTTCATAATAACTATCAATTGTGTAGAAAATGCAGGGTCACATGTAGCTCTGCGCAGCCTGCCTATGAAGGGTTCTCCCTGTGCTCACTCTGTGCCTGGGGGGCAGATGAGGGTGACTGGAGGGGGCTCATTTCCACGCTGTTCCTCAGGCCTGGGCTCTGGGCTGGGGCGTGCGTGGCGCTGGCCCACTGATTCTGCTCTGCCGTTTAGTTCGGTAAATATCACGACCCATGTTATTAGTAATGAAGATTCAAAAAATATTGAGAACTTTGGCTCAGTGCCACAGATTTAAAAAAAGAAGACAACTGTTAGAATCCACACGCAGGCTTGCTCTGCTCCACGGGGTGTGTCTCATAGCTGATGTGCTGGTCAGAGGGTCCTTGATGTTCCTCTCTTCTGTTTTGTCTTACCTGGGCTCTGGTCTGGGCTTCAGCCCACTTCAGAATCTTCCTTCTTGGATGCCCTCCCCCAACCTGTCAGTCAGTGCCTTCCTATAGTAGTAGCCTTCCGAGTTTTTCTCATCTTTCCATGTCTCTTCTGAAGCTGTTCTTGGTTGTTCTTAGGTTTTCCTAATGTTTGAGCAGCTTGTTCACCTCAGTCTTCCCCAGAGTATTTTGACATGAAAGGAGCTATGTTTTAGATTTATTAAAAACAGTTCCTATTAATTTCATGATTATTTAAAACATATGGAAAGATCAATATGTGTGAAATGGAAAAGGACAGTTGAGGAAAAGAATTTTATTTTCATGTCTGTAAGAACATATATCAAAGACTGGAAAGTTTTCTTTTCTTAAAATAAGCGAACTATTTCCTAACAATGACTTACAGATTTAATGTCTTAATGTAATTTGTCTGTTGTACATCAAAGTTAAATTCTCTTTTAAATGCAAAGCTCACATTAATGCAAAATTATTGTTGTAAATTTGCATACAGAAATGTGGGTAAATATGTGGGTCTCTGTCATTTCCATCTATAATGTCAGATTATCATATTTTGTAGTATGCCAAAAAGAATATGAACTGGGGAAGTATATCTTACTCTGCTCTGGGGTAACCATGGAGCTATAGATTTGAATCCTAACAGCACGGAGCTATGCTGTAGTGTAACCCGTGTGATAAGTTATAGAAGTTATAAACATGGACCTCGGATCAGCCTATCTGGGGCCCTGTCTTGGCTTTCTCATGTATTAGCCACATCATTTGGGCTCACTGTGCCTTCGTTCCCTGAGCATGGTTCTACCTCTGAGTGTTGTTTGAAGCAGGTAACACACAGCCTAGAGAGTGGCTGTGACGGCCCTCAGTCCCCGGGAGCCATGTAATAACACTGGGGACAACCACCCCAGTGCCTTTGTATATTTTATTTTTCTGATAGTGTAAAGTGTTGCTTTTTTTCCTTCCGCATATATTAGCTTACTTTTGAGTATAAATGATTGACTGAAAAGTGAGACTAAGTGTTGTGGAATTTGCAAACGCAGAGAAATAGACACTCTTCGTGCTGTGGGTCAGGCACAAGTATATAAAAATCTTTATTTTACTCTTGGATGCTCATGACCCAGAAATGTCTCTCCAGTGTCCATAGTCATCAGCTCACTGTCCACCTGCTTCTCAGCCCACCCAGCGTGCCTTCTGCTTGAGGGAGTCTAGGAAGCCGAATTCTGCCTGGCCTCGACTCTTTCCAGCTGGGATGGCAGCCACCCAGGTTCTGTCTAGCAGAGGCACCTACACAGCCCCTGGAAGCTGACTTGGGAAGTGGTGGGTGGCAACGCAAGGGAGCTGCTGCTCTTGCCATGGGCTGTCCAGGCAGTAGCGTCACTGCTGACAAGAGCAGGCTGCAGGCTGTGGTACAGCAGGCGGTTTCTGCTTGCTGCCTTTTCCCTGGCTGCAGAGGTTCGTGCTTGGTTCCTGGGCACTTTGAGAAATTCTGTGAGCCACCCAATGGCCTGCTGTAAATAAGCCTCTTTCCTCTTCATCTCGGGAAAGTGGGTTCTGTTGTCTGCAGGTGGGGCCCTGCCTTAACCAGCATCTGCTCTGCAGGGTGCCGGGTGTGCTGTGGTCCAGCAACCTCATCACACCCTGGCCGACACAGCAGTTACGAAGTGTAGCATTAACTGAATGTGCTTGCTTTTTCTTCATTTTAGCCGTTCCTTCTGTATCCGCAAATCTTTACCTTGCTTCAAGAACCTTTTACTTTCATTTAACCTCATATCTTAATGAACCTTTGCCACACCAATGTTAAAATATAATTTTAAGCATCCTAGATAGAGAGCAATAATCTATCATAGAAGTCAAAATAGTTCATGATTTTCTTAATGGATGTTACAACCTCCTCTCATGGGGTGTATGATGGAATAGGATAATAATAAACAGTCGTTTGTAAAAAGATCCCATGAGGTCCTCCTGTGAGCGTAAGACTCAGCAGCGAGCTCTGAAAGCAGGGTGCCGAGGTGACACTTGTAAATTGGCCGTGCCTCACTCTTTTTTAATAACCCCAGACACCCTGTATCATGCAGTGATATGTAATAATTGCATCACCTTTTCTCAGACAAAGGATTCTTCTTTGCTGAAAATTTAGACATAACTAGAACCATGTGTGTTAGATATAGGTGTACAATTCCAAATATACTTAAGAGCAAAGAAAACCAGGCATTCAGTTCCAGAAAAAGTTGAGAATTAAGATGGCCTTGCTTACAGCCCAACTATGGAAATATGGAAATAGCATTAATATATTTCTCCAGAGTGCTTGTTCCACACAGCAAGGTGATTTTACCAGGGTTGGAAATCACAGTATTTTAATTCAGTGCTAGCTAGGAAAAGTGTGTATGTTTTTAATTTAGGGATGTCACTAATGTTGAGAAGATTAAATAATAAACTTGTAAATCAGTAGAGGAATTTTAGAAGGCTAACTGTAAAAGCTTCATTTAAAAGCAATTTAAAACTACAGGTTTGAATAGTGAGTAAAAAACAGGACTCATTCTCAGCCTTTTCCCTATACCTTTTTTTTTTTTTTAGATTTATTTATTTTGAGAGGTAGAGTTACAGAGAGAGGCAGAGAGAGAGAGAGGTCTTCCATCCACTGGTTCACTCTCCAACTGACCACAATGGCCAGAGCTGAGCTGATCCGAAGCCAGGGGCTTCTTCCAGATCTCCCACGTGGGTGCAGCATCCCTTATGGGTGCTGGTTCTAGTCGCGGCTGCTCCTCTTCTGATCTAGCTCTCTGCTATGGCCTGGGAAAGCAGTGGAAGATGGCCCAAGCCCTTGGACCCCTGCACTTGTGTGGGAGACCTGGAAGAAGCTCCTGGCTTCAAATTGGCACAACTCCAGCCATTTCGGCCATTTGGGAAGTGAACCAACGAATTTGGAAGACCTTTCTCTCTCTCTCTCTGGCTGTGCCTCTCTATAACTCTGCCTTTCATATAAATAAATAAATCTTTAAAAAAATTTCAAGGAACTCACATGAGCCAAATGGTAAAAATTGGACATTAGATAATGTAATTTCAGTTTTTTATAAGTTGAAGGAAAATGAAGGACTAGAAATATAAAGAGAACGCAGAGTCCCTGAGAGAGACCCGTGGAAGTCTGGATTCACACCTGCAGTGACTGTCAAGACCTCCAGCTTGGGCTGCTGCTCTGATGTGCCCCGTGTCTTACGAGAGCCAGATGGCTTGTGTTCTTATGCTCTGACATGTTATATGTACAAGGACAAGTACAAGGCCTTAAGTAAACAATCGGTGCTGACAGCAACCTGGATCGTTTCTCTCCTCCTGTAGCCATACTTTGATTTTACTTAAGAAGGGATTATTAAATCCTTTTAAATATATATATCCTCCCCAAAAAAGAGGTGGGGCGGGGAAAAAGTCTTCCAAGGTTTCAGGATATTATACAGCTTCAAACTATACTGAATAGATGGCTTTTATGTGGCAAGTTGCATGTTCGGCACTAAAAACCTGGGAAGTTGCCTTAGTTTGTCACTCACTGGCGCAGGGCTTCTCCCAGACCCCCTGGTCACAGGTGGTCAGGAGTGAGCTGGACTGCAGGACCTCTAAGGCCCTTTACCAGAGAACATTCTGGGTGCCCCTGATTTATCTTTATCTTTAGGCATTTTGGTACTAGGGTCACATGACTCTTTCCTAAATAAGGCACAGGGTCCAATAACATTTTTAAAAAATATTTATTTATTTATTTGAATGGCAGAGGTACAGAGAGACAGAGAGAAGAGAGAGAGAGAGGTCTTCCATCCACTGGTTCACTCCCTAGATGGCCACAATGGCTGGACGCCAATCTGAAGCCAGGAGCCAGAAGCTTCTTCAAGGTCTCCCATGGTGGTGCAGGGATCCAAGGACTTGGGCCATCTTCTACTGCTTTCCCAAGCCATAGCAGAGAGCAGGATCGGAAGCGGAGCAGCCGAAAGTCAAACTGACACCCATATGGGATGCTGGCCCTGCAGGTGGTGGCTTTACCCACTACACCACAGCGCAGGCACCTGCATAACATTTTCATATTGAATATTTTCCCTCATCATAATAAAGACCTCATCAGGTTCTGAGGGCATGGGGAGACAAATGAGCCATCAGCAACACCCACTGCAAAGGAACAAAATAAAAGGACATGTCTGGAGAATTGGGCTGTTTTGAATACTCTCCTAGCTAAGTTAGTTTGAAAGCAACTTGTAGAGGAATTGGAACATAGAAGGACTTTTAAAGATGGATAGAATTGAGGCCAGCTCTGTGGCGCAGCAGGTTAATGCCCTGGCCTGCAGTGCCAGCATCCCATATGGGTGCTGGTTTGATACCCGGCTGCTCCACTTCCAATCCAGCTCTCTGTATGGCCTGGGAAAGCAGTAGAAGATGGCCCAAGTCCCAGGGCCCCTGCATCCTTGTGGGAGACCCAGAAGAGCCTCCTGGCCCCTGGCTTTGGATCAGTGCAGCTCCGACCCTTGCGGCCAGTTGGGGAGTGAACCAGTGGATGGAAGCCCTCTCTCTCTCTCTACTTCTCCTCTCTCTGTGTAATTCTGCCTTTCAAATAAATAAATAAATCTTGAAAAAAAAAAAGATGGATAGGATTTCGATGGTAGGACAGGAAGCAAAATGAAAACTTTCCATGTCAGTAATATAGAACTTCACAGGCCAAGTTCTAGGAGTGTCAGTCCAAGTAGTTTTAATTTAGTGCCAGAGGCATGCTTGGAAATATGTGACCATGAGTCTAGCCTGCACCGTAGAAAGCCTTGACTCCAAGCAGTTTTCATCCCATGGATAGAGCAAGGAGTTATTGGAGATTTTTTTTTTAATTTTTTTTTTTTTATTTTTGACAGGCAGAGTGGACAGTGAGAGAGAGAGACAGAAAGGTCTTCCTTTGCCGTTGGTTCACCCTCCAATGGCCGCCGCGGCCGGCGCGCTGCGCTCATCTGATGGCAGGAGCCAAGTGCCAGGTGCTTTTCCTGGTCTCCCATGGGGTGCAGGGCCCAAGCACTTGGGCCATCCTCCACTGCACTCCCGGGCCACAGCAGAGAGCTGGCCTGGAAGAAGGGCAACCAGGACAGAATCCGGTGCCCCAACCGGGACTAGAACCCGGTGTGCCGGCACCGCAAGGCGGAGGATTAGCCTGTTGAGCCACGGCGCCGGCCATTATTGGAGATTTTTAAAGTGCGATGCTCAACATGACCAAAAAGCATCTTAAAAAGCTTACACCACAGTGGTTATGAGAGCTGGATTATAATCATGAGAGGACAATGACAGCAAGAGCAAAGAATTCTTAATAGCTCATGGCAAGGTCACGGAGGCTAACAAGACCTGAGACACAGATGGGGTTTGTGTGTGTCTGTGTGTAAACTTACTTATATGCATGTGTAAATAGATATGTGCATGTATGTTTAGCCATATAAATTAAATGTGCATATGTATGTATGCATATGTTTTGTGCATTTGTTTGAAATATTTTGATTCAGAAAGGCCAGAAGATGAATTGAGAAAAAGAAGAGGGCTGGGTACATGTTCCTAAAGTTGTAACTATGAAGTATATGAAGTTTAAAACTGTAAAGCTGCATAGTTCTGCATACAATCCTGCGGACTTACTTTTAAGGGTACAGTTTAATAACTTGCCATGGGACCCCAAATCCCCTTAAGCTGGGTGGTAAAAATTACCATCTTAAGTGTTAAAGTGATCATATGGATAGGATTAAGGATCTGGTAATAATAACAGATAGAATTAAAAAGGAGAGAATGTTCCAAAATGGGAAGCAGTCCACACAGCAGACTCAGAATGACAATCGCTCTAAACAGCACTCTGACTTAGGCATCCTTGTCTGGCTGAAAAGTCCACGAGAGCATTTCAGGCATGGAAAGCCAAGACATAGAGGCAGAAAATGTCCTACATTAAGGACCTCTGTGGGTGAGACCCCAGCAGAAAGTGGTCATCAAAGAAGGATTTACTTTTCTTTGAAGGAAGAAGAGAACTTCCACTATGCCTATGGCCTTGTCTGAATACTGGTTGAGTTTGTGGATTCAAAAGGCTTCCATAGCCTAGGCAGCTCATGTCAAGAGCCTTGGTCTCTCTCTCACTGTTCACTCTGCCTGTCAAAAAAAAAAAGGCCGGCGCCACGGCTCAATAGGCTAATCCTCCGCCTAGCGGCGCCAGCACACCAGGTTCTAGTCCCAGTCGGGGCGCCAGATTCTGTCCCGGTTGCCCCTCTTCCAGGTCAGCTCTCTGCTATGGCCCGGGAGTGCAGTGGAGGAGGGCCCAAGTGCTTGGGCCCTGCACCCCATGGGAGACCAAGATAAACACCTGGCTCCTGCCATCGGATGAGCGTGGTGTGCTGGCCACAGTGTGCCGGCCACGGCGGCCATTGAGGGTGAACCAACAGCAAAAGGAAGACCTTTCTCTCTGACTCTCTCTCTCACTGTCCACTCTGCCTGTCAAAAAAAAAGAGAGAGAGAGAGAGCCTTGGGTGATCACTGATGTCATACATAGGAGTGTTAATTGTTAAATTAACAACAGGAATCACTGTGCACTAACTTCCCATGCAATGCCTATGTCCTCAAAGAATTGTATTATAACTATGTCTAAGTGCTCCCAAAAGATGTATCATTCTTGGGTGCTTCGTTAAAGTTAATTCAGTGGCAGGAACCCAGCGGCTTGAGTTATCACTGCCCCCCAGGGTCTGCATTATCAGGGAGCTACAGTCAGGAGCTGCAGCCGGGAGTCGAACCCAAGCGCGTCCTTGGGGGACAGAAGCATCTTCAGCACCAGGACAAACACCTGCCGCCTGAGTTCTTCAGTAGAAAGCCTGGTTTTGTTTTGCCCTCAGGTCTCTCTGGATGGAGACCCTACCGTGGCCTCTTTAATTCTGCATTTATTGCTAAGCAGTCAATACTTTGTGACCAAAAGAAGTAGGATACGGATCCGATTCATTCTGAGCTCCTGTGAAAATGGCCTGAGGAGGGTTCTGTCTGGAAGCCCGCCACAGAGTGGTGTGGCCTGCCGCTTCCCGGACTGAGAAGTGCTCAGTCAGTGTGTTGGCTGAGAGACAACTGAAGGGAGAAAGGGGGCTTGCCTCTTCCACGCGCTCTGTGGCATCACGGAGAAGAGCAGGTGACGGAGCTTGAGCTGCTGTGGTTGAGACCTGGGCTCCGATTCCAGAGCAGATGTGAACTTTCCGCTGTGGAATGCCTGTCAGCTTTGCAGCTCTCCTTAGCCTAGTAGAGTGATTGGCAGGAGGGAGTTGGGGGGTGGGTGTTCCCCCCCACTCCGGAATGTTTGGCAATTTCTGGAGACATTTTTGGTTGTCACAGCTGGGGAGGGGGAGTGTCCTGGCATCTAGCAGGAAGTGCCCAGACGTGGGGGAGTCTCACGGAGGCACAGAGAACCCATGACCCTACATGCCGACAGCACCAACTGAGGTGGGGCGCCTTGCCAAGTACACATGATCCCCGACGCGGGGAACAGTGAGGCTGCATGCATTAAAGGATGAAGCTCGGTACTCAACAAAGTTTGAAAGACCCTCTTAATTTAACCAAGTAAATTAAATCATAGGAAAAATCTAGCCAGGGAGACTGCAGTAGAAAGCAAGAGAAGCAAATGTTTTAGGTTGAATTATATGAAAATTGCCAATATTTGACCGTTCTTCAAAAGGGTGGGTGCAATTTCATATGGTTCAACTTACTAAATTCTGCATGTATTCCTTAAAAAAAGAAAAAAAACCCTCAATATTATTTGACTTAAAAAAGTGAAGCATGGATCCGATTAATTCCCAGTTAATGTGAAAATGATCTGAGGTGGATTCAATCTGGAAGCCCGCTGTGCAGCAGTGTGGCCTGCAGCCGCGCAGCCTGGGGCACTGGGAGCCTGGGTGCAGGCAGGGGGCTCGAGTCCCACCCATGCCCACCCGTGCCCACCCATGCCCGGGTGCAGCTGAAGGGAAGGAGGAAGAGGGCCGAGCTCAGAGCTGGCCCCGGGAGGAGCTGGCATGTGGATGCAGATAATTGCCCTCTTCTCGGGTCTGCAGCCGTGCTGTGGAGAGAGAGAATCTTCTGTCTTCCCTGCTGATCAGGGCTGGTGGGCAGGGTCCAGTTCACTGCCAGCAAACATGTTCTAGACCTGGCTGCATGCAGCAGGGGCTTGATTTGGGTCTGTGAGCTTCTGTAGCCCCGAAGCGCTCGATCCAGGGCCCTCTGGCCATCTCTCGGCGGCGTGGAGTAAAAGGAAGCCGGAGCCCTGGTCTCGCACCCTGAGTTAGGGACCTCATAGCCTTTCCTCCCTTGAGCTGCTCGGTCCGTGAAATGGGTCCTTGGCGGCTCTGTCTGGGCCCTAGGAAGGTGAGGGCAGTCGGGCCCTCGGTGGGTGCTGGCTGGGGCAGCTGTTGACCTGCAAGGGCACCTTGAGCCAGGACGCACTGGGGGGCTGAACGATGGCTTCCGGGGTATTTCAAGGACTAACGTGGGGCTTGGGGGGGGGTCTGTTAATTCCCATTTAGCGGGGAATGGTTTTTGAATATAAGAGATTTTGAATCATGCCTGGTTTATAAGCCACAAAAGGTAGGTTTAAGTACAAGGAGCGAATGTCCAGAGAAGCATTTTAAATTGCAAGTTTTGTTTCAGTGAGAAAGTGCTCTCCTTGTGGGGAATCATCTCTTTTTGTCTGATTTCTTTTTCATGCATAACAATAAGTGGTGGTGTGGTAATTGCAGATTGTTCAGCTATTAATGCTATTTACTGGAATACATTTTAGAGAGAACATTGTTTTCCAAAGAAACAATAAACAACAGTTTTTCTTTTGTTCTCCCATGGAAAAAAATATTCTTTGGTAGGTATTTGTGGGCCAGGGAAATTTTAGCAGCAGAGAACCCTATGGTAATAAGACATTAAAATCAAATACCTACCATTTCCTGCTGCACTGGCGTCTCAGTTAAATGTGCCCAGCATGATCCTTTTGTGAGGACCCTGTGTTTTGTGTCACCTGCTTTCTCCCCTCCCTGGTCACCACACAAGGGTCCTGCGCTTTGGGTAACTGTCCCCATCCCTATGATGTCATTGCTGGAAAGCAGGGGCCACACTCCATCCTGCCTCTGGCCTTCACGGCAGCTCAACATGGTGCCTTCAAACCAGCTAGTCCCTGACAAAGTTGTCAATTTATTAACACGTTTTTGAATGGAAATGATCAGGATGATTTGGCCTGCATTTCAGACTCTTTTAAATGAGTGGATTTTAAATCAAATCTGCTTGGTCTCATTTTTCAAGTGATCTTGGAAAATTAATATTTTAATAAGATCATGATTATAAATGTTGCTATAATTTAATGAAGGGGATAACGTGAGGCTTTGGGGCGTAGAACATGCCCTCGGATGTCATCTCTGCCCTTTGCCTGCGTTCTCGAGGGCATGTTACATTTTCATTCCCATTTTTACAGATGATGAACTCGTTGTTTGGGAGGTAAAATACCTGCCGAGATCAGATAGTGCATTAGTGGTGTCTCCTGCTGTGATCCTGTCTTTGTGGCCCTCTCTTCCCAAGTCCTCATTCCCATTCCCTCCCGAAGTACCTTTTCACCTGCCAAAGTGAATTGCATCGTGTTTGACTTGGAAACCAAAAGGTCAAGCAGGTGTTCCCGGGACCCGAAGCAGTGAGCTGCTGGCTGAGTCACTGTTCTGGAGGCTCACCTTTGCCTGCCGGGCTGAGATCCCTGCGTGGGCTGTAGGGCAAGGCTGAGCTTCGGCACCATTGCCATCTTGCTGGTGCTTCTGGCCAGAGGTTAGTAGAGTTGGAAGGAGGTTAGTAGAGTTGGTTGCCTTTAGGATTTTTCTCTCAAATCTCAGCCATTCTTCAGAGCTCCTCACCCAAACATAAATGAGAGAAGGAGAGAGAGAAGGAGAGAGAGAGAGAGAGTTAGTTGCCCAGGCAGAAACTGGAAATGCAATGGGTTGTAAGGACCTTGCATACCTCGTCCAACCTTCACCCGTGGCCATGGTCTGTAGTTGCCCTCTCCGTCTTACAGAACAATGGAACACTGACAGTATCAACTTCGCTACTGTGCACAGGTGGAAGAATTTTAGTTACAAGAGAACAAACTGGAGAGCATCCATTATCTGTTCTCCGGCATGAAAAGAATGAGAAACAATCATGTTCCCAAGTCCGTTTCTTTTGCAATGTGAGAACACCCCCCGGAAGACCTGGGAAGTTCCAACAGAAGTAGCTTTTCCTCTCTAGTCTTTTCTGGAACAGGGCCAGGAGCAGCCCCAACACAATGCAGCGCTGTGAAGCAGGCTCCCTTTCACGCAGGTCTGGGCGTGGGTTTCTTGACGACACCTGTTGAGAAGGAGATGTGATGAAATGCCTTGGACGCTCATCTCTGATGGCGAGTCTCGGTGGAAGCCCTGAGTCTTTGGGAAGAGTTGAGGGGCCTCAAATACATGAGCAGAGAGGCCCCAGCTGGTGAATTCTGCAGTGGGCATTTTTGAGAATAAACAGAAGTCTTGATTTCTTGTAGGAATCCTGGTCAATTTCTTGCTTCTTCTTGGTAGGGTCTTTCTGATGTGCTGGTCCCTCCTCCCCCATGTATGCACAGTTTCCAAAGACTGCTTTGTGGTACTGTTTCTGAGAGAGCAGGATTTAGGCTAACTTACTGACTTCACTTGAAAATGTAGGGTAACAAAGTATTATTTGCATTTTAAGTGATTAGGCAGAGTGACTGAGATGAAAGAACAATTCAGGTTTCAGAGCTAAGTAAGCAGTCGGCTGAATGAGAGATGCGTGAGCGTCAGTGTTTGATTTACATGGAGGTAACCCCCCACTTCCCTAGAATGTGCTTGGATTTGTGTCTACACCTGGCCCTAAGTGGTTTCCTTCTCCTTGTCTGTAAAGGTAGAATGATGATCTCTTGGATCCTTTTCTAAGTTTCCATAGTTCCAAAGGAACAAATTAAGTATTTCCGTTGGCAAAATTCAGTAGGGATGTGTTTTCCCTACTGAGTCTATGCTTCGTTCTAGGGTAACACCAGTGTGCGGCTGGGTCCCCACCTGGATCTCAGCGCTGGGGTGAGATGGTTATTTTGCTTGGCGTCATTGACAGTGGTGGTTAATCCTTCAAGGCAGCCTTGCAGCTGTGGTGTTAGGTAGCACGTGACTGGTTTCATCCTAGAATTTCTAAGAATCTTGTTCTGGCTGAGGCCTTCCTGAGATGTGCAATAGCTACGGTCTCCTTAGTACCTGTGCTCACGTCTGCACACGTTTACTCTTCTTGGAAGTTTCTACCTTAATGACATCACTGTGAGTGATGGCACACCGTGATTTTTTGTTTGTTTTTTGACAGGCAGAGTTAGTGAGAGAGAGAGAGACAGAGAGAAAGGTCTTCCTTCTGTTGGTTCACTCCCCAAATGGCCGCTACGGCCGGCGCGCTGTGCCCATCGGAAGCCAGGAACCAGGTGCTTCCTCCTGGTGTCCCATGCGGGTGCAGGGCCCAAGCACTTGGACCATCCTCCACTGCACTCTGGGCCACAGCAGAGAGCTGGCCTGGAAGAGGAGCAACCGGGACAGAATCTGGCGCCCCAACTGGGACTAGAACCCGGGGTACCAGCACCACAGGCGGAGGATTAGCCTAGTGAGCCACGGTGCCAGCCAACACTATGTGTTTTTAACCACCCGTGGACCTGCAATGGCTCTCGCTCTTGGTTTTTGTCTCTGCTAGACTATGTTGTAGAAGTCCCAGGAGAGGGGGAGGGAAGAGACATGCGGGGAGACTTGCCTGAGTGTAGCCTCTTTTGGTTTTATCAGGAAAATCAGATTTTAGTATCTCCCGGCCCCTCCCTGGCTGCCTGCCACCCTGAGGAAGGCCCTCGGCAGTGTATAAAAGCCTTGCTGTGTAGACGAGTTCCTGGGCTTTGGCCACCAGGCCTGGAGCTCTCTTCAGGGCATGGCATCCGTGTCCAGGACTCAAAGCATTTTACACACAGAAGTCTCCAGCAGCTCCATTGCTCCCAACGTCGTCAACTCACCGGTACCGGCTTGTGGACGCGCTGCATTCGCCGACTCTCTGTGAGGATTTAATCCCTGCTCTGGAGTCTCTGCGTCAGCCTCGTTCAGCCGGCCTGGAGCATCGTGCAGTTGACGCTTAGTGGGATCAGCACTGAGACTCCGAGCTGTGAAGTGCCCACCCGGAGAGCAGACGTGGAAACCAGCAGCCCCTGGTCGTGGGCTACAAGCCGGGTGCTGTGTTGGTCAGACAGAGGGGCTGGAGGTCTTGCCCGTGTAGCTGAGAGAATGACCTGACTCAAGCTATGCAGGGTAAGTTCTTTCTGGGAGGCCCCAGTCTTGCGGCACCCTGGACATCCTGAGGAAAGTACTTGTTTGCTACTCTCCAAAAATATTTTGAGAAGAAGTTGCTCCGGGTTCAGATGCCACATCAAAAGCTCTGACTTTTTTCCCACCAAAGACGTACTAGGCATTTCCATGGCTGTTCTCAATCACTACTTCTACTCGTGGATATGCTAGGGATTCTGACCAAGGCAATTAGATAAGAAAATGAGATTAAAGGCGATCAGGCTGGAAAGAAAAATGGACAGTTGTAAATTTTCGCAGATGATATGATCTTGCATATGAAAAACCCCAAGGAACACACACACACTTAAAACAAACATGTTAGTTGCAGCCTACAAGATCGATAAATACAGTCAGCTGCATTCCTAAATGCCAACAATGGGCAATTTGAAAATGAAGTTAAGAAAGCAATTCATTTTTTGTTAAGCAGGAGAGGTACTTAAAAATTTATTTTTTGTTTTCATTTTGTTTAAAGGCAAAGAGAGCGCGAGAAAGAGAGGGCTTCACTCCGCTGGTTCACTCCCCAAATGCCTACCAAAGCAATCAGCATGGGACTGAACCCAGCTGTCTCACGTGGGTGGCAGGGACCCAGATACTTGAGCCATCACCTACTGCCTGTCAGGAAGCCAGATCAGAAGCAGGTGGGAGACTCAAAACCAGGTGCTCGGATAAGTATACACTGACAATTACAGTGTTGCTGTAAGGAATTAAAAACCACCTAAATAAATAGGAAAATATCCTGTATTCCTGATTGGAACAGGACTGCCTATACTGATGTATTGATTTAGCACGATCCCTGTCAAAATCCAATGGCTTTTTTATTTTTTTTTCAGAAATACAAAAAATCAATCCTAACATTCCTATGGAATTGCCCCAACAATCTTGAAGGAGAACACAGAAAACTCACAGTTCCTTGTTTCAAATGTTGCTGCAAAGCTGGGTCAGATGTAAAAGGTTAGGTGATTTAGAACCATGGAATAGAATATTGAGAGTCTAGAAATAAACCTACATACAGCTGTAGCTGATTGGTTTTCAACAAGCTACAAAGACAATTCGGGAAGGGAAAGAAGAGTTCAACAGGTAGTGCTGGAACAAGTAAATATCCACATGCAAATGAAGGAGTTAGATCTCTACCTCACTCCATACACAAAAATAACTCAAAATGGATCGGAGGCCTAAATCCAAGAGTCTTAGAAGGAGTGGGCATTTGGCACAGCAGTTAAGATATAGCTTTGGACACCATATCCCACAGTCCAGTGCCTGGGCTCTAGTCCTGAATCCACGTCTGATTCCAGCTTTCTACTAATGCACACCCTGGGAGGCAAGAATGACGATTCAAGTGGTTGAGTCCTTCTAATTGAGTTTCGGGCTCCTGACTTTGGCCTGGCCCAACCCTGGCTATTGTAGGCTGTTGGGGGTGTGAACCAGCAAACCTCTGTCTGTCTCTGTCCCTCTCCCACTCTTCTTCTTTCTTTCTCTGCTTTTCAAAGATAAATCAATCACTAAATTTTTTAAGCCTTAGAAGAAAATAAAGAAGTAAATCCTGATGAGCTTGGGTTTGGCAATGGAGTAGATTGACCCCAAAAACAAGTAATAGCACTAAAAAAAAGTGGGTAAATTGTCTTTCATCAAAACTAAAATCTATTGTGCATCAAAGAACACTCAAGCAAATAAAAAAAAACAAACCAAAAATGATGGAAAATATTTGCAAATCATATTTCTGGTACCAGAATGCATAAAGGTGTCTTCCAAATGAACCCAATGGGTAAAGGACTTAAACAAGACTCCGACAAAGAGAATCAAGGTGGCCGGAAGCACATGAAGAGCTACTCAACATTATTAGTCACTAGGAAAATGCAACTCACAACCGCCATTTCACACAGGATTCCGTATTCCAACATGTACAGGGTAAGCAAATCCATAGAGACAGAAAGTAGATTAATTAGTCGCCAGGTACTGGCTGGAGAGGAAGTGGGGAGAGGCAGCTAATGGGCAGAGAGTTTAATTTTAGAAATGAAAATGCTCTCAAATTAGAGAGTGGTGATGATGGTTGAATGCTGTGTATTTTATAGGGTGGATTTCGTGTGTGTTATGTTTCCGTAGAGCTGTTAAAAACAAAAAGAGGGAAGAAGCAATTTAGACACCCCGGTGACATTTCAACTCCAGTGTGAAATAAAATCACCATACAGCATTCTCAGATCAGTAAAGAAATCTCTCGCCCTGTATTCCTGAGGCAGGCAGGACAGATCATCCTGAGCAGTTTAAAGGATTAGTTGTGAAACAGTCGTGGAAATATCCAAGGCTCTCCTCCTGGGCTGAGGATGGCAACAACTTTCTCTGCCATCTGCTTGCTCTGTCGTTCCTGAAATCCTGATACCGTGCAAATCGGCAGAGCAGCTCCTGTGGCCGTCCGAAGTTTGTCACATGTCTTCCCTTTCCCCCTTGCGCACTGCTGTCAAGGAAACTCGCGTCCTCTCCATAGCAGTTCTCCTGGTGAGAGCCTCCAGGCAATTTTGATTCTCCAGCCGTGGAACCCAATTACTCTGTCCTGTCATATTTCTCCTGGCCTTGGTAACGCGGTTACACCCGAAGAAGTCACATCGTGTCCAGCGCTTGTAAGCACCTCTGCCTCGTTCCGAAAGTACACTCGCACCACGCCTGGCCACTTCAGCAACTAATGTACAGCACACACACATATGATTTGGCCTAGAATTTGAAAATAATTTTCAGCTTTGTCCTGCCATCTGTTTATTCCTAGGATCTGCTGAGGAAGCACGATACTGGTGCCGTGCTCTGGTGCCCCCCCCCCCCTTTTAAATGCCATAATGGAGAAAGGCTTTATTTTGTTGTCGCCAGAGGCTGGTAGCAGTTTGCACGATGTAAAGGTTGTCCATGCGCGATGACCCCGCCTGGGAGTTTTGAGGTCCCCTCAGATCTGTTCTGGTAACCAAAACTCTCATTTCTGGGCATTGCCAGTCATGCAGTAGCTGGTGTTTCCCAATACTGCCTCACAGCACTGCAGGATGGCAGCTGCTTTTAATTGTTAAAGAAAATTTAAATTATACCCAGGTTTAGTGTCCAATTTAAATACCTGCCTTCAGATATTTTTATAGTTAGTTACCCACATAGAGAATGAATCGTATCTTTTTTTTTTTTTTTTTTACCCACATTACTGGAGTGACACAATTTCGCCACTCCCCGCTCTAACAAATAAAAGAGCTTCCTACTGATTTTCCTAGATAGAAGACTGGTATCGTCTCTGCAAACCGCGAGATGAAGTCCTCTAACTGTGTAGCCTTTCAGTGCTCTTAAACATGAGAAGCAAACAGGAAGTCAAATAATTTTGCACCCATAGGTTTTATTTATTTATTTATTTCTGGCCGTGTGCAGGGACCAAGGGACTTCAGGCAGAAGAGCTGGGTCTGTTTGTTCTCGAGAAGCAGGATTGCAAGTCCGCAAGGAAAGGCAAGGAGACAGATGGCCAGCTATTGTGTTACAGCCATCATCTGCCGGGCAGTGAACAAATATTAAGTGAATAATATATATGTCATTGGTGTAAAAGTACGGTTGCAACATTTCTGATACGGTTTGAAGGATGGCTACTTCTGGAACATTTCTATTTCATGGACTACAATATTGAAATGTTTTTGTTTACAGGGTTAATCCATTTTTAAACTGCTTTAAAGAGAACGTTCTCCCCCATTTTTGACACCACTGTGCAATGTTTTAAATTGAAGTGGCCCGTAATGGCCCCTTTTTTATTTTCCATAACAACATGAGCACTAAATTATAGCTGTGCAATTATGTAAACAATGGAAATGCTTCCAGAATGAATCTTTCCTTTAAAATTTTCATTTTGTGTAATTGTTGGAAGGTTTGGAGCCATAATAAACAAAATTATTTTACACATTTATCGTTCTAAAGGTCAATTATAAGAGAACTAAAGCAACAACACTATGCAAAATGAATAAACCAATTTCTATTGCCATCACCATATGTTTTTCTTATCACTTATGGTTTTTCCAGTTACTGTGTACATAGCTTTCAATTAGAGCAATTCATTTACCAGGCTGAATGCAGTTTGTGTTTATAGAACCGTGCTGTGGAGGAGAGGAAGCAACACGCCTCTGTTTGAATTACCTGATTTTTTGCAAGATCAGTGATGAAACAGATGTTCTCACCAGTTACTTTCTCATAAACCTGAACCTTTCGATAAGCGACAGGTTCACAATTACCATCTTTGAGCTTTTCACTCACTGTGTAGTACCTATGTGAACTTTTAACCAAAACAAAACAAAACACAAAAACAACTAGTTTGGTGTCCTGTTCACTGTATTAAAACACTCTGTGGGCCAGTGCTGTGGTATAGCTATGGTGCTGGCATCCCATATGGGCGCCAGTTCAAGTCCCAGCAGCTCCGCTCTAATCCAGCTCTCTGCTGTGGCCTGGGAAAGCAGTAGAAGATGATCCAAGTCCTTGGGCTCATGCACCCAAGTGGGAGACCCAGAAGAAGCTCCTGGCTCCTGGCTCCAGATCGGCCTAGCTCTGGCTGTTGCTGCCATTTGGGGAGTGAACCAGTGAATGGAAGATCTCTCTCTCACTTTCTCTGCCTCTCTGTAACTCTGCCTTTCAAACAAATAAATACATCTTTTTTAAAAAAACATTTTCCAGGATGAATTTTATTTCCTTTGAACAAAACCACATGAAAGAGTTTTGCCTATGTTTCATACTGGTCAGTCTTAAAGAACAAACTAACTCCTATTTGAGACACCACTTATCATTGAGCTTATTGTTTAGCTTATTATTCAGTCTGTTTAGAGTAGAAAAGAAACCAATTCTAGTTACCAGAGTTATTTGTTTGGGGTAAGTTCTAGAACTCTATGTGGAAGAATGAATCCTAGAAAACCAAAAGTATGAATTTTCCCATTTTTATTGTTTGCCTTACAAGTCACACCCAGTGTGGCTAATTGTTGAAATGCTTTGTTAAGGATGTTGACAGCACTTACTGCTAGAGCTTTTTAATGTCTTGGATAACATGTGATCAGGGTTGGGGGGGCTGTTTGGGCCCCAGCTGAAATGTTTTAAAATACACTTTCTGTGGATCAGCAAAATAATAATTCACTTAATTATGCAAATTAAACCTGCAGTGTAAATTCTACAGAGTAAAACCCTTCAGAGTCCTTTTTTTATTTTTTTTTCTTGCAATCCTGTTTACTTGTCTGTGGTGCTCTTCAGTTGTACAGAGGGCTCTGTTCACATCTCCCAACCCCTCAGATTCACCTCTCTAGGCCGGCTTCTCCCGTTCTGTGGAGGAGAGATCTAAAGCAGGAGCATGCCGTGGGGCTGCCCACAGACAACACACACACACCAGGCTGTGTGTTCAAGCCCCATGCCGTGGGCTGCATGCCATGGGGCTGCGCGCGCACACACACACACACACACACACACCAGGCTGTGTGTTCAAGCCCCGTGCCGTGGGCTGCATTCTGTGGGGCTGCACACACACACACACACACACACCAGGCTGTGTGTTCAAGCCCCATGCTGTGGGCTGCATTCTGTGGGGCTGCACACACACACACACACACACACACACACACACACCAGGCTGTGTGTTCAAGCTCCAGGACCTCACTTGTGCAGGTCTTTTCCCCAGCAGAGTTGGAGTACAGGTGTTTCCCACTAGTGGCTCCAGAGGAGGCGGACTTGAAAAGTATCTGAGGCCGGCGCCGTGGCTCAACAGGCTAATCCTCCGCCTTGCGGCGCCGGCACACCGGGTTCTAGTCCCGGTCGGGGCGCCGGATTCTGTCCCGGTTGCCCCTCTTCCAGGCCAGCTCTCTGCTGTGGCCCGGGAGTGCAGTGGAGGATGGCCCAGGTGCTTGGGCCCTACACCCCATGGGAGACCAGGAAAAAGCACCTAGCACCTGGCTCCTGCCATCGGATGAGCGCGGTGCGCCGGCTGCAGCCCGCCATCCGCGGCAGCCATTGGAGGGTGAACCAACGGCAAAGGAAGACCTTTCTTTCTGTCTCTCTCTCTCACTGTCCACTCTGCCTGTCAAAAAAAAAAAAAAAAGAAGAGAAAAGAAAAGTATCTGAGTCACTCTGTGGACGTGATGCCCCCTTTCCCAGTCTCTGCCAGTCCTCAGGACACTCCCAGGTGGCCAGCTGGAGCAGATAGAAGCACTTCCCACACACCACGCTGACATCACACATTGCCCAGGTAGCAATCAGAGCCAGTCTTGAATCCCGGCCTCCGTCAGATAGGGGTATTTTTAGCAAATACTTAGCACAGTTTCACTGTCATTGTCTTGATCTCAAGAATGTTTTCTGTTTATGGCAAAAGATGTAAGTTTCCCAGAATAATTTGATTTCAGTTAAAAACAACAACAAAGGATTCACTTTGAAAATCTGTTCGGCCATCCACCTTTCATTTTGGATGTGGATCCAGCAACCGGCACAAGAGTTACACTTGAATGGGGTGTAGGGGCATCCTGTCTCGTGTGTGCATAGAGCCCTGGAGGCTGTGAAGGGGGCAGGGTCTCAAGATTTTTATATTTCCAAACATTGCAGTTGTAGCCGTGACCTTGATGTGTGAAGGGGAAGGTGTAAGAGGGATGCAACCAGGAGTGAGAGGAGGGAGCGCGTTGTGGGTGTCCCCCGTGTTGGAGTATGCAGCTGCTCTCTCTAAGCACCTTGTGGTTGTTCCGCTTTGAAGTGCTCCGTCTTAATGTGGCTAAGCAAAATAAGCAGGCATATGGCCATAATTTGGCTGGCTCGTCATACAGTTTCCCTCTTTAACCCTCGCGTTAACCCTACCCCAGCGCCGTCCTGGGCCCTGGCGGCCCGGGTTCTGCTTCTCCTCGGGGCGCTGTCTCACTTGGGTGGCAGGCTGGGGCAGGGTAGCCATCTGTTATTTTGCCTTCTCTTTCCGACCTTCCTGCCCGGAGAGACAGGTTCTGTTAAGTGCCTGGCTGTCGTCCAGGGGGTGGGAGAGCCGTGTGGCTTGATCTCGGCTCCGCTCGAATCCAGGGTCTCCAGCGTCAACATCAACAGCACGCCCCATTTTACAGATCAGCGCCTTTACGTGTGTGAAGTGTGCGCTACAAAAACAGATCCCACTGACGATTTCTGGCGCTGGCCCGTTAAGGGATTTAGTTCCTGATGGCCATAGACTTTTTTAAAAATGTTTCATTTTTAAAATGAAAACTCTAAATTCCACTGGTGGAAATGGCTCATTTAATGATGTACGTGCTGAGAAGTTTTCAGACCCACAGGCTTGAAGGTTTAGTTCCTCATCTCAACAGATGGAATCAGCGCAAACATAGCAAAGTTAACATCACGGTTGTTTGCATTATTAATCTTCAAATGCATGGCATTCTGCTACCTTGCTAGCCAGGTTTGCACGAATCCTTTCATTGCAGCATATGTCAACAGAACCCTGCTTCCATCTGCTGCTGGGTAGCTTGATGCCTGATATTCCGAGACAAGGGCCAGCACAATGCGTACCTCTGTGAGTAATTACAGGTGTGTGGTGAGGAGCCCAGGGCATTAATCAGAGGCTTAATTATGAAAAAGGTGGATCTTTTGTTCCCTCCTGGAGCAGGAGCTTACCACACACTTTTCTAACTGCAGCATCCATCTGCTCAGCTCCTGAGAATGTTTGCCTTGGCTGATAGGGACCCTAAAGTGGATCACAGGATGTGATTAAACCAGGGTTAAACATTAACTGGGCAGAAGCGTGCTTTAGGTCTGTCTTTCCTTTCTTCCTTCCTTTCTTTTATTGACCTATCTGTCTGTCTGTTTATTTTTGGTACAGGGAAAAGTCTGCTGAAATGCTGAAACTTTAAATCAGTACTCTCTTAAACTCTTCACCACGTGTGAACACCAGGAGATGAAGCACTGTGCAGGCACAGCCACTTTAAGGATGTAAATAGCATGATTTGTAGAAATTGAATGAGTCCACCATGTAAGGAAGAAAGTCTGTCTTCTGGAAAAAAAAAATGTTTTGTGCACACTCATAGATTGTCTTTTAAGAAGATAATGTTGGCCAGCGCCGCGGCTCAAAAGGCTAATCCTCCGCCTTGCGGCGCCGGCACACCGGGTTCTAGTCCCGGTCGGGGCGCCGGATTCTGTCCTGGTTGCCCCTCTTCCAGGCCAGCCCTCTGCTGTGGCCCAGGAGTGCAGTGGAGGATGGCCCAAGTGCTTGGGCCTTGCACCCCATGAGAGACCAGGAAAAGCACCTGGCTCCTGGCTTCAGATCAGCGCGGTGCGCCGGCTGCAGCGCGCCAGCTGGCCGTGGCAGCCATTGGAGGGTGAATCAACAGCAAAAGGAAGACCTTTCTCTCTGACTCTCTCTCTCACTGTCCACTCTGCCTGTCCACATACACACAAAAAAAGATAATGTGAAACAGGATTAAGTAGGAAGGACTCAGGTCAACGTGTTAGAATTCAGCACGCTGTTCCTGCTGTACTCTAATTGAACTGAATTACATCAGGAATATTTTACCAGATTTTTTCAAATAGCCACACTAAAATCTTAAGAAACTAGAGTCTTTTTGTGTTGTACTTCTTACTCCTAGGTTGAGAGTAACCACAGGTTGTTTACAGGTCACGTAAGTAGAGCACTGTGGTGTGTCTGAATAGTAGGCCACAGAGAAGAACCTTGTGGTTTCCTTCTCAATCCCCCTGTGTGTGCATGCACACACACTCTCACACACACACAGGAAAGATGGCCTCAGAGACGTCACCTGGCTGGTGACAGTGCGATTGGGGTCCAGAGGGGACCCCTGATCTGCCACTGGCAGGACTGGGCACACAAGGACACGAAAGGTCTGGGGCGGGAATTGCCCCCGCGCACTGCACATCGTGCCCAGGCAGCCGCTGCACTTTGCCCTTGCACCTTTCTGCTGCACCTGCGATCGGAGCCGCGCTGACTCCCCGGGCTCAGCCCTGCACCCCTTGACACTTCCTGCAGCCCTGTTTCTTAGCACCCAAGTCACCTGAAGAGTGGACATTGCCATCTCGTTGTCTCCCTATGATTTGTTTTGTTTTTAATGTAAGCAGTTTTAGCTTTTGAAAATCGGAAGCTGGGGACAGAACTTATTCTTTATTGTAGTGATAGGCGTCTGAGGGTTTTATTTATCTGTCTGCCTCAGTATTCCTGTAGCCTGTCTAAGCAGCCCACCTGTAGGCGGAAGACAGAAGAAATGTCTCGCCCCTGATGCCATGTTTTAGGTGTTGGACAGGTGATCTTACAGTTTGGCGTCTCCATTCTCTTCCCTGTAACATGGGATCAATAACCTTCCGAGTAAGTCACCTGCCAGCACCCTTGTCCCTGGACAATTTGTGTCATCTGTGTTATCTTCAGTCATGATGCAGTGTTCACATGGACACACACACGCGCGCACACACACACACACACACTCCGACTGCTTTGGAATTTTGTTCTTGAAACTGCAATTGTGTTTTCTGTTCTTCCCTTTCAGGACATCTTAAATACCATCATAAGGCACTGCCCACCCCGCTTTTTCTCTCTGGGCCTGCCTGGCTTCTCCATGCTGGTGGGGGACTTCATCACGGCCGCCGCCAGGGTCCTGAGCGCAGACACGCTGGCGGTGAGTATGACAATGCCCAGCATCCACGTTCCCAGGAGGCTTCACGGTCACTAGTAAGGTTCAGATTTCTCCACTCTTAACAGGTGTTGACTCATTAGTGCAATGTGAAACTGGGCTCTCAGGGTAGGTACCCCGGCAGCTGATGTGTGAAATCGTAGGCTAAGATGACACACTGGTTTGGAAAGGCGTTTCATCAAAAGGTCCAAGTGTGAGAAACCCTATCCTCACCCCAGCACATTCACACAGTCAGAGCCGGTTTGGCTCTTCAGTTCTTACTGGCATTTTCCAGTAAATGTCTCAAATAAAGAGAATTCTAAGTGTACCTTAGCAGTAACTTTTTAATTTATTATTATTAAGCCTTGGTTAGTATATGTCCACAGAGAATATTTTTTTCAAATGTTAGAATGTTCAATTTTTAACTAGAAATAAATGTATATTTTTATATTACCGGGCCAGAAAACCCCAGCAGAATCCTTTCACTAAAAAATTAAAAGCAAGTGAATTCATGAACATTAAGGGCCACAAAAGCATTTATTTTTAATCTCTGCCATGACCTCCTCTGTTAGGCAGTGTTTTAATGCCCTTTGTAAGAATACATATATACGTTTATTTTTGAAGATTTATTATTTATTTGAAAGGCAGAAAGACCTAGAGAGAGGGAGAGGCAGACAGAGAGAGAAGTGTTCTCCCACCACTAGGTCAACTCCCCAAATGGTCCCAACAGCCAGGTCTGGGCCAGGCCAGAACTAGGAGCCAGTAACTCCAGGTGAGTCTCCCACATGGTGGCAGGGGCCCAAGTACTTGGACCAACTTCGCTACTTTCCTAGGCACATCACCAGGGAGCCGGAATAGCTAGGATTGAAATGTTACTCTGATATGGGATGCCAGGATGCCAGTATTTCAAGCAGTGACTTAACCTGCTGTGCCACAGTGCCCACTCCATGCCCTTAAACGTTTAAATGGAAGAAGCCTTTCCCATTTGTGCTCTGTACAACTGTTATTTATTCAGAGTATTTCCCCCCTCCAATGATTTAAAGAAAATTAACCTAAGTATTTGTCAAGGATTTGTACTGAAGTCAATGTGATTGTTCAACATGCTAAACTTTGTTTGATAGCATGGGTTACTTTTTCACTCTGCTTATTTCTTCTGTGAATGGTAAATCCACACTCTGAGCCCAAGTTTTAAATTAAATTATATGTTAATGCTTTGTATAACTTGTATTTCATGATGGTATTTTTATGCACTAACCTTGTTTTTTAAAAAAAAGAGAGACAGAAAGATCTTCTACTTGCTGGTTCATCCCGAAAATGGCCATAATAGCCAGGGCTGGGCTGAAGCCAGGAGCCAGGAGCTCCGTCCACATCAGCCATGTGGGGAAAGAACTCAGGCATTTGGGCTGCTTCCCCGACATGTGAGCAGGGAACTGGATCTGAAGCAGAGCACCCGGGACTTGAATAGGTGCCCCAAGCGGTTACTGACCTCACTGGACCACAGTGCCTACCCCGAACTTTTTCTTAAAGAGATGAATTGGAAAGCAAAGAGAAAGATGAGCAAAAAGGGGTGAATTAAGGAAGGAAGAAATAAAGTTGACTTTATTCAACTTGCTTTTTCAAGAATAATGACAGTTTTTCTCACTTTATTTAATTTCTGAAAAAGATTTTAGGATAAAAGGCCCCATATGTTTATTTTTACCACTCAAATCAACATCAAAAACAAAAAAAGGTAGAGGCAGAGCAATCATTATTCTTTGTGGAAGTTTTTATTACCTGCCAGGAGTGTTTCTATAGAAATGAAGGCGCCTTTGCTAGAGATAATACCCCATACAATTCTCATTTCCAGATGAGCCAGCTGAAGTAGCCGCCCAGACATACGATTAGCCAACAGGTATATGAAAAATGCTCAACATCACTGATGCTCAGGGGAAAACGAGTTAAACTCACAATGGAACAGTCATCTACTAGCATTAGAATGGCTATGACCGAAAAAAATGCAAGATAACAAGCGTTGGGGAGAATGTAGAGGAAAGAGAACCCTTGTATGCCATTAGTGGAAATATTAAAGTTTCACAGCCATTATGGATAACCATTAAATTTCCCCCAAAAGTTACACATAGAATTGCTATACGATCCAGCAGTCTCACATGAAGTATATGTCCAAAAGAAATGGAGCCAGCATCTGGGAAAGAGATTTTCATCCCAGTGTTCACTGCAGCATTGTTCACTATAGCCAAGACAAGTGTCTCTCTCCACAGATGAATGAATAAAGAAAATGTAATTGTATATATATACACAGATACATGCACACACACACACACACACACACACACACAGAGGAATATTATTTTTGACAACTTGAATAAACCTGGAATTCATTATACAAAGTCAAAATAAGCAGGGCACTGGGCAGACATTTGACCTAGAGGTCAAGAGGCTTACGTCCCCTGTCGGAGTGCTGGGTTAGAGTCCAGCTTCCAGCAAATGCTCTTGGGGGGGCAGTGGTAATGGCCCAAGTAAGGTCTCTGCCCCTCTGTGTGACTCGAGTTCCTGACTTCTGGCTTTGGCCCCAAACAGGGGCTGTTGGAAGTATTTGGGAAACAGCAGATTTCTCTCAAATAAATAGACTTAAAAAAAAAAAAGTTGCATAAAGGAACATAACTCTTTGAATTACTGTCTTATTTAAACTTGAGGTTTAAAATTTTAGGGAAACTGGTGAGAGGTGTTTGGATGAGGCACACACGCTCAGTCAGAAATGTTCAGTTAGCCCAATTAACTACAGTTTCGAGTACCCTTGCTGTATAGGTCTCAGCATCCTACTGAGACACTGAGAGAGAGAGAGAGAGAGAGAGAGGGAAAGAGAGAGCAGGAGAGGGAGAAAGAGAGAGAGAAGGCACACGTCATCAAAAATGATAGAAACTTATTCACAACAGTGTTATTTGTAACAGCATAAAACTAAAGCCAATCTGAATAGCCATCAACAGCAGAATGGATAAATGGTGATGGGGTGTGGTAGGAAGATAGAATATAGTATCACAATCAAATACAACAAATATAGAGAGAAGTAAGACAAAAAATTTGTACATCATGGACTAGCTTTTACAAATATGTAAGCGTAAATACAGTAGTAATGACTTTCTGTGGCTGATCGTATTTAACATGATTTTTGTTGTCTTCTTAATTTTCTCCCATGCCAAATTTTCTGATGGTTTATTGCATGTAATCATTTTTAAGATGTGTCCTACCTATTCTAGTTGCAATTTCTAGTAATCCATCCAAGATGAAGATGTTTCTGCACATTGATGTTCCTACAGAGCTCTATTTAAAACAGTAAAACTGGAGGAATAGAGCATTAATTAAAAATAATTTGGCACAAGCTATAAAATAGACCACATCACTTATTAAAATTGCATTTAATTCTTTTTACTTTAAGCAGATGAACCATTTTATTTAAGTATGCCAGCATGAAAGATACCAGGGAAACTAGGAGGAGATATACGTGCGCACACACAGACACACACTCCATCTTCTCCTTCCAAGGTCAACTCAGAATTAAAATATAAGATTGAATTTCTTGTTCTTTAGTAACAAACAACAAGGTGAAGAAATTACTCCTCTCCGGTGTGAGGGTAGGCTACATTTTCTAACCACTCAAACACATATAGTAAATGGAGAAATAATTTTTAATAATATGAAAAACTGTTTTGACATCATAATTAAACTGAAGTCAGAGCTAAATTTCTAGAAAAAGAAAGATACTCAATTCACATCAGAAAAACTGGGCCAAATATTGGGCCAAATTACAAGTATCCAAATTTATTGTGTATCCTATTGAATCTATACAGCTTTAAAATATTTATTGTGCAGGTTATTGAAACTGTATCACTCATGTTTAGCATTCTTTTATTTTTTCATAATATAAATCAAAAATAGTCTCTAAACATTTTAATTAATGCATACACATGCATACACATACACATTTGGATAGACAGATGGACAGACAGATGGATGGATGGATGGATGGATAGACTGATAGATACAGGGATTTCTGGATGAGCATTGTGGCCCAGCGGGTTAGGTTGCCACTTGGGAAGCCCGTATCCAGTATCTCAGTGCCAGTTTGAATACCTGCTGCTCTGCTTCCAGCTCAACATCCTGCTAAAACTGGGACGTAGCAGAGGATGATTCAGGCACTTTAGTTCCTGCCACCCACATGGGAGACCCTGATGGGGTTCCAGTTCCTGGCTTCAGCCTCACCTAGCCCTAGCTGTTGCGGGCACTATGGGAGTGAACCAGTGGATTAAAGACTCTCTCTCTCTCTCTCTCTCTCTCTCTCTCTCTCTCTCTCTCTCTCTCTGTCACTCTGTTGCATTACCTTTCAAATAAACATTTAAAAATGAAGAAATGAAAAAATAAAATAAATGCTGAAGTTAAAAATGCAACAAATATCAACTAAGTAACAATACCGAGTGGAAGAAGTCAAACACAGAAGAATGTGCGCTCTTAATTTCATTTATGTAAAGTTCAAGAGCAAACAAAACTAGTCTGTGGTGTCACAAGGAGGACCAGTGGTATCTTTGGGGGAGGACTGGGGAGGGCGTCCAGGAGATCACGGAGGAGATCACGACCTGTCATCATGCCCCCCGCCCCGCATGTTCTCAGAAATGGCACCCATTCAGGTCCCTAAACCAGGGGTGGGGAATGTTTTTCCTGCCAAGGGCCATTTGGATATTTGTAATGCCATCCGCGAGCCACACAAAACTTGTCAGCTTCAAAATGAGCCCACTATAGATTGGATTCCGCATCCTGCCTGCCGGTGGTCGCCTTGGCAGAGCCAGACCACGTGAGCGGGGCACTCCCCAGCCCTGCTCTGAGCAGCCAAGGCTCCTGTTGTCAACCGAAGCTTTTTTTCCCTGGACTCAAACACTTCCGAAAGCTAATCACTTGGACACGCTGAAGGAAAGGGGAGGAGAGCCAAGTGGATAGATAATTTTGGGAAATACATTTGCTCACTTGGAAATCCCAGTGTCTATTAAAGCATGAACGGCTCCTGTGTCGCCGCAGCAGCTTTGCTCTGGAGTCTTTGTTTCTCCCCGTTGGCCCCAGCGGACCACACCTTTGGAACTGCTGCCTCTGACCCTTTTATCCACTGGTCTCCGACACCTGCCTCTGGTTGTCATGGAGATGCATCAACTCCATCCCTCCAGGCAAAGCACCACTTGCCTGAGACTCTGTTTCTCCTGCCTGCGCAGCGTCGTCACCGAGGCCCCGCAGCCCAGCATCATGCCAGACCATAGGCCCTAGGATCATGGCCATTCCTCCCCACTGCCACTAATGCTCCCTCCCTGCCAGCCCTGGTCCTGTGTTCACCAGGCCTGTTGTGGTGGTCTGTAAGGTCTATAAGGTCCCAGACCCAAGAACCAGCCTCACCCCTGAAGCCATCCTTCCACCCTTCTCCAGCGTGAGCTTCCTGAATGTTCAGTGAGCGCAGTCCCACAGCAGTTAGCACTGGGTGTACAGTGAGCACGGTCCCCCAGCAGTTAGCACTGGGTGTACAGTGAGCGCGGTCCCCCAGCAGTTAGCACTGGGTATACAGTGAGCACGGTCCCCCAGCAGTTAGCACTGGGTGTACAGTGAGCACGGTCCCCCAGCAGCTGGCACTGGGCGTACAGTGAGCACGGTCCCCCAGCAGCTGGCCCTGGGTGTACAGTGAGGATGGTCTCCCAGCAGTTGGCGCTGGGCATACAGTGAGCATTCTGCCCTAGAAGTTAGCACTGGGCGTACAGTGAGCACAGTCCCCCCAGTAGTTAGCACTGGGTGACATTTTTCCATTCTCATAAAAGCTCAGCTTTGGTAGCATGGCCTGTGGGGCAGGCACTTTCAGGGGCTCTGCAGCCCATCGGTCCCATCTCCCTTCCCTGCCAGGGTGGCCGACCCCAGCGAGGCATTGCACACCCTCCACCTTGCTCAGGCAGCCCCCTCTGCCTGGAATTCCCTTTCCATTCTTGATCTCATAATTCAAGTGAGTCAGTCCCAAGTTCATTTCAGGTACGTTGCCTTGTATTTGTCTATCCTTGGGCAATGTATGTTAAGTGCGTGGGCTTCATTTTCCTTGTCTGTATTTTGGGGCCTGCTGTAAACTCAGCTATAGCATCTATTTAAATTCTGATGCCATGCATCTAGCATCGCATCTAAAATTCCACAGTGCAGGCCGTGCTCACACACTGCACAGTCATTCAGGGCTGCTCTGAGAAAAGAACAGACATCAACAAAGACCAAACCAGGGTTGTCCAGAGAATGAAGAGCCCCAGTTAGTGAGGAGAGGCAGGCGAGGTTCTGGGAAGCATTTACTGTGACAGATCTACTACGTGTCAGCACCTGGCCTGGATGAGTACTGCAGGGTCCTTCAAGGAATCCGACGTGCAGACTAAGTGGTGCTATTGGCAAAGCTGTTGCCAGCCCTTGTGGATCATATACTGGAGCCAGAGAGGCACCAGTGTGGGAACAGTTAATTCTGCCGGGCAAGCAGCGGAGGGGAAGACATATACCAGAAAAGTCTTAGTGGAAGAAGCGATGCTGAAACAGAGACCCAAAAGGTGATCAGTGTTCACCCCGGTAAATGAGGACAGCAGCAGCCACCCCTCATCTCCCAGCAGTGCTTGCTGGCCGTCCCTGGGACTGGAGAAGTGACCAGGACTGAGACCCTCCCCTTCACGGCGGGTACATGGCGTTACGTGAATACTTAACATGTCAGCAATGATGAATGCAGAGAGAAAACTCAAAGCAAGGATGCTGGGGAATGCAGAGGTAAAATGCCCAATGGCTTGAATTTGCCTTAAATAGTCAAAGTGGAAAATTTGAAATAACTTTAGTGCTGAAGAAATGAATAGGCATGAATGGTAAAAATCTTGAACCTAGGTGTTCAAGATACACACACACATACATATATCATCTCTATATTTTTGTGTTTAAAGATTTCTTAACATAAAAATAAGAGTAGAAGCGGTAGGAAGAGAACAGAGAGTGATGGAGGCGGGCAGGGTACGGCTCCCACAGGATTCCTGAAGAATGTTGGTAAGGTGGGTTGGTTATAGGAGCTGTCTCCTTGACCTTGAGTGAAGACGTCAGACAAGCAGTGGGACCTGCAGATCTGGAGTTCAGGAAGGACATCTGGAATCCATGATTGTTGGGAACTGGCAGCATGCAGGAGACATTTGAATCCATTGCTCTATATGTCCTTTGGGAATGATCATATATGGACAAGAGGAGAAGTGAAGGAATTGTGCCCAGCATCCCAAAGATCTGATCGTGGGGAAATGGCAGGGGTCAGGTCTCCTTGTGAAGCAAAGCAGGTATCCCAGAGGAACATGATCAAAGTGTCCCCAGATGCACCGGGAACCATCCATGGCATGAATGCCTGCCGAGATCAGCAGTGGACGATGCCCATTGGGTCTACATTGTCGAAATGACGCAACCAAAAGCTCTGCTCCCTGCCCAACTCTTAATGTGCTGCTCTTGCACTCTTTACTCTTTATATGGAAAAAATGAAATAAAGCATAAACGATTCTGTGAGCCCTCCCTGATGCCGTCACCCCATCCTGAGCTGTCGCCGCTCAGGCCTGGGCTGCACTTCAGTGGCTGCCTGACGCTGTCCCCCTGCCCCTGGCAGCACCCACTGGCTCTGCAGTCCCCAGCTTCACCCCTCAGCCAGGATGAGATGCGAATGGTACCGTGCCCTGTGGGTCTCCTCCCAGGCGGCCTGGTGCCTTTCTCAGACTCCTCCAGCTGAAGCTGCCCACCCCTGCGTACACACTCACCTGCCCTCTGGGCTCTGTGCCCCTCTCGGAGTTCCGTGGGCCCCCTGGGTCCTCTGCCTCATTCCCTCGCTCACTGCCGGCCTGCCTGCCTTTCACTCCTCTGGCTCTGAGGCAGCGCTTTCCTTCAGTGTTTCCTGGCCATCCTGAGCAGAACTGGTCATTGCCTCACCTAGTAGACCATCTCCATGTTTTTTATTGTATTTTATTTACCTGTGTACTTAAGAGAGCCAAGCCTGGTCAAAATTGCAATCCGGGGCCCACAGAGCATCCCTGGTATATTGCTTTCATAGCACACATCTCACTGAACTACGTAACTGTAACTGACACTCTTCTTCCACCCCACACACGTGCTCCCATCTCTGGGGAAGAAAGCTCAATTTTCTTTCATACCCTGAGTGCTCAACAGGATAGGCCCAGTGTGAACGTGGGGTGGTGGCCTCCGCTCACATTCAGGATCCATTACTCTGGAGCCGTATGACTTTGTAAAGCTACTTCTGGGGCAGGCTTCTGGCCGAGGTTAAGGTGCTGCCTGGGATGCCCACATCCCGTAGCAGAGTACTTTAGTTGGAGTTCCAGCTTCACCCCCAATTCTGGCATCCTGCTAATATGCACTTTGGGAGGCAGCTGGTGCTGGCACAATCAGGTTGGTCCCTGCCACCCACATGGGAGACCCAGACTGAAGTCCTGGCACCTGGACTGATGAGCATTTAGGGAGTGAATCAGCAGATGCAGATAGGAGCTCTCTCTACCCCTCCCTTCTTTCTTTCCTCTCCCCGCCCCTTCCTTCTCCTTCCTTCTCTCCCCTTAAATAAATATTAAAAAAAAAAAAAAAAAAACTTCTCTGAGCCTCTGTTTTCTCTCTGGAGAATGGAAATGATAATAGTATCTACTCCATTGAGTCATTGAAGGGACTATGTAAGAAAATGCTTGTACAGCACGTGGAACACTGCCTAGCACAGAGTGAGAACTTGAGCCTTAGCTGCCATTGGTACAGATGCACCTTTGCAGTCCTGACAAGTGCCCCCATTCTTGGCTAATCACAGCTGCTGGAAAATGCTGGCTGAATCGACATCTAATGAAATAACTCTTGGCCGGTGCCGTGGCTCAACAGGCTAATCCTCCACCTAGCGGTGCCGGCACACCGGGTTCTAGTCCCGGTTGGGGCGCCGGATTCTGTCCCGGCTGCCCCTTTTCCAGGCCAGCTCTCTGCTGTGGCCCAGGAGGGCAGTGGAGGATGGCCCACGTGCTTGGGCCCTGCGCCCCATAGGAGACCAGGAGAAGCACCTGTCTCCTGCCTTCGGATCAGTGCGGTATGCCAGCCGCAGCTCAGCGGCCATTGGAGGGTGAACCAACGGCAAAGGAAGACCTTTCTCTCTGTCTCTCTCACTGTCCACTCTGCCTGTAAAAAAAAAAAAAAAAAAAGAAAAGAAAAGAAATATGTCCTTTAGTATGTACCTAATTCTAATAATGGACAAATAAATGATTAGCATGTCACTAAATGTAGTGATAGAATGTCTCATTGTTTGTTATTTTGCAGTGTGGTCCTTGGTGAAACACAAGACATTTTGTAGAGAAACTACTTTCTCATAGTTCCTCCAGTCTCACTTCCCTATGAGTTTCCTCAATTGTTCTTCACAGCAAAAATAATAATATGATAATGATGAGGATGAGGATGCCCCGCTTTGTCGAGAGCAGTGGCGCTAAGGCCGTGTGAAGCAGTGATGACTGGATCCTTTGCCTTTCTAACTCTAAATGAAATCTGCAGGCCAGTTTTCACATCCCAGTACAGTAAGATGTTCCATTCCTTGAAAATTTTCATTTAAATAGACTTTGCTTGCTTAAGTATGTACCTAAGAGAAAATTGATTTTTCTGATAAAATTAATTATAAAGATTTCCCTCTCAAAACCACAAAGAAGTGAAACATGTTACTTATCTGAAGTTTCGATTTTACAAAAAGAACAATGGCTGTGTTTCGCTTCTCGTGAGCAGGCGCCTCGATTGGAAGCCCTCACCATCCTTGGTTCCCTCGTCTGCTTTCCAAATACCTACCAGGAGCTTCCTTTGCTGCAGTCACTGCCAGAAGTGAGTGAGGTCATGACAGGAAGCGAAGATGTCAAGGTACATAATACATTTGCCTGGATCCTGAGGTTAGCATTCTGTAATTCTAGCTGTGTGACTGTGTCTCCACTGTTATGCATTGGTCTACTTAACCCTGAAATCCTGCTATATCTCTTAAATGTTTTAATGGTTGTTTTTGTTTTTTTAAGAAGGTTGTTTTTTAGGGAGCTATAAATGTATTAGACTCTGAGCATATTGCATTTAGACCAGATGGCTATATTCCTTGGGTGTTTTTATTAGATCTGTTTATCATGTGTAGGGATCATAATTATGTAATGAATCATCCTTTGTAATAATTTTATTAGCTTAGTTATGCAGCATTCATGCATCAAATGAATTTATAAGAAATAATTGAAATAAGCTAAATATTCAGTCCTATTGTTGGCCTGATTAAATACTATTAATAACTTGAATTTCCTTGTAGAATAATAGTAAGCATTTTTTCTCTTCTCATCTGACTTTGGGGCATCCAGAAATACATTTCAAATCCCAGAATCAATCAATCTACAATACACGATTACAATATATAATCCAGTGTATAATATGTCATCCTATTAAAGTAAAAGAAACCTGAGATTTTCCTACCTGGAAGTCTCATTTGCTTTGTCAAGTTTTTGTCATGTCCTCCAGGCAGAGTGGACCACCAGGGGGGCCCCTGCAGAGAGCTCTATCATGCTCTGCCTGAGCCCAGCACTCCCTGTCCCCAGGTTCTCCCTGGTGCAGGACACCCCTGAGCCCCGTGGTCCTCCAGCAGCTCCTGGCTGCCTGAACACGGCCAGAACATGCGGAAAACCAGCTCTTGACACTGAGTTTTTATTTTACTTAATTTTGTGTTTTTAGCATTACCTCATAAATATTTTACTGAAGAATGCCACAGAGGAACCAAATGAATGTGCAAGGTAAATGTTGAATAAGAGGTAAATTATTTCAAAATTTTAAGGTACACATTGATGTGTAAAAGTTAATATTAAAAAACATGTATTCTTTCACATTGCTTTTTCTTATGCAAAAAAGTATAGTAAGAATTATGTCAGGAATTCAATACTTGATTATCTAAAACAACAAAGTGAAAATAGTAAGATACAAAGGATTATCCTGTGTCAGAAAAGCAAAGTTTAAAAAAAAAGTATCATTTGATATTTTCAAGAAGAAAGAAAATGGAAGAATAAATCCAAAATGTAGGGACTGGCACTGTGGTGTAGCAAGTAAAGCTGCCACCTGCAGTGCCAGCATCCCAGGTGAGTGCCGGTTCGAGTCCCAGCTACTCCACTTCTGACCCAGCTCTCTGCTATATCCTGGGAAAGCAGTAGACACCAACATCCCTTAAGGTCACGGGTCAAAGTCCTGGCTGTGCCATTCATGTTGCAGTTCCCAGCTAATGTGTCTAGGAAAGCAGTGGAGGATGACCCAAGTCCGTGGGCCCCTGCACCCACGTGGGAGACCCAGAAGAAGCTCCTGGCTCCTGGCTTCAGATGAGCCCAACTCTGGCCGTTGTGGTCACCTGGGGAGTGAACCAGCAGATGGAACACTTTTCTCTCTCTCTCTTTGCTTCTGCTTCTCTGTGACTGTGCCTTTCAAATAAATAAATAAATCTTTTTAAAAATTCTATACATATATGATCATTATGAACTTTGAAATTTTTAAATTAATTTATTTATTTGAAAGAGAGAGAGAGAGAGAGAGACGGGTATTGTACATCTGCTGGTTCACTCCCTAAATGGTTGAAACAGCCAAAGCTAGACCAGGCCAAAGCCAGGACCCTGGAACTCTATCCAGGTCTCCCATGTGGGTGGCAGGAGCCCAAGCACTTGGGTCATCCTCCACTGCTTTCCCAGGCACATTAGCTAGGAACAGGAACACAAATGGCACCGCCAGGACTTGAACCTGTGACCTTAAGGATCACGTTGGTTACATGCTGGTGTCAACCAGTGATAGCCCAGCCTGTGCCCCAATGCGGGTCCCTAGGGTAGTGATTTTAATTGGTGATCCCCTGGAGATATTTGGCAATGTCTGGAAATATCTTGGTTGCCTCTGCCAGGTGCCTGGGGTTGCTAGTTGTCCAGGCTGATGGGAAGTTCTCTGGGCTGCCTATGCAATGACAGGTTACCACTTCCCCCAGGGGGATGCTGCTGGAGGGGAATAGCTGTCTCTGACACAGCTTCCTACCCCGCATGGTTACCCCATTCCACCTGTTGCTGCCTCCTGGGAGTTGGCTGATGCTCTGCTCCCTCTCTCATTCCATGGCTCATCACTGTCTCGTTAGCCCTTTGATGAATTTTAAGTTCTTTTTCTTTTGTACTTTGTCCGACCTCTTTGGTGGATGGCTGAATCTAAATTTTCTAGTCTTCATTACCAGAAGCTATAGACACATTGTCAGTCTGATAATACTGAACTGACCTTGCCACTTGGGAAAAACCCAGCTTAGCTAGGGGGCCAGCGCTGAGGCTCACTTGGTTAATCCTCTGCGTGTGGTGCCGGCATCCCATATGGGCACCAGGTTCTAGTCCCGGTTGCTCCTCTTCCAGTCCAGCTCTGCTGTGGCCCGGGAGTGCAGTGGAGGATGGCCCAAGTGCTTGGGCCCTGCACCCCATGGGAGACCAGGAGGAAGCACCTGGCTCCTGGCTTCGGATCGGCGCAGTGCTGGTCATAGCAGCCATTTGGGGAGTGAACCAACGGAAGGAAGACCTCTCTCTGTATCTCTCTCTCTGTCTATAACTCTACCTGTCAAATAATAAAAAAAATGAATAAATAAAAAATTTTTAAAAACCAGCTTAGCTGATAAGTTCCTGGGTTGGAGTTGGTGACTGTTTTGTTCAGGAAGGTTGTGTTCCGTATCTGTACTTTCCCTCCGGCATCCTGCCCTTGTAGGGTCTGGTTTAAGTCACAAAGTTTCACAGAACGAGTCAAGCGCTGTCCATTCTCTCGAGTCGGGAAGGTTCTTACACAATTAATCCTCTTGTGTAATTTAGTGGACCTTGATAGAATATTATCTACATCTGGTGTCTTTCTTGGTGAGAACGTTAAACCACCAACTCATTATCTTCAGTGAGTTTAGGAATATTAAGGATCTCATTGGTTTTTGGATTTTTTTGGAAGTTTTGATACACTAAATGTTTTAGGAATTTGCCCATTTCATCTAAGTTTTGAGATACATTGGTATCCAAGTTCTCTCTTTTGTCCTTTTTTTTTCCCCTCTTTCAGTCCTATCATTATCTCAAGTTTTTAATTCCTGACACTCCCTGTATATTCTCTGACTTTTTTTAAGATTTATTTATTTGAAAGAGTTACACAGGGAGAGAAGGAGAGGGAGAGAGGGAGGGGGTGAGAGAGAGAGAGAGAGAGAGAGAGAGAGAGAGAGAGGTCTTCCATCCACTGGTTCACTCCTCAATTGGCCGCAATGGCTAAAGCTGTGCTGGTCTGGAGCCAGGCGCCAGGAGCTTCTTCTTGGTCTCCCATGTGGGTGCAGGAGCCCAAGGATTTGGGCCATCTTCTGCTGCTTTCCCAGGCCATAGCAGAGAGCTGGATCGGAAGTGGAGCAGCCGGGACTAGAACCAGCGCCCATATGGGATGCCAGCTTCACAGGTGGCGGCTTTATCCACTATAACCACAACACTGGCTTCTATTTGTTATGTTGCAAACTTAGAATGTTGATTATCAGCATTTCTCCTTTTAAAATATAAACAGTTCAGGTTACGTGTTTATTTCCAGGTGCTACTTTATTTGAATTCTATGTGTTAATATTTAATTGTTTTCTATTCCAAATAATTTAGTTTCCATTCTGATTTCTCCTTTGCATCATGAATTATTTAAAAACATGTTTCTTGATTTCCAAACATATGGCTATATCTTTTTACTTCTGATGACTTAAATAATTGCATTGTGGATCAAAATGTTATCTGGTAACAGTCTTTAAAATTATTGAGATATGCTTGATGGTCCAATATTTATTCAGTCTTTACAAATGTTTTACATATATGCTTGAAAATAATGTATACACTATTCTTTAATCATTGGGTATAAAATTACAGGCATGTCTTTCATGACATTTTTAAAATCACATGCTTCAAATACTCTTAGTCTTTATGACTCTTCTCATCAGCTTCATCATTTATTGAAAGAGATGTTAAAATATCCCCTATTATGATATATTATCTATTTCCCCTTATAAATATATCAAATTTTGCTTTAAATGTTTTAGGCTATATTAATAGTTGCACTGAAGTTTAAAATTGTCCTATTGCTGTAATGAGTCAGATCTTATATTTATGTAGTAACCTTTATTTCTAAGAATGAGTTTTTAATCTTATAAAGACTACTTTCTGATACTAATTTAACTTTTTATCACACTTCCCATTCTTTTGAATTAACTTTTTATATTCCCCTTCTTAGTTCTGTTTGCAAAAAACTGTCTACTTAAATTTTGTTGGAGTTTGTTGTGTGATCTTTCAATTGAAGCCTTCATTCACTTACATTTGTTATAATTACTGATCTCTGGATGAGTTCTTTCATCTTGTTTTAAAGATTTATTTATGTGAAAGGTAGAGTGACAGAGAGATGGAGGGAGGGAGGGAGGGAAAAAGAGAGAGAGAGAGAGAGAGAGAGAGAGAGAAAGGTCCTCCATTCACTGGTTCACTGCCTGTAACAGCTGGGGCGGGACCTGGCCTAGGAACCCAAGTCCTTGGACCATCATCTGATGCTCACTGGGTGCATTAGCAGGGAGCTGGACCAGAAGTGGAGGAGCTGGGGCCGGAGCAGCCCTCGATGTCAGATGCGGCTGCCCCAAGTGGCTGCTGTGCCACAGTGCCCACCCCCTTCCCTTTCATTTATACTTTGTTTTTAGCTGTTTCTACTCAGTGCTTCTTTCGTTTATCTTTACTTCCTCCTCCCCTTTTTCTCCCTTTTATTTGGGTGAGGGGAAGGGAGGATTTTCCCCCACCCTTATTATTTCCTGTATTTTTTCTTAAGAAATCAGAGACCCCCTTTAATTCTTCCAGATCATTCCATCAGTTTTCAGATGCATCCTTAACGTCCCAGCTCTGAAACTGGCCTCTCCTTGGCCTCCTGCTGCACAGCACCTTTCCTTAGCCTGCACTCTGAGTTTTCTGCACCTCACTGCAGCTGGTGCTGCCCTTTGTCCTTTGCTGACCGCTCCTCCTCCGCCTCACCTCTGAACAGCAGAGCACCTCGGGCTGTGGGCCTGTGCTCTCCCCTTGACTTTCTGGATGCTCTCAGCCATTCTTCACCAATCTTTAGAAACCATCATCTTGCTAATGATCTCTGGTTTACTTACCTTCTGTATTCAGACTTGCATATTAAACTGCCTACTTGTCATCTCAACTTGGATCTGTTAGCAAGCTTACCACAGCCATAACTGAAACATGGAATCCCCTCTGACCCCCCAGCACCTGGCCGTGCCACAGACTTCATCTCAGCGAGCGGCACCCCCATCTACCCAGGTTGTCAATCCAGAAACCTGGGGACAATCCTTGGTTTCCCTTTTTTTCAACACCTACCCCATTTAAAAACATCAGAAACTCTTGGCAGTTCCCCAACCCCCTTGTTTTCTTCAGTGTAGAAAACCACGTTTCTGTGAAGTTAAGAATAGGATAGAAATGCTTATAGTCTGAAGAGTTTTCTTTGGAGAGTATTTGTTCTAGCACATTGTTTAAAATAAATGAAATTATTTCTGAAAGTTGTATTCAAATATGCTTTAAAATAAAATGCAGGGTTTCTCTTATGTTTGTAGTCCATATTATATCTGTTATTGTAAGGAAAACAGTTACAGATTCTGTAGTCCATGTTTTTGATTGGTCCTCAAAAGTATATTGAAACAATAAAATGTAGTAACAAATTAGTTTCAACAAAAACAAATGATGTTTGGACCGTGACAATTAATAGGAAATATGTCATTTGTTTCATTAAATATTTAAGTATGGAGGGCAAGATGGCGGAATAGGAAGGCAGCACACCGATAGTCCGGGGAGAGACAGTTTAATAAAAGTGGAGATACTGCGGGTTCAAGGAAGAGTAGGGGAAGAAACAGCAGAGGAAACTCTGCCAGAACTAGTGATTCACAGTGGACCTTTGAGGAGAGCATGGGAGCCTGCAGTTCGGGACACCAGCAGCAGACTCAACGCACCAGCGCTGGAACGCCAGGTGAGCCGATCCTCAATAGCCCGAAACACCAGCAGGGAAGCGGAAAGAGGAGACTAGAGCGAACAAGGCTTGAAACCCTGAGGGGAAAAGTTCACCAGGCTAACTAGAAGAGAGAGAGAAAGAAAAAAGTGACCGATACGGACACGAGTTTCTCTCTCCGCCCACCTCTCAAAGGTGAGCAAGACAAAGAGCAGGCGCCATTTTGGACATACGTCATAAGCAGGGCGACCTCATGTCTGCACCGGCCCTGAGCCTAGCAGAAAAACCTGACTCTGGGCGTGGGGGTGAAATAACAGGAGATTAGAACCTAATGAATGTGTGGTGCTAATGAACTGAGACTGTGAAAAAAGACACGGTGGGGGAGAGAACTCACGGAATTCACCACGTGAATACTCTCCAGAGACGCTACAGTTCGGTAGCCTTGGTAGCCCAGTGGTGAGACTGCAGGAGAATTTGAACCCACACAAAGGGCCGCAGAGATTCCCTCTGTGGTCCTTGGGAAAGAGCTTCCGATCTCTGCTCCTGTGGGTATATCATTTGCCTGCTAACCACCCCCAATTCCATTCAGCTGTGTGGAATTACTTCCCTTTTGAACCAAAAAAAAAAAAAAAGTAACAGAGAGAGATTTACCACGCCTAACCTGGGAGTGTCTCCTTTGACACACCCTCAACCCGGAGGAACCAAACAGAGCTCTCAGGCCACACCCATCTCACGCATCTAAGGCTCCATCAAAAGCAGACAGTCCACTTAATCTAGAGTCATAGTATAACAAGAAAAAAACACCACAGTGAAGAAACCAATATGCCAAACAACAAACGCAAAAACCGAGGTAATAAGAACAAGGAAGACACTATGGCATCCCCAAATGAAAAAGACACCCCAATTCAAGATTACAAAGATGATGAGATAGAAGAGATGCAAGAAGCAGATCTCAAAAAATTGATAAGAACACTAAGAAGTACTCAAAAACAAATTCTTGAACTACAGAAATCCTTAATGGACAAGGTAGAAAATCTCTCTCGTGAAAATGAAATATTAAGGAGAAATCAAGCTGAAATGAAACAACTAGTAGAACATGAAACTGTGATAGTGACGAGAAATCATAATGAAGTGAAGAATTCAATAGATCAAATGAAAAACACATTAGAGAGCCTTACAAACAGAATGGGTGAGGCAGAAGAGAGAATATCGGACTTAGAAGACAGAGCACAGGAAACTATACAGTCAAACCAAAGAAAAGAAGAGGAAATTAGAAATCTAAAAAATATTGTTGGGAATCTACAGGATACTATTAAAAAACCCAACATTCGAGTTCTAGGAGTTCCTGAAGGCATGGAGAGGGAGAAAGGATTAGAATGCCTTTTTAGTGAGATAATAGCAGAAAATTTCCCAGTTTTGGAGAAGGACAGAGACATCCTAGTACAGGAAGCACATAGAACCCCTAGTAAACATGACCAAAAGAGGTCCTCACCACGACACGTTGTAATTAAACTCACCACAGTGAAACAGAAAGAAAAGATCCTAAAATGCGCAAGAGAGAAACGTCAAATTACACTCAGAGGATCTCCAATCAGACTCACAGCAGACTTCTCATCAGAAACCCTACAAGCTAGAAGGGAATGGAGAGACATAGTCCAGGTACTTAGAGAGAAAAACTGCCAGCCCAGAATATTATATCCTGCCAAGCTCTCATTTGTGAATGAAGGTGAAATAAGGACCTTTCATAACAAACAAAAATTGAAAGAATTTGTTGCCACTCGTCCAGCCCTGCAAAAGATACTTAAAGATGTGTTACACACAGAAATACAGAAACACGGCCATCAACATGAAAGAAGGTAAACGAAGGGAACCTCACAGCAAAAGATCACAGGGAATTCAAAGCATACATTTGGAAAAAGAAATTATGGGACATGTACTCTATAGAATACTATATAGCAGTCAAAAACAATGAAATCCAGTCATTTGCAACAAGATGGAGGAATCTGGAAAACATCATTCTGAGTGAATTAAGCCAGTCCCAAAGGGACAAATATCATACGTTCTCCCTGATCGGTGACAACTAATTGAGCACCAAAGGTGAAACCTATTGAAGTGAAATGGACACTATGAGAAACAGTAACTTGATCAGCTCTTGTGCTGACTGTTGTTGTACAATGTAATACTTTATCCATTTTAGTAATTTTTTTATTCTAGTACTATTGGTTGAACTCTGTAATTAACAAACAATTATTCTTAGGTGTTTAAATTTTAACTGAAAAGTGATCCCTGTGAAATATAAGAGTGGGAATAAGAGAGGGAGGAGATGTACAATTTGGGACATGCTCAATCGGAACTGCCCCAAATGATGGAGTTAGAATTGTGCCAGGGAATTCCAATACAATCCCATCAAGGTGGCATGTACCAAGGCCATCTCACTAGTCCAAGTGATCAATTTCAGTTCACAATTGATCACACTGATAGGTCTAAGAGTCAAAGGGATCACACAAACAAGACTAGTGTCTGCTAATACTAACTGATAGAATCAAAAAGGGAGAGAATGATCCAACATGGGAAGCGAGATACACAGCAGACTCATAGAATGACAGATGTCCTAAATAGCACTCTGGCCTCAGAATCAGCCCTTAAGGCATTCAGATCTGGCTCAAGAGCCCATGAGAATATTCTAGGCATGGAAAGCCAAGACACTCTGGAAAAAAAAAGAAGACCTAAATGAAAGATCTCTGCAAGTGAGATCCCAGTGGAACGAATGGGGCCATCAAAGAAGGAGGTACCTTTCTCTGAAGGGAGGCGAGAACCTCCACTTTGACTATGACCCTGTCGGAATAAGATTGAAGTCAGCGAACCCTAAAGGCTTCCATAGCCTTGGCAACTCATGACTAGAGCATAGGGAGATTACTGATGCCATAAACAAGAGTGTCAAATTGTTAAATCAACTTCAGGAGTCACTGTGTACTTACGTCTCATGTGGGATCTGTCCTTAATGTTTTGTCCAATGTGAAGTAATGCTATAACTAGCACTGAAACAGTATTTTACACTTTGTGTTTCTGTGTGGGTGCAAACTGATGAAATCTTTACTTAGTATATACTGAATCTATCTTCTGTATATAGATAATTAAAAATGAAAAAAAATCTTGGTGTTAAATTGGAAATTGCATAGAAAATTAATCAATTTTTTAAAAAAATATATCATGTAGGATCTCTGTCCTTAATGTGCTGTACATTGTGAATTAATACTATAACTAGTACTCCAACAGTATTTTTCACTTTGTGTTGCTATGTGAGGGCAAACTGTTGAAATCTTTACTTAATATATAGTAAACTGATCTTCTGTATATAAAGAGAATTGAAAATGAATCTTGATGTGAAGCAAGGGGAGAGGGAGTGGGAAAGGGGAGGGTTGCGGGTTGGGGGGAAGTTATGGGGGGGGAAGCCATTGTAATCTATAAGCTGTATTTTGGAAATTTATATTCTTTAAATAAAAGCGTTATAAAAAAAAAAAAAAAAAAAAAAAAAAATAAATAAATATTTAAGTATGAACCATGACCGATATTTGTATTGTCCTGAAAACTGGCCTTCTGATCTTTTCCCTCAAGAAGACATTTTGCTAATTATAAATAATTTTTGCTATTCTGCATAAACATGTTTAGAATGTCTTATTATTTTTAAATTGCATAAAGAACATACTAAGTTTCATGAGAGCTTTTCTCGTTTCCTGCTTTCTACAAAGGTGCGTTGCCATCTGCTCGCTGGGCGTGTGGATATGTGAAGAGCTTGCGCAGTGTACAAGCCATCCTCAGGTGAAAGACGCCATCAACGTGATAGGTGTGACTTTGAAGGTATTCCCAACTTGTGATGTTTCCCTGACACCAAGCTAGATCGCGGGCATTCAACCAGCATATACTGGAGTTAGCCCCATCCTGGTTGTGATTCTGAACTCCTCTTCTGAGGGCCAAGTGAGCAGGCATGCTGAGGTTCCCAACAGACGCCACCGAGGTAGCAGCCACCAGGCTGTCAGAGGCCTGCCCTGTGTGTTCCCAGACCAAGCCCTGCAGCCGAATGTGTTCTGGTGGCTGGACAGCTCCTGTGGCACGGAGGACACTTTGTCCCATATGTGTGGGGAGGGAGAGAGCAGGTAACAAGAAAGTGAGATTTTTGTGCCCTGGCCTCTTCCGCAGCTCTGAGAGAGGCCTCCACAGTTTCCAGTTAGGAGCCCGTGGTGTTCACCATCCAGCTGAACCTCGGGCACTTTTATGATGTCTGTCTGTCTTTGTTAATGAAAAGAAGAGCTGTCACATAGTGAGCACTCACACAGGGCCAGAGTGATAGGAAGCTCTCTAACCTCACCGACAGCTCTGCAAGGTGCAGATTACAATCCTTATTTTATACCTGAGATAATCAAAGTGCAGAGAAAGTAAGTCACAAGCCCCAGCCCACACAGATACAAACAATGGAACCAGCACAGGTGATATAATTGAACTTCTGTGTGTGCCCTTCAGCTGTTTCCAAAAACCAGAACTCAGCTTCTGCAGGGTTCTTTCCTGGCTTCTGCTCTAACACAGTGGTAATAATTAGCGTTGCCGTTCTTAGTCCTCTGGAACCACCAGCACCGCACCGAGGGTCTGGTGGAAGTTCTCAGTTGTGAGATGCGTGTGTCCCCATTTTCCCAGTGGAGGGGTGGAAGTGCGGGAGACTGGTTCAAGGCTCTGGAGTGAGCACCTGGCCAAGCTGCAGTTCAAACCCCGAGCCATCCATGGGACACCAGTATCCTTCTTGGTCGCCTTCCTTGGCTGCCTGCCGTGTGCAGCTGCAGCAGTCATGGCAGCTCTAGTTAGCATGTACCAGGTCAGTCATCACCAGGCCAGTGACAGCCGCCGTGCCACCTCTGTGCTCTGTTGGCTGCAGCTCATGGCATAGCCAGTCAGTAGCGTCCCTGCCCTAGGCTTGGCATCCGGCATCGCCTGATGGAATTCAGTGCCTCTAGTTCCCCAAGTGTACGCCCTGATCATCCCCCTCTATCACCTGTGCTCTCCCACCCCTCCTCCACAACACTTGAGGCAGGGTCAGGAGCATCCCAGTTATGGTTTGTAACTCACAGGACCTGGAAAAGTCATTGTGGTGCTACCTTATCGAACCAAATAAGAATATTCTCTCTGACCCCAGTCAGGTACTGACCCCTGACCTTTGTCAGCACCTTTAATCCTTTGGGAAACCCTATGAGCTGAAGTGTCACTGCCATCTCCAGTTCAAGATGAGGAAAATGAGCCACCTGGGAGCCCAAGAGAGAGAAAGAGAAAGATCCTCCATCGGCTGGTTCACCTCCCAAATGTCCGCAATAGCCAGGGCTGGGCCAGGCCAAAGCCAGGAACCTGGAACTCCATCTAGGTCTCCCACGTGGGTGCAGGGGCCCAAGCACATGGGCCATCTTCTGCTGCTTTCTCTGGCACACTATCAGGAAGTTGGGTCAAAAGCGGAGCAGCCAGAACTCAAACGGACACCCATACGGGATGCCAGCATCACAGGTGGCCAGTTAGCCCACTGTGCCACAATGCTGCCCTCCTGCCCCCAATTAATTTGTATTTTATTTAAAGATTTTATTTATTTATTTGAAAGGTAAAGTTACATGCAGAGAAGGGGGAGGGGGAGAGGTGTCCTCCATCCACTGGTTCACTCCCCAGATGGCCACAACAGCTGGAGCTGAGCTGAGGTGATCCAAAGCCAGGAGCCAGGAGCTTCTTCCGGGTCTCCCACATGGGTGCAGGGGCCCAAGCACTTGGACCATCCTCCACTGCACTCCTGGGCCACAGCAGAGAGCTGGCCTGCAAGAGGGGCAACCGGGACAGAATCCGGTGCCCCGACCAGGACTAGAACCCGGTGTGCCGGCACCACAAGGTAGAGGATTAGCCTGTTGAGCCATGGCACCGACCATTCTTAGCTGTTATATTAATGGCAGGAATATCATTGGCTTAAATAGTGCCAGCTGCATTGTTTTACTCCAAAGACACAGCATGGAAATCTAAGAAGAACGGAGGGCTAGAAGGGCCTGAGGTTCGCCAAGGAACAAGAGAACAGCAACCACTTTGCGAAGAAGGGTTTCAGGGGCTGGGGCTCTGCCAGAAGGGGAGCCAGGGAGGAAGAGGACCCAGCCCGCTGTGCAGACGCCAGAAAGCCTGAGCCCTGCGAGGACTTCCTGTGTTGAGGGCTGTGCACAGCTCCTAATGCACAAGCTCCTGGCTTGTGATCATGACCTTGGTATGCCCTGGATGTGGGAGGGGCCTGGCGAAAACACGCCTGCAGCCAGGCAGCACCCAGAGCATTCCACCAGCCAGGTTGTCCGTATCTGGTGGGGCAGCAGCCAGGCAGCCCGAGGGTGGCGGCAGCAGCGTTCTAAGCCGCAGCCCTCCTCACAGACTTTTAACTTCCTATCAGTGGAGGATGTGGGCCATGTGCAGTATGCTGGTGATAGCCAAGAGTGTGGTGTGCTGGCCAGCCCTGCCTCCCGGAGCCAGCTGCCCTCATCCCCGCCTGCCGCTCCTTCTCCCACCTCCTCTTCCCATCGCTGACTGCTCTTCCTCCTTACCCCGACACTGCGTCCAGTCCTCCAGGCCTGCTGGCTGGGCTCCCTCCCACTCCCTCCCTGAGCCCATTCCTCACACCTCTCCCTCTGCTCGTTCTTGGGCCTCCCGGCCAGAGTTGCCAGCCCCAGGCTGACTCCCATAGTCCCACCCTTCCTCCACTGTTAGTGATACCTGTCCTTGTGTATATCTAACCAGCCCAAGCCACAGGCTAGAGCACCCCTGGGGGATGTGCTGTGAGACTGGCAGTTCCTTAAAAGTAGAGGCATTATTGCCCTGTGCGTCTTGTGCCTGGAATTCTCTTATAATTTAGGGCTGGCACAGGGTCAGTACTTTGTGGTTATGTTCTGGGTGAGTGAGTGAATGATGTCTTTCGTGCCCACCATCCCCCACTGCAGCCAGGATGTGTCAGCCATACCACCCCACTTGCAGCCCGCTCTATCCAGCCAACCTTTGCTGCCTCTGCCTGCACGGAAACCCTGGCTCTTCATCTGCGTTCTCCCAGGTGCAGCTTGCTTTGCCCCACCTCTTGGCTGCTTTTCTCTGCCTGTCTCCCCACACCCACACCCCACCCCTCGCTGTCCAAAGCCCTAGTCCTCGTCATTTTCCTCTTGTCTGTTTCCAGCTGTAACAGTCATAACTTTCTACACCGTGTCTTCCCCACTGCAGTGCAGCAGGAGCACACCCAGGGCTCCCTCCGTGCCCCATCCCCTCCGTGCCCCATCTTCACCTTCAGCACTCCATGCACATGCTCCAGGGGGCTGTGTTAGACATCACAGGTGCAGTGGTAAACAAGATTGCAGGGAAAACAGCAAAGCACGAAAGATGGACTCCAATTGGCTTCGGTGCCATGATGGAAATAGAAACAAGAAGTGGGCTAAAGCTGAAGAGCTGGAGGAGTGGGCTGCCACTGCTCGGGGTGGATGTGGTGGCCTCTGGAGGGGATACTTCGTGCCATGGTCTGAAAGATGTAGCAGGGCCAGTGATATGGAAACCCGGTGGATAGTGAGTGTCCCAGCAAAGCCAGGAGCAGGTGCAAGGGTCCAGCAGTGAAAACAAGCACAGGTGTTTGAAGGGCAGGAAGAGGGCAGTGGAGGTCAGGGCAGCTGGGGTCTGGATGACCGGGGGTGGCTGTGAAGAGCCCCTGAGTGCAGGTGCTCCCACCCTGGGCTTCCTGAGTCAGTTCCTATCGGGTGGGGGCAGGTAGTAACTGCTTGCATGGTAGAGTTCAAATTCATTGTGTTTCCCTTAAGCTCCTCCATGTGCTGCGCGTCCGTCACTGATGCCTTCAATGCTGGGCTGCTGGTGTTATTTGTGGGGCACACACGTCAGAGGGTGTCTGCTGCAGGAGACTTGGAGTGAGGTTCCCTGAACCAGCAGCATGGGCTCAGGGAAGCATCCTTCTACTCGTGGTGAGGTCTGGTGGCATTGTCCACCAGGTTCTGACCAGGGAGAGAGGCACACGTGCCCTCATCCCTCTCATGAACCCACAGCAGAAACAAAGGAGGCTTTGCAGGTGCCACCCCCTTTGTTTGCCATCTCGAAAGAAATGGAAACATCTAGAAGACTTCTTTGGTAACCTGAGACACACAGCAGCCTCAGGAAACATACCCAGAGTAATTGAATAAATTGTAACCCATGAGCTATGCTCTCACAAGCTCTAATTTTATACATTTTTTCATAAGTTGTCCATGTGGGTCAAGTTTCATTGCCCTGGATAGAAAGCCATTTGACTAATCCCTGTTTCTCCATGCATAAAATGAAGATAGCATCTACCTTGCAGAGCTGTCAGGGAAATTTTGTCCATGAGTGAATGAGCAGAATTCTTCTAACAGGCTCAACACGTAGGATGCTCAATAGTCTACCACATTTTAATTTCCTGTTACTGTCAAAAATATAATCTATGTGAGCTAAATAAGGAATTTCAAATTATGGTTTTAATTTCTAGATGACTGAACGGCAGCTGCTTGTTTCTATAGAATGTTATGTACATTAACACAGCTAGGCTCGCTGGGAGGCAGGTGTAGCATGCGCCATGATGGTGAACTTTCTGATACTAGGAAATAGTTTTCACTGGCCTAATGCAAAATCTCTGTATTACTGTCTGCATGGAACTGGGAAGAAATCGCAGTCTTGTTTTTCCTTGCTGATACACCTGTCGTGTTACGTATCTGCTGTGCGATTTTGTTTTCCAGTTTCCTAACAAAATTGTGGCTCAGGTAGCTTGCGACGTCCTTCAGTTGCTGGTTTCCTACTGGGAAAAGCTCCAGATGTTTGAAACCTCTCTGCCTCGGAAAATGGCAGAAGTAAGTTGGTTTTTGGTTTTGATTTTTTCCCTCTAGTGCTAAGACATAAGCATGATGTCCCTTTAGTTGTAGATGATATTTAGTTAATTATACATACTCAAATAATTATCAGAAATCTGGCTCTCATTCCATGAGCACGGGGCACATGTTGTAAGGTTATGTTGAACCAGTCCTTCTCAGGCATGATTCCGAGCAGCCCAGGAAGAATCCGGAGCTAAGGCTGACCCGCAGGGAGTTTGAAAGGCAGACGCACCCGCAGCAGAGGCCTTTTATAGGAGGGGCTTCATTCATCGAGGGTGGTCTAGGTGGTGCCAGCCGAGAGCAGGGAGCTGGTTATGATGTCCTCCGTGCAGGGCAGAGCGGGGCTGTGTCTCTCCCGGACTGGAGCTCTGGACACAACTTTCTGCCCAGCGTGATGACTGGCTGTAATGAGATTACCACTCCAGTAACATCCATCAGGTAGCTGCTGGGAGACAGGGGCAGAGGGGACAGAAAGAACCACCTCAAAATAATGTCCTGGAGCCCAGTCACCCTTGAGGGTGCTGTACCGTGCCCACGAGCAGGTGCCCTTGCTCCCGGAGACATCTGGTGTGAGGCAGGTCCGTTTCTGCCGGTTTTTGGAGCTGCACTTTTTGAAACTGCTCTATTCTTGACACATCCAGTGTAACTCTTTGTGGGAATTTGATTTGTCCCCACGCAGTATTATAGGGAGAGAGAAGCAACACTAATTTAGTTTCTCTCAGCCTTAGACAGATTTCACTGTTAGAGATGCATCAAAAGTCACGTGTGACCTGCGTCCCCCAGGGATATAAGATGCTGCAAGGTGCAGACTTGGAGTTTCAGGAGATGGGTGCTTTAATGGATGATCTCAGTAGGGGGTACTTTTGCAGACAAAAGGGCTCCTGCCCTTAGGCCCAGACAGCAGAGGAAGACCCGAGGAGATCTATAGAATTAAATGGGAATGTTTTCATAATCATTTTTGAATGCATTTACTTTACTGTGAGAAATGTGAGTTGTGACTGATGGTAGAAATTGCGTGACTACAGAGAGGTTTTCCTGGGGCTCCAGTTGCCACCGCCGGCAGAGTAGAGTACAAACCAGGTGTGGCTCCGAGGTTACACACACAGCGCTGGCAGCTCTGTCACCTTGCTGGCAAGCTTTGGCAGCTGCCTGGGTACTCACAGCAAATGGTGTGTCCAGAAGATGACCCTGCCCTGTTTGGGGATTTCTCTTTTATGCAGATCCTTGTGGCCACGATTGCTTTTCTCTTACCCAGTGCAGAATACTCCTCAGTGGAAACAGACAAAAAGGTAGGTAGCGCCTGTGTCACGATTCCTGTAGAGCTGGTTTCCTATCTAGAAATGTAAGATTGAATGGTAAATAATACCGCCTAGCGATACCTTTGTGGCATGCTTCCCTGCGGCCCTCCATGGTCTGTCCTGTAGATCACTGGTTACTCACCTACCTGCCTGCCCGCCCGTCCTGTGTCTCCTGGACGGTTACTGCACGCAGAGATGATTCTCTTATTCATGACTGCACACAGTGGGATGGAAAAGGGTGCCTCAGAGGACGTGTTTTTCCTTCCAGTTTATCGTGTCCTTGCTCCTCTGCCTCCTGGACTGGTGCATGACCTTGCCGGTGAGTGCCCTCCTCCACCCGGTGTCCACGGCGGCTCTGGAGGAGCAGCAGACGCCTCGAGCCCCGCTGCTGGATTATATCTACAGGGTGAGTCTCCCCCTGGGCCTCCGGACGTGGTGTGCAGCCTGACAGGGCGGAGAACCCCCAGAATGCCTTCCCCGAGCCCTTTGAAAAGAATTAAGTTTAAAAAAAGTTAAATTAAGTTAAAAAAAAAAAAAAGAAAAGAATAAACCTGGAGAAGCAGCGGTCACTGTCAGCTTTAACCTTTGAACAGTTGCAGTCTGGTCAGAACCTGACCCCCACCCCCGCCAGTTTTCATGGAATGTGGTTGGTGTCTGCTTAATTTAAGAAAGAACAGTTTATATGAAAGAAACATAGCATTAGTTTGACCAAATCAGTTTGTCAAAGGAAGAAAAAGTATGATAGTCCTAGTAATTCCATTGCCTTAAAAAAGAAACCAGTCCAGGAAATAACATCACGTGAAGTGGTTAGCCACATGATTATTATAATACTCAGAGTATTCCAGTTCCACCTCCTGTCTCCCCTCATCCCAGTGTCGTCTCTCACCCTGAGTGATCAGACACGGCATTTGCCATGATTGGTTTCAGTACCCCCTGTAATTGCCTTTAATGGTCATAAAAATCTTGTTCATTGGGTAGCATTTTCATGTCCATTGATCAGGATAAATTCCGTTGTTTATTTTTTAGCAATAAACATTTAATAATAAAAAAGGCCCTATGTCATTAACAGATTACTTTGTTACCATACTTTAAAATGTATTAAATGGTTTTTTTAAAAAAAAAAATAAGAAAGAAAGAAACCATCTCGCTGTTGTTAAAATTCTACAAAAAAGTTTTGTGTATTTTAGGTTTCTTCAGTGGTCAAAGATTTTGATAACTGTCTTAGGATTGTTAGTTAAGAACTTATGTTACCTTTGTGTCTTGGCCACCTGTGTGATGCTTGGCTTGTGCCAGCTGCAATGGCCACAATCATTCATAGTCATCTTTTTCTGCCTTATTTATTTCCTTAAAAGATTTCTCTTAAAATTGCTTCACCAGTGTAAAAGTCCCTCAGAGTAAACATGACCCACCTATTTAACAGCTCTATATTGTACGTTTATTTTAATGCTGACATATAATATGCTTCCAGAAAACTGTAGCAATTCTAAATGACAGTCAGTGGGCACAGCTGTAAACTCAGAGCCTCGTGCTGGGAACAGAACGTGCCCAGCATCCTGGAGGCCTCCTGGAAGCAGCCGGTGCCTCCTCCCCATGTGACTGACCCCATACACCACTGTCCCATCGTCATAGAGTAACCACTGTCCCGTCGTCATAGATTAATTCAGAAACAGGCCTGCTTTTGAAATTAAAAATGAGAGTTGGGGATCATACAGTATTTCCTGTTGAGTCTGACGTCTTTACCTCAGCATTATTTTTGAACAGTTCATTCATACTGTTGTGAATAATTGTAGGTTTTTCAGTCTCATTTTAGTGTTACACAGCGACAATAAACCACCATTTATGTATCAATTCTAAGGTTGATAGACTGTGATGTAGAGTCTGGGACCATAAAAAAAATTCTGTGACATTCAAGTGCAGCTTTTGGCCCACATATGTATACATTTCTATTGAATGTGCCCCTAAGAGTAAGTTGCTGGAATACACACGGCGAAGACCAAATAATTTTCCAGGGTAGTTACACTAATTGACAGTGTCATCAGCAGTTATCTAAGAACTGCAGCCCCTCTACAGGTTGGCTGACACTGGTGCTCTCGTAGGAACGTAGTAGTAGCACATGGTGTTAATTGCATTTATTGCATTTTGACTAATGGAAACTAATTCTCTCACCAACAAAGATCATTTGTTTACAATAATGAGCATGCCCTCACGATTTTCCTGCACAGTTTTCTTGCTTGGAAGAGGACATATACAGGTGCCTCCCCCTGCCAAATACACTCTTTCCATTTCAGAGGGTAACTGACCAAAAGACCTCTTGCTGTGTGGGCAAACGACAACTGGAAGTGAATATACATAATTTTATTTAACCCAAAAATGTTTCTTTAGGTTTGAAAGTATAACCTTAATTTTTCATAAAAATGGATTTTTAAAATTTCTGATCTCAGGGTGGTGGGTTGTGGCATGGTGGTTGAGACACCATTTAGGGGTGGGTGTTGTGGTACAGCAAATTAAGCCACCACTTGAGGTACCTGCATTCTGCATCAGAGTGCCTGGCATCAAGTCCCTCCGTCCCTCCTCCACTTCCAGTCCAGCTTCCTGCTGATGCACCTGGGAGGAAGCAGACCATGGCTCAAGTACTTAGGTTCCTGCTGCCCACTGGGGAGACCCAGGTGGAATTTCTGGCTCGTGGATTCAGCCTGGCTTGGCCCCAGCTGTTGTAGGCATTGGGGGAGTGATCTGGTGCATGGAGAATCTCTGTGACTCTGCTTTCAGAGAAATAAATAAGTGAAACTTAAAAGACACCAGTTATAGCACTTGCATCCCATTTCAGAATGCCTGGATTTGGGTCCCAGCTCTGCCCCAACTCCAGCGTCCTGTGAATGCTCACCCGGGGAGGCAGCAGGTGATGGCTCAAGTGGTTGGGCCCCTGCCACCCATGTGGGAGACCTGGGAGGAGATCTTGGTTCCTGGCTTTGACCTGCAGCTGTCATGGGCATTTTGGGAATGAACCAGCATATGGAAGCGCTCTCTTTCTACCTTTCAAATAAAATAAATTTTTAAAAATAAAATTTATAATCTTGGTAATATATTGATAGGCATTGATGTGAAAGAAGCAAAGTAGACTCGCTCACTAATAGCAAGAAAGTTCTTCAGAATGGAAAGGCCTCGATGTTTTCAGTGCTGCCAGGCAGGATCCCAGCCCCTGGGTGCTGCGGCGGCAGCCTGTGCCATTCCCTCCTGCTCCCCACAGGTTCTGCACTGCTGTGTCTGTGGCTCAAGCACATACACCCAACAGAGTCACTATACACTGACGCTGGCCGACCTGTCCTCCACTGACTATGACCCCTTCCTGCGGCTGGCCGGCGTGAAGAGTTCGGAGCCCGTCCTGTACCATTCATCAGCAGAGCTGGGGAACCTGCTGACCGTGGAGGAGGGTGAGTTGTGGGCAGCAAGGAGAAAGCCTGTAGTCTTCTGCCTGATCTTGCTGTGCTGCTTTTTGAAAAATCTGGTTGTTCAAGTTGAAATCCTCGTTTCTAGAGTTCTCTTGTGGTGGCAAAATTCTGCCTTTCTTGTTTCTTCCTCCTCCTCCTCCTCCTTTTCCTCTTCTTCTTCCTTCTTTCTTCTTTTCTCTTTTTTCCTCCTCGCTCCTCTTTTCCCATCTTCATTGTTCACATAGGTTTTTTTTTTTTTTAATTTTTGACAGGCAGAGTGGACAGTGAGAGAGAGAGACAGAGAGAAAGGTCTTCCTTTGCCGTTGGTTCACCCTCCAATGGCTGCCGCGGACAGCGCGCTGCAGCCGGCACACCGCGCTCGTCCGATGGCAGGAGCCAGGTGCTAGGTGCTTTATCCTGGTCTCCCATGGGGTGCAGGGCCCAAGCACTTGGGCCATCCTCCACTGCACTCCTGGGCCACAGCAGAGGGCTGGCCTGGAAGAGGGGCAACCGGGACAGAATCCGGCGCCCCAACCGGGACTAGAACCCGGTGTGCCGGCGCCGCAAGGCGGAGGATTAGCCTGTTGAGCCACGGCGCCGGCCACACATAGGTTTTGAGTTTTTGAGGACCCATATATCTCAAACCCATAGGACTCAGAAACAACTCGTTTTCTGTGCACACGAAGCTTTGTGTCTACCGCGAGAGACAGGGTGAATCCAGAAAGACATCTGGGTAGATAGCACCATGAGGGCCTTCCCACAAGGAAGGACCGAAGCCAGACTTAGCAGGCCGGTCAGGCTTCAAAAGGAGCCTGCAGAGTGTCCTAGACTAGGAGGGCATCCTGGGAAGAGATGGCAGATTTGTCGCAGTTTGGAAATGGCGCTCTCTGCTCACGGGCAGAGTCCGTTTTAGACTCCTTGGGGATTCTCAGGACTAGGAGCCTGCTGTATTTCCTCCTTAACTACCTACTGCTCTTCCCTAAATGATAAGAGACCATATCTGGGCACTGGAATGTGAGTCAGAATGGGGGTGTGCCATCCACGCATATGATGAAATTGCATTGAACCAAACACACACACATAAAAACGGGTCATGTACACTATTGAACACCAAGTAGAGATAATGGATCAATGTCAATTTCCTAAACCTACTAGCAAGTTAAAAAGCAAGAAGTTTATAAACATATTGGCATGCACACTTTTTTTTAAATTTATTTGAAAGGCAGACTTAGAAACAGGCAGACAGAGAAAAAGGTCTTCCATCCATTGGTTCACTCCCCAGATGGCCACAATGGTCGGAGCTGCATTGATCCGAAGCCAGGAGCCAGGAGCTTCTTCCAAGTCTCCCACATGGGTGCAGGGGCCCAATGACTTGGGCCATTTTCTACTGCTTTCCTAAGCCATAGCAGAGAGCAGGATCGGAAGTGGAGCAGCCATGACTCAAACCCATATAGGATGCTGGCACTACACACTGGGGCTTTAACCCACTGTGCCAAAGTGCTGGCCCCGGCATGCACACTCTTGATAAGTGGGTACATTTTGTTAAGCGTAAAAAGGAAAAATAAAGACCTTTTACAAAATGTGTATATTTAAGGATTTGTTTTCACTCAGTGTCATAGTTTATCATTCATAACAAAGCTATTTATAGCCAGGTAGTTTCTGATAAGCAGCATTATACTTTAATCTATTTTTATGATCTTCTTTTAGACCATTAGTTACTATTTGATATAATTACTACTTTCAGATGGATACTTCAAAAAGATCATGGAAAATGGAATCAAAAGATAAGTTTAGGGCCTGTTGCTGTGGTGTAGAAAGTTAAACTTCCGCCTGCAACACCAGCATCCCATATGAGCGCTGATTTGAGTCCCTGCTGCTCCACTTCCGATCGAGCTCCCTGTTAATGGCCTGGGAAAGCAGCAGAACGTGACCAAGTCCTTGAGCCCCTGTACCCACGTGGGAGACCTGGAAGAAGTCCTGACTCCTGACTTTGTATCTACCCAGCTTTGGCCATTGCTGCCACTTGGAGAGTGAACCAGCAGATGGAAGATCTCTGTCTCTTTCTCTGTATTTCTGCCTTTCAAATAAATAATATTTTTTTAAAAAAGATAAGTTTGGCTGGTGCTGTGGCTCAACAGGCTAATCCTCTGCCTTGTGGCGCCGGCACACCGGGTTCTAGTCCCGGTCGGGGCGCCGGATTCTGTCCCGGTTGCCCCTCTTCCAGGCCAGCCCTCTGCTGTGGCCCGGGAGTGCAGTGGAGGATGGCCCAGGTGCTTGGGCCCTGCACCCCATGGGAGACCAGGAAAAGCACCTGGCACCTGGCTCCTGCCATCGGATCAGCGCGGTGCGCTGGCCGCAGTGTGCTGGCCGCGGCGGCCATTGGAGGGTGAACCAACAGCAAAAGGAAGACCTTTCTCTCTGTCTCTCTCTCTCACTGTCCACTCTGCCTGTCAAAAAAAAAAGATAAGTTTATTTTGGTGGAGAAAATTTCAAATACATGGATAATTCTTTCATTATGTGCATTTTTATGAAATTTTTGAGAATCTTTTATATAGGTGGATTTCAATTTTCTTAAAAACACCAAAATAAACTTATCTTTTCATTCTATTTCCCATGGACTTTTTGAAGTGTCCTTCTAAAGTCCCAAGCAAGAGACACAGTCAACCAGCCGAGGTGGCTGCTGACTCTGCTCCAAGTGTGCAGATTGCTTATCTTAGATACCTAACTGCTTACAAAGATGAGGGGAGCTTTCAGAACTGACAGTGAGAAGCTTAAACATGCTGCCTTCGTATCTCATCCCCAAATGAAGACAAGTAAGGATCCTAGGAATCCATTCTTTCAGTGTGTGGAAGTCATGGACTCGGTTTTCATGAATGGGGTCCAGACTTCCTCTTCATGTTCCAGGGAATCTGCAGGCAGTCAGTTCACCCGGCATCTGCCCAGGAAGAACAGTTATTATTTCACAAATGTGCCTTTTCCTGACTTTTCAGTACCAGAGATATTTGGGGGTTTTACTGGGCACGGTTGTGGTTTATGATCTGATTGAGACTCCAGACTAGTTTCCCATTATAGACTTAAAACACGTCCATCAGATGCATCTGTATTTATCTCAGATTGAAAGGACAACCTGTGTGAGTAAAAGTACGGGAAGGTTGAATCTCTAATTGTTATTTTCTGCCTGGGGCCTTTATCAAATTGGACCTTTATCATCAGAGTTTCACAGCCTGCCCTGCCCTGTCGTCCAGAGGAGGCGTTTTACATATGAACTCAACCAACCCCTGGCTAGCTTCACATTTGCTATTTGGGGCATTACTGTTTCTTAGCATTGGCATTAAATTTGGACATTAAATTTCTTCGTTGTGTGGAAATGATACCAGCTTCTACTCAAGGCGAGGAAGAAAAGTTTAATTTCAGAGACAGAGGTAGATGACCTTCTTTGCTTCTTAAAATGAGCTTCTTGATATGAAATTTCATGTTGAATGATTGGATGCAGGTGATTTCTTGTTCATTGACAGGAAAAAATTTAAAAATCCAAGAAAACTCAGGACAGTCTCGTTCTCAGTAATTGCACAGGATTAGCTTGAGACTGAAGTGTATTGTTTCTTTGTAAGATTTATACATCATAACATTGATGTGTTATAAATAAAGCAATTGGACTTTCAATGTCTAAGAGGGAAGATGATTAGTATGAAAAAGCGTATTTACAATTATGTTTTAATTAGCATTTTGTTTTTCATGTTTGGAGTTTAGAAACCAATTATTTCCTAAAGCTTTAAGCTCAAATTATAAATCTTAGTTTGTTTAAGTTATCTAGTGATTTATTTTATTAAAACTAAAGGTTTTGTTTTCATCTCTTGTTAGGTTAATGTATAATACTTCTATTAATTTGGCAGATTAAACTTTCCCTAACTTCTACTCTTAAGCTTAAGTGGTCATTTCAACCCATACATGAGGATTTAGCTTATCTGCTTCTCCTGTATACCTAATACTTATACATACTGTTGTCAGAGTCTTTTCATGTATTTTGTATAAAAATAAAAACAATATTTCCTTATATTTTGTACAAAATAATTTCCATAGTTTTATAAATCACTTGCTCTTGGGTATTTAATCATCAGCTACAAATTAGTTAAAGCCTTCTAAGTATTTCCATTAGTCATTAATACTGTCAGATTCTCTTAAATATTTAAAATGCCCTAACAACCAAACATGAATTGTCCCAACGATTATTAAGCAAATTGCTTCAAATGTATTTAAGCTGTCATAGGGTTGATTCATTTTCTTCTCAGCTGCACATCTGCCCACTGAAGAGAGCCAGGTGACCTCTCCGGCCTACCCCTGTGTCTTCTCCAGAGCTCCTTAAGGATCTTGGCTTTCATTCTTTCCTTATCTACTGTACACATTTTTAAATGTGCCTTGCAGGATCGGCATTGTGATGCAGCAGGTTAGGCCGCAGCCTGTGACACCGGCATCCTAGTTGAGCATAGGTTCCTGCCCCGGTTGGTCCACTTCTGATCCAGCTCCCTGCTAATGTGTCTGGGAAAGCAGTGGCAGGTGGCCCAAGTTCTTGGGTCTCTGCCACCTACATGGGAGACCCAGATGGAGTTCTAGTGTCCTGGCTTTAGCCTGCCCCAGCCCCAGATGTTCACTCTGGGAAGTGAACCAGCAGATGAAAATGTGTCTGTCTGTCTCTCTGTAGCTCTGTCTTTCGAAAAAATAAACCTATAAAAAAAAAAAAAAGTCCCTTTCAGGATGAAATCCTCACATATGTTGAGTTTTTTTTAAAACACTATATTTAAATTGCTTTTAAATTCAAATAGAACTAGTATCAAAAAGAAAATATATGGAAAAAAAAATCCAGGCTGAAGAAACAGAATGTTCCAAGTACAAACTGGAGTTTGGTGGTGGTGGTCTGAGTTTTCACGCTGCTTCTCCAGTGTCTCTCTATGCTCTGTTCCTTGTGCTGGCAGAGAAGAAGAGGAGGAGCGTGGAGCTGATCCCCCTGACTGCCCGGATGGTGATGGCGCACCTGGTGAATCACCTGGGGCACTACCCACTCCACGGAGGCCCCGCCATGCTGCACAGCCTTGTCAGTGAGAACCATGACAACGCGCACGCCGACGGCTCCGAGCTGTCCTCCGAGGTGTTCCGCAGCCCAAACCTGCAGCTGTTCGTGTTCAACGACAGCACCCTCATCTCCTACCTTCAGACGCCCACAGAAGGACCGGCTGGCCGGTCACCAGGGGGCGCCGTCTCGGACGTGAGAGTCATTGTGAGGGATATCTCAGGGAAGTACTCTTGGGATGGCAAGGTTTTGTACGGGCCTTTAGGAGGCTGCTTAGCGCCCAGTGGGAAAAATCCTTCGTTTCTGATTTCCGGCTGGGATCATGCCCCCTGTGGACCTCAGACAGATTTTCCTCAAATTGAGGAGGGAGAGGACATCCTCGACCAACTACTTGAAAACATTGGCCAAACAAGCCCCGAATGCCTTTTGCCCTCGCAGCTCAATCTGAACGAGCCTTCCCCGCCGCCGTGTGGGATGAACCGTGAGCAAGAGCGGGAAATCACGGAGGTCCTCCTGCGCCAGGACGCCCAGGAGGAGGAGTTCGTCCAGAGGTGCGGCTCTGAGGCTGCCATGAAGGTCACAGGCCAGGGGCAGCCGTCCCCGGTGGAGCCCCGAGGGCCCTTCTATTTCTGCAGGCTACTGCTTGACGACCTGGGCATGAACTCCTGGGACAGGAGGTAACAGCCTGCGCCAGCCTCGTGCCCGTTTCCATCGGCATTTCCCCGGGACCTTTTTGTCAGCTTGCAGTTGAGGGAGGTGAGAATAGAAGTGGAGGCTCTTCTGCCTTCAGCTGCCAAGTTGAAGCCAGCAATGGGACTGATTGTGCTGCACTGGTACACAGATTGAATTCCAAATACCTGTTGGCTGTTTTAAAGGAATTCGAGCATTTTCTGTGTGCGTGTGAGTTTTTTAATGATGCTCTGTCTGTTATCATCCCGACCTGCACGCAGGATGGGAGTAGACTATGCAGGTGAATAAGCTTCCGTCTGCCTGCAGGAGTGGTGAGGGAGGCAGACCTGACACAGCTCTGGAGAGGGATGAAGTGACGCAGGAGCCCAAGAGGAACGCCCAAATCCACTAAGAAACGCAGGCAGTGCAGAAGACTGCAGAGCTTTGACTGGGGCCTGATGGTTCATTGTTTAAGGGGGTGCAGGGGTGGGGCAGTGGGCCACAGAGCCCTCAGTGGCCCTGGATAGTAACGGGGATGCATGGAATTTGTATGCCTTTTGCATGTCTTACGAAGAGTAGAGTTTATTCTGTAGGTTAGGCGGTAGGTAGACAGACGTTAGGTATGTTTGTAATAGATTGGAAAATGACAAAATTATTCTGTGTTCACATTTTTCTCCAATCTACTGGGTTTTTTTTCTCTAAAGGAAGAATTTTCATCTGTTGAAGAAAAATTCAAAATTGTTGCGAGAGCTCAAGAATCTGGACTCCCGGCAGTGGTATGTGAACGTGGGCCAGACCACTTTTGTCCTCTCTCTGTCCCTGTGTGTGCTTAGAAAACAGACACTGCTATAGCAGTGACTGCCCACAGAGATACCCGAGGGTCATCCTGTAACCTGGACTCCCCTGGCATTTGCACATGCCATACTTCAGGCATTTTTACCCACAAGGTTTAAGCTTTTGATGTTTGCTATGCTGAAGGAGAGAGAGGTCGGTGCCCCCCCCGCCCCAAGTCTGCACTTTGGATTGAGTACAGTTCTGTGAAGCAGCCGGTAGATACTCATTTTCAAGTAGTCTCTGCAGCCACCTCTTTTTCTGTTGAAGAAACAGGTTTACCTAGGTCAGAGAGCCCACGGGCGCCTGGGCGGTGTTATTTGGACTTGAGTATGTCTGGTATGATAGTCCATGCTGTACACCAGTGCACTGGAAACCTGAATGCCATTGGCTTCCCAATATTGGAAAGCTGAAGGCAACATACTGGAATTAATAACTCTCCATTATTTAACCTCATTCTCCAAAGTTGGTCAAATCCTCAGGTTTCTTTATAGCTTTTCTGTACACTTCCAGAAGTATTTCCAAAGATGAGCTCACAGCCATAACCAACTTTGTGATCTGGGGAAACGTGTGCTTCCAGAGCCTTCTAAGTCTGGAATAAGGACAGTGGTTAGACATAGCAGGTGCTTAAAAGTCTTGCAAAAGATAAACTACTTATTTCATCTTTAATTCTTAAAAACCTCTAAAAAACAAAACAAAACAAAACCTGCTTTGTGCCCCTGTTACTGCCTTTAGGGATATCCTAACATTTCATCAGCTCTCAAATAAAAATTTAGATTGTTTTCTTCAAGTTTTCAACTCTTCATACTGTGTTTTATTCCCTACATTTTCCTCACTCCTTCTTGATTCATGAATTTTAAAATACGTTTTTTGAGCTGTGTGTTTTCAAGAGTAGTACAGTTGCTGGCTGAGTAAGGGAGAAGGAAGAAAGGAGAGCACAGAGCCCCGTTTGCCTGGTCCTGGCATCTGGGGAAGTTACTGCCTGTGACCTCATTCATCACTCCTTCCTATATCCACTGCCCTTTCCTTTTAGGGCCCAAGGTTCTCCCGGAAGACACTTACAGTGATGAGTTGTGACCTGCCAAAAAACACTGTCACCATCTTTTGTGTTTAGATGGGTTTGTTGTGGTTTTTGCCGTTTATGTTAGAGTTTTGATCGAAACTCTGAGTGACACACACTTAAATTTTATTTTCAAGTGAACTTGTGGTTCATGTCACTGTTACTTGCATATCAGATTTGCAACCGGGATCCTATTTGATGGCTTGAATCCTGGACCTGGATATAAACACAATAGACAGTACACTCCAGTTGGAATTTTCTTTTAGATACATGAAAGACAATTTTTTTAAGTGGTCCTTTGTAACGCCATTAAGGACTAACTGAACAAATACAATCATGTTAGGCTTATTGATGGCTATGTGTCCTTTCACTCCTTCAAAACATATAATATTGAGAGGGTTTCATTTGCATTGGCCAGTATATGGGGATCGGAAGACATAGATTTTCTTTCCTTTCTTCCTTTTGTTTTTTTCCTTTTCCCTTGTTTACTTTTCTGCCTTGCCAGATGCCCTCCAGGTCATTCAGGACCTCGTAACAGCTTCTTAACAGCTACACACAGGTCAGGGCACAAACTGGTTCATGTACGTTTCCCGAGGCTTAGGCAGGTGCTGTTCCAAGCCTGACTCCCTCTGCAGAAAGAGATAGGTGGGACTTTTCTTCTAGGTAGCATCACTGCTCGCTGGAGAGGGATAGATGGTTTAGCATCAAGAAACACACAGGACTTAAAAAAGGGAGAGTACAGGATTCAACGGTTCATTTCCAGTTGCACCTCGGGAAAGAACCATGCTCTAGCCAGAAGCCCCCCTGGCTGTTCAAAATGTCTTTGTTTCCTGGTTCGTCCAATGGTACTTACAGTGAGAGCTTTGAGTCCAAAGGATTTTGTGAAACTCCTTACAGGTGAAAAGCCTAAAGCCATTATTCTGCACCCTGCCTTTCATCTGATCCAGCTTCCTGACTGTTAACTGGGATTCTTTTTTACTCCAGAGAACGGAAACTGAGTTCCCTGTGGAAATTCTGTAGGATTTGTTTGTTTGTTTGTTTGTGTCCCAGAAGGGCTTGGGCGTTCACTTCCCTCTCCCTCCTGTCCTCCAGGCCCAGCCTGCGAAGCATGTGCCGAATCATGCAGGGCTTCTTGGTATGAAGTGAATACGTTGGTGTCTTGCAATTGTGGCCCATTTGTGGAGTGTTAATGCACTTTCCTTGCCTGAGATACAATTGAATCCTCTCCCTAGGGCGCTGTTGCCGTAAAATATGGCTCTGAACAGCCGATGGGCAATCCTCTGCCCCTTGATTAATCCTCACTTGAAACCCCAACTCCAGGGTTTAGTGTCGTCCCGACATCCGGAAGGCGGTTTTATGGTGAAAAGTATTTTCAAGGTTCTTTTTTGGAAAACGCTGGAAATAAGCCTGAGGCAGTTCAGCTCCAGGAAGTCTGGGTGGTCCCACATACTGGTCAGGGAGCAGGGGAGAAGACACAGTGTCCCCCAGCTTTCCCTAGGACATTCATGTTATTTCTGAAATCAGTCGACATCACTGCTGGCCGAGGAACTGCTCTCACGGTTCCTTGCTTCTAAGTGCCCTCTTAAGGCAGGTGGAGACCATCTGTGACGTTAGCCAAGAGGCAAACAGTGCGATGAGTGACTGGACCTGCAGACCACGCTGGGCTCCCCTCTTAAACACACTGCGTGGTGAGGTGGATGTGGAAACCGCGGGTTTCTTTTGGTTTGCCTTTTCAGTATGATAGGACAAGGAGACTGAGCTATTCTGCTCTGTCCCTCGCAAGAAAGAAAACCGCATCGTAGTGAGGAAGGGGAAATCATTGACGTTGTGTCTGTGTGTTCCTGAATTACCTGCTCCTTCACACGTTGGCTGTAGGGCTTGTGGGTATGAAGTGCTGTTGATGTCGTAATTACCATTTCAAAAGCCCGGTTCTAATAAGGCCAGCCGCAGCGGCAGCAGCCTAGCAGGCCCTCTGCGGTGCTAACATTTTGGAGGATGAGAAATCTGATGACTGTTTACAATGAAAGGTCACCTTTCCTCACCCTCGCATCAGTCAGTCCGTCATTGGGGCTTGGGTTAATAAGGACTCAAGGACTCAGGAGCAGCTACAGCGGAATAAAGCTTGTTCTTCCGGGAGAACAAGCAGAAACATTTCAAATGAACTTGAGCTTGCTTTTATGTGTGTGAAAGTCTGTAGAACAGAGAATAATGAAATGCTGAAGACTTAAATACATGGAGAGAGCTATAGAAAGCCATGGAGTAACTATACTTTTTTTCTCCTTTTGTTGAAAGAGACAGTTTTTTAGGTCATAAATTATGATTTCTATTATTATCTGAGTTTCCAAGCTATTATAGCTCTTGGATTAGGCTAATCAGATTCTAGGTGTCCCTTCTGGATGTCCCCGGCCTGTCACACTGGGCAGTAGATGGTGGTGATCTGAGAGCTCCCTAGAGCACCAACGCTAGCTTTGGACGAATGCAAGGTCTCCACAAGAGCTTCAGCCCCAGCGTCCCTCCCCACAGAGCTCCTCTTCCTGACAGAAGACGCCTCGAAGGCTGTGCTCTTGCTCACCTGGCAGGGTGCTCAGGTGCCAGCAGGGCAATGTGTATCAAAAGCCAAAAAAAAGAGGGCAGTCGTGGCAGGTGGTAAGCCTAGCGGTTAAGGAGCCCACATCCCATATCCGAATGCCTGGGTTCAATTTCCAGCTCCAGCTCCCGACTCCAGCTTTCTGCCAGCGCAGGTCCTAGGAGGACCTTGGCTCAAATCCTGGAGTTCTTGCCACCTACTTGGGAAACCTGGGAACCCTGTGTTGAGTTCCTGGCTCCTGCCTTTGGCTTGGCTTAATTCTAGCTGATCGAGGCATTTGGGAGTGAACCAGTGAATGGGAGCCCTTTCTCAGTCTCTTCCTCCCTCTGTTCTATTGTCTTTTGCCTGTAAAAAATTATTTATATATATGTGTATATATATATATATATATATATATGTAGTAACCAATAAAATCTGTTTCTATTTTAAGAACATATTACAGATAATGAGAAGTGTCTTTAAAAATAGAAGCAACCTAAATACCCACTACTGATAATGTGGGAATTCGTCTATTAACGTAGTTGAATGTTGTACAACCATTAATAATTTTGTTCTGGAAACACCTGGTTTAAGCATTCACGCTTAAATGGTTGAAATGAGAAATTTTATGTGATAACGTACTTTACCATAATAAGAAAAAGTGTTTGTAAATTTTTTTAAGCGAAGAAATTCAGTTGCACAATAGAGTACAGTATGTGCTTGTATTTATCTGCAGAAATGCATTCAAAAATGTTAACAGCTATATTTTTGCTTACATGTTGAGATTGCAAGTGATTTTTTACTGTTTCTGTATGTTGTAATTTTTCACCCAAGTATGTTTATTACCATAAACTATAGAGTGACCAAGCTTTATAAGATGAATAGAAGGAGAGAATTCTTTTCCTCCAGTTATTAATATAAGCTGAGCTTCAACTAGTCCTGCTTATTAAGTATAAAAATAATTCATGCAGAAGGTGGTATTAATTTGTTAAAATTTGGAACGTAATTCCATACCAATATTAGTGTCTGATCAGATTACAATGTTGATATGTTAAACAATTAGATAATAGAAACATTTCTATTTTAAAAGTTCTACTTATTTGTGTATTTATTTGAAACACAGAGAGGGAAAGAGATATCTTCCATTCACTGGCTCACTCCCCAAATGTCTGAAACACTTTGGACCAGGCCAAAGCCAGGAGCTTGGAACTCCATCTTGACCTCACATGTGGGCGGCAGGATCCCAAGTACTTGAGCCATCACCTACAGCCTCCCGGGGTGCATGTTAGCAGGAAGCTGGCTCAGAAGTGGAGCTGGGACTTAAGCTCAGGTATTCCCATATGGGATGTGGGCATCCCAGGTGGTATCTTAACAGTAGCACAATGGTGCCAGTCCCCAAAGAAACATTTCTTTTCTGTTTAAAACACTTGATAGTTTTTCTTATGAGACTTTTCAGAACATAAGCGAAAATAAGGAGAAGCATGAAACTGCTGCAGAAGGGGCAATATGAACCTTTAGGGACTGTGGTAAAACTCATGAATGAGGGGACTTTGGAATGAGTGCTTCTTCATTAAAGCTCTCTTTGAACAATATTGTTTTCATCTCTACATTATCATCAAATTGCTTGGTATAGGTCTAGTTACTTTGGCACCTTACTCCAGGTAAATTTATAAAAATTGTTTAGACATTCAAATATGTCACGTATAACAGATGTAACTGGACATCTAGTGCACACCAAGGCCTGTGCAAGATGCACAAAATGATTAAAGAAAAAAAGTTAGGGCTCTTTTCCTCAAAGTGCAAATCATATTTCCCTGAATTAATAATAAAGTGCCCAAAATGCATCAAGGAAGAAGCAGGCAGAGGTCTCTGGGCTGAAAGAGATTTCCCCAGATAGCTAACTCTCCCCCCAGCCAGGCCCCCTCAGGGTAGTCAGAGATTAGGGTTGGCACACCCCTGCACAAAGAAAAGACCTAAGCATGTCCTGCTTGGACGAAATCTTGGGGTATTTTACAGACCCAGTCAACAAACCACCCAACAGCTTCATATCCAGGTTTAGAAAGGTGGGTGGTCACGTGGACGTATTCAGACACGTCAGTCTGAGTGACTTTAGAAGATATTCTTTACCAGAGGCGGGAAGAAGTTGCACAACCACGTGTTCACGCGTGCTGCTCGGTGGACCTGTGTCTAGGGTGTACTCTTAGGAAGCAGAGCGCCTTGCTGTCATGCCCAGTCCCCTGCTTGTTATGTGTGCTTTTCTGTGTCACTTTCCATGCCTCCCTTCAACCACCACTAAAAGAGAGGTGACAATAGTAGTAATTATCTCATTAGAGCAGTTGCTAAGAATAAATGAGGTCTTGTTTCAAACAGTCATGGACCCCTACTAAGTTCTCAGTAAATACAAGCACAGCAGTGGGAATCTGGGGCTGGTGATGTGCTGTAGCTTCTTAAGCCTGCACCTGCAGCACCAGCATCCTATACGGGTGCCCATTTGAGTCCTGGCTGCTCCACTTCCGATCCAACTCTCCACTATTGCCTGAGAAAGCAGTGGAAGATGGCCCAAGTACTTGGGCCCCTGCATGTTGAGGTGGATTCATTCTGAGATGAGGAGCGTGGTGGGAGCAAGAAGCGCGGAATCACCACACAGACCCTGGGAGTCGGGTGAAAGCAGGCCAGAGGCGAACAGCCTGCAGGCTCATTAATTTCAGTTGTTACAGCAGCTTATATAGCTGAGGCAGCCAATCTGGTCAAGGGTTGGTTTATGCCCTAACCAATTACAACCTGTTGCCAGGCTGGCTCTGTTGCCAGTGGCCATCTTGGCATGGCCTTCTCATTCCACCACACCTGCACCCACCTGGGAAACCCAGAAGTAGCTCCTGGTTCCTGGCTTCAGCCTGGCCCTGCCCCAGCTGTTGTTGTAGCCATTTGGGGAGTGAACTAGCAGATGGAAGATCTCTCTCTCCCTCTCTTTCTTTCTGCCTTTCAAATAAATAAATAAATATTAAAAAAAAAAAAACAGTGGGAGTCATGATAGATAGTAAAAGAAAATTGTATACATAAGGATTCTGACTCCTTTAACTTTAAAAATTTACAGCCGTGAGACTCACAAAATTGCAGTGTTCTACATTGCCGAGGGTCAAGAAGACAAGTGCTCCATCCTCTCCAACGAAAGAGGAAGCCAGGCATATGAAGACTTCGTTGCTGGACTTGGATGGGAGGTAATGAATTCCATTTAGTATTTTTTGACCAGCACTACTTAACGCGATGTCTAAAGCAGACACTGTGTAGTTTGTTACTTGTTTTTATATTCAAAGGCAGCATGAGCAGGGAGAGGCATTGGGCACAGCCATTGAGATGCCTCCTGGGATGCTCTCATCCCATCTCAGAGTGCCTGGACTCTGACCCTATGTGCTTTCCCAATTCCAGCTTCCTGCTCACACAAATCCTGGGAACCAACAGCTCATGGCTTCAGTAGTTGGGTCCCTGCCATCCACCTGGGAGACAAAGATTGAGTTTCCAACTACTGGCTTCAGCCTGGCCCCAACCTTGGATGTTGGAAATATTTGATGGAAGATCTCTCTCTCTCTCTCTCTCTCTCTCTCTCTCTGTGTGTGTGTGTGTATCAAATAAATAATTCTTTAAATGATAGTATAGGTAGAGTTCTAGAGTTGAAGAATGTATTGAATTTGACATGTTCTGTTTGTTGCTTCTCAGTTCTTTATACTTGAACTTTTGTTTCCTCTAAACTTTCCTCAAAACAGTTTTTCACGTGCTTTGTGTAAATACTGAGTAGTCAGATGGGCTCACCCAGTATAGACAGTTTCTAGTAAATGAAGACAAATATGGGCAGAGAAGCAATGGCCTTGGCCACAACATGGAGACTGAACAAGAAATCAATGACTTGGGGCCAGTACTGTGGCTCAGCGGATTAAGCTGCTACTTGTGATGCCAGCATCCTATGTAAGCACTGGTTCAAGTCCCTGTTGCTCCACTTCTGATCCAGCTCCCTGCTAACGCACCTGGGAAAACAGCAGAGGATGGCCCACATGGGAGACTTGGATGGATTTCTGGGTTCCTGGCTTTGCAGCCATTTGGGGAATGAACCAGCAGATGGAAAATCAGTCTCTCCCTCTCTGCCCTTTTCTCCCCCTCTCTCCCTCCTCTCCCTTTCTCCTCTCCTCTCTCTCTCTCTCTCCTCCCTCCTTTCTTCCTTCTCTCTCTCTCCTTATCTCTCTGCAAATGAAAATATTTGAAAACAGAAGTCGATGATTTGATGGGTGAAAAGATGAAAGAAGAGTTCAGTGGAGTCAGAAGTTGAAATGAAAATCTGGTAACCATGATGGATGGGTTGCCTATCAAGCTAGTTCTCTAAGATCCCAAGATGGCCGATTTGAAAAAGCATGTTTCTTTCTTACAAAGTGATACTCTGAGGCTGAGACAGGTGCTTTTATGCACTCACAGACAAACACCCACTCAAATGTCTCCCAGGACCAAAACGCTAAAGGAAAGAATATCCCCAGAATCCAAAGTAAATCAGAGTAGCTAAAATGGAAATCAACAGGTCTAAAATAATCTTCTTACTTTGAATCACATCTCTTTGGGTTTTTCAGTCGCCTGTGTTGTGGGAAACTCTCCGGGTACCTAAACGCAAGCTGTCTGCGAGCCCAGTGCTAGCAAGGGGATGGGAGGGGAAAAGCACCCATGTGCAAGGCTGCTCTTTCTAGGAAGCCAAGTGGGCTGTAGCATAGCAGAGTTACTGTGCTGCCAGGAAATCACTGTTCTTGCTAAGAAGCTGAATTCTTCTTTGTCATAAAATGCTATTATTGGACTAATATATTTTACACCAGAGTTTTATGAAAAGACTGGAGCATTAACTCAGAGTATATGTTGATTGTACATGGCACAAAGGACATTCTTCTGTTCGTGTGTCTGAGAATAATTTACTGGAAGAATACTAGTTTATGCCCATTTGAAAATTTGGGAGGCCTGAGCACCGGCATCCCATATGGGCACCAATTCCCAGCTGCTCCACTTCTGATCCAGTTCTCTGCTATGGCAGTAGAAGATGGCCCAAGTGCTTGAGACCCTGCACCCTGCATGGGGGACCCAGAAGAAGCTCCTGGCTCCTAGCTTTTGATAGGCCCAGCTCTGGCTGTTGCAGCCATTTGGGAAGTGAATCAGTCGATGAAAGATCCCTCTCTCTCTGTCTCTGTCTCTCTCTAGCTTTCTCTCTCTGTCTCCCCTTCTCTCCCTCTCTCTGTCACTCTGCCTTTCAAATAAATGTATAAATCTTTAAAAAACAAACATAGTACATGTAGGATTTGGTACTATCTGCAGTGTCAGGCATCCACTGGGGTCTGAGAATGTATTCTCTGTGAATAACTGGGGGCTCCTGTACATACACACACTCCTGTACACATGCACACTTACATATAAACGCATACATATATGTGTGTATTTAAGAGGGAAGAAATCCACACTGTGTTGTTTGTAGTGGTTTTCTCCATCTGGTGGGATCCTGGAGCACTTTCATCCTGAATATTCTTTATTTCCTGTATATTTTTATCTTAGCTAATTTTGCATGACATTTGTATGTAATCAGAAGGAAAGATACAGAAGTGAAAAGCAATGAGTCCTTTGGCGTCCACATTCCTGCTTAGTGATTAGGAGGAGGTCAGTCTTGACCCTGGCTCTTTTCTCTTCTTGTGACCTTGGTCAGGTGGACCTTTCCACGCACTGTGGCTTCATGGGTGGCCTGCAGCGCAACGGCAGCACCGGGCAGACCGCCCCTTACTACGCTACCTCAACCGTGGAAGTGATTTTCCACGTGTCCACCCGGATGCCCTCAGACTCGGATGATTCTCTCACCAAAAAGGTAAGGGGCCTCCTTCGGGACCAGGCGTGGCTGCCCTCATTGGCAGCGAGACTGTCCTGGCGCTGGCCGCGGATCAGGGCCTCACACCGGCTGCGACGCTCTCCTTTGCACTCACCAGGAGCGCCATCTGCCACCACGGTTGCTGTGGTCCATCTGTAGCATCCAGCATGGCACCAGCTAGATAGAGACGTTCATGAACAGCACTCACTCACCGCAGTCCCAAGTCCTGGGATTTGAGGTTTAGGAAAAGGGAGGGTCTTAAATGCTGCTACTCTTGGGTCCCCCCTCACGTGAATGTTCCCTAACAGAAAGTAATGTTTTCACCCTCACTGACTGGCAGGGCTCACAGCGTAGAGTGGGCTTCCTGACAAATGCACCGATGGGCTCTGGGAAAGCAGGCCCCTCACAGGCTGGCTACGGCACGGTCTGGGAGCATCTGTCAAATGGCAGGTGCAGGTGTGCTGCAGCCCAGCCATCTCACCTTCACTGCCCACCTTGCCCTCTGCTTCGGCTTGCACCCTGTGGGCCCTTTCCCCTGGAATTCAAAGGAATGCTCACCTACCCCTGAAACCCTCCCCAGGGAAACTTTGCCCTGTTCTTCCAAACGGGAGACGTGCACCTCAGGGGACCCCAGGTTAGAAGTGAGCAGGGTGCCCTAATAGAAGAGGCATTTGGGTCTTAGAAGTTGCCACGGAGATAAGAGTCCCAGAGCAACTGTGAAATTTGCACTCACCCGGCAAACAACAGGTCCTAGAATCCCAACCTCACGCCCACTGTCTCCCTACAACGCAGTGTGAGGAACGGAGGGCAGCGCCGAGACACCAGCAAAGACTGGCCACTGAGGAGTCTGGAGTGCTAGGTGCCACCAGACCCTGGAGACAGGTGGCCTTGGGCTCAAGTGTATGTCTATCGTATGAGCCCGTGCCTCCGTTTCCCGTCTTTTAAAATGAGATTAAAAATAGCCTGTGCCACAGGATTGCTAAGAGAGCTGAGTGAGTTGATGTCAGTGCAGGTGCTGAGCCTGATAGCATCGCTCTCACCATCATCCCTCACCACTGCCCACGGGTCTAATTGATTCCTCTTCCCCCCCGGCCCGTTAGCCGGATGATTGATACGGGCTGATGGGCCTCGCTGTACCTGCTGCATTTCTTTTCTCTGCGGTTTTGCTCTTTGACCAGCGCTGCCACAGACATCTGGACCGTTTACATGATGGGCAGCAGTGCATGTGAGGCATCAGAACTCGGGTCACAGCCCCATTACAGACACCTTTCATAATGATCAAGTGTCCCAGACGACATGACGAGCATGCAAAGGCCCAGCATCCTTTCACGTGGCCAGCCCCACATGCCGGAATGGCCTCCTGGCGGTGGGAGCCCCACAGCAGTCGCGCCGACCACATGCGTGTTTCCCACAGGCGTCAGAGGAGTTGCTTCTCCGACTTGGGTTTTTGATAACTGGCCCTTGCTGCAGACAGAGCTCTTAGTGGGGTGGGGGTAGGGAGGCAGGTGGGGTGGGGGGGTCTCACCCTGCAGGGCTTCACCCAGCATCTCAGAGAACCTAGTGCAGCCTATCAGCACCCTAAGCGGGGCTTGGCCATTTTTACAATTTTCAGCGCCATGTAAATTGTCACCGTCATGCAAATGCATCATCGTTTTCTGTGCTTCTGTCATGTAAGACTGTTTTGTTAGAAGATAGATTTATGTATAACATATCTCAGAAACTGCTTCTTAAGTAAATGTACGGTTGTGGGGGGTTTTTTTTGTTGTTTTTGAGAAAAGACCTACTGTTTTCTTGACAAAATCCCATGTCATAAATAATGTGCCAAGGCTTGGCCTGGTAGAAAGAACCCCTACCGTAATAATCAAAATTCAGCTGATAACCTTTCGCAGCTCCAAGATTTAGCATCATTAGCAATAAACTCTCTTTATCAGGATGTCTCACAGCTAGACCAAAAATCAGCTGCAGTAGCAGCAGCCCGCAGTTCCTTGTCTTATTCTAACTAAATTGTCCCTAACAGCTTAAAAATGAGCTGCAACATCCTAAAGTGATTCATGCTCTCTGCTGCCCCTGTCATGGGGGGACTTTTTCAATTCTGCAATCCGGTTGCAACCCCATACTGAACTCTTGATCCTTCACTGCAGAAATTTGTTAGCTGCAGCTAGATTAGATTTTTCACAGCTAATCTAACTGCTGTAGGGGTTTGCAGAGTGGGGACAGAGCTGTGCTATTGGATTTGTCCAATTCATTTGACTCCAGGACTATAATTGCACTTATGTCTTACAAGGCTTTTATAGCCTCGGGCTGGCCAGCCGCATAAAAAACAAATTGGCAGTGATACAGTACGAGGGAAAAGGGATGAAAGGCCCACATTATCAGTCTCCAGGCAGCGCTGTTCTGGCAGGAAGTCTCTTGGTTAATTTACAAATAAAACTTAGATTTTAGGATGGGCGCACTGTCAATTGAACAATGGGGACGTCAGGCCTGACTGTTACTTAGTAAAAGTAGCAGCCGGGCCCGCTGAGGAGCAGGAATTCTTCAATTCTTCCATTCTGGGGCCAGCTGGCGGTGTAATGCAATTAGTCGGGAAAGGAGGTCAGCCCATTAGGTGTGGACCGTGACCAGTGTCACCAGCGGCGTGCAGCCTTGGCGGCAGCCGGCAAAACAACCCTGGCGGCGAGACTTCAAAATTCCATCCGGACAGAGAGTGGCAGCACATGGGACTGATTTCTTAAGACTTGGGAGCCTAGCGTTTGTTCGGAGCCAGATAAGCACCCCGGCACTCTGGAGCCAGTTGTGTAGTGGCAGCAGTGGTGGGGACGAGGTGGCTCCGTCCCAGTGCACAGCCCGTCAGTCTGCTCCAGGGTTACCCATGCATCATGACCGCCTTGACTGGGTGTGCACTGAACAAACCCACTGGCACATTTCTAGTTTGTCCGGATTGATCGTGCTTGTTTTACCTACATGTGTTCTTGTTATAGGCAGAAGAAGATGTACTTTTTGCTCTTTGGTCCAGATTTATCAGCTGACCAGCCCCACGGCCTTGGCCCTTAGTTTGCGGTTTAGCTAATTAAACCGTGACATGGAAGGCAGCTTTGAGACGGTCACTGTTCTATTATCAGCACATAACAACAGCTCTTCCTTAAGGATAGCATTGCCGCGCGGGAGGATGGGTCTGTCGGTGTGATACTACCCTCCCTTGCTGTACTTTGGAGAACACAGTTGCAAATAAAATTAGGAGAGACTTAGTTGGGTTATGAAGTTAAGTAACCCGATTTAGAAAGGGGAGAGTAACTGCAAAATTTCAATACTCACTGTATTAACTCAGAGCTAATGTGCACCAAAAGGAGCTGTGAGGTTCCTGGGTCCTGGCCTTGGGTGGAGCAGCACACTTGAGCCGTGTGTGATAGACAGGATGTTCCCATGAAACCTTCGCGCCTGTCATGAAGGCAGGGAGCCCAGAACCAGCCGAGGTTGCCTCCCTTTGCCGGAGGGAAGGCCGTAGGTGTGACCCACTGCTCGTCTAAGTTCTTCCCAAAGCTCGAGTCGTGTGCTGTCCCTGTTCCTCCCACCGCACAGTGTTGCCATGACACCGACTACCATGTTTTCACTGCAAAAGGACCGAATTGCAGGAGCTTGTTTTAAGGCCCTTGCATGTTGTATTAAAAAGGGAAGAAAATCTGTAGTATCTAAGTTGGGATTAGAGGTGTACAGAGATGCTGAGAGCTACCATGAGAAGCCAGTGTTGCTGTTGTTGTTTTTCACTGTTTATGGAAAGGGCTGGCTACACCTGTTGCCTGCTACCCGGTGAGCCTTTATGTGTGTGGGAGGGGAGAGGGAAGCACAAAGAAGGGGAAAAAAAAAGATGTGCTGGGTAATCTGGCCTTCAGAAAGTCACAGAAGCCATTAAATTGTTCTGGATCGTCGTGGCCTGTGCTCTGCCCCCGCAGCTGCCTTTGTCCTGGATCCCGGTTTCAGATAGCTGAATCGTGCGTCCCTCAATATAGGTACAAAGGTATAGGTGCAAGTCTCTTTTGAAATAATGTCATTCCCAGAATGCTGGGAGAGGAAAGAATAGATGGGCATCTCAGCAGACCAACTTCTAAACGGGAACCCTTCTAAACGTCGTACCCTTCTAAACGGGAACGCGCCCGCTTTGGGGTCACCTCACATTTTCCCTTTGTGGTCAAATAGTCTGTAAAGAAAGTTGCGCTTTTGCTAGCATGCTCGAAATGCACCATTCTCCGGAGCATCCTTTTTGCTCTTTGAAGACAAAACTCAAGCATTAGCGTTGACACAACATACCCCGCTTTTTTTTTTTTTTTTCCAAAAGTGATTCTGAATTTAGTCATTTGTAGTGTTCACCCGTGAGGTGAGCGAGGAACAAGAATCACTTGTCCCCGGTGGTAGATAGCGCCCTCGGCTGCCCCTGTGGAACACAGCGGAACCTCACTGCTGGGAGGTGTCAGAGGGGCCTTCACAGCCGGCCGAGGTGCTTTGAGAACACGCGTTTGGGCCTAGGTTTTAATCTCTAGGACCTAGTTTCTCTTGCGGTTCACTCGGTTGATTTCACAGGCAGCTCTCTCCAGCCTGGGCCGGGGCAGGCGTCGCGGAGGAGAGCCATCAAGGGTGCTCTTGCCATCTGACGCAGCTTGGCTCCGGCAGGGCTGGCAAAAGACATTCCTTGGAGACTTTCCATGCCAAGGCCGGGAGTGTGCTGTTTGTCTGGGGGCCTTGCATCTTCTTTGTACATGAAAATGAGGAAGCAAGCGGGCTGAGCTAGTTGGGCTATGACAATGAAGTCACTCTGGGTGTGAGCCTGGGTAGCTATGGAGCAGTAGAGATGGCACTGACCTGGGAGCCCCAGGCCTATTCTGCCAGTGCTGTTAGGCACCCTAGGGTGGGCAGTGCCCTCACCTTCCTGAGCTCCCATTCTCCTTTCAGACGAGACAAAGATGACCTGGTCTGCCTCAGAGAGCTGGTTGGAAGGTTAAACAAGATAATATGTATGAACATATTTCCTAGACAATAAGACCACTCTAAGTGCTCGTTATTAGTATTCTTATGAAATTCATTCGTTTCCTAAACAAAAGGTGATTTTGTAAAATCTCTTTCTTAAAGGTTTATCATAAATGTACTTTCTCATACATTTTGTAACTTGTGCTATAATGGCTCATGTTCCTTTATATTCATACTTTTTATTTTCTTAATAACCATCGAATTAAGAGTCTTATGAAGCACCTACGGTAATGTGGGATAAAAGGCTTATGCTCTCCATTGTTTAGAAACAGGCTGAGCAAGAGAAAGCATAAGGCCCCGGATGATGCAGAAGTAAAATTCCATTTTAAAAAAATCCTTGACATAGCCACTCGTGATGTGCCCACAAGTACCGGCTCGCGTGCATTGTCTTAGTACCAGTGAGTTTCCTGTGTTTTTAGGCACTTGTGCTTTTTTCGAATCCTCAGGGGAAGCATCACTGTTGTGGCCTTTTTTGATAGTAAGATATTTTTGCCTCAGAGTTTTATAATTCAATTTGTAAGCCATGACCCCTCATAAACTGCTGTTATCACCTTGATTAATAAAGAGCCAATTTGTTCTCGCAGCTCCGTCACTTGGGGAATGATGAGGTCCACATCGTCTGGTCTGAGCACTCCAGGGACTACCGCAGGGGCATTATCCCGACCGCCTTTGGAGATGTTTCCATCATCATTTACCCAATGAAGAATCACATGTTCTTTATCGCGATAACAAAGAAGCCTGAGGTACGTTTCCACCATGTTCTCGCTCTGACTGCTCAGCTCCTGCTCGTAGGATTCACTGGAAAAGCAGCACTGTGGCAAAGGGGACTCCCCTCCTACCAGCAGGTGTCTTACACACATCTGAATTCCGCGTGCTGTTTTGGAATTAGGGGTTTGGATTTCCAGAGAATCTGCCGTCATGAGCCCAGAATTCGGCCTTGTGTCGCTTGGCCTCCAAAAATTAGACTGGCTAAGATATTTACCACGTTTAAGACGGTCAGGTTTTTAAAATCGTAGAGTTTGCAGAGACTGATTAGCACTTTCGGACCTGTCGATTAGTAGGAAGGGCCAAAGGAAGCCCAGAGCACAGGCAGCATTCAGTGGACGGCTGGAGTGTAGGGCCCAGCCTTGCCTCCCGGGTCACCATGCTCGCCGAGCCTCTGCTGCTGGCCCAGGGATGGCGGGCGTGTCCGCGCGGAGGCCAGCACTTGATGTGTCTAACAATCGAAGCGCCTTGCCGCAGAATCAATTCATCAGTGTCAGTTGGTATTGATCCCGGGGAGGGCTGGAACAATCCAATGGTCTGTGTGTGGCGTACACTAAATGGCCATGGCTTCAATCCTAGCCATGCCTTCAGTACTGTCTTAGCAATGCTTTATATATGGTGCCTTGGTTTTGTTTGGGAATTACTGTTACCCGAGGTTCTTTTTCCAGTTTTTTAATTAAACATTCAGCACATTAAGCCACTCAGGAAGGATGACAGCATTTTTTGGCTAGGTATTCAATTGATCTTCATTTTTATTCTATGTTGTTCTTCTAAAGGAGCTGAAGGTTACCATTCCAAAAACTATTTTCAAGCTTTAGAATAATGGGTAACTGAGACTTATTGTTCTAGTTGGGATGTATAACCTAAAGTGTGAAAGTTGTGGGAAATAAAACAAACTAAACAACAAAAGGACTTAAAACACCGCCTGGCCCGGAGTAAAAGCTACTTCCGTGTTAACTGTTATCACTATTTCTACAGCACTTTTTGTTCTAGTTTGTACCATGGAAAGAAAGCAGTAGTGAATTCTGAGTTATGAAACTCATGCATGTTAGTTCTCAGGATAGAGACTGTACGGGTCAGCTGCTGTCCGGCCTCACAGAGCCCGACACACAGGGAGGCCTTCTCCTAGTCGGGGAGCAGAGGTGCCAAAAATTACAGATTTGTTTGCAGGGTCTTCAGAAGTGAGTGGGAAGCTATGCATGGCTTTCAGAATTGTTTTGTACCTAAATAAGCTGCTTTGAATTCCCTTTTCCACAGACATTTTGAAGACCTCTTCTATTCTCTCTCTCTCTCTCTCTCTCTCTCTCTCTCTCTCTCTCTCTTTCTCTCTCTTTTAAGATTTATTTTCTTTATTTGAAAGGCAGAGTTTACAGGGAGAGAGAGAGAGAGAGAGAAGCAGAGAGAGAAATCTTTTATTTTTTTTAATTTTTTGCCAGGCAGAGTTAGACAGTGAGAGAGAGTTATAGACAGTGAGAGAGAGACAGAGAGAAAGGTCTTCCTTCTGTTGGTTCACCCCCCAAATGGCCACTACAGCCGGCGCTGCGCCATTCCGAAGCCAGGAGCTAGATGCTTCCTCCCGGTCTCCCATGTGGGTGCAGGGACCCAAGCACTTGGGCCATCCTCCACTGCATTCCTGGGCCACAGCAGAGAGCTGGCCTGGAAGAGGAGCAACCAGGATTAGGACCTGGAGTGCCGGCGCCCCAGGCAGAGGATTAGCCAAGTGAGCCACGGTGCCGGTGAGAGAGAAATCTTTTATCCACTGGTTCACTCCCCAAATGGCCGCATGGCTGGGGCTGGGACAGACTGAAGCCAGGAGTGAGGAGTGTCCTCTGGTCTCCCATGTGGGTGTAGGGGTCCAAGGACTTGGGCCATCATCCACTGCTTTCCCAGGCCATAGCAGAGAGCTGGATCAGAGATGGGGCCGCCGGGACTCAAACTGGTGCCCATATGGGATGCCGGTGTCACAAATGATGGCTTTACCTGCTTTGATTTCGATCTCCCTGTCTCTGAAGTTCTCAGGGTCATGTAAGAAAATGGCTCTTACTGTTAATATTTGTCTTGGTCCACGAGGAGCACCACTCGAAGAATTAAACTGAAAATTTTAATATTAAAGAACCAATAAATTTAGTGTCTTATGGCTTGAAAAACTAGCAAATGTGTTTTTTTTTAATATTTAGTGTGGATTAACTGGCTTTATTAGTTCATTTTCAGTATGACCCTCTAAAATGTCGTTTAATTCCCTAAAAATGTCACCTTTATTTTTAAGTAAATAACATGAAAGTCATTTCAGTTCACATTTAAGATATCCAAAGTAATTTGTGTAAAAGGTGATATACATGACAATGGTCTTTCATATTCATTTTTAAAATTTCTTACAAAATAAGTTTCACAAATTTGGTTATAAATTCTGACAAGATGAATTGAGCAGACTGCTCTCAATATTTTAATCTGAAAAGCCTAAAGGGAAGAAGAGAATAATGGCCAAGTAGAACTTTAGTGTTATCCGACATTTAAAGTACAAACCATTACAATGTAATAAAATTAATCCAGACATTTCCAGGGCAAGTGTGGCTGACCTTTTGTTCACCAACTACTGACCCCTGGGTGAATGCGAGAGGCTTGTGGAGGGAAAGTCTGTTTGTTTGGCTTCAGTCCCTGGTATTTAAATTGCATTCCCTAATCAAATGAAAAGGCTGTCCTCTCTATCAGGTTACAGAATCCATGGCAACATTTGGCCTTTTATATCCATAATGTTAGCCTTTTTGTTTGCATCTAAGTAGAGACACCTGGAGCAATGTTAACATTAACCGATTTAGCATTAATAGCTTCATTATATAAGAATTTCTGATCAGATCGCTGTTACTTTTGTTATATTGCTTCAGCTTGTATTGTTGTCATTTTTTATCTCCCTGCTTGGCAACCAGGCAATGATTTGCAAATTTTTTTTGTCTTGATTAATTAAGCAATATAATTATCAGTAACCGTGATGCAGTCTTTGCTCAACAAAGCTTCTGCGAGAAAACAATGGTAAGTCTGTTAGTATGAATGCATTCCACGCGTCCCAGATGCACGAGGATATTACGGACAATGAGGGGAAAGGCCGCCTGCGAGCGAGGACAAAGGGTGCCACGCAGACTCAACACACTGCACATACCGCCAGGGACGTGCTGCGGGCTCCCTGGGACACAGACGCCTCGCTAGATTACAGCTAGTCAGCAGAGATTAATTCTCAGCCATTTGGTGCAATAATTTACCCATTCCCCAGTCTTTTAACTAGTGCTCCTTACCACGGAATTGCAGGCTTTGTGCTCAAAAGGTTTATTTAACCTTGCCCATTTTTAGGCATCTCCAGCAAAATCATTATTTTTGCTTAGAGATTATAATGGACACAGCTGCCCGAAGTTGAGGAATATTCTTTTTTGGGAGGATGGGATAGCACAAGTTTAGAGATTGTAGGTGGAGGCCAAGGCATTATTTTAGCACCTGTGTATTTTTCTGAATATAGTGTGATTCTGTGGTCTAAGTACATTGATTTTACTGGTCTCTGGGCAGCCCTACTTCTTTAAAAAATAATTTTAAGCCTTTTTTTTTAGGAGGGGAAAAAAAAAACCTCATCAGTACACAAAAGTCCTGCTCATTGGATAGAGTCATGCATATTCAAATTGTACTTTCATTCACTGGGCCTCATTAACAGTGTATGTAATAATGTAGGGCTATTTGTAATACAAGCTTACAGGCAGCCTTGCTTCCAAGTCCTTTGAAATTTAACATATTTTGCTTTTTTCGTTCCCTACACCTCCCTTAAATATACAAATTATGTGCCTGGCAGAACCCGCCCCCTGCTAACAATACAACAGCGTGTGCGAAATGGTGCGTTGAAGAAGTGCGGGTGTCCTTGCGCGAGCACACAAAAACCCTTTGCATCTACCACGGCCTGCTCACATCTTGAGCTTTGTATTGAGCTGCCTTTTTTTTTTTTTTCATTAGATGAAAAAAAAAAAAAAAAAGACCTGTGCTTAGCAGCATCATTTCATTGTTAAATTACTTTAAAAATAAGCCCATCTCCTTAACTACTGACACGATAGTCCTCTGGCCGTAGAAAAGAAACCTGTCATTGTCAGACTTACGTCAGCAGTCAAGGAAAGACTTGCACTTAGAGCAGCCCGGGAGTGACTCACAGGGTTTGTGAAAATGCCCCACTTGATCTTCAGCAAAGCGGCTCTTCACCCTACGTGGTGCTGAGCACAGGTGCTGCCTTCCCTCCCGTTCTGTGACTGTGACTGGAAAGTAACTCGGGTGTCCAGAGCGTTTGCCTTTGCGGATCTGTGTACGTGCTGTTGGTTTTGCCGTGTGTATCTCCCAGGCGCACTAGCCTGCATGGTGATCACAGAGGGTGCACGTTGGGAAGCAGCCTTGAGCAGGAGCAACCAAGACAAGAGGAAGCGCTGGTGAAAGGTCCCCAGCGCCCCAACCAGAGCGTCGCTCTTGTTAAGTGGAAAGTGTAGGAAGTCCTGTAGATTCCACTTATTAACAGCCCTGGCGATTTGATCATTTCTGAGACTTAGAAGAAGGGAAGAGCAGTAGCATAGGAGATGGGGCCCCGAGCTTCCAGTTCCCAGACTGGCACAAGTGGGCGGGTATCTTAAACAAGCATCCCGGTTTCTTTAGAGCTTAGCTTCCTTAGCTGTGAAATCCAGGCTGAGGACCGAGGCTTCTCCACAGACCCTCCACAGTTCTGAGGGTCTCCACTGGATCCTCTTGTTCCTCTCTGCCCACCAGGGAGCTGTCAAGGTGGTATCTCTCTTGCAGCTTCAGTAGCTCTTGTGAGTGTGTGTGTGTTGGGTTCACATGTGTGTGCGTTGGGTTCACATGTGTGTGCAAGCATGCACATGCACACATGCATTCCTCTTCATGTCTGTGGTGACATGTCTCCCGGGATCTTTGCATGGAGCAGGTGTCCAGCAGTGCTGCTGAGACCTGACATGCCGGAAGTCACGGTAGCATTTGGACGCGGGAATCTGAGAGCAGCTCAATGTGGACACCTGTGTTTGAAAGATCTTTTAAGGTTGCTAGTGTGGCCTCGTTATATAGGAAGTGTGTTTGACTTTGCAACATGGTTGTAAAATTTTTTTCCTTTTATTTCACATGTGCAGTTTCCTTAAATATTTATCCCGATGCCAGCCTAATTACCTTTTTGATGTTAAATCATGCATATTAAAATAATGAGGGAAATTCTCAGGTAAATTAACTTCTGAATATGCAAAGAATCATTTATTTGGAAAAAAATTAAAAATACCCAACAACCAGAATTTACTAAAATATTTAGATGGATTACTGTATTATGGGCTGTGTTGGTAATTTTTTTTCAGTGTTATTTCTAGTAAAGGAATGATATTGAGAACTATGTGGAAAAGCATCTGCCATTTGGAAATGCTGTATTAAAATCAAATTTCTTTCCTGATTCAATGTCACTTCTAATTAGAGGCATCCCCTGGATACAAGGGATTTATATTATCCCTTTTGTCCAGCATTTGAAAGACTGTGTCACCCACAAGCAGTTGGCAGAGAATAATAAAGAACAATTATTTATATGATAAGCCTTCATGCAGAAAAAAATCTATAGCCCAAGTGTGTTAGTTAGCTCCTGGCTCCTGTTTTATCTTTCAGAACAATTTGACTTTTGAGAATCCCTTCTCAATTGGCTTTCCTCAAAAGTTTACATTGTTTTTCCTTTTTCTATGTGGTCTTGGACACGTGCATCTTCAGCTCATTGGCCAGCCAGAGCCAGCCTGTGTACATGTACACCAGCTAGCAAATGGTCGCCCCCACCTTATGTCTAACAGTGAGGAAGTCCTCATTCTCTAGCTCCGAGCTAAAGGGGCCTTTTGGCTTGAGAGATGGAGCAGACATGTTCTCCAGGCCCCTCCAGTCTGTCCTTGGGAAGCTCATGGGTTCTGAGCTCCTGCACACAACCGTTCCCACCGTTGGCCCCCCACCCAGCAGGCAGGTCGGGTAGGGGCGTCAGGGACACACAGACCCTCAAAGTTGGAGAGACACACAGATTCAGGGGATCACAACTTAGAAGCTTGGAGGCAGAATCTTCTGTGGGGACCAATGCTAAGACAGGAAAGTCTGAACTGTGATAGAGCAGTTGCCGGGGAGACTCAGTGTGGACAAAGCTGAAAAGAGCAAGGGGTGAGGCCCAGTCTCAGGGGGACCCTGACACTTTGGCAGGTTTGCCCCCTAGGGCCCTACAGGCTCACCCAGTAAAGATTGCATAAAAATCCTCTTGTGCTTTGAGGCAAGTAGGCATTTTGAAATATACTCAAGGCCGGCGCCGTGGCTCAACAGGCTAATCCTCTGCCTTGCGGCGCCGGCACACCGGGTTCTAGTCCCGGTCGGGGCGCCGGATTCTGTCCTGGTTGTCCCTCTTCCAGGCCAGCCCTCTGCTGTGGCCCAGGAGTGCAGTGGAGGATGGCCCAAGTGCTTGGGCCTTGCACCCCATGGGAGACCAGGATAAGCACCTAGCACCTGGCTCCTGCCATCGGATGAGCGCGGTGCGCCGGCCGCAGCGCGCCGGCCGCGGCAGCCATTGGAGGGTGAACCAACGGCAAAAGGAAGACCTTTCTCTCTGTCTCTCTCTCTCACTGTCCACTCTGCCTGTCAAAAAAAAAAAAAAAAAAAAGAAATATACTCAAAAGAGTCACTTCACAGGGTCTGCTCTCAAGAGAGACTTTTTTTTTTTTTTTTTAAGAAAGCGTATCCAACCTGAAGCAGGAGGGAAATACTCAATTCTGGCTCCCTCTCTCCCTCCCGTCTCACCTAAATGAGGGACCAGAAAATAGAGAAGCGCTTGTGACAGTCATAACCAGGGGCACAGACCCATTAAAAGACTGAAATCGAGGTGGGCTCTTGGCCTAGCCATTGACATGTCCACATCCCATATTCAGCTGCCTAGATTCAGGTCCTGAGTCCTGGCTCCAGCTCCCAATTCCAGCTTCCTGCTAATGGGGACCCTAGGAGGCAGCAGTGGTGGCTCAAGTAGTCTGGGTCCCTGCCACCCACAGGACTTGGATTATATTCTCAGATCCTGGGTTCCGCCCAGGACAGCCCCAGCCTTTGCAGGCATTTTGTGAGTGACCTAGTGGATAACAAGTAAGTGTCTCTTACTCTCTCTCTCTTTCCATCTCAAATTAAAACAACAACAACAACAACAGAAACACCTGCTAAGATCTAATCATAGGATTTTATAATACTTCCCCACCCCCTTATCGTACCACTATACTCGGAGGGTTTTTTTATGTAACAGGAGAATACAACGTTGGATCTGATTTAAGAAGAAATCTGTAGGGAAACCCAGTGATAACACAGGTGGAAGAAGGTGTTATCCAAGGGAATTTTAGCCTCTGACCTCAAATCCATTGCTATAGAAAACAATAAAAGCAGCTGTCAGATAAACATAAAACATACTAATGGCCTCTCTGTTTCAGTTCTTTTTAGCCAATACATTATGATTGGCTTTCAACAAAAAATTATAAGACATACTAGAAGGCAGAAAGAAATAAATTTCGTCCTCCACCACCACACACACAATTTGAAGAAACACAGCACAAATCAGAATCATACAACTTAAAATAACTGATTAATATGCTAAAGGAACCAATGGAAAAACTGGACAACACACAGAAGAGATGGATCAAGGAAAAGCTACTAGAAATAAAAAACACTGTAACAGAAATAAAGAATGCTTTTGATAGATTTGTCAATAATTGGACATGGCCAAGGAAAGAAACTAAAAGCCTAAAGATTTGTCTTTGGAAAATTTGAAACTGAAATGCAAAGGGAAAAAATGTCCCCCCCAAAAAAATCTGAGCAGAACATTTAAGACTTCTGAGACAATTACCAAAAGTGTGATTTATGCTCAGTAGAGACGAATTACTTGAAATTATACCCACTGAAAATTTTTCAAAATTAATGATGTCAAGCCACAGATCCAGGTGGCACCAAGAACACCATGCAGGATAAATCTCAAAGTATCAACATCTAGGCATGTCCTAAACAAACTGCAGAAAACCAGAAACAGAAAATCTTCAAAGGAGCCGGACCAAGAACAAGAATTACATAGGATTTTATGTAACAGAGCACAGCGTTCTTGATTTTCCACAGAAACCATGCGAACAGGGAAAACAGACACAGAAAGTGGGGATGGGGTGGGAGTGGGGACTCGTCAGCCTAGAATTCTGTATCCAGTGATACTGTCCTTCAAAAATGAAAATGAAGAGCTGTCACTGTGACACAGGCAGGTCAAGCCACTGCTTGCAACATCAGCATCCCATATCAGAGCACTGGTTCGCGTCCTGGCTGCTGGGCATCAGATCCAGCTCCTTCCTAATGCACCTGAGAAAGCAGCAGAGGGTGGCCTGAGGGTGTGTGCTCCTGCTGCCCACATGGGAGACCCGGATGGAGTTCTGGGCTCATAGCTAAAGCCTGTATCAGCCCCAGCCATTGCAGCCATTTGGGAAGTGAACCAGCCAATGGAAGAGTTCTCTCTCTTGCTCTGCCTTTCAGATAAATAAATCTTTTTTAAAAAGCAAAGGAGAAACTTCCTCAAAACAAACCAAAAAAATTGAAGGACTTTATGGCCAGTTTACCTACCTTGCAATAAATATTAAATTCATTACAACAAATAAAAATTCTACATCAGAAGCATGGATGTATATAAAGAAATGAGTTAAAGAAGGAATAAATTAAATTAGAATGAAATCTGTTTTCTTGCTGTTAAGTGCTCCAACAAACAACAAGTATGTTTTAAAAAATAATAGTAAATGTTTGATTATAGTTTATAAATAATTAATGACAGCAATATTTATAAGGATAGAAGGTAGGAATCAGGAATACTATTCCTTTTTTTAAGATTTATTTATTTATTTATTTATTGACAGGCAGAGTTATACAGTGAGAGAGACAGAGAAAGGTCTTTTTTCTGTTGGTTCACCCCCAAAATGGCCACTACGGCTGGCGCTGTGCCAATCCGAAGCCAGGAACCAGGTGCTTCCTCCTGGTCTCCCATGCGGGTGCAGGGCCCAAGCACTTGGGCCATCCTCCACTGCCTTCCCGGGCCACAGCAGAGAGCTGGACTGGAAGAGGAGCAACCGGGACAGAATCTGGCACCCTAACCGGGACTAGAACCTGGGGTGCTGGCACCACAGGCGGAGGATTAACCTAGTGAGCCGTGGCACCAGCCAGGACTTATTTATTTATTTTGAAAATCAGAGAGGGTCAGCGCTGTGGCACAGTGGGTTAATGCCCTGGCCTGAAGCGCCGGCGTCCCATATGGGTGCCAGATGGAGACCCAGCTGCTCCACTTCTGATCCAGCTCTCTGCTGTGGCCTAGGAAAGTAGTAGAAGATGGCCCAAGTCCTTGGGCCCTGCACCCGCGTGGGAGACCTGAAATAAGCTTTCTCCTGGCTCCTCTCTTTGGATCGGTGCAGCTCCAGCTGTTGCGACCGATGAGGGAGTGAACCGTCGGATGGAAGACCTCTCTCTGCCTCTCTCTGTGTAACTCTGACTTTCAAATAAATAAATAAATCTTTAAAAAAAAGAAAAAGAAAAAGAAAATCAGAGAGTGAGAGAGATCCTCCATCCACTGGTTCATTCCCTGGGTGGGCCAGGCTGCAGCCAGGAGCCAGAAACAACTTCTGGGGCTCCCACATAGGTGCAGGGGCCATCAGCAGAGAGCTGGATTGGAAGTGGAGCAGCCAGATCTCAAACCGGCGCCCATACGGGACACTAGCGTCACAGGCGGTGGCTTTACCTGGTCCGCACCAGCGCCAGCCCCAGGAGTAGTATTTCTACCACCTGTGAAACGGTAAAGTGTTATTTGGAAGTGGATGTGGTTATTTATAAATGTATTTTCCAACTCAGGGGAACTTCTTAAAAAAAAAAGCAGTGCTGAAAAGCTGGGCACACAAATCATGGCTGTGTCTTTGTTAGAAACACAATACCTGCAGTTCTTCAAATGGGAGGAGTAACTAACCAAACTCGGTAAGCCAGGCCACGCCTCCCCGCAGTTGCGGCCTTCAGCACGGCCTGGTTCTCGGCAGGCCTGCCCAAGGCAGTGTTCCTGTTCTGGAAGCTGGAGGTTCTCTCTGCTTTGGAACATCGAGATGTCTCCATGGAGTCTCTGGAAGATTAATTTCCAGAAATCAAATGGACCTTTCAGATCCTGTTCTCTGACCCAGGAACTGTCCTTCAGGAACGTCAGGGTTATCTCTTCTCTGCAGAAAGCTGGCTCTGCCGTCACAATGGCATGGCCCAAGAGGAGAGCCTGGATGTCAAAGTGTCTTGGTCTGGACCCCAGCTTGATTAGGAGATAGTAATTTGGGGTGCACTTCCTAGGATTATGCTTTCCCCTCCCACCCTCAGAGCTGTGTTTCTTTAATTAAGGAACTCACAGGGGCTCCACAAGCATCCCCTGACTTGCAGCTGATAAGGAAATCCAGCTTGCCAACAGTCATGGAAAAAAAATAATCTTATTAGTCCCGAGGGTCCCCTTATTAGTGCCACACTGAAAAGAGGGCAGGTGTGAGTCATTCAGAAACTTGAGGTGTTTGTGAATGGACATGCTACACTGGGGTAAAATGCTGAGTTAATGTTCTAATTAGAACCCGTGGTGGAGATAGTCACCCATTGCATTTACTTTTTTTCCCTCTGTTTAAAATGTTATTTACAGATCTCATGTGTTTCACATATGCAGATTTAGGAATATAGTAGTACTTCCCACTCCCATCCATTCTCCCATCCTTCTTCCTCCTCCCTCTCCTATTCCCACTCTTTATTTGTTACAAAGATCTATTTTCTGTTTATACTCTTATGATTAACCCTACACTAAGTAAGAGTTCAACAAATAGTATGAAGAAACACTGTCAACAGAAGAGACAAGGGCTATAAATAATCATTGGATCTCAAAATGTCAATTTTGCTCTCATACATTACATTTTTGGTACTCTATTAGTTACCCCAGATCAGGGAAAACATATGGTATTTGTCTTTTTAGGACTGGCTTATCTCACAAAGTATACCATTTTCTAGTTGCATCCATTTTATTGCAAAAAAAAAGTGTATTTTTTAACCTCTGAGTTATACTCCCTAGTGTGTGTATATGCATATGTATACACATATTGTAATTTTTTTAGTCATCAGTTGATAGACATCTGGGTTGGTTCCATATCTTAGCTTTGTGAATTGAGCTGCAATGAACTTGAGGATACAGATAACTCCTCATATGCTGATTGCATTTTGTTTGGGTAAATTCCCAAGAGTAGAATGGGTCATATGGTAGATCTATTTTCAGATTTCTCAGGTGTCTCTGTACTGTCTTCCACAATGGTTGTACCAGTTTACATTCCCAAAAACAGTGGATTAAGGTACTTTTTCCCCCACATCCTTTCCTGGTACTGGCAAAAAAAAATAGGCTTGTAGACCAGTGGATCAGAATAGAATCTTCAGAAAGCAATCCACATCTACAACCAGCTTATTTTGATAAAGGAGCTAATATTAATCCCTGGAGCAAGGGTAGTCTCTTCAACAAATGATGCTCGGAAAACTGGATCTCTGTGTGCAGAAGTTTGAAACAAGACCCCTACCTTGCACCTTACACAAAAATCCACTCAAAATGGATCAAGGACCTAAATCTACCACCCAATACCATCAAATTTACTATAGGAGAACATTGAGGAAACTCTGCGAGACATTGGCATAGGCAAAGACCTCTTGGAAAAGACACAAAAGCACAGGCAATCAAAGCCCAAATTGACAAATGGGATTAAATCAAGCTAAGAAGCCTCTGTACTGTAAAAGAAGCACTCAGCAAAGTGAAGAGGCAACTGAGAGAAAATACATGCAAACTATGCAACTGATAAAGGGATCTAAAGAGCTCAAGAAACTCACCAACTACAAAACAATTAAGAAATGGGCAAAGGACTTGAACAGGCATTTTTTAAAAGAGGACATTCAGATGGCCCACAGATAGGTGAAAGAATGCTCAGGATCACTAGCCATGAGAGAAATGCAAATCAAAACCAAAATGAGGTTTCACCTCACCCCAATTAGAATGGTTCTCATACAGAAACCAACAAACAATAAAAGCTGTTGAAGATGTGGGGGATGGTGCATTCACTGTTTAGCACAGAGTCAGCCGGGGGCAGCCCAGGAGAACCGCTTTCCTCATCCCTATTGTGTGCAGCAGCAACACTGTTTTTCCTTCAAGCAGCCAGGGACAGCTCCACTTGCAAGTTAGAAGAGCACGGTGTCTTCTTGTGGTATAAGCGTGGCTCTCTTAGGTACTGAAAGCTAAAATCAGAGACTGATATCATAGGAACAGGAAACAAACTAATGTATGCCAGTCAGGAGGAGTAGAGTGAGAGGTACTCTCCCCACCTTCCTGTACCTGAATCTGCATAGTCTGGTTATGGGAGAAACGCCACCATGTTTTCATGCCTGGGCCCACGGATACACTGTATTTAAAGGCCAGTATCTGCATCCTGCAGGTTTCCCAGTTAGCTCAATAAATGAGTTTTTGACCATCACCATATCTACTGCGTGCCTCTCCCTTTGTCTCTACTGGTCCACTGTGCCTTTATCACACTCCCTATTACAGCTTAGGATCTGTCTAGCTGTAACACAGGGCAGGTCCTACCCAGTTCTTCCTTGGTAACACTTTGTCTTTTCTTAGCCTCTTTCTTTCTATGAACACCTTGCATTTGATCCATAGCTCAGTCTGAGAAGAGAAATGACAACAATACCGAGACTTCTAGTCCATAAACAGTATTATTCCATTACGTTAGACTACCTGAATACCTCTCATATGTTTTGCAATTTTCTTTATACTTTCCTTGTTAGATCCATTCCTGTGGATTTCATGTTTTTATGCTGTTGTACATAATATTTCCTTTTCAAGCCAATTGTTGCTGCTGGACAGAAATGTAGTAAGTTGTGTGTGTGTGTGTGTGTGTGTGTGTGAATTTATTCTATATCTATTGACTTTGAGAAAAAAAAAAAAAGCACCTCTTATTAATTCTGACCATTGGGCTGGTGCAGTAGCAGAGTAAGTTAAGCCTCTGCCTGTGGCACCGGGATCCCAGTGAATGCCAGTTCACGTCCCAGATTCCCCTCTTCCAGTCCAGCTCTCTGCTTATGACCTGGGAAGGCAGCAGAAAATGGCCCAAGTACTTGGGCCCCTGCACCCATGTGGGAGACCCAGAAGAAGCTCCTGACTCCTGGCTTCAAATCGATCCAGTTCCGGCCGTTGTGGCCATTTGGGGAGTGAACCAGTGGATTCACTCCCTTTCTTTCTGTCTCTCCCTCTCTCTGTCTATAACTTTACCTCTCATGCCAGTCGCTGTGGATCACCAGCCCTTAGCATGTGAAAGACGTTTACATGGAGCAGTAAGTAAACGAATGAATGCAGCTGCCTTGCAGTGGAACTTCACTCATGAACTGAAACACGAACGTGTTTAGCTGCAGAGACAGTCTTCCAATCACTCTGGTGTCCCAAGGCCCTCCCCACAGAAAAGGTGTTTTAACAAACAAAAGTAGTCATTGAGAGAAATTCCAAGCCTGAGCTGGTGGGAACAGCCCTGCGGCGCAGTGGAGTCAGCTGCATCCCTTAACACTGCTACAATTCCAGTGCAGCTTCCTGCTGACGTGCCTGGGAAGACAGCTTGATGACTCTAGTGCTTCAGTCCCCGCCACCCCTGTGGGAGACCAGGATGGAGCTCCTGGCTCTTGGCTTCAGCCTGGACCATCCCTGGCTGCTGTGGCTATTTGGGGAGCAAATCAGTAGATGTAAGAGCTCCCTGCCCCCCCCCCAGTGTTGCTCTGCCTTTCAAATATATCAATACGTCTTTTTTTTTTTTTTTAAAGAAATTAGGCTGAAGACCCACATTCATTCATTTCAGTTCTTTGAAATATTGATTAATTTCACTCATTCACTGGGTGCTTGCATTCCAGCTTCATATCAGTGACAGTACTACCCCTGGAAGTTTTCCAGCGACTTCTCTGTTTCCTTTTCCAGTAGCTTCTCATGTCCCCACCTCCAACATTGTAGATGTCATCTCGTGTATGTTGGATATATCATCTGTTCATTTGTAAATGAACAGCACTCACACTTAGGTCTCCAACCTTGTCCTCTCCCGCTGGCTTCCAGCCTGGACGCATCCACTACTTCCTCAATACGTCCCCACAAGACACCTAATAAGCGTCTCTAACTTAGCATACATCTGCAACTGAACTCAGGAGCCCCCCTCTCAGTTCCTGCCTTCCAGTTGCCAGGCCAGAGACCCCGGCATCATGCTTGTCTCTCGTACCTCATTTACAATCCTTAACAAATCCCACCCACCCACTGTACTTTGAAAATATATCCAGGGATTCCCCCCACCACTTCTCCCCAGATCTCCTGCTACCATTCTCATTCAAGCCTGAATCACTATCTCTTGCCTGGGTGATTCAGTAGTTCCCCAGCTGGTCTCCATAATTTCTCTCAGCAGTTTGCCCAACTTCAGTAGCTACAACAGTACCTTTAAAATGTAGGTTAGATCCTACTCCCCCATACACTTCCCAAGGTTTCTTTCTTTCTTTTTATTTTATTTTTTGACAGGCAGAGTGGACAGTGAGAGAGAGAGAGAGAGAGAGAGAGAAAGGTCTTCCTTTGCCGTTGGTTCACCCTCCAATGGCCCCCCGCGGCTGGCGCACTGCTGCCGGCGCACCGCACTGATCTGATGGTGGGAGCCAGGTGCTTCTCCTGGTCTCCCATGGGGTGCAGGGCCCAAGCACCTGGGCCATCCTCCACTGCACTCCCTGGCCACAGCAGAGAGCTGGCCTGGAAGAGGGGCAACCAGGACAGAATCCGGCGCCCAGACCAGGACTAGAATCCAGGGTGCCGGCGCTGCAAGGCGGAGGATTAGCCTATTGAGCTGTGGCGCAGGCTGGTTTCTTTCTTATTCAGAGCAGAAATACAGAGTGCTTATCATTTCCTACGAGACCACTTTTTTTGGTTTTGGGTGGGTTTTTTTAAGATTTATTTATTGATTTGAAAGAGATAAAGAAGGGGAGAGAGAGAGAGATCTTCCATCTGCTGGTTCACTCCCCAAATGGGCAGGGATGGATTTATCCAAAGCCAGGAGCTAGGAGCTTCTTTCGGGTCCCCCACACAGGTGCAGGAGCCCAAGCACTTGGGCCATCCTCTGCTGCTTTCCCAGGCCATAAGCAGAGAGCAGCTGGGACTTGAACCGGCACCCATATGGGATGGCAGCACAGCACACATAGGCTTAGCCTGCTACGACACAGCGCCAGCCCCAACCACTGTTTTCATCCTTCCAGCTCTCGTCTTATGTTCTTCCTGTTACTCACCTGCACCTGGCCGCAGCCATCATGGAGTCCACACTGTCGCTTAAACAGTACTGGCTGTGCTCTGACCACGAGGCTGTGAGCTTGCTGTTCCTCCTGAGAGATAGCATCATAACCTGTGTCTCCCTCCTTTCCTTTTAGGTCTGTGCTGCAATGCCTTCCTTCCCTACAGCCCTCCCTGGCCATTTGATGTAATGAGTGATACTCTCCCCTCCCTAAAGAAAAAAATAATAATAAGTCCTAGTGCTTTTCCACACTTTATTTTTCACCTTGATACTTTCACATATTCATATATTTTATGTGTTTATATTGTTCATTCTCTAAAATCTTCAACAAAACTTTGAGTTCAGTGAAATCAGGGATTTTTAAAGTTATTCTCCACTGTGTCCCCAATGAATAAAAATATTTTGTCAATAAATGAACAAGTGACTGAAATAATAATGTAATAAATAAATAAGTGACAAAGAATAATGTAAGAGTTATAGGGCACAGATTGTAGAAATCTTTACTTAGTATAGAGTTGGTCTTCTGTATAAGAAGTTAATTAAAAATGAATCTTAATGAAGGATGGGGTGGGAAAGGGAGGAAGAGGTGGGATGGGAATGGGTGTGGGAGGGCGGGTATGGGGGGAAGAACCACTAAAGTTGTACTTACGAAATTTGTACTCATTAAATAAAAGGTTTCAATTTTAAAAAATGAAAGAGTTATAGGGAGGACCCAGTCTTTGGTCTCATGTAGCTTGCAGTCTCCATATTAGTGATTGGCATAAATGAAATCCAGAGAGAGAGAGAGAGGAGATCTCTAAAAAAGACAGCGCTGTAGAGTAGCAGATTAAGGTCTCGACTGCTCCACTTCCCATCCAGATCCCTGCTGATGCGCCTAGGAAAGCAGCAGAAGATGGGCCAAGTGCTTGAGCTCCTGCCACCCATGTGGGAGACCTGGCGGAGGCTCCCGGCTCCTGGTTTTAGTCTGGTGCAACCCTGGCTGTTGTGGCCATTTAGGGAGTGAGCCAGCAAATGGAAGATCTCTCTCTCTCTGTCTCTGTCTCTCAAACTCTGCCTTTCAAATAAATAAATAAATCTTAAAAAAAAAAAAAAAAGGCAGGCATGAAAGTTTCATGGGCTACCCACATGGTAAAAATGGGTTCATTGAATGAAAGCCAAGTCTCTGTTAAAGAAGCAGAAGGAGATGAAGATAGGCTAAGGCAGAATCTTGGAGACAGGGAGGACAGGAAGTTCAAGAAGAATGATGACTGTAAGCGGGACTGCATGGTTGTTGACGGGGGTAAACATCCTCTCCATTGACAAGTTGATATGCATGGGGACCTAAGCCAGGGACCTGACCAGTTCCACGCCTGGTGTCAGGAGGACGCCAGCCTAGTGATGTGCAGCGAAGCACATCCTTGTACCTTGCGTGGTCCACGTGATGTAGGCACACAGGAAGAGTAGTGGTATTTCTGCAGATGCAAACATAAAAAAAAAAGAAAAAAAAAAAACCCGGAGCCCGGTGAGAATTTCTCCTCGCAAGTCTTGCTGGAAAGTTCCTAATAGAGGACAGTCCCGAGCAGTCCTGCTTCCCTTGGTTGGAGAGCCCTCGGTCTCAGCCTGTTAATAAGCTCACTGCGTGTCTGAGACTTCACTCAGCTGTTCTCCTGTTGTTTGGTTTTTTACCAGTTTTTGAAAATCGTTTTGCTGTTTCAAATCTACAGGTTCCATTCTTTGGACCTCTGTTTGATGGCGCCATAGTGAGCGGGAAGCTGCTGCCCAGCCTCATCTGCGCCACGTGCATCAACGCCAGCCGAGCTGTGAAGTGCCTCATCCCGCTGTACCAGACCTTGTATCTTTTTGCTTTAAATAAGTAACACATTAGCCACACCAGAACGAGACTCCTGGCAGTCTGCTCTGAGAGGTAAGCATGAAAAACTGCCTTGAAGGGAGACGAGAGCATTTTATTTTTCAGTCTATAGTGACAGTCACATTGGTGTGCTTTTCATATCATGCGTTATTTTATATTAAATAGAATAATGTTGTGCTGCACTGAACTTAGGAAGGGTTTATTTTCAAAGCTTACCTGCATGTGTGTGTGTCTAGGACAATGCACCCATCGTGAGATGCGTATATCTTCTTAGGGTTTTTCCCCTTCAAGTTCAGTCTGTTCCTTTATGTTGCCTGTGTGTCACAGCCCCTGGTGGAGAGCGCGGATGCTGAGCGTAACGTAACGCCTAACAGATACCAGAAGCAAATGAGACGACTGTAATAAATCAGAGGACGTGGCCAGTGCCACTGAGAAGTGCAAATAGAGTTCTGGGAGGTCAGAGGAAGGCAGATAACATCTGCTCAGGAAGAGGGAGAAGTTCTCTTTCAACTTACCCGTAAGAACGGCTAGGACTTCTCTGATTTTCCCAAGTCATTAACGTTTTCTCCTCTAATGTCTAATCTTTTCTCTAAAAAGATCTAAAAATTTCACACTTGTAATTTTTTTTCTCAAACGCTAATTGGCATGGTGTAATCCTTAAATCCAAGCATAATCCCCAATTATAAGAAAAGGAGATTAAGGTGAGTGACTATAAAATTGCTGCACAAGGCATCTTAGTTCCGAATAAAACTTAGACTCTCTTTGTATCTCATTAGTATTGATAACGATGCAAAACATGCAGTGTCTGGGCCTCTCTGTCTATTTCTCCTAACCTAATAGTAAATGATGTATTGTGAGCCAGTGGGGATGGTGGGTGGGTGGTGGGTAAGAAATATGTGTGAATAGATACAGTGCATGAAAAATACCTTTCATTAAAATCCTAGTCACTTCATTGACTGATACTCTGCCTTTAGATTAAAAAAAAAATACATATGCCATGTGGCAACTTAGAATTATCATAGAAATTAGTAGTAGAAAAGAGCTATTAGGTCCCATCTGGTCCTTCCCCCAGGGGCCAAGCCAGCATCATTCCCTTCAGCGTCCTCCCCCGTGCTTTGTCCAGGCTGTTGGGGAGCGCTTGGGAGATGCCATTCTTGGAAGTGATTTCCACAGCACTCTAGGCTTGATCTTAGAGCTGGTATCAATTCAGCCTTCAGCATGGAGTCTTTATTCCATGCACTGTAGAAAAAAAAGACTTCTTGGCAAAAACGAACAAGTCCCATCCTGTGATTACCTTGTCAGTTGCATGTCAAGTGGGATGAGCTGGAGGACACCCATCAGTCAAGTTATGCTGGGCCAAGGCAATGAAAAAGGATTTGCAAATAAGGAAATGCCATTTCGTGCGAGTTCAGTCCACTGCAATTTTTGCCACTCTCCACTTACCAAGCTTCTCATTGTAAAATCCATGCCTTGTTAATTTGTCAGACACTGCTTCAATTAACATCACACCACTGGAGCAATCAGGTTTGGGAGGAAATATTTTCAAAAATTCAAGCACTAGTATTCAGTCTGACTTTAAAAAACTTTCCAGGCAATCACATCAGGACTAATGTGGATGCCAGCTAGGGCTACTGATGTTAATGTGGGTTAATAAATGCTCCAAGTTAATTCACAAAATAGCCAATTTGGCATCTCAGAGGACAACTTGGTACCAGATGAAGGAAGAAACTCACAACACCTATGATGCTGATCATTGTAAAAGTTTTAAATATTTTTTGCATTATACCCTGAGAAGATTCGCTTGATGCTATTCAAATCCATTATGTAAAACAAGAAATCAGCTGTTATGTATAACTTTTTATAGAGCCATTTCCAGTGGGAAAACTTTGCAGTCATTTGCTCTGTTCTTTAATTTCTGTCTACAGAAGAGCTACTATTAGAGAGTCTAAATTTTTTTCTTTGAAATACTGGTGACTGATTTTCAAAACTCTGTGTAGGTGGGTTGGGTGAGTATGTGTGTGTGTGCATATGTGTGTGTGTGCCAGTTCATTAATTCCTTGTAAAATGTTTTGTTAAAACATTCGGGTCCACACAGGCTTTTGTGAAAGTCTTTTGATAGCATCATGGCAAATGGCTGAAATTCGCTGCTTCCTTGAAATAGGTCTTAAATTGGACTTTTGGAAAAACACCGAATAATCGGACAAATTCTATTTGCGGGCATCTAATTAAATTTATTCACTCACCAAATGGACAGCTACCGTGGACACACTGGCCATCAAGTCCAGGGCCAGGAGCTGGGGCCGCAGCAGAGAGCAGGACAGATTAGGTTCTTAGCCTACACGTTCGTTGCCCAGGGGCTTCCCAGAGAAGAACAATCCGATAGGTGCATAAAGTCCGCAACAGGTGAAGTTCCGTAAAGAAACCAAGTAGAGAGCTGGGGTGCAGGAAGGAAGGGCTTCTCTGAGAAGAGAGTGTTTGGGCTGAGACCGGATAGAAGAGAGAGCAGCCGTCCTCAGAGCCCAGGGATGCTGTTCCTGGCAGAGGATGGTGTGCCTGGCAGAGGAGCGCAGGGACTCGGGCTCTCACAGATGAACCTGTGTGCATGTTCAAGTCCACAGTTCCTGTGATGGACCCAAAAGCCAGCTCCCAGCAGAGGGATTCCCAAGAGAGCTGAGCTGCCCAGACCCTTCCTCCTCCTGCCTGCCTTCAGCGTTCTTATCTTAGTACAGCATGCTGGGGTGAACCCCCGGGGCTGCCTGGTAGAGGGGCCAACCCCCAAGGCCCTGCAAGCACCCTGAGGCCTGAGCGGACTCTCAGCACCTTGGACACACGTGGGTCCAGGGCTTGCTACTTAACTGAGGGTCCCGGTGCAGAATGCAAGCATGAGCCCCCTTTGGAAAGAAAGCACAGAAAAATGCCCTTAACAAAGGTGCCAACATATAAAGCTTTTTTCCTTCTTTTGCATTTTCTTTCTTCTCAAATTTTTTTAAATATTTATTTTATTGATTTAAAAGGCAGATTTCCAGAGAGAGCAAGAGAGAGAGGGAAAGTCAGAGAGAGAAATCTTCCAAACACTGGTTCATTTCCCAAATGGCCAGAACAGCTTGGGCTGGGCCAGGCTGAAGCCAGGAGCCTGGAACTCCATCCGGGTCTCCCACCCCAATTTTCACTGCCTTCCCAGGTGCATTAGCAGGGAGCTGGATCAGAAGTGGAGCAGCCAGGACTTGAACCAGTCCTCAAAGGAGATACCAGCACCACAGGCCAGAGTTTAACTCCCAGTGCCACCATGCTGGCCCCCTCTTATTATATTTTTTATTTGCTATTTAGTGTTATTCTGAGTAAGGAAATATTTAAAATTTTAGCATTAATTCTACCATTCTTTATATTGTGTAAGACCAATTTAATATGTACACATACACAGTTAACTCATATATGTGATCGCTGAAATTACACAATTCCTATTTCATAGCTTATATGGGAGTGTGTGTATGTGCATGTGTGCATCAATTGTTGCCATCAATTTATTGCTGAGTAAAGGAGGATTTATAGGAAAAGAGACTCTGGGTCACCCTGTTTTTTACATTGCTTCTATGTCATCATTTTCAAAGTGGTTGACTATTGTAGGACAACTCAGAAAGGGCGTGGCAGGGCGCCTTGTTCGTGCTTCTTAGGGCACTGCTGCTTGCCTCTTGCCTTGAAAGCCAGTTCAGATTCAGAGGAACATGGGGTGCTCAGGCTAGTCGGTGCCCGCAGATGCTCTGTCATGGAGGTAGCGCACTTCCCATGTGCAGCTGCTCGGGCTGCACGCCCATACTGACCCTCCCAGAGTCCACTGGGGAACTCTGTTCATAGGTGTTTAGTAGAATGGAGTCCCTACCTGTAGCCTGGCACATAGTTCTCAGCAAAATTGCCCTGGGTTTTCAAACCAAGACTCATTAAAGGAAAAATCTGAAAAAGAATTCCTATTACCTGTTCCTTTGGAAAATACTAGATTCAGTGCTGACAAGAAAGGAAACTTCCTTTGGGCCATCTTATATGGGCAACCCCAGGTCCCCGTTTTGGTCCTGGTGCTTAGATTACCATTTTTAAGAACATTGCCAAGCTGCTATTTTTGTTTTCCAAATACCACTTATTTTCTGGTTTCAGGATGGCGGTACTGTGGACAAAAGACTTGTTTACTGCTGTCCTATAAATCCTGTAGAGAGGAAGCGCTTCCTTTTCTGATTCAGTTGTATGCACACATAGCCAAACACTGAGCCTGGTGAGGAATGAAGAGCCAGTGGAATTCCACTGGGGTAGTTGTCTCCCTGGCTCTTCCCCAGCTAATGACTGATATTTAACATCAGTGTCAGTTGGAATTCGGTTTCATGTAATCGGCATATTTAACTAGGAATGGAAACACAGGGAGATGCATACTGATTTTGTTCAGTACTGTTCAAGAAAACACACCGTTTCTCATGAAGGTGAGGACTGGAGCCACTGCTGGAGCAAATTTTGCCTTTCAGGGGTCTTTCTGAGCAGTAAATCCAACTTAGAATCAGTATCAAAGGAGTTGCTGTGTGGGGTAGCCTTGGCTAGCCGATGAGATGGTTAGAACTGCATGGCAAAGGCACATACAGCAATGAAAACTATTATTATCTTACATGATCCAAAAAAAGAGTGACCCCAGTGTATTCGTGTTTGGAAAGCACCCTCAGTAACATTTTAGCTTAGCCCCATTGTTCCCCCCCAGATTTCCTATAACTTCCTCAGTGGCTAAATCAAATCTGTTGTGTGGAGCCTTCACCCTGTGGCCACTGCTCTTGTGAGTGATGGGGGCCCAGCTCACCTGCCATCTGCTTTGTCCGTCCCTCCTGGGCAAGCAGAGGGCCTATTCCTGTGCCTAGGACGTTGTCAACGGGAAGCTTGCCACATGTCCTGTTTGCAGTTCCCAAGCCAACTAAGGATTCCAAAATCAAACCGTGGTCAGCCGATAGACATTTCCAAAACCGCATGAGCCAGGGCTTTGAGTCTCCTCGCCAGATAACTTGTTTCAGGAGGAAAGGTTGCCACACAATATGCAGTGTGCCCATTAGGAGGAGTTCACCCTGAATCAAACAGATGGTGGCCTTTTAAAGTAAACGTTCACTTCAATAGAACAATAGTCTCAATGGCATTCACCATCGCCACTCTGTGGAACTATCAGCATTTGATGGAGAGGACTGGACTGCCTAAGAAGAAGCGATTTTGCACCTATTCTTTCACAAGTGAGATATAGTTTCATTTTCAATTAGCAGATCATTTGATAATATCAGAGCCTCTCTGTTGGACCCACGCATTTGGAACATCGGTGTTAAATTCTCCCAATTTCCGCATCTTCACAAATGGCCCTTCTCCCTAAAGCTGCAACAACCCTGTTCCTTCTCCAGTGGGATCTTTGGTTCTTTTTCCTGCAGACCTTGATTCCTTCTATTCATTTCCATACGCTTCAGAAAAAAAAAATAAAGTCAGATGGTACCATGTGTTGTATTTTGCTATACAAAACCACTTATGCTTTTGTCAACATTTACATTGTCCCTACCATACCGTGCCACACTCTGCTAGACACTGTCCTAGCCACTTGTGATAGAAATATTAATAATATATCCCATGTGAAGGGACAATATTTGTTCACGAGCCAGGCTCTGAAAGAGCACATTACACTTGATAATAGCAGAAGCTTCCATATGGCACAGTGTAGGACAGACACACACACACACACACACACACGCACACACAGGATGGAAGTGATAAAAGCATTTAAGGCGCATGGAAGGAGTTGTGAGACAGTGGGAGCCTAATCTGAGGTGGTGGCAGGTGGATGATTGGATGCATATGGAAAGGAGATGGACTGATTTCAGCGTGGGACCTGCTGGGTTTGCTGGGGTGTAGAGGGTGATAAGAGAATCCCAATCAGAGCCCTCTGTAGCATCAGCATTTGAAGAGCAGGCTTGGAAGGAGGAGGCAGAGATGGAAGCAAAGGAAAAGGAGAGAATGATTTCTCAGAAAAGCAGGGAGGAGAGAAGTGACAGGTTATACTCAGCAGACTGGGCAAGCGAGACACCTCTTCTTGCACGGCCTCATCTGTGACTGGTGCCGGCAGCCTCAAGTTTTCAACTGATGAATTGGGTACAAGAGGACCAAGATTGATAGTGCAAGGAAAGAGGTGAAAAAAAGAGCAGACAATGACAGCACCAAAAAGAAAAAATACTGAATGGGATTGGAGTGCCTGTGAGCCCCAGATGAACAGGAAAGGGCCTGGATCTGAGATCAGGGGCCAGAATGGAGTCCGAGCCCTGAGGGGAGAGGGGAGCAGTGCTTTCCCCACCCAGATTTCCCAGTGGGCCCAAAGCAAATGACAGCTGCCATGGGGATTTCTCCTTGACATCAGTGCACTCACTCCAAGGTAGATTCTGCTAAGGGAGACAAACATCTGATAAACTCTTGGATGGCAAACAATTTTACCTCGCAGAAGACTGAGGAGAGAAACTACTATTTTGGATCCATTTCTTAGCTACCAAAAAGCATGAATTTGTAACTTTGAATGTTGTAGAAAATAATGAGTTTGTACTAGACTGTGTAAAAATGGGAGGAAAAAAACACAAATAGGCCCGTACTTTGGACATTTGGGAAGCACATTACAAAAAGTAGAGTTGAGAGGAAGAAATGATATATTCCCCTGGGGAGGTTGAGTGAGATTTTTTTAATTATAAAGTTAAAATTACGTATGTGAGAAAGGAAAGTGGGAGGCATGGAAGAGCAGCCAGTGCAGGTATACCAGGTGGTGGTCTCTGGTGCATCAAGATGAACAAAAGAACTCCTCACTCTGCTGTAATCAGGTCGACCCTGTTAACCAGGATCCCAGTGGCCGTCTCCCCAGTCACCTGTTCTTGGAGAAGGGACAGAAAGGTGTCTCAGTGGGTGAGTTAAAAGTCAAATCCTTGTGAATACAATAAGAACAGAAAAATGATTTGACCTCTGCGAGTAAGGTCCAGTCTTCAGGGCCACCCGTATGTTCCAGAACAAATTTACAGCACTGATCTCCGAACCATAAGCACCATTTATTTTAGAAATCATGTAAAATGAAGTCTATACCCAAAACTGCAAAGCAAAAAAATATTTTCCTCATTTTCAAACAGATTAAATGGTGATTTTTACAATGTTGCCTAGGTGTCTTATACAATTGTTAGAGTGGATAATTAAATAGCTTGTGAACCTTTCTAGAAAGAACATTCACAGGACTGAAGTGAGCCTACTGTGCTGGGTGAGATTGCTATTTTCAGAGAGTAGAGGAAGCTTACAAACCTGAATTTTGCTATAATCTATGATGACGCCTCATGGTCATCTGACAGAGAGAGGGCTCAGGGCCCCTGAGAGCTGCATGACTTGATGATGGCCAAAACCTGACATGCATTAACGAATTCCTGGGCCACCACTGGCTTGGGGCTTTGTATCTCTGGTGTCATTTCTGTGCCCTGGCTTTGCCCAACTCCTCCTTCATTCATCAGTAACTTTCAAAAACACCTGGAACACATTTATCAAAGGTGTAGAACATGTTTGAAAGAAAATCAAGAGGGTTAAGTAGTTTGACACACATTAGGCCAAGTCAGAAGTTAGGATTATCTCAACAGAGGAGACTTCCAGAAAGGAATGTCAGGTGCTTGGATTCGCAGGGGCGTGTGCAGGGATGAGGGCGACGCAGCTGCGTGGCAGTTGTTATGAGCTGCGTCAGAGGATCGGGGTTGCCCACACATGGGAGATGAGACACCATGAAGTCTGTTCACAGGAGCTGGGGCATCATTCCTGTGCTCCCACAGCCGCGGGGGAACACCTCAACAACGCCTTGCTGCCCATCTGCAGCCAGTCCACGGAAGTTGTGCTCAGGTGTCCAAGAGCCATGGAAACCAAGCAGGGGGTGTTGCAGGAGCCTGGGAGGTTTCTAAAGAGGGGCCCTGTCTGCAGAAGTGGGACCCGTGAACGGATGGAGGCAGCCAGCACACAGCTTCAGTTCAAGGTCAAGGCAGAGGTTCACTAACCAGAGCTGACAGACCAGCTGCCTGCAGCCCAGATCCGTCCCCCAGGTGGGCTTTGTTTGAGCTGCACTTGGCCTCCTCGCATTACCCAAAAACAAAAACTAAAAAACTGAGTTTGTCAGCCACATTGACAAATGGGCAGATTTTACATGTAAAACAAAAATCTAGATTTTCTTTTTTTATTTCTTTTTTTCTTTTTGGAAGACAAAGAGAGTTCCCATCCACTGATTCACTCCCCCAAATGCCTGCATTGGCCAGGGCTGGCCCAAGCTGAAGCCATAAGCCACAGACCCACCTAACTTGAGCCATCACCTGCCACCTCCCAGGATTTGCAATCCCAGGAAGCTGAATGAGGAGCAGAACCAGGACTCAAGCCCAGGCACATCCACATGAGATGCTGGTGTTGACACCATTAGGCCAAATGCCCATCCCCCACAAATCTAGATTTCTTTCTTTCTTTTTTTTTTTTTTTTAAACAACTCTTGAAGAATCAGAACACCTGGCCCACTGGGCTTCCCTTTTTGCTAGCAGCCTCTTACCGGGCAAGTGCCCTCGCAAAGACCACAGACTGGGGTCTGCCAGTGCTGAGGCCTGGTGCCAACACCACCACCCTGGCATCCCACCAGCCGATATCTGAGGGAGAGAGGGCTGAGGGGCTCCCAGGCAGGGAAAACAGTGCCTGGCCCTGGGTGAGAGCCCAGTGCTACCTACAGTTGCTATCATCACATTATCAGCCTGGCTTCCTAAATTTTGGCTTTATTTTTAAAATTTACTTATTTATTTGAAAGGCAGAGTTACAGAGACAGAGAAGAGGTCTTCCATCTGCTCGTTCACTCCCCAAATGGCCTCAACAGTTGGAGCTGAGTCGATCCGAAGCCAGGAGCCAGGAGCTTCTTCCAGGTCTCCCACACAGGTGCAGGGGCCCAAGCACTAGGGCCATGCTCCACTGCTTTCCCAGGCCATAGTAGAGAGCTGGATCAGAAGTGGAGCAGCCGGGACTCAAACCAGCACCCATATGAGTGGCAGTTTTACCTGCTATGCCCCAGCACCAGCCCCAATATTGGTATTTCAACCCTCTGTTATGAAACTGGAGCTACACAACTGTGAGGTTGTCTCAGGGACTGTTTGCTGTTTGTCATAGGTGTTAAAATAAAGGCTGGGAGACTGCTCCTCCTTCAGTGACTCGTGGAAGGGCCTCGGTGCCTGGGTTGGCTCCCCACAGCCAGAGCTGCCCCCTGCCCTTGGCGTACAGAAATGAAGTAGGGCATAGGCTGGAATCTTCTGGGTGGACAACTAGCACCTGTTTTGCCACTTCTGCTATACAGGGACTTAGCCCTGTTAGACAAAAAGACCATCCCCGCAAGAAAAGTTAGTATAAATCGGACACTCTGTGGAGAAACCAGGCTGGTGCTGAGCCCAGGGAAGTACCCAGAACAATCCCAGCCATCCTCTCTTGCCACTCGCTCTGCTTGGTCCTCAGTGGGTCACCTGTCTCACTCTCAGTCCTCCTCTTTGTGCTGACCCCCACCACACACGAGTCTCCCCTGTGGCACGGAGCCCTTGCCCGCCCCTGCCAGTGACTCTCCCCTGCCAGGCCAGGGCTTGGTCCACCCTCTTCTGTCTTGGATGTGGTGCTCCTGCAGCAGCCTAACTCCCGATTGTACCATGGCAGTTGAAGTAGAATCTGGATTCCATTCTACTGATGGCCCACTCTTGCGTTAGGAGTCTTTTGTGGGTAAAGGCGGAGAGGGATGGTGGGAGGGAAATGAGAGGGGCCAGTTTGCTGAAAAACATTTTGGAAAACAGAGTTAGAAGAGAAGGGGTGGTTGCTTAACGTAGCAATTAAGATGCCTTCATCCCATATCCGGGTACCTGGGTTCAATAGCTGGCTCCTGCCATTGCAGGCCCTGGGAAGCAGAAAGTGAAGCCTCCCATCATTGAGTTCCTGCTGCCCACATGGGGTTGGGGGGGATCTGGACTGAGTTCCCTTGTTTCTAAGTTTGGCCCAGCCCTGCCCCGGCTGATGCAGGCATTTGGGGAGTAAACTACTGGATGGGCGCTTTCTCTCTCTCTCTCTCTCTCTCTCTCTCTCTCTCTCTCTCTCTTTTTCTCTCTCTCTCTTTCTGTCTCAGTCCCTCAAGTAAATAAATTAAAACTTTGCAAAAGAAGAATTACAGGACAAAAGCCAAGTATTTTATAAAATTGCAGATGCTTTCGAAATTTAAAACCTAAACTGTCCAAGGTGAAATAGAGCTCTCTTCAGTGAGTGTCTATGCATCTTTGTGTGTATGTTTTAAGTCCATTTCTGAATGTTCACAGCTGTAACCTTAAAGCTGCACCTGATGCATAGGAGGTACTCAGTCAATAGCTCTCAACTGTTGGTAAACTTACAAAGTATTTCCGAAAAATTGAAGAAAATGTGATTGAAAAATAAGTTTATTTTAATGCAAAAAATTTTGAAGCCCACGCATAATTTTTTCACAATACATATTTCCTGTGAACTTTTTAAAGACCACCCCCCACCCTGCTGTCTGCATGAATTATTTTTTTGCACCAAGATAAACTTATTCTGGGGCCTGAATTTCCACAAACTTTTCAAAGTTCCTATGGACATAGATAGTATTATTCAAGAGTTAGAAAAAAAAGTTGAAATTTTTACTGGGAAAATAGATTTTATGTGAATTTTCGTAACCACCCAGAAAGTTATTGAAGGACACAATTAGAATGGTGACTTTATGTTTGGTTTTGAAATTAACAGACTCTTCCAGGGGCCTGTTTAGTTTTCCGACCTCCTAACAATGCTACATTTATTTTGTTAGTTTTTGAGAGAGAGATCTGAATGGAACACTGCTAAAGTCCAGAAACTGGCAGGTTGAAAGGGGAGGGAAACGTTATTGTCACTCTCAAGGCCATGGCCTCCTTCAGCGTCAGGTACAGAGGAGGTAGCTGAACTGAATCCCAGGGACTCGGCTGTAGGCTTGGGGTTGTTTTTGTTTTGACTCTTAATTGTATGTAAATTTTATAGGAAATAAAATGCTTGCAAGGCCTGAAGGAAGCCCGCGCTGGCTCGCTCGCTGGCTCGCTGGCTCGCTCTCTCCCTCCCTCCCTCCCTCCCTCCCTCTCCCTCTCTCTCTTTTTCCCTCTCTCTCTTTCTCTCTCCTCTCTTTTCCTCTCCCCTTCTCTCTCTGTCTCAGACCTGGAGGAGAGTAGGGCTGGGCCTGGGCTGGGCATGCAAATACTGGCAGCTGACGTCACTTGTTGGAAAGTCCGCAAACTCTGGTTACAGCTGCATTTGTCACTTGCTTTAAGGGAAGTGTAATCAGCCAGAGAGCTTAATTTGCATCTCAATTAGAAAGGAGCGGCGAGGAAGCGCTAGGGTCTGCAGCGGGAAGGTTGGGGAAGAAATCTCACCCAGCACAAAAGCCTCCCGGCGCTCGCCCTCCAGCTGAGTGGAGGACCATCTCTGAGGTCTCGTTTCCATAGGGACCGGGAGCCTGCTGGGCCCCACAAGAATCTCGGGTTGGCACCGTAATCATTTGGTCATGATGACACAAATTCCACTGTTGTTCCCAAATACATTTTGCTATTAGAAAGCTGTTAGAAAAGTGGCAGTGGCCGTCGCCGAGTCAAAAGCAGGCAAGAGGGTATTTGCCAGCCCTGCTTCCCTTTCTCCCAGTGCGGCCGGGATCTCCAAGCATGTAACATTTATTACCGGTGACTGTTCAGAGCGCGAAAGGTCGTTTCATAAATGACAATATTGCTTTAGCATCCAGAGGGTCACCCTGGGAGTGATACAGCTTAAGGGGGAGCCACGCTTCCCGAGTCTTCCACACTCCTGCCGTGGACAGACAAGATGATGAATTAAAACGCGGGCGGGGAAGAAACATGCACCACGCAGCGTGGAGAAAAGTCTGTCGGCTACAGACGTTTTTCCAGTCTTAACGGCTGTCGTAGAGGGATCCCTCACTTTAAAATGCACAAAGCAGGATAAATTTTCAGTGTTATCCTCGCGTATTATCTGGTGGTCATTTTCACAGACTTTGATATTTATCCGCGATGGCAGTAGGTTCGGCTTCAGAGTTCTTGTGCCAGGATGCAGCCAGCAAGCACGGCCTCCCCCACGTTTAAAGAGAACCCGTCACTGCTGGTGTGCATTGTTGTTTCTTAAACAGTTAATTCACTGAAGTTCCAGCTTCAAAGTGAGAAGCCAAACAACCAAAAAAAGTGAAGAAGAAAAAGAAAAAAATTTTTAAAAAATCCTACAAGCTGAGGAATACAAACTTCATTTTCTTAAAAAAAAAAAATAATAAGAGTTTCTTCCCATTCAGGAAAGGGGAAGGAAGAAGTTTCCCAAAGAGGGACTCCTCCAGGAGCCACAGACTGAGCTAGCGCACTGCTGGGAGACATCAGAACCTCTTAATCCAACATTAATCAAATTTCAGTCCACTAATGACCAGCCCCATTCTGAAGGAGCAGAGTGCCTTAAACAACATCCTCAGAACATTTAGTGGACTCCGGGATTATAAGCAATATTTTGAGAATGAGACTTTCTGTTATTCAAATCTCTAAAAAAAAAAAAAAAGGATAATGCAGGCTTTATTATCATAAGAGACTGTGCAAAGCCAGAGAAGGACAAAGCAGGCCAGTCCAACTGGTGATCCCTTCTGTGCCGCCTGCCTTAGTGTATGCAGCGAGTCCCAGCAGGCTTCCGGCCGGGGTGATCTGCAGCAGGCTAGTAAGATTTTTAATCAAAGCTTCCTTGGTAATCTGTGGGTGAATACAACCCGAATGCCATCATGTCAGCCCTGAAAGAATGTCCTCTCTAGTCGAGGACCACACTCTTAAAAACGGGTGCTCGCTTCACACGGATCTGTGATGCCTTGTGCTTTCCAAGGGTTAGGTGGAGGCCCTGGGGGCAGGGGTGGGGAAGGGAAGGGCTCCTTCTCCTCCTCCGCCTGTGATCAGGGGCCCAGTGTGCCAGCCATCTGCAGTCCGGATGCACGTTCCCTTCTTTGGCCGTGTCTCATTATTCCTTACAAACCGACATCTGATAGTCTTGGGCCTGAATGACCTTCTAAATGGAGACAATACAGTGTTCGGTGGCTTGGGATTTTCGCCTTTCTTCAACCTAATACACCATCACAGCCTTCCATCTTCCTATTTGGCCCTGGGAGAGGAGAGGACAGAATACGTGTGTCCCGCGGCTGGGTCCTCTCATTTAGACTCTCCAGGACAAAGCTTTCGTTCTTAATCCACCAAGGATCAATGAAAGGGCTGCCTCCTAAAAACTCAGGGCCCGCTGCTTGTCAGGGAGCGCGCCAGCCCTTCAGATGCCAGCTCCCCGTGGCCGGCCCTTCATTTGCCTATGAAGTGGGGTGTGAGTGTATCAGGGCATCCTGGCTTTGAGGCAGATGTATGCCTGGAAGTGCAGGAGACTCATACCTCCACAAAGGGTAGGGCAGGCTCCTGGGCTGATGGGATTCTGAATTTATAAGCAGAGTTCCAGAATTCCCCCAGGGCCTACTTTTCAAAGGCAAATTAGTATGTTTGCAACTTGATCCCTGGGCAACTTTTGACAGTTGTTCTAAGAATAATAAAACAGATGGACAGAATAGATTTTGGGGTCTCCGTCCAAACTGCCATCCTCAGTGGAATTTAAAGAAGGCGTGGAGTCGACGGGGAGGGGCTGCTCCCACTTGCCGTTCTGTTCTGCCTTTAACACCCGAGAGAACCTAAGTTTCCCTGTGAAGAAGGTGGAAATTGTCATCACGTCTTATTTTCGTGCTGAGAGTTCAGCTTGGCTGTGAGAAAAATAAACAGGAGGTGTGTTTTCTTCCCACATTTAAAATTAAATGAGTTGAACTTAAATTCGGTTTGTATTCCAGAGAAACCAATTTTAATGTGACTCTCAGGGAAACTGCGAGTTAGTTTCAAATTTAAGAAGTATTTTCGCTGGATTTTTAACCCCTTTAAAGAAAAGGCTCTTTAGCATGTCTCAGAAGTGCTATCGACTCATGAATTTTGAACAGTCAGAAGTTTTGCCTGCCCAAACAGGACATTCTCCGCACATGTGCACATCTCTGACGGCTCCGTCAGAAAACAGCGTCTAACGTATCTGAATAAAAAGAAGCAGATTATCCCTGCGTGTGCGTGCGCTGTGATTTCATCAAAGGCGTGTCATCCATGCAGAAAGCCAGAGTAAGGAACACACTTCATATAAACCACTCCACTTCTCGTAGAATCGCAGACTCTCTGGAGTGTTGGCCTTGGCTCAGACCACAATAGGACTGCTTTCTTTTTAATTCATTGGCTTCCTCCGACATAGATGCCTATACTCCTCAATCACTCCTTTCTTTGGAGTTAATTTGCCCCCCCCAACCCCTGCCACCCCATCACTCGTCGGGCTGTGAAGATTAAGTAAGGTCGCAGGTGAGCCCTGGCGCAACTGTCAATGCAGAGGTGTCCCTGTGTCTGTGTAGGCCGTGCCCCCAGCTTCCTCAGTAGGTTTGTCCCACCGACCTGCTGTGTCACTGAAATGTCACTGACTTAACTCAGCAGGACAGTAAGCCACCTCCCCCCCGGGGGGGGGGGGACACAGAGCAGCCCGAGACCTGTCTCCACATCTCTAGTGTTGTCGCTGAGGCCGGGACACTGGACCTTCGTGGCTGATTGATGTGGCAGTGCAGGGGAGGGCCGGGCCCAGCACTGCTTGTCTGTAAACACAAGCAGTGGCTCCATCTGCCCAGGCCCCACTAGGAGAGCATCCCAGGTCCCAGGCTGTGCCGCACAGAGGGGCAGCTGGGGGCAGGCGTGCTTCTGTGTGCTTCCTTCAGCCCACATCCACAGTGTAGGAGGCAGAGGCAAGTGGCCTTGCCTTGAGGGACTTCTCAGCCCAGCCAGCCTATGGATTCACGCTGTCACACGGGGTGGATGCCACTCCCAGTCTAGTCAGTAAGCACCCAGCGTGAGTAGAAGAGCTGGAGGGGAAAAGACCATCTTCAGCTGTGAATCATCCTCCCTGTCTTTTTTTCTTTTTTAAAGATTTATTTATTTATTTGAAAGGCAGAGTTACACAGAGAGAGGAGAGGGAGAGTGAGAGAGAGAGAGAGGTCTTCCATCTGCTGGTTCACTCCCCAGTTGGCCACAATGGCTGGAGCTCGGCGAATCCAAAGCCAGGAGCCAGGAGCTTCTTCTGGGTCTCCCACTTGCGTGCAGGGGCCCAAGCACTTGGGCCATCTTCTACTGCTTTCCCAGGCCATAGCAGAGAGCTGGATCAGAGCAACTGGGACTCGAACTGGCACCTGTATGGGATTCTGGAGTCTCCAATGGCCACTTTACCTGCTGTGCTACAGCACCAGCTCTGAGAAAATGTTTTTAAAAACAAACAAAAAAAAATAGGAAAAAAGAATGAGTTTATTTTAGTTCAAATTTTTTTTTCAATTTTTTTCATAGTACATGGAAAATGTGTGTTTTAGATTTTAAAATAATTTTTGCACAAAAGTAAACTCATACTTTTAATTATAGTTTCTGTGAACTTTTTGAAGGCCCCTCTAAACTTGATGACTTTCCAAAGTGTGCTCAATAAGAAGAATTTTGAAGGCAATGAAAAAGAGGAAATAAATAATGATTTGAAATATTTTATATCTGTAGTAAACAATTGTGTTACTAGGATATTAACAGTAGTTGAGTGAGTGCAGGGGGAATAAATGTGCTGTGTTGTTTTTAGCGATTTGGTTTAATGTTTCTGTGATTCGGTGATTCCAAGGGGGGGTCCTTCTAAGCTCAATTTATTTTGCTGCTGTGTTCACAGCTGAAGACAAAACCCAGTCAAGAAGCATAGACTGCTGTCTTAGCTACCACATCTGGACACTTGCACTGTTTTCATTCTGAGCCACCAGTTCTATGATGGTTCTTGTTGACATTGACTAGAAATTTCCATCTTCCCTGATGTCAGACCCGTTGTTGCTTTGTTGTTGTTGTTGTTGTTGTTGTTTTTTGACAGGCAGAGTGGACAGTGAGAGAGAGAGACAGAGAGAAAGGTCTTCCTTTGCCGTTGGTTCACCCTCCATTGGCCGCCGAGGCTGGCGCGCTGCAGCCAGCGCACCGCGCTGATCCAATGGCAGGAGCCAGGTGCTTCTCCTGGTCTCCCATGGGGTGCAGGGCCCAAGCACTTGGGCCATCCTCCACTGCACTCCCGGGCCACAGCAGAGAGCTGGCCTGGAAGAGGGGCAATGGGGACAGAATCCGGCGCCCCGACTGGGACTAGAACCTGGTGTGCCAACACTGCAAGGCAGGGGATTAACCTAGTGAGCCATGTCGGCTTTGTTTTTTAACAGGCAGGTTGAAAATGAGCTAAAATCTTTATTCAGAAAGTTAGAAGCAGTTTATGAGTTTTTTGGGTACAAATACGGGAACTTTGTGAAAATACCTGCCATCTTCACCTGTAAATCCCCATACAAAGGCAGCATTTCCCGACATTTCTATTCCAAGTTCTTGCCCCATGGTGTGGTGCTTTCAAATAGCAGGTAATCCTGCACTCAGTATCAAAATATCTCTTTTCCTTTGAGCAAACAGTAGGTACGGGGCCTTCAAAAAGTTGATGGCGTGGAATTAAATGTAAGTTTATTTTGGTGCAAAAATTTTGAACCTCATAAACAGTTTTTTCTTACTATGCATTTTCTGCTAACTTTTTGGAGACTCCTCGTATCTTCCTTCCTAAAGTAAGTGCTGAGGGTCTACTGTTGACTATGGCACCCTAACATTGTCTTCTGCCTCCTCCCAGTCAGCTCCCAAACTGTGAGTCACCGTGCCGCAATCTCCTCCCCTCCCTAACTCCCCACTCCCAGTGGCTTCTATTCCCCTGGGACCCCACCTCCCTCAGACCCCTCCCAGGGAGGCCTGTGTACTGTGCTCTTTTTTTTTTTTTAAGTTTATTTATTTATTTGAAAATCAGAGTTACACAGAGAAAGGAGAGGCAGAGAAAGAAAGAGACAGAGAGAGAGAGAGAGAGAGAGTCTCCCATTGCTCGTGTGCTCCCCAATTGACTGCAACGGCCGGAGCTGCGCCGATCTGAAGCCAGGAACCAGGAGCTTCCTCCAGGTCTCCCTCAGAGTTGCAGGAGCTCAAGCACTTGGGCCATCTTCTGCTGCTTTCACAGGCCATTAGCAGAGAGCTGGATTGGAAGTAGAGTAGCCGGGACTCGAACTGGCACCCATGTGGGATGGTGGCACTGCAGGCGGCGGCTTTACTCCTATGCCACAGTGCTGCCCTGTGCTCTGCTCTTGGCCTAGCCCACTGCTTCCCCAAATGTCCACCTGGCTTGTTCCTCACCCCTTTGGAGGCTCTCCCTGACTTCCCTGTGTACAAGCTCAGGTGCACCTGTGCATTCTCCTCCCGTACCCCCTGGGAACACAGCTGGGCTCTCTGTTTTCCCCATAGCCCTGTCTCCCTCTGATGTACTGTGTTGTTCTCTTGCTAATGTTCCTCACATTGTGTCTCTGCGTGGGGGTGAGAGTTTTGTCCGTTTTCTTCATGGATGGCTCAAAGGGTGATGGTGAAAACAGTTCTCAGTGGACGCAAGGAATATAGGCCACGCTGGTGTTTTCTAGGTGACTACCAAGCTTGCCTGTACCATGTGCACCTGCCACAGAGTAAATATTTGTGCAGTAACTACCTGCTGAATGAGTGCGTGGATTCAGCCGCTTGTCATCACACCAAATTGAGAACATTGGTCTTTCTACAAAAAAGAAAAATGAATAATTCATCATTTTGTTCAACAGCTTTTATAAGAACTTTCCCTGTTGGTTGGCGCCGCGGCTCACTTGGCTAATCCTTCGCCTGCGGCGCCGGCACTCCGGGTTCTAGTCCCGGTCGGGGCGCCGGATTCTGTCCCAGTTGCCCCTCTTCCAGGCCAGCTCTCTGCTGTGGCCCGGGAGTGCAGTGGAGGATGGCCCAGGTGCTTGGGCCCTGCACCCACATGGGAGACCAGAAGCACCTGGCTCCTGCCATCGGATCAGCGCGGCGCGCCGGCCATGGCAGCCATTTAGAGGGTGAACCAACGGCAAAGGAAGACCTTTTTCTCTGTCTGTCTGTCTGTCTCTCTCTCTCTCTCTCACTAACTCTGCCTGTCAAAAAAAAAAAAAAAAAAAAAAAAAAAACCACTTTCCTTGTGAGATAAGGGATAAACCTTTATGGGGCACAAAAGGTTTCAGTGGCCATGGCCTAGCTCAGGCTGATGCTCTGTGCAGGTGACTCTCCATGAGATAATAAAATTCAAACTTCAACGAGAGGGTGCTGAAAGCTCTACTGTCAGCCTCCCCTCCTTCCCTCTCTGCCTCTCCTTCAACTTGGTGTACACACTGAGCCTGACCTGGGACCAGGCTACAATCTAACAAGAGGGTGCCAGCCTCAGGCCTTGTGTTAAGTCTCAGTAAAACGTGACTGGTTTCCTAATTTCAGATTTTAAAAAATTAGTAGAAGTTCTCAGCTTGTCATCTCATCGAGACTACCGAGCCACAGGATAAAGTCTAGAGGTGGAGGGACAGTTCAGTGGACAGCCTGGGCTCTGTGGGACACTTCTTCTACTGGCTCCCCCATGTGCCTGGTACCTGCACTCGCACAGCCTGGCGCTGCTCGGGCCTTCCTCCCTCGGAAGCAGCCTGAACACATGGCTGGCGTGGGTCTTACGTGGCTGCTCAGGGCTCCGTGAGACCTCAGCACAATGCACAGTCTCAACCTTGGGAGTCCCTGAACCACTGGCCAAGGAAGGTGCCAAGGCCAGCCTAGACCCAAGGGAGGCAGGTTGACATGTGGAGGGGAGCAGCGGCGTGTGTGTGGAGGAGGGAGGCAGTCAGCCTTCTCAGATGCTGCTGGGCTGAGCATGCCAGGGCAGGCCTTGTACCGTGGCTTCCATCCGTCCGTCCCCTGGACTGCAGGCTCCTCGAAGGCAAAGGCCGTGTCTTGTTCATCTTTCAGTCTCCAGCATCCAACAGAATAGGATTTAGTAGGTTTTAGTTGGATTAAAATCAGAAATGAGAGGCCAGCACTGTGGTGTAGTGGATATGGATGCCGCAGGCAGTGCTGCATCCTATATGGGCGCCAGTTCGAGTCCCGGCTGCTCCACTTTCAATCCAGCTCTCTGCTATGGCCTGGGAAAGCAGTGGAAGATGGTCCAAGTGCTTGGGCACCTGCACCTGCATGGGAGACCGAGAAGAAGCTCCTGGCTCCTGGCTCCTGGCTCCTGGCTTCGGCTTGACCCAGCTCTAGCCGTTGTGGCCATTTGGGGGGGTGAACCAGCAGATGGAAGACCTCTCTCTCTCTCTCTCTCTGCCTCTGCCTCTCTGTAACTCTGCCTTTCAAATAAATAAATAATATTTTTTTTTAAAAAAAAAATCAGAAATGAGAACACTTTAAGGACATTTTCATTAGGGGAAAGTAGACTGTAGTAGTCTTTCTTTAATTACACCACAAGATATCTTTATGATATGCATAGAAGGAAATGTCTTAAAGTGGATACCAAGAAGAAAACTGGTTTAAATAATGAATTCTCAATCCAAAGAAATTTTAAAATTTTTCATTTATCTTATATTTGATAGGCAGAGAGAGAGAGAGAGAGAGAGAGAGAGAGAGAGACAAGGCTTCCACCCACTCATTCACTCCCCAGACACTAAGGGCTGGGCCAGGCTGAGTGGCGAGTCAGGACCTGAACCCAGGCCCAGTGTGGAATGCAGGGGTGTCCCCAGCAGGACCTTCACACTGTGCCAACCACCGCCCTGTCATTCCAGAGGGCACGTGTCAAGGATTCTTCTCTCAGCTTGGTTGCTTGGGCACATGGCCGTTACTATCCTCTGCTCTTGCTAATCCTTTATTTAATTTGATCCTGCTTGCAAAGATAGGAGTTTTGGTGTACCTCAAAGTGTCATTTGCCCTTCTTGGTGAGGGGATGTTTTTGTGTACATCCCGGTTTGGCTCCGTGAAAGTATTTTGAAAGCCACGTAGATTGTGTCGCTGAGATTCCCTTGAGGAGATGCCCGTCTGAATGTTTCTTAAATGTTCAGCTTTCAGTACAGGAAAGGTTTTGTCTTTTCTGATATTGGGAAAAACTTTTAGACACTAGAAGAGCATTCTTAAAGATATAGCCACATGGCTTTGACAGGTTTTTTTTTTTTTCTTTTTTTAAAAAAAGATTTGTTTGTGTATTTGAAAGACAGAATTACAGAGAGAGACTCGAGATGGATCTTCTGTCTGCTGATTCACTCCCCAGATGGCCACAACAGCCAGAGCCAGGCTAGGCTGAAGCCTGGAGGTTTTTCTGGGTCTCCCACCTGGGAGGCATCCTCGGCTACCCTCGCAGGTGCACCAGCAGGAAGCTGGACTGGAAATGGAGCAGCCAGGACCCAAACCAGTGCCCACATGGGGTGCCGGCGTCTCAGGAGGCAACCTGACCTGCTGTGCCACAGCACCAGCCCCTTGACAGTTACATGTGGCCCAGCCATTCTCCACGGCAGTGGTCTCTGCGTCCTGCCTTGGGGGAATGTGGCACTGTCTTGTGCAGATTGGTGTTGCCGTGTGTGTATGTGTGTGTGTGTGTGTGTGTGTGTGTGTATGTGTGTCTTTCTAAAGGCCGGAGATTTCACAGGGCATCCTTGTCCTCCCTAGAGGTCTATGAGCAGCTGACAGGAGAAGAGGTGGGGGCTGGACTCTGTGGCGTCCCAAGGCCCATGACAGCAGCGCTCCCCAGCCATGTGAAGGAGTGCTGACCCGCGTGTGGAGGCGCAGCCCCCTGCCGGAGCAGATCAATACTCGAGCTGTCTGTCTCCGCCACTTACCTTCCTCTCGCACAGCGAGACCCTTCTGCGGGCAGCGATCGATAGCTCTAATCTGCGGCAGCCTGCAGTAAGTCAGGCGAGGTGGAGCACTTAGGTGGCGCCGCGCGGGCGTGGAGGTGGCCACTCTGAGGCTCAGATTCGTAGCACCCTTCCTGGGGACACGTTCCGTGCGTAATGTGCCGTCCTTGCGCTCTCTGCCCTGGATGTCGCCATTGCCCTGGAATCTGATTCAGAGAAATGAACTCTGCCCGAGACGTGTGCCTGTGTGTGTGCGCGCATGTGTCTCTGTGTATGTGTGCATGTGTGTGCATGTGCATGTGTGTATGTGTGTGCCTGCATGTGCGTGTACGTGTGTGTGTGAATCCCAGACACATATTTTACTACCTTCCCGGACTCTGTCCCGGCCCTCCCTGTCTTGTGCTGCTCATGACGATGGCTGCATCCTGGGCACTTCGATCTACTCTTGACCCTTGTACCGTGTTTCCTTCTATTCTGGGCATTTTTTTAAAACAGTCAGGCTTTATTATTATTATTATTAAAATCTCAGGGACCAAAGAGCGTTCTTGCTCTAGCATCCACTTTCCCATGAAGCATCATTACAAAATAATGAATATCGGATGTGCCCTCTAGCTTTAAATGGCTGTGAGCGGGCTCCGGGGTGGTGACATGGATTTCCCAGGACTTTGGTGCTGGTGCTGCAGGAGGGACCGGCATTGTGCGGGGATTCCAGGAGAGGCCCCTTCCTAGCCTCTCGTCCTCCCTCCCTTCTCTGGCTAACCTGGTTTTGTCTGTTCAAGTGAGCATAGAATGAAAAGCTAAGGACTCCACGTAAATAAGACCAAATGTTTGGGAAATGACAGATTCCAGCAAGGGTTGGAATCAGCTTCTGTTCTGCATCCATCCTGCACAGAGCAGACAGCAGTGGCGTGGAGCCACAGCCTAACACCTGCCACGGGCCAGAGCCCAGCCCGCTGGCCGGAGGCTAAAGGCTTCATCCACGAACTCAGTTCCCCAAGTGAAAGTGAACTTGAATTCATCAATGGCTCATGCACTGCGTTTCACAGCAAGGTCCCCGGACCTCTGTAGATTCAGGTTGCACTGTCCCGGTATGTATGTGGCCTTTGCTGGCAGGTCACTTTTGCTGGTGTGCACTCCCTGGGGAACTGTACCCTTTCTGTTGTCATGCAATGCTGGAGACCCTCCTAGCTGAGCAGAGGAGCCGAAATGCCCTAGGGAACAGAGGTGGAAGGTGCATGCAGTTTGGAGGGGATCCTTTAGCAAAGTGTCTTTTACTTAGAACTTGGCGGGGCGGGGCTGGGGGGGGGTCAGCAGATTTAGATCAGCTCTTTCATACTTCCGGTCATCAGTTCTGCAAATGACAAGACCCCAAAGCAAGCTTTTTATTCATTTACCCATTCGTTCAACACAGTATCCGTTAGTCGTTGTCTACATACCAGCCACTCTGCTACTGCTGAGGTTGCACACATGGAAGGCGTGGCACCCAGCCTCCTGGGGGCTCCTTGCTGAAGAGGGAAAGCATTAAGGCACAGAACAGTGCCCATGGCTCCACAGCGGCTGTGACAGCCCAGATCCTCAAGGAAAGCGTCCCAGGGAGGCTGAGAAGCAGCCCCAGGGGCTTGATGGAAGAGCGGGAGCGTTCAGAATAAAGTTAACACCTTCCACAGAGCAGAGCAGAGCCCTCTGTCAGCCCCGACCCTTGGAGGAGCTGAATGGTCTCGGAGCCCCATATGCTGCCAGGAACGCAAACCCACCCATCACTGGTAACCATTGCAGGGGTCCACAGGGCCCTGTGTTCTCCACCGCTCCTCTCATCCCCGCTGTCCAGTCTCCCTGTGTCTGTCTGGCACCCACCCCTACTCCATGCGTAGCCCCCTCACCCATAAGGACATGTGGCACTGCTGCCACCACCACTTTGTGTTGTGCAAGCAAAACAAGGCCAGGATGCTGAGCCCCTGGGAGCTCCCCGCTCGCTTCCCTAGGAGAGACAATTCGCTTAGCTCCTGCTTGCTGAAGCACCTCCCATGTCCATTCAGTCCTGCGATCCCCATAGCGATTCTATAAGGAAGGTACATGCATCGTCCCATTTTAGTATTTCATGTGAACAATGCTGCCTTATACAATCTGTTACATTCCATGTGTATTCAAAAAGCACGGTTGAGGGAACTGAAGCGCAGAGAGGTTGAATAACTTGTCCAAGGCCACACAGTGGTGGTTGGCGCCTGAACCCAGCAGCAGCTGCTCCATTGGTTCTGTCAACCCACTGCACCCCACCGCCCCAGTGTCCGCTACATCCTCCCCCCAGCAGGGTCAAATAGAGGCCTCTGGACTTTCACATCCATTTCAGCACAACTTTTTAAGGCACCGTCGGAACCGCGGGGTGTGCGGGTAACTTGGGATTTACGACCGATTTGGATAAACCGCAAATGCCGCTGTCCTGTTTTAATGAGACTGAAGGCATGAGCGAGCAGATTCTGCAGTTGAGGCCCTTGTGGGAACGCACGGGTGTCACCCTCGCCCCTCTGAAGGCCGGCATTGTCGCCAGGCTCATTAGCATCCGCGCGCCTCGCTGGGCCCAGGCCGCTCGCTAGCTTACCAGCTGTTCCTGCTGCTCCGTACAATGTCGGACGTGTTCAGCTCACTGGGTTCCTGTCCTCGCCGCCGGGAGGAGACAGCCCTTCCGCTGGGGATACCCACGTGGCTGCCTGTCAGCGGTGGCACCGAATAAAGTAATAGACCTTCGCATGGCATATGGTGTCTGGGTTCCTACAAGATGCAAAAAAAAAAAAAAAAAAAACCTCTTGTGCTAATGCACTGATGACTCATAGCATTGCTAATTTTTTCAAACAAAAGCTGACTTCCACACCCACACTTTTAACCCCTCCGGCTAAAAAGTCTTACAGTCGCAAAGCTCAGGCAAGGTGGCTGCTGGATCGCTGTATAAAATGTGTCACACACACTGAAAGCGTGAGCCGTGGCTTACTCTGCTTTGAAATTTCGATTTCAGTTTTCGTTTTTTTTTCCCTCCACCAGAGAAGGGAAATTTTTCAGCTTTGAACTCTTAATTCCTTTCACACATTGGAACAGTTTAACAGTTTGGTGGATTGATTTCTTTAAGTTATTATCAGAATACAGTCGGAAGGTAGAAGTCTTGAAACTGTTTCTATCGAAATCCGCTCTCTCTTTTAAAAGTCCCTTAGAAACTCCTACCCAATACCGTATCAATACTATTGTGGAATGTTTCGGGCTCCTCACATTATATTTTGAAGCCGTAAAAGTTATTTCTGGAATAAGATATTGCATACTCTTCCCTATATGCATAGCCCATGTAAATAACCAGCTTCTGCCAACACAAATAAATTTACACTGAAATGTCCATTTTTCAGACTGCAAAAATAGGCACCCTGGATCCTTCTTAAAAAAAAGTTCCTACTAAATTTTGTGTCAGTTTTGCCTATAGCTAACTAAATTTAATCTGAGATGGTGATGTACTAAAATACATCAAAAGCATTTATACAGTCCCAGCTCCCTTTGAATTAGCGATCAGCATGTTGGATCCTTTGGTCAGCCCTCGTTGAATGTTCTAGCTAAGTATTTCAGGGTCAGGAACTGCCCTTGGGAGACGATCAGACCGTTTCTAATTATGGACTTAATCACTAAGTGTTGTATAGTCCGTGTGGCACCCGAGAGCTTTTGTCATCACAATTTGGCAAATGAATTTATAAAGAAACTTCAGCCTGGGAGGATAATGCAGATTTTTTTAAAAAATTGATAACTTTTTTTTGCAACCCTAAAAGATTTATTTGGGAGCAAGGGCTGGAGACTCATCTTCTCAATATTGATCATTTCATTGTGGTCCCATTTTCAAGTCCACAGTTTGGTTTTCTGCTCTGCAGATAGGAATTCAAATGTGCCTCGAACTTTCTGTTTTCAGAAAATGAAGCAAAGACATACAAAATTCCTAAAAGTGCTGCCCAGTGTCTGATGCTATGTTCTCTACTGTTTTGCACATGTGTGTATGGAGCGAGCCTAAACATTCTTTGGGTACTTAAAAGCCACCCCTTTTAGCATTCACAAGGGTTTCCAGTTTTGGCTCCACTGCCTTGAGTTTCAGAGTTAGGTTTGTTGCTATTGCTACGGGTACTTGTGCTCTGTTCTGCTTCCACTCATTCTTATGACACGAGGGCAAAATACAATGGAATATGCAAATAGTTACAGAAGGACAGAAGTGAGGACGCAGCTCAGCTTGGACTTCTGGTCAGTGGTGTCTGCATGTGACTGATAAAATGTCCTCTCATCAGCTCATGGGCCAGAGGGCAAGCTCAGCTCCCAGAGGCCGTTTGGGACATGGATGGGTGTTGTACAAAAGCCCAGGCTGATCAAAGGCACACAGAAGATGAGGACCGTTGGGCCATTATTCCCGCTCTTGGCGCGAGTCCTGCAGAATGGGGCTGTGTTAACCCAGCTTCCCAGATGGAGGGAGTGAAGCCTGAGGAGGCAGAGTCCTGGCCTGGGGCCCACAGCCACAGCAGAGCTGGGGTGGCAGCCCAGGCCAACCTGACTCTGCGGCTCCTGCTGTTCTTAACTCATCTGACACTCTTGAGCAGGGAACAGCGGTCCAGTGAAATGAGCCAGCTTTGCAAAGTGAAGCAATTCTCTTTTGTTTTAACCTGTTCTGTCGTTGTTGTTGTTGTTAACTTTGGTTTTCAGGAATGAAGATAAAAACAAGACTTTTCATGGACTAGAAAGGGAAGGATTCCTATGTTGCTACCATGTATGCGTTGCTTATATTGAAGTACATGCAGCTTCAGATTAAACAGTAAGGAAAGCATCAGGCTTAAATGTTTTCAATGACATGTCTCAGAATGGAGTGTAGCTCAGTAACCTTATTGATAAACTTTTGCTGGCTGGCTAAACAGTTGAGGACACAGCTGTCATGGTGTTGTTTCTGGTTTTTGCAAGCAAGACTGTTATTTGGTTTTTGAGTTTTGTTTTGTGTTTGCTCTTTTTGAGGGGGGAGGGGAGGGTTGGTTTTTGTTTTGAAATTCAAAAAGAAACAGATCTCTTAGCTGTTGGTTTATTCCTCAGTGCCTGAAACAGCCAGGGCTGGACCAGGCCAAAGCGGGGCCCCAGAACTCAACCCAGAGTCTTCCACATGAGTGGCAGGGACCCAAGTACTTGATCCCTCACCTGCTGCCTCCCAAGGTGTGCATAAGCAGGAAGCTGGAATGGAGAGAGGAAGTTCAGACAAGAGATGGGGGCATCTCAAGTGGTGGCCTAACCCACTGTGCCAAATGCTCACGCCCAAGACATTTATAGAAATTTTTGTTATAAAAATAGCTTTCTGTTCTGCCCCATGGGCCCAAAAGGTATCTCTGGAATTGATTCACAAATTCACATGCAGCACAAGCTCATCAGAACCCAGAAAAAGGGGGTGGGAGAATTGAAAGGTTTGACGTAGCAGGGAAAGAAAAGAATCAGTTCATCATGGGGAAGAATATGATTGAAAAATAATCCTGGATAGCTGCTTGTGCTAAGCCTTTTAATTTAAAAAGCCCAAGTACTTGGGGCCGGTGCTGTGGTGCAGCGGATTAATGCCCTGGCCTGAAGCATCGACATCCCATAGGGGCACCGGTTCTAGTCCTGGCTGCTCCACTTCCAATCCAGCTCTCTGCTGTGGCCTGGGAAAGCAGTAGTCCTTAGGCTCCTGCACCCGAGTGGGAGACCTGAAAGAAGCTCCTGGCTCCTGGCTTCAAATCGGCCCAGCTCCGGTCGTTGTGGCCAACTGGGGAGTGAACCAGCGGATGGAAGACCTTCTCTCTCTGCCTCTCTCTCTGTGTAATTCTGACTTTCAAATAAATGAATACATCTTTTTTAAAAAGAAAAGAATCAGTTCATCATGGGGAAGAATATGATTGAAAAATAATCCTGCATAGCTGCTCGTGCTAAACCTTTTAATTTACAAAGCCCAAGTACTTGACATTTTGGGTCTCTGTTTTTCTGTGAACATAAAAGAAAACTCAAGCATTTCATTCTCAGTAACGCACTTGCTATGTGACAAAAAGTTTTCTGTTCCGTTCATTTCCCTGGCCCGGCATCTTCCTATTACTGTCCCATTGGCTGTCGTTTTCATGTTTAACTCTGTGGATGCACAACACACAGCTCAGCCCAGCTGGGTCTGGGGTTGCGCTCGCTAGATACTTCCAGTCCCCGTCTTGTTACCATGTTGCAGGACCTGTTGCCCGGTAATCCACCTCTCCTCCCAGCTTTGTTTACTTGTGATCACTATGTAATCATTCATTTTATGGAGGCTCATTAAGAACTGCAAACCTCTGTCCCAATTTAGCGTCATTGGAGCGTAGGTAGCATCCATCTGCTTCACCCGCGCTGTTTAATTAATGAACCCCATAATGTGTTCCCTGCCTGTGAAATGCTCTGCTGGCTTCTCAGGTTGTTGAATAAGGCTTGCATTCCAGGTTGGGGTTCCAGAAAGCCCGCCCTGGCGCTAATTACCCACTCACCGGGAGGCAGGTTGACTTCCTCTTTCAATATATATTGGTAAACCCAAAGCCGAATCACTTTTTAAGTAAGTGAATCGTTGCTCAGTTGTCATAATCTTTTCTCCTCGTGTAGAAAGGTACAGGAAAACTACATAGGCGATTTTGAGATGTTCCCTGAGTTATAAAAATCCATGAATGTTAGAAATCCTATTACCATTTTCCAGTATCTCTCGTTTATGGACTTGCCTGGGCAACTTTCTACCATGGCCTCTATTAGAAGCAGTCACAGAACAACTCAATTTTTCTTCTTAAAAAATGATAAGACTCAAGTGAAGTAGTTTTTAAATTTCAGTGTGTTTTTAGAGTATCGTGAGATTTTGTCTGGATTTAGAGATGTCTTGTTAGTGTTTATTCAAAGACCTGATACATTTGATGTTAGATGACAAGTGATGGCAAAACTGGCCATGTTCTTTTTCCTTAAAGGATCCATTACAAACTGAGTATTTAGTTCTGATCTTTAACCTATACTTTTTATTATTTTCCTTTTTTTTTTTTTTTTTTTTGACAGGCAGAGTGGACAGTGAGAGAGAGAGAGACAGAGAGAAAGGTCTTCCTTTTGCCGTTGGTTCACCCTCCAATGGCTGCCGCGGACGGCGCGCTGCGGCCGGCGCACCGCGCTCATCCGATGGCAGGAGCCAGGTGCTAGGTGCTTTTCCCTGGTCTCCCATGGGGTGCAGGGCCCAAGCACTTGGGCCATCCTCCACTGCACTCCCGGGCCACAGCAGAGGGCTGTCCTGGAAGAGGGGCAACCGGGACAGAATCCGGCGCCCCGACCGGGACTAGAACCCGGTGTGCCGGCGCCGCAAGGCGGAGGATTAGCCTGTTGAGCCACGGCGCCGGCCTTATTTTCCATTTTTTAAGTTTTATTTATTTAGTTGAAAGGTGGAAAGGCAGAGGGAGAGGCAGAGAGAGAGATAGGTCCTCCATCCACTGATTTACTCCCCAGATGGCCAAAAAAAAATGGCTAGGGCTGGGCCAAGCTGAAGCCAGGAGCCAGGAGTTTCTGGATCTCCCATGTGGGTGCAGGGGCCCAAGCACTTGGGCCAGCCTCTGCTGCTTTCCCAAGCACATTAGCAGGGAGCTGGATCAGAAGTGAAGCCGCTGAGCCTCAAACTGTCACCAAATGGGATGCCAGCAGTCAGGCAGCAGCTTTACTGGTGGCGCCACAGCGCTGGCCCCTGTAATTTTCCTTGTAGATACTTACAGGATGTAGCGTGACAATCTGATGCATGTATTCATTGTCTAGTGAGGGGATCAAGAGAGTTAGCACTCCCTCCTCTCTTGAAACATTTTTTTTTTATTTCATTTAATCTTGAGTTTTAGAAACCATACCTGTGATTCTCGTGCCTTAAGGACTGTTTAATACTGAGATCAAACTCCACTCTGCTGTGCCACGTGTCCTCAAGCCCTAGAGTTCCTTTCTTTCCTGAAATACAGTAGAGTCCCACATAAACACTGTATTCAGCTTTCTTCATCACTATGTTCACTCTTACTCCTAGAATGGAAAATACATTTGCATATTCATGTTTCCAAAAGAATTTATACCTACGCACATCAGAATTGGGGAGAGGGAAGTCGGAGCTATGTTTGGGTTCCCATTTAACCATTCTAAAGCTAATGAAGTTGAAAATCGCTGTTAGAGCAGTGTCCCATGAAGTACCCCTCATATGGTGAGCATAGAAGCAAAGGTGGGGCTGGCACTGCGGCTCACTTGGCTAATCCTCCACCTTTGGCGCTGGCACACCGGGTTCTAGTCCCAGTCGGGGCGCCGGATTCTGTCCCAGTTGCTCCTCTTCCAGTCCAGCTCTCTGCTGTGGCCCAGGAAGGCAGTGGAGGATGGCCCAAGTGCTTGGGCCCTGCACCCACATGGGAGACCAAGAGGAAGCACCTGGCTCCTGGCTTCGGATTGGCGCAGTGCACCGGCCGCAGCGTACCAACCGTAGCAGCCATTTGAGGGGTAAACCAACAGAAAAAGGAAGACCTTTCTCTCTGTCTCTCACTGTCTAACTGCCTGTCAAAAAAAAAAAAAAAAAAGAAGAAGAAGAAGCAAAGGTGGGGACGTTTGGCCTGGCAGTTAGGAAGCCTACTGGGACACTCAGTTACTCATCAGAGTGCCTGGGTTCGAGTCCCAGCTCTGGCTTCTGTTTCCAGCTTTCCGCCTGCAGTGAGTCCCTGGGAGACAGAGCTGACAACTCAAGTAGTTGGGTTCCTGCCACCCACATGGGAGATGTGGATGGAGTTCTCAGCTCTTGATTTTCATTCGTCCTGGTCCTGGCCATTGAGGACAGTGGATTGGAGGGGGGACATCCCCTCCCCAAATAAATAAAACATTTTTTTAAAAAGAGAAAGCAAAAGAGGTGAAGAGTTGGAAGATAAGGCTGGGAGAACAGTGCCATCTCTTTGCTGTCCCCTCACGGACATCCGCAGAACAGAATGGAGTCGGGGACAAGGCGCATCCTTGGCGCTACCATTAGTGTGGATGGGGGTCTTCAGTCTCTGTCCATGTGGCCCAGTGGGCAAAAGACCAGCCCACCCCATTCCCTAAAGGAGCTCAGGAAAATAGCTTCATGGTGACCAAAAATTAGGGACCAATTCCAAGATGAGTTCCTCGCCTTTGAGTTGGGTTGAAGTTTGTGAAATGGCTATGGCTACTGTTGACTCTTTTTGACCTAGTGAAAAAGGCATTTTCATTTGGCGGGGTGGGGATGGGGGGGAGGGGGTCAACAAAAACTGCAACATAAATGAGTGCCAATTGCATCTGCTTTGCAGAGGAAGGTGTGTGTGGGGGGGGTGCTGGCAGGAGAGCTGCTGTCTTCACAGGGCTGCCTGCCAGAGCCCGAGGCTGCTTCCCCAGGGTCCTTTGAGCCCTCTTGCTGGAGGTCCCTGCATCTTGAACCATCGTGGTCTTTCTTTGGGACTATTGGCCTTTGGCCTTGACTTTGGGTAGCTGGCTTCTCCAGGCATTGTGTGCTACTGAAGGCTGTTTGTATTTACTACGTACAATCTTGTATGTCATTTAACAAATGCAGTCCATCTTTACCTGTAAAACTTGCCTGCTGTGCTAGCAAATTATTTTTTAAATATTTCCTTTATTTTATTTGAGAGGTAGAGCTACAGACAGTGAGAGAAAGAGGCGGAGAGAAAGGTCTTCCTTCTGTTAGTTCACTCCCCAAATGGCCGCAACGGCTGGAGCTGCACCGATCTGAAGCCAGGAGCCAGGAACTTCTTCCCAGTCTCCTACAGGGGTACAGGGGCCCAAGCAGTTGGGCCATCTTCTACTGCTTTCCCAGGCCATAGCAGAGAACTGGATCGGAAGAGGAGCAGCCAGGACACAAACTGGCGCCTATATGGGATGCCAGCCCTGTAGAGGATTAACCTACTGTGCCATGGTGCCAGCCCCTGTGCTAGCAAATCTCAGGACTGACATCCACCCAGATAGCTAACTCCTTCTGGGACCAAGCAGTGGATGGCTGACCCCACCCCATCCCTCCCCCATGCAACTTACCAACCCATAAGAAAGGTGAAGGCGCTGCCTTTAATTTAATGCACTAGAAAGTATAAATGTGAAAAGAAATTTTTTGTTGTATACACAATTTTTATTAAAAACATTAAAATCCACAGGCAAGAAAATTCAGATGCCTTTGCTACCAGTCATCTGGGAGGCTGGGAGACCAGTGTGAAGCTGACTTGGGCTGGCCTGTTATGAAAAGACTTGCAGAGTGGTGCCTCCCATTTATGGGGCACCATATATGTTAAGAAAAGAGGTGCAGAATAGAGAGGAGGCAGTGTACGAATTTATAGCCAGACCGAATTTATTCAGAGAAAATGTATTTGTAGAGTTGGGTGACCAATTGCCAGCATGCACATGATGGAAATCGTGACAGAAGGCCCCCACACCCAGGGGCTGGGCCTTTCTGTATTTTAGGAGAGCTAGGGATGGGGCTGGGCGTAGAGGGCAGCAGGTGGAGGTGAATTCCTGGAACTGGTCTTTCAGATGGCCCTGAGGGGTGGGGTATGAAGGCAGTAGGGTGCCCAGTTGAGATTCAGGGGCAAGGGAGAAATTCCAATGTTTATCTCTCCTTTGGGCAATGAGCGAGAATGGCTGAGGCTATGTCATGGCCCAGACAGAACGCGGGGGACAGACATCCAGTGGGCTCAGTGGGTTTGCTTAAACCATAAAGTGAGCTAGTTCCTGCAGCATCACGATGTGGAAGCAGGTTCTAAATCATAGCAGAGGAGCCGTCACCTTGAAACTTAGCAGATCTGGGACAGCCAGAGAGTTCCAGAGAGAAATTTGGACTTCGAGTGTGTCCTAAGTGTGAATTGGGACACACCCAGCCAGAGCAAATCGCCGACTGTCACTCCCAGGAAGCCAAAGTCCCCACCCCATTCTGATCCCAGACACATTTAGAAGCCGTGGGAACCAAATCACTTTATCGTTTGGACAAACCCAGCTGGGCCCCGTGGAATGTTTAGGGCCTGCAGTCTGCCTGTGCCCGTCCAAGTCAGCACTGCTTCAGCCCGGGCAGCACAGAGTAGCTCGGGGTCACGGCCGGACGAGGGTTGAAGCCTGCAGTGTGCACAGCCTCCGTGAAGGCAGACTGCTGTCCCCTCCTCCTCCTGCTCCCCTTCTTCCTTTCCTCCGTCTCATTCATTTCAAAACCTCCCTGGCAAACCTGCCTCTTTTCCTGTAGTAACATTTAGCGCTTGCCAAGAAGCAAAGGTTCATGGTCTCCTACCGTATGTGTCTAACTGATTTTAAATTGGTTTTTTTTCCATCTCTAAATAGTTTTCACTTGTTTTTGAGTGAAACCTTCAAAATGGGGAAATTGAGTGGGAGAAAATTCTCCAATTTTTGTTTTATAAACTGTCACCTGTTAAGTGTACACACTTGCTAACTGAAAACATCTATCCATCCATTCAGCAATCCAGGGAAGTCATAGTTTTGGTATCTATTAACAACAGATAGTCAAATAAGAATATAAAATTACGGGGCCGGTACAGCAGTGCAATGGGTTAATCCTCTGCCTGAGGCACTGGCATCCCATATAGGCACCGGTTCTGGTTCCAGCTGCTCCTCTTCCAATCCAGCTCTCTGCTGTGGCCTGGGAAGGCAGTGGAGGATGGCCCAAGTGCTTAGGCCCCTGCACCCACATGGGAAACTGGGAAAAAACACCTGGCTCCTGACTTTGGATCAGTGAAGCTCCAGCCGTTGCAGCCATTTGGGGAGTGAACCAACGGAAAGAAGACCTTTCAGTCTCTCACTGTCTGAAACTCTGCCTCTCAAATAAATAATTTTTTTTTAAAATAGAATATAGAATTTTACTGTTCCTGTTAAGGGAACAGTAGGAAGTGACCCAGCGGGAGATATGTTCTTGGCTCTGTGAAGGAAATGGACTATGTGAATTCAGTCATTTTAAAAACTTTTTTTCAAGGTAGCTATGCATTGTTTAGTGCTAGCAGAATGTTTTGGTATGTCATGGATCCAGCTTTGCAGAAAATGTTTATGAGTTCAAATCTTTTTTTTTTAAGATTTATTTATTTGAAAGACAGTTACAGAGACAGGTAGAGACAGAGAGAGAGAGAGAGAGAGCAAGGTCTTCCATCTGCTGGTTCACTCCCCAAATGGCCATAGTACCTGGAGCTGAGCAGATCTGAAGCCAGGAGCTTCTTCAGGGTCTCACTATGTGGATGCAAAAGCCCAAGGACTTGGGCCATCCTCCAGTGCTTTCCCAGGCGCATTAGCAGGGAGCTGGATTGGAGGTGGAGCAGTCGGGATTCAAACGGGCGCCTCTACATGGTGCCAGCACTACAGGCCAGGACTTTAACCCATTGTGCCATAGTGCTAGCCCCATGATTTCAAGTCTTACCATTTTATTCAAAGCAATTGCTGGACTTTGCCAGGTTTGCTTTTTCAGAGTACACGTCTTTACTTGCAGGTTCTTAGAATGGTAAAGGCACTGGACAAACCAACTCGATCTATGCTTAATTAAAAATCCTGCTGAAACGTGAGTCTCAGAGGCCTGTTCGGGTATTTGGGCGCTGTTGCAGAGCGAGGTGCTGCGTGGTGGTTGCTCTTCCACGTGTTCTTTTCCTGCCCCTGACACATGGCCATGGGATGACAGCCTAGTTGGGTCGACGGCTTCATTGGCCCTTTTTGTTGTTGCCTTGGTTCGTTTTCAAAACAAGAGTTAAGAACAGCAGCCCTTTCCAGGTATTGCAGACTGGTCAAGGGCACAGGTTGAGTCAAAGCCAGGGTCCAGTTACCAGGGATCTCCTGAGCTTCCCATGCCAGGAGCAGGGCGAAGGCCATGCGGTGGCCTCCTGCCAAGGACCAGCACCCAACCGACCCACTCGTCCCGTCGTCTCCCCTTCCCCGTCCTACTGCGGTCCTTTGGCTGTCACACACCCCTCGTCATGACTCTCCTGACAACACGCCAGCGCTCCTGGGAAGGTCGGACATCAAGTTAGAACTTCTCAAATGGGAAAACAGGCCATACGCTGAGGTACCCACAGTGCACCACTGTTCACAGATCATCAGCGGTGCGGCAGGTAGCCAATGACAGCATTTTTATACTAAAATAAGCACGAACCGTGAACCTGCATTCTTTTCTTTTTTCTTTTTTTTTTTTTTTTTAAGATAAATCTGACTGTGTTGGTTGCTTACCGGTGCCTGGAGGTCCTGCCCTTCTGCTTTGTGGTCCTGTAGAGGGGAAGGGCTGCAGGGGAAGCTTGGGTGCTGCATGGCCTTAAACCCTGGCCCTCCACCCAGGCTGCACACTAGAACCACATGGGGAAATCACACTGTGGACCGATGCCCCACAGATTCTGGTTAACTCAGTGTGGGGCGGGGACCCGGCGGCCATGCTCACTAATCGCCAGGTGATTCTCCTGTACAGCTGTGAAGGAGAGCTGCTGGCTCAGGACATTCCGCAGCCCCCTTGGCAGGGATTCTTGCAAAGAACAGGAAGCAGTAATTGTTGCTGCCTTATGGGAGATTGAGGCAGGAACCCCCATGGTCTCTTCCGGGACTGAGAGTGGCCAACAGCAGCTAACGTCTATCTAGGACAGAGCTTGTTGGGGACTGCCCAAGCACTTCATGTAGGCACCACTGCGCTTGTCACTTAGCCGTAAGGAAGATAGGGGAGTGATGCCAGTGAGCTCAGAGCATGGGCAGTCTGACCCCACAGCCTGGGCTCCACCTTACAAGAATGCCACACGTAAGATTAGAATACGGGCTGGCATTGTAGCACTGTGGGTTAAGCTGCTCTTTGCAGTACTGGCCTCACCCTATTGAAGTAACGGTTTGAATCCCAGCTGCTCTGCTTCCAATCCAGCTTCCTGCGAATGCGTGTGGGAAGGCAGCAGAAGATGGACCAGGTACTTGAGCCCCTGCAACCCACATAGGAGATCAGGATGGAGTTCCTGGCTCCTGGCTTCAGCCTTGCCCAGACCTGGCCCAGACCTGGCCATTTGGGGAGTGAATTAGCAGATGGAAGATCTCTTTCCCTTTGTCTCCCTCTCTCTCTGTCACTTTGCCGTTCAAATAAATAGAAGGAGCAAGTGTGTGTGTGGGGGGGGGAGGGTGCTGGGAAGTTGAGCTGGATGGAACTATGAAAGATGGCATTAGCTTCAAAATTAGGGCCTCCAAGGCTCAAGACGGTCCTGGAAGTACAAGGGGAAGAAGGTGGCAATCAGGAGGTATCTGGAAACATCACGGCAGTCCGCCCCGAATTGACGCAGTGTCGGAAAAGTGGCTCAGTCCCAGGGCAGCCGTTCACTGGAGGACCATCTTCCCCACCCCCACGCAGAGGCCACTAGCTGCATACCTCCTTGTCCGAGGAATGAATGCGACCCCGTCCACATCACAGCCCTGGGCTCTGCGATTTTATAAACCCTCGTGCTGTTGCAGTCTTAGATTTTTAGACCGTTCTTAATTGATCAAAGGGTTAAAAGTATAAAAACTAGGCAGCTTTAAGGAAAATGTGGGTATTAATGCCTTTCTTTAATCTTTAATAATGACTGGTTTTAGTGAGAATGCTTTAAATGCAGCTATTGTAAAGTCTCTGCCCTTGTATCAGTGGTTAAGTATCATGGTCCATTGATAGAGCTTTAGAAAGTTCAAAGGCTATGCTAGCACATCTTTGTCTCGCCGTCTTTTAACTATAAAGAAAGAGATGTCCTTGTGTAAAGCCTTAGCATTTGTGTGAAAAATGAAATTAGGTTCAGTTTGTGCATAGATTTTCAGAGAGATTAAAGTGGGCATCACACAATTTCTCTCTATAAAAGGCTGCCTTTGATGTGCCTTCTACCTATTCACACAGAAGTGCCAGCCATTGTTTTTGAGCCGTAGAAGGGTGTCCGCTTGTCATCGGCACATTCTGATACCTTTGTGTTGGAGCCTTGTTCAGGGTGGATCTTATAATTCAGAGATAATGTTCCTAGAACCGTACATTGTAGCCAGACACCAGCCTGCCTTGGAAGATAAATGCCAAGGCGAAAGCAAAGCATTATCAAAATGATCAGGAAGCAAAACTGAAACATCTATTTCTAAATGTCTGGTTGTGACCTGTGCTCTCGATATTTCATCCACACCATACCAGAAAGTTCTTCTTTGGTACCTGCCTTGTTTGGGCACTGGGTTCTGATTTGCGTTTGCTCTCCTGCTGGGGAGGAAATCAGTGAGCTGCGTACCTTAAAGGAACAAGAGGAGCTTGAGCGTGTGCCCACACTTGAATCAAGCGGACATGGGGAGCTGAGTTGAAGATGTCTTACCGGAACCGGAAGTGTTCGTGGGCCGGCTTAGCATTGAGTGGGCTCTTAACGGTGTGGACAGTGGGCTGTATGCTTTATGCACTGTGAGAAAGTCGGGTTGTTGTTCCAATATGCAGGAGAGAAAACAGACACAGAGAGAAAGCAGGTGACTGGTCTAGAGTCTGTCAGACAGCAAGTGAGAGAGACAAATTCCTTCCCCAATGCGCACCTAGTCCCTCCACCGCTACTGAGGTCTCCCAGCTGCCTGCCTGCATGGTCACTAAATACCAAAATTATTCTCACTCGCTTTGAACCCGCATGGCAACTACAGTTTGTACCTTTCTCTCTGCCTCAATTCAGACACTCTTCTTCATCTCTGAGAAAAGCAAGATTTTTTTTTTTCCCCCTTAAGTGAAAGTAGATTTGATTGGAAAAAATCCAATCAAATTTTTTTGTTTGCTTCTCTTGTATTCTTTTGGATAACAAACACGTACTTCAGCATAACGTAAGTTTTGGCTGATGTATTTATTAATGCTGCCTCTATAAAGGAAAATTCCTGTTTTAAAATTACCTCCTGCACTGCCTAGGACAACAGTGCTTAAGTGTGATCTCTCTCTCTGTATTCTCTGTCTTCCTTACATTTCTTCCAGCACATTGAAACTGGGCAGTCGTGTGTCTGGGGCTGAAGACCTGGGCTTCCAACCACAGGAGAGCCAGGGGAGCCGAGGGCAAGAGAAATCGAGGATGAGCCCGGGGTGGGGGGGGGGGTGAGGAGCGGAGGCTGCTTACTCCCCACATTCTGTCCCTGCCTTCTGTGTGGCCTCTGCTGCAGAGAGCAGCTGGGGTGGGGGGGCAGCGAGGCGACGTTCTGGCCACGCGTCCAGCTCCACCTCGGGTGTCCGCAGGTCCGCCCCTCTTACCTCTCTAGGGCCTCCTTCCACCCAAGCCTCGGCCAACTGGGAGGTGAATGACCGGCCCATGTCCTCTTCCCTTCCTTCCCTTCGCTTTCTGTCATGAGAAAGCTCCCCCCTCCCCAGAAGCATCTCTGTAAACTCACGCCCGCGAATCCGAAAGCCTTCCTGCGAAAGAAAATTAGAGTGTGAATTCCAACCGCAAATAAGATTCCCTTTTTTCTGACCACTCAATTAAATTCTGCTTTCATTTGTTTCTTATTTGCAAGTGAGTGTTCGCCCAGGCTAAAACGAAGGCACAGCTTCGCGCTTCCATTCCAAAGAAGCATTTGGCCATGAAATGAAAAAAAAAAAAAAAAAAGAGCCAGGATCCATGTATAAATTATTCAGAAATTTGGTAAATAAACATGCAAACTTCTAGCTGGGGCTATCGCTATTGCATTATGCAGTCCAATAAAGAGAATTTAATTTAATGGATTTTCAGCAACATTGTTCAGTGATCAACAAAAGGCACACTGTCTTTTATGAATAACTGATTTTCCCGGGGCGTTCTGAAGAAAGTGGGTCCTCGTTAACCCTAGAATGGCTGCTAATGTCATTGAAGCGTGACCACCTGGCAGCGAGGTTGCCCGTCAGCTGCCAGGGAAGGCGCAGGCCGGGGAGGACCAGGTGCTGCACTCTCGCCGTCCGATTGTTACAGCGGAATAAACAGCGTGATTGCACAGTATGGCCGGGGGCGAGGGTCCAAGCCCGCTGCCAGCCAGAGCGCGTGCTTTCTTCCCCAGTCTTTGACAAGGGGGCCAAAAGTGCCTCTATTCAGAGCAGGTAAAGCTGACAAAGCTCCGATGCTGTCTACTGCAATTAAGACAAACACACACACACACACACACACACACACACACACACACACACAAAACGGGAGCCTCAGCAACTGGCCCCAGACCGAAGCCACAGTGAGCCTCAGGTCTCAAGACCCAGACATTTTTGGTAGGAGCCAGGAAGTTCCAGCATAAAGATGGAAAAGAAATTCAAGAAAAGGAGCCCAGGTACTGAGTGAGAGATGTTCGTGAAAGCACGCTGGCCGCATTATGCCTCCCATTTGGAAGCACAATGCCAACTCGTCACCCGAAGATAAACTTTGGGCCCGACTTCCATGGCAACCCAAAGCCCCTGTTCTTTGATTATCCTCAATAAAATGCTGGGCCAGGTCATTTCTCTCTCTCCCTCCCTCCCTCCCTTCCTCCCCCTCTCCCTCTCTCTCCCTCCCTCGCTCCCTCCATCTCTCCCTTTATAAAGCCCCACACGCATCTACATTTAACTAAGTGAAGTAGTCTCTACTCAGCAGTGTTGTTTATTCTCAGTCCTTTTTTTTAAAGCACTGCTACCTGTGTGGCGATATAAAAGAAAAAAGAGTATTATTTGACTAAAAAAAAAAAAAGCTTAATGAAGAAATAGGCATTTCTGACCTTTCGAAGGGGTTTTGAATGTGAAATGGTTCGTTAAGTTCCTGTTAATAGGGAAGTAAAGAGCACTTCTCCCAAACAGCAAGGAAAAAAATCCCTCTTTGCACATATTGATTTATTTCATTTGCTCAGCACAGGAGCCATGAAATGCTTCATCCCAGCAGCACGCTAAATATGTGCACAAGTGAAATTACAGCCGAGCGGCCGCCTTGCACTTTGTACTGTAGTGTGTACATTTCAATAGACCCAGAGGGGAAAAAAACAAACTGAAGAAAGATCCTTTTATGCAATTAAATTACCTGTTTTGTGTGGCTCTGAAACCCTGCACGTAGCCACTGGTTGAGGGGACTCTACCTGGTGCCTGTGGCTTGTCCACTGGTTATTCCTGTGGCCCGCTCACCCCACAGCCCAGGTCAGGATCTGTGCAGTTGGTGTTTCGTCCCTTGGGCAGTACCTAACTGTAAAAGACTACAATTGGGATGGCTTAAAGGATGACTGACAGTTAGGCCTGCACTCTTTCTCAGAGTATCATCAAATGGCAGTGCGGCCACTTAATAATTAATTAGCTAGAAACCTGGATTGGAATCGCGCTTCCGTGTGTGAACCCCGGGCAGCTCCCTGCCTCCTTGTGGCTGTCTCTTCCTGGAGTCAGGGCTGCGTCTTGGGGAGATGGGACAGATCCCACAGTTGGTGCACGTGTAGCCCCGAGAGCTCTGCCTGGGAGCCCCGACCTGCACTGCGTGTGGTCTCTCGTGGCTGTGCCACTCTTATCACTACACATGAGGGCTCGACCTCAACCAGTCCCTGGGGTCCAGCAGGGACACTACAATATGGAGAAATGAGGCAATCCCGCTGGCTGGGTCTTGCACCCTTTGCACCATGGATCTCCTGCCCTTCTCAGAATGTGTATAAATGCAGAAAATAAAGCAGCTGGGATTACAAAGTAAATCCGTTATAATGAAATACTGTTCAAATCAAATGCATGCCATAGTAATATACAGGCATCTTTAGTCATGTGTTGAACACAAGAGTGCAGTAACTGCTATTGATTTTGAAGAAGTGGTGAGCAGAGTCAGCATTTACATTGGCAGTAATGTAACCGTGACACAACACTGTCTGTCAAACACAAGTACCACCATTGTGGTTTGTGCCTCATCTCCATTGGTACGTACGTCTTACCGCCTGCATTCTTGGACCCCTTGAATTCTGATCGTCACCCCGATGAGAGCCCTGGGGCCCTGGGCCCAGGTTAGGAACTACTCTTTGAGGGATTCACAGGAACCGTGGAATCAGGAGCCTGGAAAAGCATCCAGGCAGAAGGCACAGCAAGAAATGTATGTGGAGCCTGGAGAGGTTAGAGGTGATGGTGGGAGCTGGGCGCCCCACTGGGCCACTGAGGGCCTTGGCTTCACAGTGAGAGCCTTTGGAGGGTGGAGCAGAGGAGGGGTCGCGTCCCTTGAAGGCTCTGATGCTGGGTGCAGAGGCCAACAGACCAGGCAGGGAGCCACAGGCCTGATCCAGGGACAAGATGACAATGAAATTGCCGCCTGTGCACACCAGAAAGCAGCAGTTTTGTGTGACTCAACCTAACATGTAATTCACACCATTGTAAGACCTCAGCAGCTCCAGGATTTCTAAGATTGCTCATTTAAACAGAATTTTAAAGCAGGAAATCTCCCAGAACTTTGACTAATCCTGGTCGCAGGCTCAATCTTGATTCATGTCCACGTGGGTTCAGTCCAGAGCAGTCTCTGGCGCACAGCCCTGCCTGTGAGCGCACCACAGACACATCCCGCATCCGGCTCTGTGGCTCCCTCGGTGAGGCCACAGAGCCACACGGTTCACCGCACTGGGCCTCTGGAGGACTCGTGCCGCCGCCCCCACCCCGCCTTCTCCCACCAGAGCGATGCTGCGCTGAGTCTCCTCTCTCCAGCCCCTGGAGAGAGTCACGCGGGGCTCTCCCCTCCTTCTGCCACAGGAGAGAGTTCTCAGCTCTGCGCATCGGCTGAATGTTGTGGTCTCTGCTCTTCTCCCTCAGACACAACTTAGTAAACTCACGTCTGAGAGTTTATGCCTCTCTGTCTTTTCCTGGGGCTCTGCGTTAGCGGCCGTGTGTGTCCCGTCCTGCCCTGCTCACTGTCGCTAGCAGCCACCTGCCCCACCATCTAGCAGAGAGCCCAGCATGCGGGATCAGCCCAGGAGGGAGGGACCCGCTGCATTTACACAGTGTCACCTCTGCCTCTACCGCAGTCATCTGGGTCATCTGTCCCTCCCTCTGCCTGCCATGCCCTCCTGCCCTATCCACTATCCACTATCCCTATCCCTCAGCCGGAGCCCGGGAACCGTCAACAGCAGTAGGCAGATCTGTCGTCGACATACAACACCACAGTGGCTTTGCAGGGCCTCCTGCAAAAAAAACAAATGAAAAATGGGGCTGCCTTGTCCACCACTTTCAGAGAGCAGTTGCATGCCCTTGGACTTGAAGCCTTGGCGCAGGTGGGGTCCCGGAACTGTAAGCAGAGAGCAATTCCGTGGTGGAGCCATCTCTGTGATGCCGTGTGTGCTCCCAGGCACATAACAACACAGAAGAGTAATTGACAGGATTGTTGATCTTAAGTTTGCTTAAGTTTCTCTTAAGTTCGCTTTGCCTGCCTCTCTCTAGAAGCAATGTAATTGTCCTCAAGCCCCGAATGTAAAGGTCGAGCATGGTGTCTTCAGAAGGGTCCTCTCTATCTGACCTGCATCCGGCTCGATGCTGGCATGTCCACGATCACTGAGACAGCCCCTGTGGAGCTCACCAGGACTGAGAGCCCGTCCAGTTGTTTTTAAGATGCTTTGACAACCCATCTGCTCCAGCTTGAACTCACTACAAGTTGAGAATTCTTTGTCCGAAATGCTTGGGACCAGGAGCATATCGGATTTTGGATTTTTTTTTCTATCCAGGAATATTTGCACACACATCAGGAGGTATCTTGAAGAGGGGACCCAGGTGCAAACACAAGACTGTCTTGTTTCATATCTGCCTTTCCCACGTAGCCTAGGGGTAATTTCACGTGCTATCTCTAGTAACTTCGGGCATGACACAAAGTTTTATGGTGTGGAATTTTCTAATTGTGGCATCATGTCCATGATCACAGAGTCTCGGGTTCGGGAGCATTTCCGATTTCCGATTTTCAGATTAGGGCTGCCCTACCTGCAATTTTAAAATCTGAGACCCTGCTGGCTGACTTTTGGTTCTAGCTCAGCACTGTCCCTGAGAGGAACAGGTGGTGCTTCCCGGGAGTCCCCGCCAGGGGCCACTCTGCTTGTGTGCAGACGACTTTCTTTTGGGGGAATCTAGCGGCGTTTATTACGAGTTGCTGTATGTGTGTTTTCGTTGCACTCCTGTATGCTTGCTGCCTGATCTTGCTAATTACCTAGAACATGGGTCCTTTGGGACTTCTTGCAGACCCCTCCACAGACATCGGGTCACGGACACTCCCAGGAGAGCACCATTCTTTTTTTGTTTTAAAAGATTTATTTATTTATTTGAAAGTCAGAGTTACACAGAAAGAGAGGAGAGGCAGAGAGAGAGAGAGAGAGAGAGAGAGAGAGAGAGAGAGAGAGAGAGGTCTTCCATCTGATGGTTCACTCCCCAAGTAGCCACAGTGGCCAGAGCTACGCCTATCCGAAGCCAGGAGCCAGGAGCTTCTTCCTGGTCTTCCACATGGGTGCAGGGACCCAAGGACTTGGGCCGTCTTCCACTGCTTTCCCAGGCCACAGCAGAGAGCTGGATCGGAAGTGGAGCAGCCGGGACTTGAACTGGCGCCTGTATGGGATTCTGTTGCTGCAGGCTGGGGCTTTAACTTGTTATGCCCCAGTGCTGCCCCCCCATTTTTATTTTTTAAAAAAATTATTTATTTGAAAGGCAGAGAAACACAGGAGAGAGAGAGAGAGAGAGAGAGAGCGTCCAGTGCTCTGCCTTCATGAACATTGTCCTCATTCTGCAGGAGACACCCCGCATCTGTCACGTGTCCCTGTCTCTGGAGTCCTTTGGAAGAGTGTTGCTGGCTGTATTTAATAGAGAGCACGTTAATTATGAAATTAATTAGGAAGTGCTTGCTTTAATGAGCCGAGCAGGTTTGCTCATGAATATTTACGGTTGTTGAATCTCGTCTGGGAATCGGTCAGCCATGTCAGATAAGTCAAACTGTTGGTGGAGCTTGTACAGAAAGTGTGCATTTTTAAATTGATTTGTATTTATTGCTCATCTCAAAGGGTGCATCCTTGATTCCCCCCAACCCAGCCCTCCTAGCAATGGGCTCCTGTGTGTGACCCCAGCATCTTCAACCCCTACCCCCAACACACACACTGGGTCTCAGGGTCCCTTCTAAGTTCTCCCACCTCTTAGAAAATACAGGGTGAGTGTCCCTCATCCAGAAACCCAAAGCGCTCCAGAGTCCAAAACCTATTGACCGATACTTAAATCTGAAGCATTTTAGGATTTCTGGTTTTGAAATTGGGGATGCTAATTTGTTAGAAGTCTATGCAGACATTTCAAAATCTAAGACTCCAGAAATCTCAAGCCCATCTGATCCCGAGCATTCTGGATGTGGAATACTCAAGCTATATTATCTGGGAAGAACAACCCCACCCCCGCCCCCACCCCACCCCCAGCCTCCTTTCTCTGTGTCCCGGCCCTGGATAGGTGATTTGGTGGAGCCCTGTGAGCCTGCCAATGCTGGTTTGGTGGAGCCTTGTGAAACTGCCGCTGCTGGGTTGCTTTGGGCCCAATTTCAACCTCTCGGATCTCAGTTTCTTCAGCTATAAACCAAGAATAACAATACCCACTTTGCAGGATTTTCTGCAATTTATACAAAATTATCTTTTTTAAAACAAAATTTATTTATTTATTTGAAAGGCAGACACAGAGATCAATAGAGATTGATCTATTCTATCTGCTAGTTCACTCTCCAAATGGCTGCAATGGCCAGGGCTGGTCCAGGCTAAAACCAGGAGCTCCAGCCTGATCTCCCACGTGGGTGTCAGGGGCCCAAAGCCTTGGGCCATTTTCTGCTGCTTTCCCAGGCCATTGCAGAGAGCTGGATTAGAAATGGAGCAGCCGGGTCTCGAACCGGTGCCCATATGGGATGCTGGCACTGCAGGCAGTGGCCCCACCCACTGCGCCACAGTGCCGGCCCCTGCCAACAGCTTTTATGGCCCTTGGAAGATAGTAACTGAAAAATAACAGTCCATTCTCAGAGCCTCTCGGAGCTTTGACAGTGGAGCAAAAGGATCCCACAAGGAAAATCTGCACGGCTCTCCAGCGTTGAAGCATGCCCCATCTGCTCAGTAGTGCCCATCTGATGCAGCTAAGTACCTCTCTCACTGAAAATGTCCCAGGGCCGGCGTTGTGGCTCAGCGGGTCATGCCGGCAGCGCAGACATCCCATACAGGCCCTGGTTTAACACTTGGCTGCTCTACTTCCGGTCCAGCTCCCTGCTAATGTGTATGGGAAAGCAGTGGAAGATGGCCCAAGTATTTGGGCCCCTGCACCCACATGGGAGACTAGGAAGCAGATCCAGGCTCCTGGCTTCAGCCTCACAAAGCCCCGGCCGTGTCAGGCCATTTGGGGAGTGAACCAGCAGATGGAACTTCTCTCTCTCTCTCTCTCTCTCTCTCTCTCTCTCTCTCTCTCTCTCTCTCTCTTTCTCTCTTTCTCTCTTTCTCTCTTTCTCTCTTTCTCTCTCCCTCTCCCCCTCTCTCTGTAACTGCCTTGCAGATAAATAAATCTTTAAAAGAAAATGTCCATTCAAGTCAATAAAACTTTAGAATTTTGTTTTGGTTTTCTTCAAAATGTGAACAGAAATAAACACAATAAGATATTTTTTGCTTAAATGGGCTCATTGAAGTTTCCCAAGCAGTGATGCATAAGGAAAAGGATTGAATTAATATAGGTTTACTAGTCTAAATTCTGACTTCTTATGTCAGTTTTACAAATAGCAGTTCAGCCAGGAAGTCACCAGTTATGCCAGATCAGCTATAAAATGGCCAGTTCATTTGGTGCTACTCTTGGCTCTGGAGAGAGAAAGAAGGATCTAATTTGCCTGTTCTCAACCTTCCTGTCAGCACCAAGCAGTAGCGTTTGTGAATTAACTTACATTGAATGTTATAAACTTTTTAACAAAAAGAAACATAAAAGATGGAACTGAGGTGGCGTGAGGGAGGGGAAAGAGGCCAGCAGCTGGAACCGCTCAGCCTGGGCTTGAGTGTGAGCCCTGCTTGGTGCTGGCTGGGTGGGCCCAGAGGATCATTTCTGCTCCATCTCAGATGTGGAGCGTCCGCATCTGGTTGTTTCATGGCTGCAAAAGGGCTTCATCATGAGTGGCAGAGCGGTATGCCAGCATGGGTAGATAGTTTTTATTTCGTAAATAATATGGCTTTTAGTGAAATATCACTTCAGCAGAACTCACACTTATTATATTGTAACTGCCACATGATGAGTTGTAGAATCTTCCAAAGTAGTCTAACACTCAAGGTAATAGTTGAGTATTATAGAAGCCAAGATTTAGAATAGGATTAGGAGTAAGAAAGCATTTTTTTTTATATCTGAGGGAAGAATAATGGATAAACAGGTGGCAATAATAAATATAGGATGGATGGATGGATGGATGGATGGGTGGGTGGATGGGTGGGTGGATGGATGGATGGATAGATGGGTGGGTGGGTGGATGGATGGATGGATGATGAGTGGATGGGTGGATGGATGGATGGGTGGGTGGGTGGGTGAGTGGATGGGTAGGTGGATGAGTGATGAGTGTACAGGTAGGTGAGTAAGTGGATGGATAGGTGGGTGGGGAGAGGCACAATTTGGAAATGGAGAAGAGGAGGGAAGGTGAGCCTGCACTGTCTGGTGTGTGTGGGCGAGAACATTTGGGATCACATTTAGCCTCCTAGCCTGGGGACCGTCTGTGCAGTTCTGCTCTGCACCTGAGCTGTAAGGAACGTCTTCATCACTCTCCAAGTAAAATGGCTCCAAAGCACACTATCCTCGTCTGGACCATGTCTTAACACTGTTCATGTAAAACTGTTGACTTAATGGAGCTGCTTTTGATCTATCAACAAAAGACACACCAAATTCAGTCTGGTTATTTTTCCAGTAGTAAGTGTCCTAATTTGCAAGAGAATGATTTGATTATAATTCTAAGTAATACTGAAGTTGTATTTTTAGTCACAGAGATGATATGGTGTTACTCTATGAGGCTTAAATGTGGAAAGTCCCAGAGAATTGTGGGAGTTGGGAATTTTATCTTTAACAGCGTTCAGAGTCGTTTCTGTTATTTGTAAGTTTCAGGAGTATATTTTGATCCAAATGGGTGGAATCCCTGAGAAGGGATTTTGCATATAAAATATAAAAGCATATGGGGGCTGGCACTGTGGCACAGCAGGTTAACACCCTGGCCTGAAGTGCCAGCATCCCATTTGGGTACCGGTTCTAGTCCCAGTTGCTTCTCTTCTGATCCAGCTCTCTGCTATGGCCTGGGAAAGCAGTAGAAGATGGCCCAAGGGCTTGGGCCACTGTACCCGTGTGGGAGACCAGGAAGGATCTCTTGGCTCCTGGCTTTGGATCGGCACAGCTCTGGCCATTGCAGCCATCTGGGGAGTGAACCAGCAGATGGAAAACCTCTCTCTCTGTCTCTGCCTCTCTCTGTAACTCAGTTTTTCAAATAAATACAATAAATCTTTTTAAAAAGCATATGATTTTCATTAAGGTATAAAGAGTAATCCCTAAATATAAAGACATATAAAATCAAAATATAAACACCCATCATCTTTTATCTGACATTGTCGATATTTTTAAAGATTAATTACTTACTTGAAAGGCAGAGTTACAGAGAGGCAGAGACAGAGAGAGAGAAGTCTTCCATCCTCTGGTTCATCCCCCAATGGCTGCATTGACTGGAGCTGAGCCAATCTGAAGCCAGGAGCCTGGAGCTTCTTTCAAGTCTCCTATGCAGGTGCAGGGGCCCAAGTACTTGGGCCATCTTCTGCTGCTTTCCCAGGCCATAGCAGAGAGCTGGATAGGAAGTGGAGCAGCCGGGACTCAAACTGGTGCCAATGTGGAATGCCAGCACTGCATGGGGCAGCTTTACCCGCTACACCACAGCACCAGCACCTAACATTGCCTTTTTAAAGAGTGTTATCATGAGAGAATTTGTGATTCTGATCTTTGTTCCCACTGGGACAGCCATGTTACCTTGTTCCTTCTACCTTGTCTTAGAAGTTGACAATGTTTAGCTACTCAGGTATCACTGAATGCAGCCAAGATACCAAACCTGTGATGCAGGGATCAGACTGAGACAGGACTGAATGGCTACTCTGCATCTGATGACATGTTTTCTCCAAGTACAAAAGAAGACCTAAAAAAAAAATCCCAGTTTTTTTCCTTCCCATAATCTGTCCTGAGCCAGATTTACTCATAGCTCATGCAGAAAATTGCTTTCCTGCAGCTGACGTGCTGTGGGGTCTTTGCTGTGACACTGTCCCAGGCTGAGTTGAAAGCACCATAGCCAGTGCATGGTCACAATGCCCAGGAGCTCTGGGGGACATAGAGGGCACCCACGGGCCCGTGCCAGCCACTACCAGATAAGGAGGACAGCAGTGCTTGGGCCAGCTAGTCGGAGAGAGCCCTAAGGAAGGAGACACAGGATAGACACATCCTCGTTATCCAGCACAGGATGCAAGGGCCACTGTGCCGAGCTCGGAAGCCTCCACACTGCAGAGGGAGAAGCACACCCTGCTAGGAGTTCATGTAACTGACCTCCCTTTCCTCTGCAACACACAAGGATTTCTCTCAACTGGCTGCTAGGTCCAAAAGACCTTGAGATGCGAGCACTAAGGTTTATTTAATTTGCAGGAAGAGAAGTCTTCCCAGATAGTTGGCTTTCCTTCTCCTGAAGCTGTTGGATAGTGGAGTCTGAATTGGAAGGGTAGAAGAAGGGCTTCCAATTTCCCCTTCTTGTTTCCAGAAAGTGAGTCGATGGATCCGGGCCTTCTGCTGGCTCTTGGTGCCACTGCGCTCTTCTTTGGCAGGTGCAGAATTCTGATCTCAAGAAGCAGGGCTGCAGCTGAAGGCTGCTGGTACCATCGAGGGGCTTAGAGCAAAGACCCCTCCTCCCTACTCCTCAACCTCCTCCTCTGTAGGACCCTCACGAGAGCACATGCTGCAGGCAGCGACTGTGAGAATTCAATGAGATAGCCCATAAAATGGCATTCGACCCATGAAGAGCCCATGATGACTTTAGCAGGTGTCAATATCTAAATATCACCAGTGATGGAGGTGCCACTTGCTGGGGTTTCGCTTACAATCAGGACGTAGTTTGATTCATCTGCCACAGGCACCCGACCCTGCTCTGGGCTGCCAGGGCCGGGACCACTCCCCGTGTAGCGCATTCATCAAAGGGCACCCCGTTCACTGTGTGTTGCTGGTTATCTCTGGGGACGGGTCAGCAGCTGGGCCTGACCCCCACCTTGGAGCCCACCATGCATTGTTCCTCGCGCCTTCCTGCTGTCATTCCAGTTTCCCTTCCTCACCGCTAAGCAGGAGTGTCACAGGAACAGGAAGGCGTGACCACCTTCCAGGTCCTCAGCCCGGCGTGCTTCAGCTGGGCACTCATTAGGAAGCAGGTGCTTTCTCTATGCCTTTTGTGGAAGGCACTTCAAGGGCCTCTCTCCACTCACACAGCCAGACTTTTATCACGAAAAAGCATTTTCAAGAGAACTCTGTGTTTCTAATTTTTCTTTGCACTTAGAATCGAAATTAGCAGAGGGAGTAGGATGGTACGAGGGTGTTTCACAAAATTCATGGAAAATGCAATTAAGGATGTTTGTTTTGGTGCAAAGACTTTGAAATCCATGAAATCCATAAAGCTCATGTAAATATATATTGTGGGGAAAAAAAAGCCATGCATGGACTTCAAAAAATGCGTCACAATGAACTTGTCTTTTCATTCCGTTTTTCCACGGACCTTTTTGAAGTGCCTTTGTGCACTTGAGCCTGCTGGGAAATCAGAGTAAATCATCCCAGCAGCCCCTGGGAATTTTTGAGACTGAATCTGACAGCAAAACATACAGACTTCCCACCCTAATATGTGACTAATTCATACGTACTTTGTGATCATCTGTCCTTTCACGGGGGCAGATGGAAAAGGAGTGGAAGCGGCACGTTTTGCCCTCCACTGCTCAGAGCCACTTTCCCCAGCCCAGCGAGGCTGAGACTTGCGCTTGCTCCCTGGCCATGTTTGGTTTGCACAGGGACCGTGGCTGTTGCCAGGTTGCCACATGAAGCCAGGCATGCTCCAGTGCCATGCGGCGTGGCAGCCCAACCCTCCGTCCACTTGGTGTAGCTCCTGCCCAAGTGAGCCATCTGCGTCAGGCCCCGCTTCAACAGCCAGGAAGCAGTTGCTTTCGTATTGAGTAGCAAGCGCTGGTTTTTTGTACTGCCAACCTTGGAGGAGCTTTGTGTTCTTAGAATTCCCCCAAGTTTCCAGGTGGGTCTGGATCCCTGCGGTGTTGTGTTTTGGCTCGAGGAGGTTTGGGGACTATTGAGTTTCAGGGGAGGGCGGCCGTGACCGTCCATGCACAGGTGTGCAGATGCGCAGCGCACTTACTCCCGGGATCTCAGCAGGCCAGGCCAAGGTCATGGGGCAACCTTCACATAAGCCTCTTCCCTCAGGTTGTAGGTCACTGGCATTCGGTAAACCCCTAAGGTTTTTTTTGTTGTTGTTGTTTTTTTGGAGTTTCTTCTTGTCATCTGATAATTTAGTATCAAGATAAATGTCTTCCTGGAAAGCTCAGATGCCTATTAAGTAAGCCATGTTGGTTAGGTTATTAGAAATATGATCTCTGCCCTCACAAACGTCTATATTTATCACTTTTATTTTCAAACGCACAAAAGGAAAAAAAACTAAATTTATAAATGTTCATAGAAAAAAAGTGGAATTAAAAGATATTTCTTTCAGTGCCAAAAATTTGGAGAAGAAAGCATAGTTTTTTCTTTTTTCATAATGTACACTTTCCATGAAGTTTTTGAAGCTCTCTCATAGCCTAAATTCTGTAAACTCCTTGAAAAGGAACTGTCCTCCCAGAATTGCTTTCTGAAATGAAAAATCAGGAATGTTGGTACAGAAAGCTTGATACCGATCCTTTGGATCTCACAGTTTAATTCTGCTGTGCTGTGCCGTGCTGTGCCGTGCTGTGCCGTGCCGTGCCGTGCCTGAGCCCAGTCTGACTTCTTGTGGGCCTAACAGGCGTGTTCTGGGCAACACCTGAGACTGCTTCCAGAGCCTTCAGCCAGAATGTCCACCCCCGATGATTTTTCTTGTCCTTGTCAGTTTTGCTTTCTTACTATCTGTCAGATATCATCATGATGCTGTTTCATTCTTGGAATCAACCTAGATATAAATGAAGTATCTTAAATCAGAGTGGTTGAAGAGTGAATATTGCATAATTCAATTCACATTAACACGGCACTAAGTAATACCTGTAATGTATTTTATTTAATGACTTTTTTTAATGTCGATTAAGTCAAGGCTTCAGCTCCATGTGTACTGCTGTTGAATTGTCTGCTGTTTTCATACGTTGCCACAAACAGGGATTCAAGACATTTGGGGCCAATTCTGCATTTCTAACTGTTTCCCATTTGGCTGTTTGTCACTGCATGGATATTAAATGCCAACAGAATGTCGGCAGTGGTCATTTCTATAACGAAGGTTGAGAATGTATTTTAAAGCGAGCTCCTCACACAGGGAAGCTCAGGATGAATGAAACCCTGGGAAAGAGAAAAGCAGTTCAAGTGACACTAACTGCCTTCTTCCCGAAGTCAGGTCGTTGGCATAAGCAGGCCGGAACTCTTGGGTTTTCTATTGTTCGTATCGATTCGCCACTTCCCCAGCCGTTTTCATCAGCGAAGTAGCCTGTTGAATCTTTTCTCACTCAATTCGACAGCACTTCCTCCAACCCTGAAAGAGGCCGAATGACTAATTTTCTTGTCACTTACATCTTTGCCGATGTGAGACAGTGTCACGGGGCATTTTCTCACCCGGTGATTTTCTAAGACGGTGAGGCGCGCTGCGAGACCCAAGGAAGCTGGAAATGGAAAACGCCGTAATTAAGGCTCGCAGCTCCATCCCCCAGGAAGAGCCGACTTGAACATTTCTAATAAAAATGGAGGCCAAATCCACTGCCCCCTGGGAGCGTCTCAGGTGCCCAGAGGGACATCTTCAGTCCCCTGTGCTGGGAGGGCGTGGGAACACGAGAACAGATCTTCTCCAAAAGTCTGTAATTTAATAGCCTGAAGAAAATCTGTTTTTTTTTCTTCTCCCCCATTTCCACTTGCTCTTATCATTTCCTCAGAATTATTCTTAAACTTGGTTATCTGGATATTTTCTTCTTTTTGAGCAATAGCCCGCTGTTCCTCTCCAGGAGTGTATCACTAGAGCTTGAAGCCTAATCTAATATCTTTTACCTCCGTGTGTTTAATTTCCTTCTCCAAGACATCCATTTTATTTGGTTATGTTGTTCAGTAAAGTCATCCTCTTTATCCGTTACCAGGCTGTGACATTTACATTGAGTGACTCATGTATTTGGGGTCTTAAATGGTCCCAGAATTCCAGCTTGTATTATATTGAAAGACAAACAAGAGTCTTTGTGAGAATGATGGATGGCTTGAGGATGTCACTCACTCCGTGCCCATCCCGATCACCAAGGAATTTTCATCCACCTATTTCCAGCTATCAAGTGCCACTGGGACCCAATGGGACAGGCATCAGCAAAGGCACGAGGGAGCAGAAGTGTGTGGGAGCTGAGCCTGTGCCTCCCGCTGGAAGCCCTCCTCCCCGGCCCCCGCGAGGCTGCTGTCTCCCCTCCTAGCATCTCCCTGTCTCTGGCTCCCGCTGCTGCCGACCCTCTGGGTGGGAACAGGGGAGCTCCCAACATTGCATCTTCTCCCCCGCCTTTTCTCCTGCAAAATCATCTCCATGCACGACTCCTACATGTGGGTCTCCAGCCCAGGCCCCCTCTGCTGAGTCCTCACAGACACCCTCCAGGCCCCTCGGACTGCACTGAGCCCTGCCTTCCCTCCACGGCTTTCAGACGTGCACTGATCCCCTCATCATTGAGCCGCCCTCTCTTTGCACTCCCCGGAGCACCTCTTCTCTCTTCCGTGCCTCCCCGCTTGCTTTCCCGAGGCCTGTGTCAGCTCCCCCTCATCCAGAATCTCTCTTCCTCTGGTCTCTCTCCGTTCTGAGCCTTTCCACACACATATACTCTACCCTGGTTACCTGTCAAGTGCAGATCGGATCCTGCTGCTCCTCTGTTGCAAGCCCTCCCATGATTCCGAGTTTCCTGTCCCTACCCTTTGCCATCTGAGCCCGGTCTCCATGCACCCATGGCAGATCTCCCCCACCTCTGGCTTCCTAGAATGTGTTCTCCATTCAACATAGTGGGGACCCGTCACTGTCACCTTGTATGTTGTGGATTCAGCCGGTCTTTCCCAATGAGTTGTGAATGCTATTGAGAGACAAGCCTGTCTCACTCTTTTTAATTTTTATTTATTTTTCAATTTTATTTGAAAGGCAGACAGAGACACAGAGAGAGATCTTCCATCTGCTGGATTCACTCCCCAGATGCCCACAACAGCCAGGGCTGGGCCAGGCTGAAGCCTGGTGCCCAGAACTCCATCCAGGTCTCCCACGTGGGTGGCGGGGGCCCAATGTCTTGGGCCATCCCCTGCTGCCTCCCAGGGTGTACGTCGGCAGGGAGCTGGATCAGAAGCAGAGGAGCTCTGCCAATATAGGACCTGACATCGATGTCCCAAGCTGTGTCCTAACGGCTGCTCCACGTGCCCTCCCCAGCTTGCCTATTTTTAATCGTTGTCCCTCCTGCTGCTAGGATAGTCCTTGGCATGTGGTCTCCTCTTCACGTGTTTCCATGAATAAATGATCCAGCAAGAGCTTATGCCTAGAGGACTTCCTTTCTCTTTTTCTGTCCTCTAGTCCCTGAGGACCTTTGTATTAGAAGGTTTTCCCCACCAGATACACTAATTTCCTTTCTGTCTCTATGAATTTGCTTGTTCTAGACACTTCGTAAGTCAGAGACTTGCACCATGTGGTTTGTTATGTCTGGTTTCCTCCACTTAGTATGGTGTTTTCAGAGTTCATTCATGTCCATTGCAGGCATCAACACTTCACTCCTTTTTATGACTGAGTAATATTCCATTGCATGGAAGAACACAGTTGCTTTATCCAGTCATCAGTTAGTGGCCATTGATTGTTTCTGCATTTTGGCTATTCTGAATAATGCTGTTATAAACAACTGAGTCCAAGTTCTTGTTAATATAGTCTTCTTGGGTGTATACACAGGAGTGGAATAGGTAGGCCGTACGTTCAATTGTTAAGGAGCTGTTGAACTCTTTTCCACAGTGGTTACAGCGCTTTGTGTTCCTACCAGCAGGGCGGGGGATTCCCACTACTCTGTATGCTCCCCAGCACTGGGGACTGTTCATCCTTCTCCTTGGTCACAGCATCCTAGTCAGTATGAGTAGCATCTCACTGTGGCCTGGATTGCCATTGCCCTGACAATGACCAAGCCTGAACATCTTGGCATGTGCTTGTGGGCCAGTGGTATATCGTCTGTGGAAATGTGCCTGTTCAGATCCATTGCCCATTTCTTTTATTTGGGTTGTCTTCTCCCTGTTGAGAGTGTTCTTCATAGGTTCAAGATGTAAGACCCTAACCAGATAAATGACTTTGCAAATAGTTTTTCCTGTTCTGTGAGCTGCCTCTTCACTTTCTTGGTAAGTTCTAAGAAGCACTAAAGTTTTTTTAAAATTTTTTGTGAAGTCTGCTTTTTGCTTTTTTTTATTTGGTTGCTTGTGTTTTTGGTGTCATAGCTGAAACCAACAGGCATTTTAAGCCCTTGATCACCTTTCACAACACTACCCCCAAAATGAGTGTGCTGTTTTCTTCTGAGTCTTCGGCAGAAGTCAGCTAGTTCACTTGCCAGTTGTGTGAACTCTTGGACTCACTATTGTTGTTGGCTCCTTCTTTCACTAGCTTTCAAATATATGTATCCATAAAATGTAAAATATTCTTGAATAGTGTAGAGTATTTGATTCAGAGCAGCATCCCTCAATCTACAACTGTTCCTGAGTTGTCACTTTTTTAAAAAATATTTGTTTCTTTATATGAAAAGCAGAGTTACAGAGAGGCAGAGAGAGAGAGAGAGAGAAAGAGAGAGAGAGAGAGAGATCTTCTATTTGCTGGTTCACTTCCCAAGTAGCTGCAATGGCCAGAGCTGAGCCAATCTGAAGCCAGGAGCCAGGAGCTTCTTCCTGGTCTCCCAAGCCCTTGGGCCATCTTCTACTGCTTTCCCAGGCCATAGCAGAGAGCTGAATTGGAAGTGGAGCAGCCAGGTCTCAAACCAGTGCCCATATGGGATGCCAGCACTGCAGGTGGTGGCTTTACCTGCCACGCCACAGCGCCAGCCCCTGAGTCATCATTTTTACCAGGTCTCGCTGAGCCCTGGATCTGTCCTTGCAGAGATGCATCACCCTTTTCTCTCCAACACCTGTGTCCTGCCTTGCCCAAGGAGGCCTGTTCTCTCTGGTTCTGCATCTTCCCCTTCCTTCCTCCATGGAGGGGCATCATAGGGCTTCTTAGTGGTGCTCAAGGCCACTCTCGGAGGCTCAGGTAGTTTCAGATCTGCAAGTAACCCTGTCACCCCTTCCACATGCCCAAAGTCCCATATCCTTCACTTCTGGAAATACACAAAGAATTGGCGTAAACTATCGACACTTTTGAACACGTCCACTGATTGAACCATATGAGATATCTTTACCTTCAAAAAGTCCGTAGAGAATGCATATTATGAGAAAAGCATGGACTTTAAAAAATTTTGCACCAAAATAAACTTGTTTTTTTCTTCCTTTTTTTTTAAAAAAAGTATTTGAGAGACAGAGAGAGAGCGCTCTCCCAACTGTTCACTCCCCAAATGTCCACAGTGGCAGGGGCTGGACCCAGGACTCAATCCAGGTCTCCCTGAAGCACCCCCAGATTCTCTCCAGCTCATGTCATTCTCCGTGCCTGAGATGCTTGTCCTACTCCTTACCCCACCCCACGCCTGTCTGCTCCCTCCCTGCCCCCACTGCAGAGACTTCCCTGTCCTGATTGTCCCCATAAGGAGGGTTTGCCTCATTCTGCACATTTGTCCTTTAAGCAGCCTCCTGGCTGCCTCGGACGGAAGCCTGCTGGGGATGAAGGCGGCATCTGTCTTGTTCTCCAGTCTCATGCCCATTTCCTAGCACAGATGGGCACTGGGGGCACTTTTTTTTTTGAATGGATGAGCACTTGAGTAACGGTAGGTTTGCTTTTTGAAAATGGCTGAGTCACTGGAGATCAAGCTTGCTCAGCAGACCAGGATGGGGCTGAAAAGGCACCCCAAAGGCCCATGCACGTGTGTGGTGTGTTGACCCAACTCAGGGCCAGACCATCTTGTCACACTTCGCGCGTGGCCACTTGAATGAAGATGGCTTTGAAGAAAAGCGTATTTGTCCGGAGCCCCGCGGGGGGCGTGTGTGTCCCTGTCCATCTTGAGCTCTGTGAGTCCCATCTGCCGGAGCTCCTCCCCCTGGATTTCTGAAGCTTCGGAGCTCTAACATTCTGGCTTGTTTCTGGGATGGAGGCCGGCAGAGGAGCCCTGTCTCTTTTCTGTGTTCTCTGCGTCGGGGTCAAATGGAGCACGCTGTGTCGCTGTGGTCATTAACTAGTCAAGTGCACAAAGGGCCTTTTAGAAAGTTTGAGGAGACTAAAGTTAAAAGGGACATTGATTTTGGTGCAAAAAAAATTTTTTTTAAATCCTTGCGTGGTTTTTTCAAAATACACATTTTCTATGATCTTGTTGAAGACTCTTCAGATACCTCTGAAATTCACATTTGGCTTAAAGAAGCTCAAGAAACTCATGATGGGTGAGAAGAGATCCAATTAATTAGTGCTATATTCCATTCTCTCTGGAGTGCCTATTTGTGTGTGTGTGAACTATTCAGTATATAGTAAAAAGCAAAAATGTAACATTTACGTGAGCTCTAGAGAAGTCTGAAACACAGCCTGTTCCACTCCCTGCCCCCACCATCGTTTCCCAGCTGGCATCTTTGACACCTTGCTGTATGTGCCCTCTTTCATTCCCATGCCTGCCTCTGTCGCTTTTCTTCGTGTGTGTGTGTGTGTGTGTGTGTCCTGGGCAACGTGTGTCACGTCCCTGTTTTTTAAAGCTTACAGTAATGGAATCTCACGGATATGTTAGGGACTTGGTTTTTGTTTTTTGCTGAATGTTTAAGTTTTATCTATTTCAATACACACACCTTCAGTTCCCTTATTCTCAAAGCTGCTGGATGGTGATCACCCCGTGAGTGCTTTCGTCAATGGAAGTTAAAGGTGTTTTCTTTCTCCATTTTGCTTTTTGCTGTGGCCCGCACAAGGAGTACATTCACACATGTGCAGGAGTTCACATACTAAGGAGTAGATGGCATAATGTCAAGAGGTGACATGCCCGAGAAGTGGGGCCGCCTCTCCCATGAGCAGGCGCTGAGTTCCCGTGCGCTGCGTCCCCTCTGAATTCCAGTGCTCCTCCACGCTTTGTGTTTTGCTAGTCTGGTGTAGAGAAAATCATATCCCACTGAGACGCTAAGAAGCCCTGATTTTTAGAGAGGTGGAGCCTCTTGATGGCCATTCCTGGTTTATCTGTAGGAAAAGCTTATGTCTTTTGACCATTTTTCTAGTGGGTTGCTTGTCTTTCACTTATGGATTTGCAGGAGTCCATTGTACATTCTGGACTCCAACCCAGCCGTGTGTGTGGCACATGTGTTCTCCCACCATGTACTGTGTCTCCGCCTTCTTTATGGTGTGGTGGTGAACAGTAGCTCTCGGTTTGAATGTGGTCAGGCGTACTGATCTTCTCCTTTATGCTTTGTGATTTTGGTTTCTTCTTTAATAAATCATTCCACAGCTAAGATCATAAAGAGTTTGCCTCTTGCATTCTTCTAAATTAAAAGCAAATATCATTTGTTTTCATCTATGCAGAATTCTACTTCAAATCGAAAGCTCTCTAACATCGCCTTCTAACTTTTCTTTACCTAGAATATATCTAGCAGCATTACTGAGTACACATCACTGGGTCTACAACATTGGGTCTACATAACTCATATGCATCATTGGGTACACATCACTGGGTACACATCATTGGGTACACAGCAGTGGACACTAATCCTAGGCATTCATTGATTTACTCAACAAATACCTCATGCAGCACTTGGAAGCAGGCTGGCTTCTGTGACCTACATGGCCACACCTTAGTCCTTGGCACTTGTGAATGTCATCTGAATAAAGAGTCTTTGCTGTCAGTTAAGGATCGTGAGATGAGGAGACCAGCCTGGGTTATCCAATGGCAGGGGTCCCCCTAGGCAGCAGACAGAGGAGAGGCACACAGGGAAGAGTATGAGAAATGTCTCCACAGACACAGACTGGGGAGACACAGCTGTAGGCTGAGGAATCTGCTACTGCTACCTAGAGCTGGGAGAAGCAAGAACCAAGTCTCCCTGGAGCTTCTGGAAGGAGCATAGCTCTGCTGACTGGGGGCTTCTGGCCCCCTTGCCCTAGAGAGAGAGTAAATATTTGGTCACTCAGCTTATGATCATTTTCAGCAGCCATGGAAAACTAGTGCAGAACATGTAAGGTGAGAGTCAGATGTGAGAGGTGCAGCCAGCGGTCCTCAACCTCGCTACGCCCTAATACAGGGGAACTGGAAAAAGTTCGTGAAAACATGGAATGCAAAGATGGGCTTATTTTGGTGTGAAAAAGAAAACCTGAAACCCACGCATAGTTTGTGCATAGTACATACTTCTTATTAACTATGTAAAGACCCCTTGTATGCGTGGATTTCAAAATTGTTTTTTTTAACCCAAATAAACTTCAATGAATCATAGACTAAGGGATGGATCAAACAGTGCAGCAGTGGAACATCACGGTGCCTGAATTTCCCGGAGGGGTGTGTGGTTGGTTGGCACCTCCCAGGGCTCCGGAGCTTGGCTCCCCCCCACCCCGCCCAGCTTTTCGGAGCACTGATTGGGGAGTTCCAGAGTCCACAGAGGCTTGAGAGCAGCCAGCTCTCTGGCTTGATGGTGTCAGCAGTCAGGGCTGCGCAACCTAGGAAGGAGAACCAGGGACAGGTACGTCAGCTGGTGTAGAACACATGCTCTGACGTCAGGAGGCAGCCCCTCCCGGCCACTCTAGCAGCCTCAGGATCCTGTCCACGCTTGGGAAATGCAGAGATGGGTCAGGCGGGAAGAGTTGCAGGGGTTTGAAAAAAAATGGAGTCTGCAATACAGCCTCTTCCCTACAGTTCTTTTGTCCCTTTGATAACAGAGAGCTATTCCAAGATAGAAAGTTGATGGTGCTGAATGACAGCCCACTGACCCATAGCTGGAATAAATAAAAAGTTGTTTGTATCTTATAAAATCTATGGGTATAGGTGCAACTTTAACATGTACTCATTAAAGCTGCAGGTTGATGGTTCTAACCCACACATTTAAGTGAGTTGATTTGTCTTCATTTTGGAGTCTTAACTTGAACTTCAGCCCAGGTCGTCTAGAATTCAAGATATTAGCTGGAAGCAGTACAGGTTAGACGACCAGGTTGCAGTCCCAGTTCCACCAGCAAATAACTATGGCTGTAGAAAACCATTGAACTCTGAGCTTGCATTTGCTGACCAGTAAAATGGAGACCACAGGACGTGCCAGCTCCTTGGCAGGTACCGAAAGGCGATCTGCTTGCCCTAAAGCCTGACCTGAGCTTCCTCATAGCTTCTCCAGCACATTCTCTCTGAAGTGGGAGTCTTAGCCCACATGAGGGGGTGGGGGAGCAGGGCACCCAGATTGACCCTTCTTCCCTTTGTGCTGGAAGCCGGGCAGGTGGCTCACACGTGTTAGTCCACTCCATCCTTCCAGCAGCCCCAAGAACACATGTGTGTGTTCCCATTTCACACTGACGGCAACTGAGGTGGGAGCAGCGTGCCCCGGGTCCCGCCTCCACATAGACCTTTCTTCCACCAAGAAGCAGGCTCCTCCCCCAACGACATGCTTTCTATAATCAAGGCAGGTTACAATTAGAATAACATTGGAGGGACAGGTTTGGATTTTCAGGCCCAGACAACCCAGCAGATCAGTGGTGTGTGACTTGGAAAATTCTACTGGAAGGTGTTTTTATTTTAATTCTATTTATTTATTTTGGAAACCAGAATTACAGAGACAGAGGGAAAGACAGAGAGAGACAGATCCCCCGCATCCACTGGTTTGCTCCCCAGATGGCTGAAACAGCTAGCGCTGGGCCAGGCTGAAGCCAGGAACCAGGAGCTTCATCTGGGTCTTCTGTGTAGGTGGCAGGGGCCCAGACACTTGGGCCATCTTCCGCTGCTTTCCCTAGGCCATTAGCAGGGAGCTAGATAAGAGGTGGAGCAGCCAGGACACGAACCGGCACCTGTAACAGTTGCAGGAAGCAACTGTACCCCCTATGCCACAACACCAGCTACAACACCATCCCCTAAGAGAAGTTTTTGATAAAATGTGATCAACAAAGACATATAGCCTCTTTAGTCAAGTAGAGGGATATTAATAATAAAACTCTGATGTGAAAATGTATACAGAGTAGATTACTAAAGAAACTCAAAAATATCCACAAGGTGGAGTTTGGGTCAGTAATTTGAATGTTCTCTGAGTTGCATTGATGCCAAGGGGAAAATTGCTCTTGCAGGAGATACTTTAGGACTGAGCATTTAGCCTGTCATGGAAGACGTCGGCCTCCCATACTGGAGGACTTGGGTTCAATTCCCTGCTCCAGCTGCTGATCCCACCTTCCCACCAGCAGCAGTGATCATCAAGTAATTGGGTTCAAGCCCCACACGTGGGAGACCTGGATTTTTATCCCCAGCTCCTTGCTCTGGCCTCAGACCAGGTCCAGTTTCTCTTTCTTGTTCTTGCTCTCGCTCTGTGTGTGTATGTGTGTGTGAGTATACATGTGTATGTGCCTCTCAAATAAGTTTTAAATTTTTTAAAGTACTGCACCTTGTGTGATGTTTCACGAGAGAGTATTCAGAGCAAAATTTGAAGTCGCATGTTTGTTAGTGGGCTTTTTTTAAGGGAACAAAAGGACAATGACTGGTATGGAAATGGACATTGGATTTGTGACCAGGGACTGCTGTAGCCACCCTCTGTCAATGAGGTGTCTCTGATCACCCACTGCTGGGCCTCGTATCTGCATTCAGTTCACATCTCTGTGTGTCTTACGGGGAGGAGAGCCCCACGAGCACTTGGAAGTTGCATGACAAATGCCCCTTTTGTAGAATACAGCCAGCAGTGAAGCTCTGAGGACACCATGGAAGACAAGGTCAGGTCGTGGACTGCTCCTCCTGGCCCTTGCTCTTGCTTCTACTGAGAGATTTGGCTACAGTCCCATGGCCGAGTTTTTCAAGGCCACTCAAAGAAATGACTTTGGGCACCCGTGAGCTCCTGGGCCATGTCCGCATGCTGTGAGTTGGGGTGATGCCTGTTTTCTCTCTGCTGTGCTGTTGACACGCCCTGTCGTGGGCCACGCGTGAGAGTGCATTTGCCAAGCTCCTGGTCTCACCCCATCCCTAATGGATGTTTGTCTAAACAACAGCACCGGGGTTAGCAGCATCGACACCCCAGTTCGGGAGGTGGGAAATGTGTGTGCACGACACAGCGACAGAAAGGCAAGGTCAGGAACTTTCTATGAAATAAGCACGTCCTCCTTGGCAGCCAGTTCTAGAAACACCTTTTTGTTCTCTGTGTTTCCCATGGTGCCTTAAGGCAGCAAGCAGTCAGACCGTAAATACTCACCGAATCCGAGAGGCCCCACCTTGGATGTTACCTCCTGTAAGTGGAAGGGCTGGACCTCAGCCTTGACAGGGCCACGTTTCTGACCATTGGACAAGGCTGAGGGGCTGCCGTCCGGGTCGGATTGTGAGGTGTCACCCATGGCATCCCTTGTGTGGGTTTCATTGTGAGCCTGATTAACATAGCAAGGCACTTTGCAGATATGGCATGCGGAGACTATTTAGTGAAATCCACACACATTTCTGTTTTGTTTGTCATTGTCCTGAACACTGCATGTGGATGTGTTGGACACAGTGGGGCCCCTAAGGGAACAGCAGGGCGATAGTAGGCAGAGCATGACGGGTCTGGAGAGGGCCCTGGCCCACAAGCAGGCTTGTGTGGATAGCGGGAGCCGAGCATTGAGCGCTGACAGTGGGCCGCGGCGGCCCGAAGGCTCAGGTGGCTGTCAGCCCTAAGTTTAGCTGAGCTCTTTGAGTAATTTGTCACGCCTCGCTCGGCCCCTGCTGGGCCAGCACGTGCCAGCTTAGTGTCAGAGTGCCTGTTCGCCAGACGGCCACTCAGGCCTGGCATCCTGCTGTTCCCCGGACCAGCGGCTTGCTGGGGCCGTGCACGGAGGGCCGAGCCGTGGCGACAGCCAAGTGCTGTGCAGAATAAGCGTGTTCATAATGAGACGTGAATGGCATTAGTGGGTCCCTCTAGAATTGGGCCCGAGCAGGCGCCTCTCGCTGAGGAAGTTTGGCAGCCTGTTCATTAAGGCGAGTCACCAGGAGCTCAGCCACAGCCGAGGAGCCAGTCCAGGCTCAAGCTGCCCAGGCCTGGGGCTGTTGTGACCGGCCTCAGAAAAAATTGTAAATCATCAGAGGGGTGTAGAAACCCTGTGAAGCCGTCAGCCCCGTTATCCTCTGTTTAGAGGGGCATCGAGCAAGCTTAAAGGGAAAGTCTGCCTAGCGCTGTCCACTAGTGCTCCTCACTGCTAGGAGCCTGAGCTGTGGCTGCTGCTCCCCGTCTTGTATGGCTGCCGAGGACTTGAGATACCACAAAGGGGGCCGGGGAACTGAGTCTTCATGTTTTAATTTTTGTACATTAAAGCTTCCCTTCAGATGGCACGCACGTGGCTCACGGCTGCCGCATTGGACGGCATAGCCCCGGAGCGCCCCCCACGGCCTCTCCCCTGCTGTGAACGCCACCCTCAGCTATCACTAAAGCAGAAGAGAGGCAGAAGGGCCTGTGTCCATTTTACCCAAAGAAAATAGACATCCACTTGCCAATTGTCAAATACAGGCTCTACTGAAAGCTAATTGGAAGGGCAGCATTGTCAGCAATGTGTTTTTTTTTTTTTTTAAAGCGGTCATTTTGAAAAGGTGGTTTGCAAATATAGTGAGGGAGGCCAGAGTTGCTTTCCTTCCTCCCGGTTTCCTGGAGGATGAACGTGATTTCCATCCTGACCCACTCACATCTCCTAACTTTTGCGCTGATCCTGGGGAGCCGGGAAATGAGATGCCAGGCCAACTTTTCTCGAGTGTTCATTCATAAAGTCAGATGCACGGGGCCCGGCGCCACCCTGTTATTGGAAGTGCGTGATTCACCTTTCGGAGGAAACAGAAGCCACACACAAAAGGAGAAGATTTGCTTTCTGCCCCGTGAAAGGCTGCCACACACAGGGGTCCTATTAAGACAGCTGGAAAGTTGCTCCGGCCCTGTTACGCTTGTAAGTTTTATCGGTGACTGGTTTTTGATTACACATGTGAATGCTGTGTGTTCCAGACCACAGTTTTAATTAAAAGGCAATATTATTATTATTATTATTATATTACATTGTGCACTTTTTGCTAGATTCAGTCACATGTTAGTCCTTGTTTCCTAATGCTCACCGCTTAGCTTGGTTTGGAGTCTCTGAGCACCCATTCCTCCGAAGAATATCCCTTCCCAGCCCTCTCTTCCCGCGGAAACTTGTGGTCTCCTGTTTTGTTGGTGTGTGCACCATCAGGTCACCAGTTCTCGCTTGAAGAGTCTGCTCCTTGTGTCAGTGGGCTGAGATGGCTTTTATTCACTGGGAAACGAGGCAGACACCCAAATAGGTACCATGGCAATCAACGGCTCTGGTTTGGGTTTTGGTGTTTGTTTGTTTACATCAACCCTAATCCTCCTCTGATGGGCTTCTGTGATTACTGGCTCACAAATTTCTGAGTGACAGTAACGTTGAGTGCAGAGGACACCTAACAGGACCTTGGGTCTCAAAAGCAGCTTTCATTATTTAGGTGCGACGAGCATTTTGCGTCTTGTGACAATATGCTGCAGAACTCCGGGAGGGATTCTTTCTCACACACAGAGGTGGAGGTTGCGGGAGCGTTTAAACCGCAGCGAACCCCATCACTGCTGTAGGCATGCCTTTGTACACGTGCGTTTGTCTCCTTAACCGATTTCCGCAGCTACGAAGAGCGAGCTCTGTATCTCGAAGCCATAATTCAGAACCACCGCGAAGTCATGACATTTGAGGATTTCGCAGCCCAAGTCTTTTCTCCCTCTCCCAGCTACTCGCTCAGTGGAACGGGTGAGTGTCTGCATTATTCTTGCCTTGCTCGCACGCTTAGGACGAGCAGCAGATGTACACCTGTTTTTCACAGATAAATGCTTGCAAATTTAAGAAGAGCATTCTCCCTCTGAATCAACTAATGAATATCAAAAGGAATGATGACATTGATTTTCATTTGTTTTGTATCCGAGCTGTTCTCTGTTCCTTTCTTCCGCTATCCTGTTAACCTCCGCATCTAGCAAGGTTAATGAACTTTTTCTCAGTCGTGCACTCGGGCTCATTCAGGAGTGTGGGTTTCTTGCTGAGCTGGGAGGATGCTGTTTAAAGGAGATGCCTGAATCAGTGCTTATTTATCAAAAAGAGAGTTCCTCACAGTCGAGGCCGTTGCTACTAATGCTAAATGGGGATTATGCCGCCGAGATGCCGGGGTCAGGGATTAAGGCAGGAGACACGGAAGGGCAGTGTCTCCAGGCCTGTCATCTCAGTGCAGGGTGCACACTTCTCTCTGGAGTGGCCGGTATCGTGTGGACAAGCCGCCGACCAGAGCAGCACCTGGCGTGGAACCCACTTTAGACACTGGCTAACCATCATTTCTGTTTATTAGGCCCCATGGAAAATTGTAAAAATTTCCATGGATTTCCTTGTTTTTAGGCATTAATTCTTTTTCACGTTTCCAATTTGGAAAAAAAAATGTACTGCCACTTAAACTGATTATGTGATTACTGTTTTTTCCTAAAGAATAGAATTATTACTTGTAAATTTCTGCATGTAATTACAGATTAATTGCCTTTCAGAGAGTAAATGGGATATTTAGTCAATGCATGTTGAAATTCTCAATGAGGGGCCTTCCTTCATCTTCCACTGGTTTCAACACAACTGTTAGAGTGCTTAATAGATTTCTAACCTGTGTCAATTGTCTCTGAACACTGCCTCGCTTCTCCTATTCTGACTTGTTAACAAATATCTTACACACAAAGTGAAAAAAAAATTAAATTCAGTGAAATAAATCACTTACAAATAAAATCAGCCATGCATCATTGTTTAACATCGCTGGCTTCAGTCCTTGGCTCTGGAGCTTTGTTGGGAGATAAGAGGGAGAGGCACGCACTTGCTCAGAGAGCCAGGAGCAGCAGGCAGAAGGCGCGGGAGATAAGCAGGCTGGCAGAGGTGCGGGAGCCGGCGATTTACATAATCACGCCTCTGCTTCCTGGGGAGGCATCAAGAAACACAGGGCTGGCCTCTATTGATCTTCGTGGAACTGGAATACTAAACAACAGGAGAAAAGCTTATAACTTAAAGCTTTGATTAATGTTTCGTACATTAAAAAAAAAAAAACTAGAACAGCTGTGAATTGAATTCTTTTATACACTCTGCCAACGTTCTGTATAAGACTCCCCCCCCCGCCCCCACAACAGCAAAAAAATCTGTTTTGAGGGAAATGAAGATTTCATACCGGGTCTGGCTAGGGGTTTAAGGTCATTGCTAATGTGGGGGAGAGTGAACGTGGAGGCTCTGTAGACACCCCAGTTTTTGAAGCTCTCATTGTGACCCAGTGTCTTTATTTTTCGGGGCAGATTCTTTTTTTTTTCTTTAATTTTTTTCTTTTTATTCTTTAATTTTTTTCTTTTTTTGAACTACTGAGAAAGCTTTTTATGTTTTAGAATTTAAAGCAAACAAATAATAATGCAACGTTTACAGTCCTTAACTCAACTGTTACATTTGTAAGGCTAATGATTATAGAAACAAGGAACAATGACTTGATTTCCTGCGTGTTCTTTATCACCTTTTTACAAGTTCACTTGATATGTTCCAAAAGCTCTTACTGTTTAAAGCATCTCAGAGGAGTCAGTGAGACTCTCAGGAGCAAATTTGAGTTTTTGGGACCCCCACCTTGGAGAGGACTGTACATCTGCTCCTTGGAGAACACGGAGGTTTTCAAAGTTACTCAATAAGGAGGAGAGATTCCGACAGCATGTAAGGGTGGGCACGGCAACTTTTATAAAAGAAACGTGAAACCGAACACGGCACAGCAAACCACCCTCAGCACCACGTTTCACAGTGCTCGTGGGCTAGGGCGGCCAGTGCTGAGTGGAGGTTTTGGTACAGCACGGTGTGCGCCTGTCCTTGAGTGCAATGTTCCGTCTGGGCCTCAGGTTCTCTTGGAAGGCTTTGCACATCTGCCTAGAGCAACGGCGAGGAGGGAGCTAGGCACGGCACTTGATCCGGAGGGGAACTGGGCCGGGGTGGAGGGGGGGGTGCAGGACAATGAGAGCGGGCATTTCAGCACCACACCCGGACACCTGCTCAGAGCCATGCAGTCTGTACTCATGTGCACGCCGGGCTTTGCTTCTGAGGAATCCCGAGCTGCTACACTTTCACAGCTGAAAATGGGCTTTATGTAGTCACAGTGTTCTGTTTTTTTTTTTTTTCCTGCTCTGTAACAAGTGCAGTCAAACCCAGATGAGCCAGCCAGCTTACACTAAGAGATCGGGGCGAAGTCTGCTGCTCTTCCAAGCAACAAGCCAACTGGAAAAATTGACCCTGAGCGGCTTAAGCCTCCGCAGTGCACTCAGGACCCAATCAGACCGTCTCTGGCCATCAGTGTCATCAAAGCAGGGCCTTGGGCTCTGGCACACGCGCATATGTGCACTCTGAGGAATTAAGGGCCCCAAGGTTTCCTTTGTATCCTTAGTGGAAGAGGGAGAGACACCTCAGCAGTGGCGGCAGGAAGCTAGAATGCAGGCCCCAGCACCCGCCTGCCGGTCTGAGGTCCAAGCTAAGATGGGCCAAGTGGGAGCCGCCTGAGCCCAATTGCCACCCCACCCCCACGCCCCTGCCCAGGTGCTGCTGTGCTGGCAACCCAGGAAGCTCCGGGGGCGCCATCAGCTACAGATGGGGACAGACGTAAGGGCTAATGTGTCAGTGATCACCTTTTTTTCCAAAGAGCTTTAAAAAAAAAGCTCATTTTCCTAGGCAGAAAATGATGTTTTCATATACTACCTTGTGTCCATTCCACTGATTACTTATCTTCATAGTGCCCAGTATCTAATAGATATTGGAGCTGCTTGTTTTTTTTTTTTTTGTAAACCTATCCCTGTAGTTTGCACTCTTTTATTGATCCACAATAGATATTCTAAAAGGAGCCAGTAGTAAAAAATAGTTTGCAGAGTAACCTATGTTTTATACACACGCACGCACACACACATACAAAGGTGTCTCAAAAAGTTCATGCAGAGTATGAATCCACATGAACCAGGTGGAATTGAACTTTCTAGAATGTCCCCGAAAGTGCATATATGTTGGGGGGTGGGGGTCTAACTGTGTTTTCTTGCACATTACCAAGGAAGGCTTGGGGGGGGGGGGCGGCAGAGAGGCCTGCAAAGAGTTAACTGGAATGGGCACCCTTGACTGCGGGGAGGGGCTGATGTAATCGCTGCAGCTCACAGCCAAGTGCATCTGTTCACCATGAGGTCATTCTTCTGCATGCTAATGACATGGAAAACCAAGGCTAATGTTTGACATTATCCCGAAGGATGTAAATAGTGTAAATCTTTACTTTTTAGAAGCTGCTCTTACAGAACAAAAGGAAAAGACAAGAAACTTTTGCTTAGTCTTTTTTTTTTCCCTGATCACAATGGGACCTTAAAACCTTAAGAGGAATCCACTTGCGTCTGCTGGCAAATGCATTCCAGAGTGCCTGTTAGAGGCCCAGCTAGCAATGTGGTAGCCCAGAACCCAGAATATAGGTACGTTGAATTTCAGATCTCATTTTCAGTATCCCCAGGTACTTCGATCAGAAGTTGAAAAAGATCGATTTCTCCCTCAAGAATGTCTCAAACCAAGTTCAGGCAGCCGTCCTTGTCTGCCAGCCTGGGTGGACTTGCACTTGCCCGAGATTCCTGCACTGCTCCTGGGCCTCGTGTTGCGGTAGAGAGCCAGCAGAGGGAGCACAGATCTTTATTTGTCAGCCCCAGTGAACACCCGGACAGACCCTGCAGGCCTTCCTTCCTGCTCTTGACCGGACAGGCTGCGTGGCGAAGGCTGCAGGATCTAGAACAGTGGGAGGAAGCTCCCCGCCACACTCGGTCGGGCTCTGCTGCTTTAACAGCGCTTAGACCAGCCGAGTCCGAGTCAGCCTTGGGCTGCTGCTGCACAGAACTCAACCTTTCACCGTGCACTCAGTTGCATGGGTGCCCTCTGGGAAAGATTATTATGCTCTCTCACCCCAGTGGGAGAGCCTTGCGATGTTTTTTTCCTATAACAAAGCCACTGTCCTGAGAAAATGGTGCCTGGTGTCACCAGGCCGTTTCGGTGGCCAGTGGAGTCTCACACGACTGCTGAGAAGCACACATGCCACTCACGTCCCAAAGTGAGTGTGGGATGTGCGTGCTCCACAAGCTGCTGTTGGAACTCCCGGCCTTTGCCCACAGGAAGCCACGCCCAGCTTTCACTTGCTGGGGCCTCCACGCCACGCGCTGTGGTGCCGGTGCCAGGATATTGCAGCCTTGTCACCGTGCACACAGATCCATGGACTCTAGCACTGGGCAGTGGTAATCACGTAAATCCCATCCCTACATTCCCTACACTCGCCCCCACTCGGAGAAGTGGCGGTCATGTTGCAGGTGCACTCAGGATATCTCTCTCTCTCTCTCTCTTCCTCCCTTTCTCCCTCCCTCCCTCTCTCCATCCTTCCCCGTTACGTGGTCTTAAGGTTTTGATTGGTAACACTTCTTATGCTTCTTACTGTTCAGCTTCCTCCTCACTTTGTTGAAAGTAACAAAGAGCACCTTAGAGTGCTGAGCCAGAGAGGGCGTCTGGAAATGCCAGGTGAAAGCCTTTCATGTTAATTTTGAATGAGCTGACGTCTAAGCCACGAGGGACACCCAGAGGTCATGGGCAAGTCGGAAGCTGGGCCAGCCCACATCCCACACCCCACATTCCCCTATTCTGCCTATGGCAGTGCTGAACCAGTGCCCACTCTGGGGTCACCGTGTGATAACCAGAGCCTTGGCTGCTGTTTTATTTTTTAAAACATGTACTTATTTATTTGAAGGGCAGAGGCAGAGAGAGAGAGAGAGCGAGAGAGCGAGCGAGCTCTTCCATTTGTTGATTCAGATGGCCACAAACACTGGAGCTGTGCTGACCTGAAGCCAGGAGCCAGGAGCTTCTTCCAGGTCTCCCACATGGGTGCAGGGGCCCAAGCACTTGGACCATCTTCCACTGCTTTCCCAGGCCATAGCAGAGAGCTGGATCAGAAGTGGAGCAGCTGGAACTTGAACTGGCGCCCATGTGGGATGTTGGCGCTGCAGGCAGCAGCTTTACCCACTACGCCATAGCACCGGGCCTGTTTATTAAAATCAAAGGTCAAGATGATGTTTCAGAGTTCCATTCAGCTAACCTAGAAGCTTCCCTAGAATACATCACCATCTGTTCAGGAACTTTAAGCCACACCACTGTGCACCCTCGCCATGCTTGGCCCTCACTGACCCAACTGTCGCCAGATGTCCTACAGACATCCAATGCCCTCACGGACGTCCTCAACCCCAGCAGTCCCTTCTGGACCACAGTCCACCTCTTCCCTCCCATGTAACTGGCTCGATTCCCACCCCTTTTGATGTGTTTTGTTTTGTTTTGTTTTTACCTTAAGATGTATGACAGGTCTTCAGAAAGTCCATGAAAAATGCATAGTATTTTATGCATGGATTTCAAAATGCTTTGCCCCAGAATAAACTTAGTTTTTTCCCCTGAACCTGTTAAAGTACCCTTGTATTCTTTTTGAAAAGGGGACAAAACCATCCAAAAGCCCATCGCTGGAGCCCAGTGGTGCTCAGCCCCGGGTGCACGTTGGAATCACCTGTAAAGCTATGCAAAGACTGGAGCCTGGGTCTTTCACCAGAGGTTCTGATATATTGGCCTGGGCATGGAAATTTTCAAAACACAGCAACACTGAGGGCGGTCTGATATGCAAGCAGGGGTAAGAACCGCTGTCCGAGAATCAAAGCGCCTCCATACTGTGTAAAAGGCCTCTTCACATGTCAGTAACTATTGCTGATTTTTCTTGGCATGTGTAAACCTCTGTCCGGTGCGTGTCTTCTTCTGTCTGTAGTGGACTGTAAATCCTTTAGAGAACGGTGCATGTAGTTTCTTTGTCGGAACACATGAACCACAGGAAGACAGGACGGAGCCAGGCTGTTGCTTTAAGCGGTACGGGTGTGTCTCTGGACCACAGATGTGTTGGGCCCGCCTGATGCAAGAGGCAGAACAAACACCTGTAATTACGTTCCTCGTCCCCTCCCTTCCCAGGCTCTTAGTGAGAGTGGGCCAGGGAGAAGCAGTGCGGGTAAACCAGGCACAGGGAAAGGCAGGGGAGGCCGTGGGGCTGGTGAATGCCCAGAATACAGAAACCTGATCGAGGTGCTTTGGTAAACGACACTGAGGGCTTAAACAGAGTTCTCAGCTGTCCGGTTAGCGCCACATTTTTGCTTCGTGCTTATTCATCCCTCTGTCCTTCTAAGGCTCTTTCACTCTCCTCACTGTCAGCTCTGGGAGGTGGGAGAACGAGATGAGAGAAACAGTTTTTCCGTTCGATCGGCTAGGAAAACGGCCCCACCACCTGTCAGACATTACCCTCTCTGAACGGGGCCTCCCTTCCCGCAGCACCTGCCACAGAGCAGGCCTGGGCTGGGCAGGTGAGAGGGCACGCGAGCCTTTGAGACGTGGTGCAAGCCTGCGTTCCCACCTTCTCTCGTGGAGCTTAGGGTCTTGTTGGACAGAAACAGATACTCATGAACCCCCAAAAAGCAGTCGTGTATTAAAAAGCCCAGATTAGTTAGCGGCAGAATACCATTACATATGGAAAGATACCGTCAGCCACTTGGGACTTGGGTCTTTTGGGTTGTGAACCTGGAAGAGAATGAAAATTTGCCTCATGCCTGGAAGATATTTTACCAAGCCTCTTGTTTTTTTTTTTAAGGTTTATTTATTTATTTGAGGGTTAGAGCTACAGAGAGAGGGAGAGACAGAGAGAGATCTTCCATCTGCTGGTTCACTCCCCAGATGGCCACAATGGCTGGAGCTGGGCCAATCCAGAGCCAGGAGCCAGGAGCTTGTTCTGTGTTTCCATGTGGGTGCAGGGGCCCAAGCCCTTGGGCCATCTTCTGCTGCTTTCCCAGGCACATTAGCAAGGAGCTGGACTGGAAGTAGAGCAGCTGGGACTTGAACCAGTGCCCATATGAGATGCCGGCTCCACAGGTGGAGGATTAACCTGCTATACCATAGCTCCGGCCCCTGTCTGTGAGCTTTTAACTTCCCCACTTGGCCATGAACCAAGGCATTCAAGTCAGGCAGTGGTCATGGACAGAAGGAGGTGGAAGATCCTGAGTGTGGGAGGGGCAGAGAGGCAGGACATGGGGGAACCTGCCCACCACGGTGCTGTTGCCATGACTGGAGGCATCCTGAGACTCCCAGAATGAGAAGAGGCCCAGGATTCTTCAGCCCTGCGGGGTGACATCACATTCAGGTTGTCTGAGACGCTGCGTTCGGTTCTGCCTGGTTCCCTGGGTCCTTCCAGGGCTTTGTGTGCAGGTGGCTCAGGGGACAGGTGGCTGCAGGTGGCTCTGGGCGCTGCCGAGAGATGGCTGGCTGCCAGGCTCCGAGAGTTTTCCCAGAGACGATTTTTGGGAAATGACTCTTACTGAGAGCTTGTGGAAGACAACCTTGAGAATGTGTTTCAGAAGGACCAGGAGCTCCTGACACTGCGTGGTCACATGCCTTGCGAACCCATGACTGTGGCCTTCGAGTCCTCCTGGCCCAGGTGCTGGGCCCCTGCACAACCCCCGCCACTGGAGATTCCTGGAAGGCTTCCGTGGTTTTGATAGAGTTCCGACTCAGCAGCCACGAGACCAAAGGTGGGGCCAGATGGCACCTCTCGTCCCAGCCTTTACGTCTGCGGGGGAGAAGAAGAAAGAATATTCACACCATCCCTTGCCAGAGAAGTGCAGGATTATTATCAGCAGCAAATGTGAGAGGCGTAGTAAAGAGAAAAGCTGGTTCCTCTTTGCCGAGGAGTCTTTAAAGCCCCTCCGAAGGCTGGATAAAAAGCCCTAGAAATGGGAGACGCGGCAGTCACTTTTGGAAGGAGGAATGGATTCATAGCACCGCCATGCCAAATGGATTCCTCGGCACGTGAGAAACCCGGTGCCGCCTCTTTCAAGGGAGCTGAGAAAGGACAGGCAACAGCCTGTGTTGGGAGCACTTCCAGGGTGTGAGACCCTCAAAAACACCGCACATGCGCTGGGGTCGGGTTCCAGGCACCTGTGTCCTGCACACGGAGCTCTCTCTCACCTTCCCACAGCACGCAGCTGTGCCCTGCAGGGAGATGCGGGGGCCCACACCCTCCCTGCCCCCCCACCCCCGTCTTCTCGGAGTGAGCTCCTGTGAGCCTCAAGACTGCCTGGGGGGTGTCCAGGCGCGCTGGTTCCGCTGCTCTGTGGCCTGAATCTCAGGCAAAGTGAGACACCGTCCCAAGCCACCCGCCATGGCCGCTGCAGTGTGATGGGGCCACTGCATTGTGGACATTAGGGAAACCTTGGTCCCCAGCTGCATCTCCCTGGGGCACAAGAAGTTTCTGGAAAAACAGCCGCCTTCCAGCTAACATCTGAACCTGCAGCCTACTGAGGCCGGGCGCTCCCGGCCAGGGCAGTGGACATCCGCTCACCTGATAGTGTCGTGGCAACCTCAGGGGAGGCGTCCCCGCAGGAAGAACGGAAGAAGCCCAAAGTGAGATTCCCCCGGCCACTCGGACGGCTCTGCTCTCTGTCCTGGTCACCCATGACAGGCCACTTATAGAGACCATCTTTAGGGATTAAAACTCTGCTCCAGCCGAGGGCCCGGGGCCACTCGTGTGTCCCACCCTGGCCCTATGGACTCAGCCGGCAGCCAGTTGCGGTGACACACATGCTGACCTAAAGAGTCACGTGGGTGGCCATCCCCAGCATGTAGAGTTATTCCCAGAGACCACAGGTGACGCTAGGGTCCAGCGGAGTGAGGTCGTGAGCGGGAGGCCATTCACTATGTGCTTTCCCCACCTTTGGGATGGCCAGATTTCTCTCTTACTGCATTGAGCATCTGACCAGGGTTGGTGCTTTGTCCTCAGGACCAGGGCTCAGTGCTCGGTCTTTGTGTTCCTAGGCAGGATGCCTGCGCACCTGCCCACTCCTCCCTGCAGGGCCCTGCTGTGGACAGCCTGCCCTGGGATCCCACCCACAGGAGCAGACAGCCAGGAGGAGGGAGGCAGGACAGCACCTCCAAAAGCAGAGGGGACCGTTTCGCATTTATGGCCGTGCCATTTCTACAGGGGCAAATGCATACCCAGATAATCCAGAAATTTAACTTAAAATTAACTAAAGTCAGGGCTATTTTAGAGTTTGGAGGTCAAGTCTAAGACAGCAGCAGGAGCTCACCTACGGTGCAGTTCCTGCGTGGAAAGTACACGGTTCAGGGATGGGCGTTATCCTAGCCATTATGATGCCTGCATCCCACTTCAGAGTCCCCGAGTTCCTTTCCCAGCTCTGGCTCCTGACTCCTGCCTCCGGCCTCCCGACAATACAGTCACTGGGAAGTGGCAGATGTGGCTCAGTGACTGACTCTCCACCACCCGTGATGGAGTCCTGGACTGAGTTTTTAATTAAAAAAAAATCAAGTATACAATTCACTGTGTTGAGTGTGTCAACAATCTGGTTCTAGAACATGCTCATCCCCTCTTAAAACAAACACTGGTAGTCAGTCCTCACCCCACCTCATGCCTTTGCCCCAAGCAACCTTTGATCCACTTTCTGTCTCTGTGGATTGGCCTATCCCTCACATTTCAAATAAGTGGAGTGGTTCAGTGTGTGGGCTTTGGCACCTGGCTTCTTTCACGCGGCGTGTTCATAAAGTCCGTCCGTGTTGCAGCATGGGTCAGAAATTGTTTTCTCTTTAGTGCCAGATAACATTGTAATGCCAGACCACACTTGGTTTGTCCATCCATCAGCTAGGGGATATCTGGGCCATTTCTGCTTTGTGGCCGTTAGGAATATGGCTGCCCTGAACTTCCATGCCTGCTCACGGGCGTGAAGTCGTTCTGAGCAGGTGAACTCGCCTCCTTGTGGCTAAGCTGCAGCTGAAATCTCGCTGCTTCCATTCTGCAAGATGCTGAGAAGGGCCGGAAGCCTTTCTCCATAACAGCCTGATGAGAAAGTTGACACCGAGATAGCCATTTTAACTCTGTCCTAAGAGCCCCTGGCAGCTGTGGAAGGGAAACGAGAAAAATGCTGGGAGAGCCGTTTGCAGGGCTGAGGCACCTGCTCCGCCAGCGCCTGCACCAGGATGTGAGCATGCGTGCAGAGCAGGCACACAAGCCACATGCACACCCTTCCCTCTCTGCCAGTCCCTGCACCGGGGTGTGCACGCGTGCAGGGCAGGCACACAATCCGCGTGCACACCCTTCCCTCTCCTGTTCTGTTGGTCCAGCTGTCCTAGCTTTCTGCTTCGGAACCAAAGTTGATGGGCAAGACCCAACGATCAAACAGAGGAGGCCAAGTCCAGAGCCAGGGCCGGGGCCAGGACACAGCCTCTGCTGCTGGATTGGAAATACTGGAAGCCATCCGTGGGCCATTTGGAGATGTTAATTAGCCTGGCTAATTCCCACTGGTCTTGGGTTGTAGTGTGTGTGCTCGCCCCATCCACTGCTGCATCTGTTCCCTTCCTCAGAGCCCTTCCAAGGGGTCTGAATAGCCCTCTGATCTCCCACTCTGTCTGCCTTCCTGCTGGTAGGATATTTAGCACTTGCCGAAAGCTGGAACCCTAGTCTGCTGTCCCTCTCCTTCATCTGTGCCAGCTCTCAAAATCATTCCCTCTCATTATCTGGAACCAGTTCATCATTTTGCACACTGACTGCTCAGTAACAAGGATCGGGGAGAGGCAGCCACTTTTCTTGTCTCACTCTGCCCACCACTGTCATCCCAGGGGCAGCCTTTGCCCTGGAAGAAGAAGCCCAGTTCAAACGCTTGCCCTCTGCGCCCCCACCGGGAACACCTAAAAAAAACAGTTCACCCGTTTTTGAAAAGCCTCTTCGAGGCAGGGCTGGTACAGGCCTGGCAGATCTCTTCCGAAACCTGGAGCATCCAAGAAGTCCTATGAAGTCCAAGGAAGATTCTGGGTTCCGCAGGCAGTCTGGCCCTTTGGGATCAGAGACCAACTGTGAAGGGCTGTCCCCAGGAGCCTCGCCCACCTGCCCTTGGGTGGAGGTGAAGCTGACCCGGCCTCCCGGCACCACCCGTGTGCAAGATGCCCTTGGCACTAGACGTGTGCTCATCCTGGAGTCCCGCCTCTCTCAAGGTCTTTACCAACGTCACCCCTCGATGGAGCTTGCAAAGCCATCTCTGTTCCTCCATGGTTTCCCCTCTCCCAACACCCCCCCCCCGTATCTTGTTATTTACAGAAATTACATCTGTGCTCTACGCACGGAAAGAGTAAGACATTCGCCCCAAGGGGAAGTGTCACCCTCTTGGGTTGCGTGCTGCAGCTCCTCTACCAATAGCCCCAGAGGCAGGCGTTTGTCTGCTTTGTTCACCGCTGTCAGCCAGAGCCTGGGACAGTACCAGGCACATATCCATTGCCCGGTTGATGAAAGGAGGAAATAATTATGCTTTGTGTCTCTCCCCGCTCCCCTCGGGCATCACACGCCTCCCAGTCTCTTCCCATTCCTCATCTGCAGGCACAGTGCTGTCTGCGGGTGCTGTCCAGCAGTGTGCGGGGTAGCTGATGCCTCATGCCTCCCCCCACCCCAGGGAGGTATCAGGAAGCTGACGGGCCCACGCCTGTGCTCCAGCCTTTGGGAGCACGTCAAGGACAAGTGACGCTTGAGCCCCGTGGAATAATCAAGGCACCCCCAACTGGCTCTGCCTTTGCATCTCCTTAGCTCAACCATGGATTGGCAGTTACTGAGACATTCTTTGTGGTCCAGCACACCACACCAGGCTGCGTCTGGGGACGCCCAGGACAGGAGCGAGCCCGTCCTCATCAGCAATTACAAACAAGTCCTCCATTGTCAGCCACGCCATCTGCTTTCTTGTTCCTACCAATCGGGAGCCTGTGTGCACAGCAGAACCAGGGCTGAGGGGGCTGCAGGGGAGTGAGATCAAGGAGCCCCTTCATAAAGGGGCCCTTTGCTCTAGCTGGAGAGCGTCAGGTGCCCTGAAGAGCTGGACCACCCCAACTCCAGGGCGACCCACACGGAGGCACGCTCTGTTTGCTGTCTAGAAGGAAATAGAGCCCCCACTGCACGCTGCACTGGGGGGAACCTGGGGAATCTAGATCGTTCCATCAGCCAGAGGGGCCACGGAAACATCTCTCTGTAAGTGGCATCTGGCAGCCACCCAGAGCCTCTCGTGCCTGGGGCACACAGTCCCCTGGTGGGGAGCAGTGGCTGGGAATCAAAGCAGGTGGGACTGGAAGTGCCCCTGGGTCACCCTGGACCCGGGAGTGAGCCTGAAATTCCCAGCCACAGATGAGGGCGCATGGGTGTGTTTTCATCATAGCCATGCACATTGCTTTGAAAGAGCCCCAGCAGGGAGCATCCCTGGCCTTCTTTGGATGACATCCCGAACCTCCGCCATCTGACAGGCCCTTCCTGGTCCCTGTGCAGCCCCCAGCAGATAGGGTCAGCCCAAAACTCACAAGTGCAGCCACAGAGACAATGGAGTCCGTGTCGCTGATCAGTGTCCTCTGTCCACACTTGATGGTGGTCTCGTGACTCTGAATTTAGGAGGGCTTTGGGGTTCGGGGGTGGGAGCCACTGCCCCAGGCTGGAGGGAGGTACATTTTCAGAGGGAACCCCACACAGGAAATAGGATTGTGTGGAAGGCTAGGGTGACAGGAAAAAGCCTGTCCGGAGTATAGAACAGCTAAGTCTCCTCCCTGCTGCTCGTGACCGAGAGCGTGAGCTTGCACTGCCACAGGGTCCCTTCCCCGACTGCCTCCCTAGGGATGTCACATTGCAGCTGACACCGGCACTGAGTTAACGCACGTGTGTGCAGCTCAGACACCTGTGAAATGGCACTTGGGAGGACGTGGGAACCTGTACACCTGCAGGATCTCAGTGACTTCTGGCAGGTCACCTGTTGAATTCCCACTGCTTGTCTTGCAAAGCCTTTTTTACTCTGATTGTACCTTGGGCCAAATCACTCAGGGTAGGCTGGGCACCAGCAAGTGGCATCCTGGGAGTTTCGATGTCACTGTTGTTTCAGTCAGATTTGCGAACCTGACATGAGCTCGCATTTTGTCCAGACCAGTAGAGTTCTCGAGGGAGTTTCCAGGGCGAGGCCGCGCGAGCACCCTGGCAGCTCAGGCGTCAATGTGTTATTGGCACTGTGTAAATGATCAGGTCAGGGGATGCTCGTCCTCACTTGATTCCATGTTCTCTCCTTCCAGATTAACATACGTGACATTCTGGTTGCAGTAGGTGAGCAAGGTAAGCCTGACTCCGGCTGCCCCACTCCGGAGGGGTTGGGGGTGGAAGGGAACGCGACCACCAGGTCTCCTCCATCCCTGGCACAACTGTGCCCTCCGCCTCCCTGGGCCTTGCCCAGGGCCACCTCTGCCCGCACTCCTGCCCTGTATGTTAGCACAGCCCTCCTTTCTTCGGCCCTGCACTCAAGCGGAATCCGACACCAACACCTGCCTTCCTAGAAAATGCCTTTGTCGCCCGCCCTCTTTGTATGTGGGGACTGCAGGAAGCCAGTGGGTGTCGCGGCCACCCCCTCTTCCGGGCCTTTCACAGCCATCATGGAGGCCTCCCCGGCCTCCACGTGGGGAGGGCCAGCTGCGGAGGGGGCTGCGGAATGGAACAGCCTGGGGGAGGAAGAGCAGATGAAAACGGCGGGAGCTCAGAGGGCGGAGGATCCACAGTCCAGGATCCAGAGGGCAGGCTGGCGCGACAGGTGTGACCGCACTGGCCCTGCTGTGAAAACCCTGTCCCCTGTGGAGCCCTCGCCCTTGGCATCTGATCGTGCAGTTTCCCACCGCCCCGGGCAAGGTGGCGGTGACAAGCCCGGGCATGTTAGCCACTATTGATGCTGGAAGCTCCTCCTAGAAACAGTAAGAGATGAGCAGAGGACGGAGAAGAAAAGAAAAAAGTGTGAACAAAGCAGCCTACTGTAGTGCGTTCCCAATGCCAAGAGCAGTGCTTGCAAAGGCCCCAGCCCTGGAAGTGAGGCAGGTGAGCAAGAGGAGGCAGAAGGGCTGCTTTCGAGGTTCGCCGCGCGCCCAGGTCACACGGGAGCCTTGGGGTTCCTGCAGCAGGTGTAAAAATAGGTTACTAGGGGAAGGGTGATGAAATGAGCTTGCAGTGCACTGCGCAGGGCGCGGCGCCGCAGCGGCAACAGTGGCGGAGTGTTGCAGCAGCATTCCTCTGAAAGCCCTGGGGAGGCGGGGGTGCAGGCGTGCTGGGGCTCAGTTGCTTTCCTTTCCCTCCCCGCATGCTCATCCGGACCGACTCAGAGGTGGCGTCTTCCTTAGACCCTTTAGGGAATCCAGTGAGCGGTAACTCATCGAGCGCGATATCAACACGTGAACACGGGGAGAACCCAGTCGCGTGGATCGGGGATCCCCCAAAGCTGCTCGTGCAGTTCCGCCGACTCTGGTCCATGCTTCCACGCTGGCTTGCCCTTGATGTCACCCAGATGCCTTTCATCTGCATGTAGCTGGGAACTTAGAAAAGATTCGTAGCTCCTCATACGCTGCTCCAAAGCTGGGAGCACAGCCTGGGAAGACTTTGATCTGTTGATTTCCTGGGACAGACATCCTTGCTAGCTGCAAGCGCAGCCTGCCGGGAGCTCCCAGGACCCCTTTTGCCACAAATCCCTTAAGCCCGTGGCCAGAGACCCTCGGCCAACCCCATGACGTGGGCATTTTCTGCTTCCTTTGCAGGGGTCCTGGCCCCCGCCTGCGTGCCAGCCTGGAGGTGGAGACGCATCAGGCTCCTGCACCCCACCCCTGAGCTCCCCACCCCCAAAACCCAGAGCCTGGGAGGGGCCTGGCAGCTGTGCAGGTGCCCTCAGCAGGCCTCCCCCCTGGGGACTCCCAGAGTCACAGGTGGATCCTGAGAGATGGCTCAAGTGGGACTTTCACACGAGGCTGTGTTGGCTCGTCCCAAAACCCCACAAGCCGTGGGCTTCCAGAAAAGAAACCAAAAAACCACCAACAGCCAGAGACAAACCCGCCGTCCACAGGCACTAGTGGACGTCCACAGCAGGGGAGAGTCTGGGCTGCTAGGGAGGGGCATGGGGGGGAGGAGAGGGGGACTGGGGACCGGTTGATTCCTGGGCCCCTGCTGTCTCCTCTCATTCATAAACTCAAGCAAAACAAGGGTCGAATTGAAGAATTTTCTCTGCATTGGTTTTGCTACTTTCACTTCTGTTAGGATTTAGGGTTTACTCAAAAATTTCATCATCACCCAAATTGGCTCTCCCCGGGGCCTTGTGCCCAGGAGAAGTGTTCCACCTCGGCGGTTGAGTGTTTTTCCACCTGTGCCTGAGACCCACCGACCGAGGAGAGGTGGTCCTGACCATGGGTCCAGACAGTGGCACTCCTGCCCAGCAATGCTCAGAAGATTCTAGAAACACAAGGTGCTGTCCCAGTGAGAGTCCCTGTAGGGCAAGAGAAACGACTCAAGGCTCAGGACAGCAAATGCCAATCAGGACAATGGGCGAGTGCTGGGTGTAGGCACCAGCCCCCGGGGGTGGGGGGAGGGGTGCCCTGGAATGGCAGAGACAGCTGGGGGGGGGGTCCTTGTCACACACAGGTGTAGGGTAACAGGTTCCAAGAAAGGAGGTCAGATCCGTGTTTTTACCCATTTGGCTCTAAGCAAGGCCATCTCGGGCCTGTTTACAAAAAGGAAAAGCCTCGCCCCCTCTCTCAGCTCTCCAGCTGCCTCGCTGACATCTCCAGATGGACCTGCTGTCCAGCAAGAGAAATGGGTGCACAGGGAATCCCCCGTCTCGCACTCGGGGACTGCTGCAGCCCCAGCTCTGCCCGGGAGCAAGAGCTCAGGGGCACAGCCAAGGCCAGCACCCGCCGTGCCATCTCTGTTCTTTCATAACACACAGGGCCAGGGTAACCGCCCTGCGCTCAGACCAGGACAGCAGCTGGTGACTCGCGGCCGCCAGCCCAGGGCTGGCGTTGGAAGGACAGCTTGGCCCCGTCACGTTTGTTTTTCCACTTCTTGAGGATGGCAGGTCGGGTCCGGGGCCTGGCACACAGGACAGAGACCCAGGGATGTGGCAAAGTGGAAGCGAGCTCTAATCACCTTGGGCCATTCCACTGGGGGCTGCTGGCGATGGATGGAGTGACCAGGAGGCCCACCTGTCCCTTCGCATCAGCACATGCGGTGGCTCCCCGTTCTCTGTTGTTTTTTGTTTCTTTTTGAGTAAACCGTGAATCCTCGCAGACTGGCGGTCTTGAGCTGCTTCCTTCCATGTTTACAAAGCCCTCAGACCCCCACTGCTCAGCGCCTGTCCGGGCTCTGGAGCCCCCTGTAGGTGTAGGCGTAGCTTGTGGAATGTTCTGTGTGCAGGATCCAGAAATGCCCGGTTGCAGATACCTGGCGCTAGCAGAAGAGACGCATCAGGGCTCGGAAGTCGTAGTGGTCTCCCCTGGACTCTCCTGCTCAGGGGCTGCTTTTGGCCTCCGTGAACCAGTGGCCCTGACTCGACTGTAGACAGCAAGTAGCTCACCACACCACTCCTCTCTGGTTGTTTTACCAGCCCCTTGGGTTTCCGCCTGGAGTCCACTCTTCTCAGTAGCAGTTTGGTTTGGGGCTTCTGAGTGGGGGAGAGGGGAATCTGGCACCGTGTTTGCTAACAGTCACGTGGACTTGAGTCCTTTCTGTTATCTGGGGTGGAAAATTGTAATGAGCAAGTTTTGTTTTTTTTTTTAATTTTTGCTCAAAAAAGCAAAAACCGTGTTTTTGCAATAAATGCCTTTCAGCACCATTTGCGGAGGCTCAGTCATCCGGGAAGCCCCCCCGCCCCGTCCCCACCCCAGTGGAGCCCAATTGTGATGAGCCCCAGTGGCCTGAGGCTGGGCCAGGCCACGGCCCTCACCTGTCTGCCCCCCAGGTCCCAGATTTCCGTCTGAGTCGGAGTCCAGGCTGTATCCTCGTTTTGTACCTTAAGACAGAAATTGCACAGTGATGACTTTTCTCCAAGGAGGTGGGCCTTCCACCAATGGAACTAAGGAAACCCCGCACGGGTGAGTGGCTGTCACGAGTGTCGTCGCACCCAAGCCCACTGGGTGGACCGAGGAGACCCCCAGCCATCCAGACGAGAGACCCTGCAGGACCCTGTCTCCCTGGCCCCCCTCAATGTGACCACCTGCGCCCCAGTCTGCTGTCTCTGCCGTGGGGAGGATGGATGAGTCCCTTCACCCTCGCTGTGTGTCCCTCTCTACCTGCTGAAGGCCGCGTCCTCATCCGAAGGGAGACTCCGCGGACAACAGCCGTGGTTTCTCTTTGCACTCGGCATCTATGTATGACCCACATGAAGTGAATGTTTCTTAACGTTTTCAGGTCTACCACGTTTAGTACATGTAAATAAGAAAAAAACTTTGATAAATACGGTAAATTAAGTTATAGCGTGTCATTGGATTCTTATTTTGTTCTCTCTTGTTATTTAATCTTCCTGATGATCCACACCTTTGCAGGCGTGTGTGCATGTGTGTGTGCGTGTGCACGCGTGCCAGGACCCACCGCGCTGGCAGCCACGCCAGGGAAAGCACACAGCTCCGTTGGTGACCGCCACTTGGCTCTCCACGTGACCCTGACTCCCTCTTCCATTCTGATTTACTGTGATGATTTAAATAAAGTAGAAACCAGCACCTAGGCGCTGTGTGATTCTTTCATCCTTGTTCTCGTTTGTAGGAAAACAAAGTTTATTCCTGACATCTAGTAAAATTTTCATTTTTTTTGGAAAAGTTGTTCAAAAGCATTCTTTGTAATAAAAGCCTATGCATTACCCCAAAAAACAGTAGCTGCTTCCGATCCAGGGCCATTTACAGCTGTGTCGATCTGAAATTCATCTCTCAGCCCATGACACACAAAGGCTGGGATCCACCCACAAGGGGGCCTGGGTCCGTGTGTCGTCGCCTCGTCCTGCTGTCCTGCAGTAGTGCAGTCCACACCTCCCTTCATGGCTCAATGCCAGAGTCAACATTGCCTGCCACTGGGTTGGCATCGAGGTCCACGGTAAACGGCGCCCTTGCTTGGTCCCTCCAGGGCAGCCCCTGCCCCTGCTCCCTTCCGGTGAGCTGGAGTCCGGGTCCTGATGAGCACTGGGCAGACTTGGAGGGTTTGTCTTACCAACGAGAGGCAATCATGGGCTCCTGTGGTTTTTCTGACCCTGGGGATGAGCCTGCCTCAGGATTCCAACTGTCACCTGACAGCCTGGCCAGTGCCCCGCTGCCGGGGTCCCGAGCTACTCCCAGGCACTGCACTCGAGACATTGGCCCAGTTTGTAAAACTCATTCACTCGTCCACTTAGCAGATATTCCTATACTGCTCAATACTTGCAAACATTTCCCTGAAGCTGAAGGGGTCCGGGTGCCTCCCTGGAAGTCAAGTGGAGCCTGCACTGATTTGGCTGCCTTTTTTTGCTTTTGGTTGATAGCAAGAGCCTGTCTAAAGCTACCCTTGCTGTTAATACCTGCCTCCTCACAGAATGAAGTTCAGTGTGTTTCAGAACTCTGCAGCCCCGGAAGCAGTATACCGACTTCCTTCAGAAAGGTTCACTAGTTGCCTGCGCCCACTCTGTCTCCCCACCCCTGCCCCAGATTCTGCTCCTACCCTGTGGGAAGCAGAACCTGAGTATCTGCATTCCTCAAAACTGCCCCAGAGGAACTGCAGGTGGAGTTGGATAGAGCGGCCTGGGCCAACCCCACGGGCGATGCCCTGGGCAGCACCTGCCATGCTCCCGCCTGTATACCAAGGGGCGTTCCTGGTCTCACCAACGAGCCAGCCTTGCAGCGCGCCCTCCACGACTCTGCAGACGCCCTGTGGGATAATGAGAGAGAATTTTCACATCTTGAAAGTGGCCATTGGAAATCCCAAGGACATGAGACAAGCCGCCTTCTAAAACAGTTTGCTGGCTTATTTACGGCAAGAGGATGGGAAGTAGAGACATGTAGTCCATTATGCTTTCTGTAAGTCATCAGATCACCTTCAAAAAATACCTGTCAAATCAAACCATCCCTTGCAAGACCTGCAGAATTCCAGAAAGAATTGCCGTTCCAGCAGTTCCAAAGGGACTACTATCACTACAAGCAGTGGGCTCGTAAAGGTCTCCCTTAGCTTTTGCCAGGTGCCTGAGTTTAAACAAAGATTAGTCTTAAGGCCACAGTAGGATGCTCTAAGTATTCCAGGAAAGATGCAGCAAAGCTCATCTCACAACGAGAAGACGCCGACATTTGTATCTGCTCAACTTCTGTAAACCCAGTCTGATGGCGTTCCGGCTCTGTGTGTGTGAACTAAATCGAGCCACTTCGGTGTATGAAATCATTGACATTCAAGGGCGCTATCATCATTTGCCAAAGTAACTTCCATTGAATTTCACTTTGCAAACCAAAACATGAAAGCCATGGACGTGACACACAAGGAAAATGGAACCCCTGCGTATTCGGTTAGCTCATGGTCTTGTTTTTTTGAAGATTTATTTATTTACTTGAAAGTCAGAGTTACACAGAGAAAGGAGAGAGAGAGAGTGAGAGAGAGAGAGAGAGAGAGAGAGAGAGAGAGAGGTCTTTTATCCGCTGGTTCACTCCCCAAATGGCCAGAACGGCCGGAGTTGAGCTGATCCGAAGCCAGGAGCTTCTTCCAGGTCTCCCATGCAGGTGCAGGGGCCCAAGGACTTGGGCCATCTTCCACTGCTTTCTCGGGCCATAGCAGAGAGCTGGATCAGCCAGGACTCGAACCAGTGTCCATATGGGATGCTGGCGGCAGCTTTACCCGCTATGCCACAGCGCTGGCCCCTAACTCACGGTCTTATGAAAAGTCATTTTCCATGCTCCACACAGCACCTCCTCCAGCAGGTACCAAGCAGCCAGAAAGCAAGGGTCCCATGGGAGGATACCTGCAGTCACTGTTCCTTCCAGAGTATGCACCGTGTGCCGAGAACAAAGTCTCCATGTGCATATGGCAGTCGTGATTTTTCATTTTAAAAAATTTAAATTAAGAAATACTTTTAATGGCACGGTGTATAGCCTGCCTGTTAAGATGCCCACACCCCACATCCCAGTGCTGGGGTTTCCTTCCCAGCTCCAGCTCCTGCCTCCAGCTTCCTCTAGGGCTGGCCCATGGAGGCAGCGTGATGACGCAAGTGATTGGGTTCCTGCCACCCATATGGGAGACCTGGATGGAGTCCCCGACTCCTAGCTTCAGCCCTGGTGAGCTGCTGCAGGCGTTCGGGGGAGTGAACCAGTGGATGGGAACTCCTGCTCTCTCTCTCTTCCCCTCTCTCAGCTCTTAAATAAATACAAAATGCTTACAATAACTTAAAAAATAATATACTTTCAATACCTACAGCTCCATGATCCTAGAGTGGATAAAGACAAGGGATAAGTGAAGCATTTATGTTTTTCTGGAAGATTCTATCTTGTCTAGAACAAATGTAGAGGAGAAGCTATGCAGGCCCGGTGTGCGGGCTCCTTTGTATTCTGTGTCAGACGAGAAAAGCAGGCTCAGAACGTCCTTTAAGTTGCTCTGTCCTCGGGTGGCAGAGGGCCCCTGCACGGCAGGCATTGCCTGTCCTATCTCAAGCATCTTGGGAAGGGAGGTCAGTGCACTGAGGGTCTCGGGCCACAGTGTCCTTCCCTGTGTGTCCAGGTGTCCTGTGCAGCCTCCCATTTGTGCGGCCCCGCCCTCCTGCAGCCTGCCTCTTGAGTTGGGCAGCATGTTCTGTCTGAACACCCTCAGCTCCTCCCAGGCGCAGGGTCTCCGGGGTTTCTCTCGCCGCCCAGGGTGTGAAGTGGCCCGGGCCTTGCTATTACAGACCCTCAAAGGATCTTTTTGACTTCAGAAAATAGCCTGGCAAAGAAAAGCTTTTTTCCATGAATACTCGACCGCTGCATTATGCTCCTCGGATGGCAGAGGTGAGTACTTTTGATCAATATCCCCAAGAGAAACCGCTGCTGGGCTAAGTGCAAGCCCGGGGCCTCCGGAGTGGGACTCCCTCCCTCCCTCCCACTTGGTGCCTCTCTCTCTCTCTCTCTCTCTCTCTCTCTCTCTCTCTCCCTCCCCACCAAAGAGCCAGGGAGGGCAGCACATTAAATGGCCTCATCTTCTGCTTTCAGAAGCGGTGGCCACAGTCTGCTATCTGCCACTGGAAATGCCGATTTCTGGCACCTGCCTTCCCAGAACCCTTGGCGTTGTCTGTTCCAGGCACCCATGCAGGCGGGAGACCTCTAGGCAGGAGCTGCCCTTCACCCAGCAGCTGTATTTACTCCACATCCGGGAGATTGTGATGGAACAGCAGAGCGTGTGCCTTCCTAACTTCCAAAAATGATGTTCTGCCTCTTACCCCACATCCCTATCCCAGGATGGACCAGCAGGAGAGCCTTCTCTGTAGATTAATGCAACCGCACACAGAAATACAGAGTTTGCTTTTGTCTTTTTAAAGTCCTATTTTATTTATTTGAAAAGCATAGTGGCAGAGAGAGAGAGAGAGTGAGAGAGAATGAGAGAGAGAGAGAGAGAGCTTCCATCCACTGGTTTATTCCCCAAATGGCTGCGATGGCCATTCTCACTGGCACCTGCCCTCAGTAATTCATCCCATCTCCACCTCAGCCAGCAAAATACATCATTTATTTGTTCAAGACTCTGGGCTACTTCTCTTTGCGCCCAGGAGGCCACACCATCCAGTTTGGGCTCTAAAAGATCCAAGAAGAACCTTCAAGGGGCTCAGCCAGACAAGTCCGAGGGCCGCTCACTTCCTGCCATGTGGCGCTCCCCACAGCTGCCTGTAAGAAACCACCGCTGGCACCAGCACAGCTGCACCTGGCACCACCTCCCTCATGTCCCCATCTTCTGCGTGCGGTTGCCTGGAGGTCAAGAACCTCTCATGTGGGCTGCGAAGGTGACCTGGCTCCTTACTATTAGGCATCGATTGTAATGCCTAACACATTGTCCACACTCCCTTACAGGAGCACGTAGCTGCAAGGGAGGCTGGGAAGGCAAGTTTCTGCATTCCAGCTTGGGGAAGGAGTGCTCAATCGCTGGGAAACTCAGACCATAGGAAGTTCAAAGGCACAGAGCGAGCAGAAAGCAACGTCAGTTTCCATGGAGGGCTGGGGTTTCCGTGGAGGGCTGGGGGAGGGAGGATGCTACTCTTTCCTCATTTTGTCAATGAGAAAACAGAGAATTAGTAACTCGTCCAAGGCCTCAAGACTCTTAAATGATGGAGACAAGATGATGAAAGCAGATGCTGGAGCTCCAAGGCCCTGGCACCTAACAGCCACACGCTGCTGAGAAGGACCTGGGATCCTCTGTAGGTGCACCTGTGAGGGGCAGCACCTGCTGCTCGTTATCATCAAGACCCACTGCCTTCAGTGGCCTTGGCACTCTCTCTGAGGAATAAAATTAAATTTTTCCTTGAAATATTTTCTCAAAAGTTATCAGACAGCAAGGCTGGCTTTGTGGTATAGCAGGTTAAGCTACCACCTGTAACCTGCATCGTAGGCATCCCATAAGAGCGCCGGTTGGAGTCCCAGCTGCTCTACTTCCAATCCAGCTCCCTGCTAATGTGCCTGGGAAAGCAGTGGAAGATGGCCCAAATACATGTCACCCTTGGGAGAAACCCAGAGGGAGTTCCAGGCTCCTCAGCTATTGCAGCCATTTAGAGAGCGAATGAGTGGGTGGAAGATCTCTTTCTCTCTCTGTCTCTCTCTGTAACTCTACCTTTCAAATAAATTTTTTTTTATTTTTTAAAATTTTTTTTGACAGGCAGAGTGGACACAAAGAGAGAGAGACAGAGAGAAAGGTCTTCCTTTTCTGTTGGTTCACCCTCCAGTGGCCGCCGCGGCCGGTGCGCTGCAGCCGGCGCACCGTGTTGATCTGAAGGCAGGAGCCAGGTGCTTCTCCTGATCTCCCATGGGGTGCAGGGCCCAAGCACTTGGGCCATCCTCCACTGCAGTCCCAGGCCACAGTAGAGGGCTGGCCTGGAAGAGGGGCAACCGGGACAGAATTTGGCACCCCGACCGGGACTAGAACCTGGTGTGCCAGCGCCGCAAGGCAGAGGATTAGCCTATTGAGCCATGGCGCTGGCCCAAATAAAATTTTATAAAAGATTTTATTTATCTGAGAGCTACAGACAGTGAGAGAGAGAGACAGAGAGAAAGGTCGTCCTTCCATTGGTTCACTCCCCAAATGGCCGCAAGGACTGGAGCTGTGCTGATCCGAAGCCAAGAGCCAGGATCCTCCTCCTGGTCTCCCATGTGGGTGCAGGGGCCCAAGAACCTGGCCTATCTTCCACTGCTCTCCCAGGCCACAGCAGAGAGCCCGATCAGAAGAGGAGGAGCAGCTGGGACTAGAACCAGCACCCACATGGGATGCTGGCACCGCAGGCGGAAGATTAACCTACTGCGCCACGGCGCCGGCCCCATCATATAAATTTTTTAAATCTTAAGAAAGAAAGTTATGAGACTGTGCGAGCCAGAGTTAGCATGCGGCTCCCTCTGTGTGCACTGGTGTCGCCTGTGTTGCCCTCCGGGTGAAGCTGGGCGGGACCTGCTTTGCAGGAATGGTGCTTGGAGAGTTTCCGTCTCTCACACATGCTGGTTGCCATGGTTCCAGGAGGTGAGTTGCTTGCAGGTGTACAATACAAGTGATCTCCACAACAAAGTGTTTTTAGAACCAAAGTGGAAGAGAGAGAACTGGAAGGAAGGTGGCTTGGGTGATCAGACCCGAAGTCAGATTCTCGCTTTGGTGTTTCTTAAAACCCCACTGTTTACAATCAAGTCTTTCACTTCTCTCCGTTGCGGTTTGCATCTATGGGATGTGGGAGTCGATCAAAAAATGATGCCGAATGTGCAAATTGGCTGCTATAAATGTGCACCTGTGTGAGAACCTTGGTTACTATCACAAAGTGCTGGAGTCACCGGGTTCCCTCCCGGGCAGTGGTCATTCGTGTGTGCAGGTTGGATCCCGCAGGAGCAAGAAGTGCGCCAGAGGTGGGCGTTTTCCCCTAGCAGTTAAGATACAGGCTGGGTTGCCCATGTCCAGCCTGGGCTTGAGTCCCGGCTCTGCTCCTATTTCTAGCTTCCTCCTGATGCATGGTCTGGGTGGCAGCAGGTGAGGATTTGGGTCCCTGCCACCCACACAGGAGATCTGGACTGAGTTCCTGACCCCAGTTTCAGCCTCTAGAAGGGGCACCGATGAGAACCAGTGGGTAGGAGGTCTCTTTCTCTCTCCCTCTTATCTATCATCTAGCTGGCTATCTAATCTGCCTATTTCTGGGTCTCAAATGAAAGAGTAAGTTAAAAAAATTCATAAATGGTCTTCTCCAATGCATAAGAGAGACTACTTGATGACTCACTTGGCTCCTCCCCATCCTACTGCGGTAAGAGATATGCAGGCTATCATTTGGGAGTCAAATTGCCAAATTGCAAAGCAGTGGTTTCCATGATGCGGGACTAGAGCCGCCCATGTTCATAGGCACCATGTTGTGCTCCGTTTGGTAGTCCCTTCCCAAGAGGATGGACTCCAGACCCTTGCGCTGGGCTGGCATTGTGGCGCAGTGGACTAAGCTGCCGCCTGCAATGCCGGTGTCCCATGCTGGAGCACCTGTTGGAATCCCAGGCACTGCACTTCCAATGGCCAAGTGCTTGGGCCCCTGCTACCCACGTGGGAGACCAGGATGGAGTTCCTGTTCCTGGCTTCCGGTTGGCCTGGCCCCAGTCACTGTGGCCATTTGGGGAGTGAAACAATGCATGAAAGAACTGCCTTTAAAATGAATAAATAAATCTTTAAAAAAAAAAAAAAGCCCTTGCACTTCCCTATCCTTTTGTTTCTTTGTTTGTTTTTTCATTTTTTTTCTTTGTTCACTATCCATTTGAATTCTCCCACACTGGAACATTGGCCCCGTGGGGATTTCTATCCATGGACAGGTTTCCTTCTTGATCTCAGCTAAATGTCCCACCTACAAGCTATGTCACTTCTTCAGGACCTTCCATTTCTGCGTTCTGTTGTACAAGAAATAATGACCAATACAGCCTTGTCGAGTAATTGTGATAATTCTGTGAGTAATCCATCTTAAGGCCTTAAACCAGCCAAATAATACAACTATTAGTTATTATAGTTATAGATAGGACCTCCATCCAGGTCTCCCTTGTGAGTGGCAGGGGTCCAAGCACTTGAGCCATCACTGCCACCCCTCAAGTATATTAACAGGAAGCTGGACCAGAAGCGGAGCAGCTGGAACTTGAACTGGATTTGCATGTCTGAGGATTGCGGGAAGGCAACCCTAATTAACATGATGTACAGTCTGGGGGTACGGGCATTGTGCTAAGCGGGTTAAGTCACTGCTTTCGACGCCTACATCCCATGAAGGAGGGCTCTCTCTGACTTAGCGACCCAGCTGCCTGATACTGCGCATCCGGGAGGCAGCAGATGGTGGCTCAAGTGCTTCTGCCCCAGCCACCCTCGTGGCAGGCTCAGGTGGAGTTCTGGGCTGCTGGCGTTGGCCTGGGCAGGCCTTGGCTATTGCAGGCATTTGTGGAGTCCATCAGTGGATGACAGCTTTCTCTCTCTCTCTCTCTCCTTCTCCAGCTACCTTTCAAGTACCTAAAAAATAAATATTACAAAAATCATAGGGGCCAGCGCTGTGGTGCAGCGGGTTAACACCCTGGCCTGAAGGGCCGGCATCCCATATGGGCACTAGTTCGAGACCTGGCTGCTCCACTTCTGATCCAGCTCTCTGCTATGGCCTGGAAAAGTAGTAGAAGATGACCCAAGTACTTGGGCCCTTGTACCCGCATGGTAGCTCCTGGCTCCTGGCTTAGGATCAGCGCAGCTCCAGCCGTTGTGGCCTATTGGGGAGTGAACCAGCAGTTTGAAGACCTCTCTCTCTCTGCCTCTCCTCTCTCTGTGTAATTCTGACTTTCAAATAAATAAATAAATCTTTTAAAAAATCATGAACAGTCATAATAAAACTATTATGAGAGCAATTTTCTACTTTCAGAAAAATCTAGTACATTTTTCTTACTTGAACTGATTTTATAATGTACCTAAATTGTGACACCTATAAAGATAGTGGCACTCAGTTTTGCAATTTTCAAGAATTCTGTGAAATTTCTGCCACCAAAACACAACTGAGCAAAACAGTCTTCATAGAACCACATTTGTGGCCTGTCTCTCTGGCACAGGAGGTTAAGCCTCTGCCTGCGGCGCCAGCACCCTAATATGAGCCCAGGTTCGAGTCCCGGCTGCTCCACTGCCAATCCAGCTCCCTGCTAATGTGCCTGGGAAAGCAGTAGAAGATGGCCCTAGTGCTTGGGCCCCTGCACCCATGTAGGAGACCAGAAAGAAGCTCCTGGCTGCTGGCATTGAATCGGTGCAGCTCTGCTGTTGAAGCTATTTGGGAGAGAACCAGCAGATGGAAGATCTCTCTCTCTCTCTCTCTCTGCCTCTCTATAACTCTGCTTTACAAATAAACAAGTAAATCTCTGGTTAATGGAGCAAAACGTTTTCTAATATAAATATGAAATATTAATTGTGCGATTATTAAAAGGTTTTAAAGCTATACATTATATTTGATGATCTATCAGATACTCACATGGAAACCTTCAGGAAGGTAGAAAGGATAATAATTGTGTTTCGGCTGGCGCCGTGGCTCAACAAGCTAATCCTCCACCTTGCGGCGCCGGCACACCGGGTTCTAGTCCCGGTCGGGGCGCCGGATTCTGTCCCGGTTGCCCCTCTTCCAGGCCAGCCCTCTGCTGTGGCCAGGGAGTGCAGTGGAGGATGGCCCAAGTGCTTGGGCCCTGCACCCCATGGGAGACCAGGAAAAGCACCTAGTACCTGGCTCCTGCCATCGGCTGCGGCAGCCATTGGAGGGTGAACCAACGGCAAAGGAAGACCTTTCTCTCTGTCTCTCTCTCTTTGTGTCCACTCTGCCTGTCAAAAAAAAATAATAATAATAATTGTGTTTCAAAGGAAGCAATAAAAATTGTCCATTCAAAGACCCCCAAGGAAGAACGAATGTGTTCCTTTGTGATGCAAAGGATTTGCTCTAGGACTGGTGTTGTGGCTCCCTTGATTAAGCCACTGCCTTTGAGACCTGCAGTTTTGAGTCCCAGCTGCTCCACTTAGGATCCAGCTCCCTGCTAATGCACCTGGGAGAGCAGCAGAGGATGGCCCAAGTGGGAGACCTGGATGAAGCTCCTGGCTCCTGGCTTTGGCCTGGCCCAGCCCTGGCCATTGCAGCCATCTGGGGAGTGAACCAATGAATAGAAGATCTTTCTCCCTCCCTATTTCTCTCTGTAACTCTGCCTTTCAAGTAAATAAATATTTTTTTAAAAAAAGATTGACTGTGATCTGATACATGATTCTGTTCAAATCTGGGCACCCGGGACCTGCACTGTGGGTCCTCTTCCTTTGTCCCTGGGATTCTTAATTCATACTTTCAGTTTCCGCCCAGCTCCTAACAACCTCTTTGTGGCTGAGTTCTAGAAGGGTGAAGGCTCATTTCACATAACCTGTAGACAGATAGTGACAGAAAAGCACTGCCATCAACTGACCTTAGAGGTTTCTCACATTTTAGCCCGATTTTCTTTCTTCTCCTGTAGAGAGGGTTTCTCTGAGACCCACCCCTCCACGCACGCGCTGTCGCCTTCTCTGTATCCTATCAGATTCAGCACATAATAGCCACTGGGCACCTTTGTCCATTCCGCCACCCTCAGGTGTGACTGTCACCTGGCGGTGGCTTGGGGCAGGGGCCATTGCATCAGGGGCCCCCACTCCTGCACAACAGATGTCCCGTGCGCACAGGAGGGCCTTCTCTGAACAGTGAAAGAGGAGAACAAGGAACTAGGGTTGGCGTTTCCCGTGTTATTGTTTTCCCAGGTGGAAGGGGCAGGGATGGACAAAGGCACTTCCGATGAAGGGGGTGGGGGGCTCTGGTTATTTCCGTGCAAACCAGGACCACAAGCTTCTTACAGATGGTGGCCGTGGTGCTCTAGGGCATGGACGGGAGAGGCCAGCAACGGTGCCTCTCGGTCACCACGCTTTGCAATGTGCTCCTGCCGCAGCAAGCATCCTGTAGGCTTCGTTTCAGTTTGATGAGTGTTCTGAGAATGGCTGGTCCCAGTTGTACGGGCGTATGCGATGAGCTAAAGAGAAAACATCAGGCCTGCTGCTTTTGTGTGGAAATGCCACCAGCAAGACCACACAGTATAGAAATCTTCAAACAAGACCAACACAAATGCACTCAGCCCATTGCCCATCTGCTCACCATATATTCCGCCAGGAGGAAGCAGGCACCTCCTGGATGTCCCGCTTTGCACAGACAACGAAGCAAACCTGCAATGAAACGATGTGGGAGACCCGAGATGACGCCCGGGGCCTGCACGACGGAGGGCTGTGTGTTTGGATCAGCGCAAACATTATCAGCCGACTTCAGGTCATTTGTTCCAGAATATTCTGTAATCCTGGGAGGCCCACGGGGCTTTCGTAAAATAGTTGTGGATGGTAAGTTTGAAGTCGTTTTTCTCACCCATCTGAGAGATCAGTTTCCTTCACCCCATCCCTGGTCCCTCGCAGGCGACACCTCTCATGATCTCCCCCTGCAGAAGCTCCCGAGGAGTGCGTCCAAGGAGCCAGGACTCAGCCCCGATGACACAAGACCTGTCGCCGTTTGCTTGCACAAGGTGAAGGGGTGTTGAAAATCATCGATCTAGGGGCAGCACTGTGGCACAGCGGGTTGAAGCCACCACCTGCAGTGCCGGCATCCCCTATGGACGCTGGTTCAAATCCCAGCTGCTCCACTTCTGATCCATCTCTCTGCAATGGCCCCAAAGCAGTGGAAGATGGCCCAAGTCCTTGGGCCACTGCACCCATGTGGGAGACCCAGAAGAAGCTCCTGGCTCCTGGCTTAGGATCAGATCAGCTCCGGCTGCTGTGGCCAACTGGGGCTTGAACCAGCAGATGGAGGATGTGTGTGTGTGTGTGTGTGTGTGTGTGTGTGTGTGTGTGTCTCTGTGGCTCTACCTCTCTATGGGAAAGCTTAGATAATTTTAAGTTCATGAGCTGGAAGCTGTACCTCCTTTGCTCTCTGTTGCCATGTTCATCTACCCATCAATCAGGGGACCCCGCCCCAGGAAGTACCTCCTCTTACCCAGGAAGTGGGGTGGTACCACGTAGACACTTCCATTTTTCTAAACTGATAAAAAGGATGTGCGGAAACTCTTGCCCCTCCAGGTGGACTCAGGATGAGCCGGGCAGGGTATGATAATCTCTTTGGCCCACTCTCCCTTAATAAAGCCCAAATGGGCCCGTGTATTTTTCTCACTTTGTAAATAAAGTTTATCACACTGCATGAAGTGTTTGGGCCTCTATTTAGAAATCTCGGGACTGGTGCTGTGGTGTAGCATGTAAAGCCGCCATCTGCTGTGCCGGCATCCCGTATGGGCACCAGTTCGAGTCCCAGCTGCTCCACTTCCCATCTAGCTTTCTGTTATGGCCTGGGAAAACTGTAGAAGATGGCCCAAGTTCTTAGGTCCTTGCACCTGAGTGGGAGACCTGGAAGAAGCTCCTGGCTCCTAGCTTTAGATCGGCGCAGCTCCCACTGTTGCCATCAATTAGGGAGTGAACCAGTGAATGGAAGACCTCTCTCTCTCTCTCTCTCTCTCTCTCTCTCTCTGCTTCTCCTTCTCTTTCTGTGTGTAACTGACTTTCAAATAAATAAATAAAAATAAATAAATATTTTTTTAAAAAAAGATATCTTCTCTAAGTAAAAGGCAAGAACCTGGAAAATTAATTTAGGCTCAATACAGCCACTAACACAGGAAGCAGAGCAAACTCCGGGGTGCAGGAGCCCCAGAACTTACAGGAGCCTTCACAGGCCAGCCTCCCCCCACCCCGGGTATTAGTAAACAGACCTTCCTCTGGGAGTCACGGGGGGGGGGGGGGGGGGGCGAGGGAACCTTGTAGGTCCTGGGACGAGATTTCCTGAAGCTAGAGTCACTCCCATTTCTAACTTTTCTTCGTGTTGCCGGTTGGCACGATACAACCACGACTAATGAGTAGACCCTCGGTGCAAGTGGGTCATTTCTCGCAGCAGGTTCGTAAACCATGGCTCCTCCAACACACCCAGTACGGGGAACAGAACTTGAAGACACATGTGGCTGCTCTCCTTTCTCATCCAGCTAGGATTTTCAGGCATTTCCTTAATGGTTATGGTGCCCACACTCCAGCAGGTGCTTTCGTAATTTAAGGTTAGAATGCTAGGTATCTTTAGCACACCAGGCTGCGCCCCGTGCCTTGGTGTCGCCTTGGCAATCTGACAGAGTCAGGATCCTGGCATGTTGCCCTTGGTTGGTTCTCAGACTGGTGTCTTTTGCCGCCTTGTGAGTTTCTCCCCGATGCCTCAATTTCTTCCTTGATCTTCTCTAAATTCTATAGCTTGGGGGCCACCTGTGATGCTGGCGTCCCGTGTTAGGGCACCTGTTCGAGTCCCAGCTGCTCTGCTTCCAATGCAGCTTCCTGCTAATGTGCCTGGGAGGGCAGCAGATGATGGGCCAGGTGCTAGGGCCCTGCACCCACGTGCTGCATCTTTGTTCTCTTTGACCTGGCCCAGCTCTGGCCATTGTGGCCATTTGGGGAATGAACCAGTAGATGTAAGATATCTTTGTCTCTCTGTCTCTCTTTCTCTCTGTCACTCTGCCTTTCAAATACAAAATAAATATAAAGATTAAAATAAATAAATAAGTTCTACAGCTTGTTCCCCAGCTATAAAGTATTGTAAGTTTCTCTAGCTTGGCCAACAAAGCACTAACTTAGCCTTGTAACAAGCTACAAAGGATGACTTAACTTCCTTCCTACACTAGGATCTATTAGCTAGAAAATCTCTGTGCAGAGGCCGGCGCTGTGGTGCAGTGGGTTAACGCCCTGGCCTAAAGTGCTGGCATCCCATATGGGTGCTAGTTCGAGTCCCAGCTGCTCCACTTCCGATCCAGCTCTCTGCTATGGCCTGGGAAAGCAGTAGAAGATGGCCCAAGTCCTTGGGCCCCTGCACCCATGTAGGAGACCTGGAAGAAGCTCCTGGCTTCGGATCAGCACAGCTCTGGCTGTTGCAGCCAATTGGGGAGTGAACCATCAGATGGAAGACCTCTCTCTCTCTCTTTCTGCCTCTCCTCTCTGTGTGTAACTCTGACTTTTGAATAAATAAATCTAAAAAGAAAAGAAAAGAAAATCTCTGTGTAAGAGGTCAGTGTCTCCTCTGCAGCAAGAGGCCACCTTTTCCTTCAAGTAAGCCTGCCACAGGCTGCAGACTTCACTACTCCTAAATGTCACAGCACAAAGACAGCCCTGCCTGCCCCCAACATGGGCATGTAGAATGTCTGATCCCACTGGGGTCCTTGCGCCTCTCATGTCAGTCTCAGGAATCCTCCCCAAGTGTCTCCCAACAGCTTGTAGATTCCCTCGGGCGTGTTCTAGAAGCACGGGCTCTGGTTTACTGGTGAGAATGAAGCCAATGGACTCAACCAAAGCTAAGGAGCCTGTGCAGCCCTGTTGCAAGACTTCATGGAGAATTCCTGTTATCCATTCACTAAGATTGTTGGAGTCTCTTCTGCCTTGTTTGGTTTGAAGACTCAGTGAATATCTGCGGAGTTGAGAGCAAGATCCAGGAGGGTGCAATGGGCCAGCAGCAGACCAC